>CM031627.1:35336752-35344252 GCA_018398815.1 Conus ventricosus | reverse complement strand
GCTGTGGAGCCATGTTCAAGATGTGGTGTGACTGAACCCTGGTAGTCAGTGTTCAGTATTCTCTCGTTAGCTCCCCAAGTGGTGCCTGCCAAATTGCGTATAATTGTCAGCTTCCTTCTAGTCTTTGCCTGTACCTTAGCGATGTGTGGCTTCCAGGTCGCCATTCTGTCAAAGGTGACACCAAGGTATGTTGCTTCTTCATCCTCCTTCAGCTGAGGTCCCCCAACAGTGATGGCGCCAGCTTTCTGTTTTGTGGACAAGGTGAAGAGGGTCGTGGAAGACTTGTCTTTACTGATGGTAATGCACCATTTCTCTGCCCAGCTGTGTAGTCGATCTGTCTGTCTGTCGTTCTGTCTGTCTGTCTGTCCGCCTCCGTCTTTCTGTCTCTGTCTCGCTTTGTCTCTCTCTGTCTCTGTCTCTGTCTCTCTCTCGCTCTCTCTCTCTTATGTATCGTTACACATATTTCATATGTAAGGAGACCAGCATTGAGAGGAATTGACAACCGCCAACCACTCTACCTCGTCCCCTTTACTTTCTTTAATCTCTCTTTGTTGCTGCTCTTCATTCTTCTCATTTTTTTGTGTTTTCTTCGCTTTTTTAAATCATGTTTTATTTCAAGTTGTTCTTCCGTTCTCTGTGTCCCCCCCCCCCTCCCCCCCCCCCCCCCCCCCGTTCTTTTAGTGTCCTTCTGGTTCTTGTTATCTTTCGTGTTTCTCCCCATTTCTTTCTTGTTTCTTTCCGATGTTTTATTTTCTGTTTACGTTGGGTTTTTGTTTCACCCACCTGTGTGTGAATGTCTTTCGTTCAATTTCTTTCCCTCGGTGCTTCAGACTTAAGTTTTCTTCCTTTTATCTGTTGTTTTTCTTGACTTTTCTTTGCTCTCTCTCTCTCTCTCTCTCTCTCTCTCTCTCTCTCTCTCTCTCTCTCTCTCTCTCTCTCTCTCTTCTCTCTCTCTCTCTCTCTGTGTGTGTGTGTGTGTGTGTGTGTGTGTGAGTGCGTGTGGCGTGTGTACGTTCTGCCACCGTTTTTTTTTTTCTCCTTTTTTTTCTATATTGCAATTTTTTCCCCATTATTTTTTCACTTCTGTCTTTTCTTTCCGCTCCTCTCCTTTTCTCCCTGTCTCCTTTCTGTCCTCCCCCCCCATCCCTCCCCCCCCCCCCCCCCCCCCACACACACACACACATCCGATTTCTCCTTTCTTTCGTTTATGCTTTACTGCGTTCTCTGCACTTTTAAAGAATTCTTTCTCGTTTTCGTTTACTTCATGATTTTTTCGTTTATGTTTTTCCCCAGCTGTCTGTCCTCACTGTTTGTTCCTTTCCTTTTCTCCTCTTTCCCCCCTGGTTTCTTCTTTCTTTGTTTCTCTCTTTGCTTCTTGTCCGTTTGGATTTGTTCTTCCTCCTGTGCTTTGTTTGTCAATGTCCTTGGCGGTAACTAACCCCCTCTCTTTCTAATTTTTTTTCTTTCTCTCTCTCTCTCTCTCTCTCTCTTTTCTCTCTCTCCTCTCTCTCTTCTCTCTCTCTCTCTCTCTCTCTCTCTCCTCTCTCTCTCTCTCTCTCTCTGTCTCTCTCTCTCTCTCTCTCTCTCTCTGTCTTCTCTCTCTCTCTCTCTCTCTCTCTCTCTTCTCTTCTCTCGTCTCTGTCTCTCTCTCTCTCTCTCTCTCTCTCTCTCTCTCTGTCTCTCTCTCTCTCTGTCTCTCTCTCTTCTCTCTCTCTCTCTCTCTGTCTCCTCTCTTTCTCTCTCTCTCTCTTTTCTCTCTCTCCTCTCTCTCTCTCTCCTCTCTCTTCTCTCTCTCTTTTTGAAGTCCTTTGATTTAGGTTTTGCTTTCTCTTTAACCGTTTCTGTCTTTTTTTCCCCCTTTATTCGTTTGTTACTGTGTCTTTCAGGGTTTTTTGTTTTGTTCCTTTCTTTCTTTATTCTTTCTCCCTTGTGTTGTTCTTCTCGTGTCTCCCTCGTTTTCTTTTTCTTCTTTTTGCCCTCCACTTCAGGATTTGATTTCTTTCTTTTCTCAGTTCTTTCTGTCCTAATTTCTTTCTTTTCTTTTTTTTCAGTTCTTTCGTTTTTTTTTCTCCATTTATTTATTTTTCCTTTCTCTTTTTCTTCCTTGCTTTCATGTTGATATTTTTTTTGCCTTCTTTGTTTCTCTCTTTGTTTCTCTCTTTGTTTCTATCTCTGTCGTCCCGTCATACCTTTCTTACTTTCTTTTTCTTTCTTTCTTTCTTTTTTTTTTTCTTTTAAGTTCCCTTTTCAGTTTCACTCACTAGGCCTCGACTTGGACTTCTGCTCTCCACTCCCCCCTTACCTTCTCTTCCATTAAGAATTACATTTTTTTTTCTTTTTCATTGCATATTTCTTTTATTCTTCCATTCTTTCTGTCCCCATTTCCCTTTTCTTTTATCCCCCCCCCCACTTCTTTTTTCTGAGTTTTGTTTTGTTTTGCCCTTATCTTCTGATTTTGCCTTTATTCATGTTCCTTTCGTCTTCCCTCCTTCTTTCCCTTCACTCTTTGTCTGCCTGTCTGCCTGTCTGCCTGTCTGTCTGTCTGTCTCTCTCTCTCTTTCTCTCTCTCTCTCTCTCTCTCTCTCTCTCTCTCTCTCTCTCTCTCTCTCTCTCTCTCTCAGCGGAGCGGACCCGCGGACCAGCGGAGCGGATCTACGGACCAGCGGGGCGGACCCACGGACCAGCGGAGCGGAGCTACAGATATGACGGCAGGAACGGCATTGGTACGCCGCAGCAAGGCACCAAGAGACCAATAGACAATCGTGGTTCAGAGGAAGAGTGTCGGACAGTCACGAAGGATGGAGCCACAGAGACTATGATGGAAGGATGGAATGTGAAAGTGTGGGACTGAGAGAGAGAGAGAGACTGAGGAGAGAGCAAAGGGAGAGGGAAAGGGTAAATGAGTTGAGAAGAGAGAAAGAGTGGAATGAAGAAAGGAAGAGAGAAAGAAAGAAGGCAACTGAGCAGATTACAAAGATGATGAGCGCCAGCAGGAGTGACAGTGTGGATGAAAGCGGTGAGAGAGAGAGAGTGAGGCAGGGGAAGGGAGTGTATGTGAGAGTGAAAATCTGATGGCAAGTGAAACACACAACACAGAAACACGTGTCAGCCCGCTCCCAAATTCAGACAGTAACCATGTGCTTACACAGGTCACCGCACACACATCCATTAAACCATAATAAACCCAAGGACCAATCAGATCCTTCTGGGACCACCGGGGTCAAGGTCTGGCGCAGATGCGGCGTGCGCGGCGGCAGGCGACAGATAAGCGGTCACATGTGGTAAACAGGGTCAAGATAGAGTTAGCCAAGCAGAGGGGGAAAGGAGGAGGGAGATAGGGATGGGGGGGGGGGGGGGGGGGGGACGGAGCGGATGCACTGAATGCCAGGGCGCCGGGTTCGCAATTACATTGTCCAGCGGTCAAATTTACTAGAATGGGAAGACCCTCAGGGGGAACAATCCTGCTGATAAAATAGAGTTATCTGAATATGTCCAACTGATAAATTACTGATATGGAAAATGTACTCTGTGTGAAGTTAATGAAAAGCTATTGCATTGTGAAAAAGACATTTTGTTTTTAGGTACATATGTACATCCAGTAGATAGTCGATATTATTCTGACAAAGATTACTCATGCACACTAGAACTAATTGAACAATACATATTTGCACAATACAGAACAAGGAAATATTTCCTTACATTATTGGAGGAGATCTTAATGCTCGTATTGGGGAATGGAGTTTGAGCATCATGATGAAATTGAGATTACAGGAAGAGAGCAGACGTGTATGCACGTAGGTCTAAAGATCCCCACACAAATGGTTTTGGCAAAGAACTAATAGAATTTTGTTTAAACATTTAATGTAACTCCACTAAATGTCTTTGCATGGGAAAGTTTGACGATGCATACACATTTTATTCCGAAAGGGCGTAACAGTATTATAGATTACTATATATGTTCTGTTGAACTGTTAGAAATGTGAACAAGTGTCAGATAGTGGAGAGAGTTGAAGCTCAGCATATGCCTATTATGATGGAATTACAAAGCACACTGTCTAACGCACAAGAGAACAGGGCAAGAAATCTTACGTGAAGAAACTAAAGTGGGATCCCTCAAAACAACAAGAGTATGTCCAGTTTCATAGAATCGGAAGAGACAAACAATGGCGCAAATAACAGAAGAAATAGAAAGAGATGTAGACACGAGTATAGATAGATTTAATACGCTATTAAAAGAGCAGGGAAAGACATGTACAGAACAATAGGTATAGGAGGAAAATACAAGACTAACAAGCAGCTGGTATGAAAAAAAATGCCAAATTAAAAAGAAAGAAGCACAACAAGCACCAACAGACTGACATGGACGAAAAAGGATGAAAACCCAACCATTTATGAAGAAAGGAGAGAGGCTTACAGAAACAAAAGAGCAGTATACAAAGAAAACAATAGAGAAAAGAAAAAACAGTATAAAAAGCAAACATACGACACACTAGTACAAAATCGCAAGGACAGCCGAATGTTCTGGAGCACCATAAAAAGCGTTGAAGGAAGAAGAACATATTACCGTCTATTAATAATTGCACAGTGGGAAAGCGCATTTCGAAAGCATTTTGAATCCACATGACACAGAAGTACTAGACGATAGAGAGGAAGGACCACAAGAAGAAGAGGTGTTTAAACGAAATTCATGTACAAGAATTAGACGAAGAGATAACCGAAAACGAAGTAAGATCAGCTACAGAAAAATTTAAAAAAGGCAAATCACCAGGCATTGATGAAATCCCTCCTGAATTCTCAAAACTATAGGACAAAATATAGTGCCATTCTTAACGAAATTATTCAATAAGTTATATCAAGATAGTTACTTCCCCATAGAATGGTCAAGAGCGGTGATTATACCACTACACAAGAAGGGAGATAGACAGAATCCAGGAAACTACAGAGGAATATCCTTATTATGCATCATAAGCAAGATTTACACAGCAATATTAAACAGAAGACTATATGATTGGGCAGAAGCAGAAAATAAAATTAGTAAAGAACAGGCAGGCTTTAGGAAAGGGTTCGCAACAGTAGACCATATTTTCACACTAACATCTATAATTAAGTAACTGCCTATATGGCAGAAGAAGAAGTAAATTGTATGTAGCCTTCATTGATTATCAGAAAGCGTTTGATACAGTAAATAGAGAAAAACTTTGGGAAATCCTACAGAAACACAAATATCTATGAAGATGATTAACATGCTAAAAGTAATCTATAAAACAGTACAAGCATGCGTAAGACATGGAACTGAACTAACAGAATTCTTTGAATGTCACACAGGAGTGAAACAAGGGTGCTTACTGTTCCCCCTAATCTTTTCATTACTAATTACAGAAGTTGCAGACAATGTCACAGCTAAAGGAAGACATGGTTATCAATTCTTACCGGAAAGGCAAAAATATTTTCACTTCTATTCGCAAGATGACATAGCGTAATAGCAAGAACTCAGTAGGTTTGCAAAACCAAATTAAGAACCTACAGGAAGCCTCGGACCGCATTGGACTAAAGGTTAATCTCCAAAAAACAAAATCATGGTCTTTAGAAAGGAAGGATGCCTTGGCAGATTAGAAAAAGGGTACTACAAAGGGGAAGAATTTGAGGTAGTAAACAGCTACAAATATTTAGGTTTCACTCTAACGACCAAACTCTCAGTAGATATTTCACTTTCAGAATATGCGGGAAGAGCGAAAGGGAAAATAGGTGAAATAATGAAAACAATGTGTATTTAGGACACTTAGATATAAATATATTTTTTAAGCTATTTGATACACAGGTCAAGCCACTGCTACTGTACGCAGCAGAAGTATGGGGTTTGACTCGTTATTCAGCGGTGGAAAATGTACATTTATTCGCATGTAAAAGATACATGGGGGTAGGAAGAAAACGCCAAACAACTTAGTATACGGAGAACTAGGAAGATATCCGATGAGTATAGATAGTCCAATAAAAGCAATCAGATATTGGTTCAAATTAATGAAGATGACTCCAGACAGGATACCTAGACAAGCATATGAAAGAGAAAAAACAGAAATTGACAAACCACAGAACTGGGCACTGGAAATTAAACGCTGCTTAGATATGTATGGCTTCTCTGAAGTTTGGTGAATGAAGGCGTAGAAAACGAGCAAAGATTTATCATAACACTAAAACAAAGAATCATAGATTGTTACAAACAGAAACTGGCATAACAAAATAGCGAATAGTGAACGATTTACAACATATCATACGTTTAAAACTATACACCAAACTGAAGAATACTTTCGCGCAATCACAATTGCGAAGTTCAGGAAAACATGACAAGACTACGATTTGGAATAAACGAACTACATGGCAATAAAAAATATATAGATAATCAAGCTATAACAACATGCCCCTTCTGCCCAACAGTAGAAACAGAAATGCACTTCTTAATGTGGTGTCCAAATTACAGGGAATTGCGAACAAAATACATTTTCAAACACTTTAGTAATAGAAACGCAATCACACTGGAAAATCTGCTACAAAACGATAATACTGAAACCATAAGAGATATTGCAATGTACATCTTCTATGCCTTAAAAACCAGAGAAACCCTTATGCAATAATAATACTGATGATATAGGAAGAATAGAAATTCTAAACAGAAAACAAATATGTTACAATCAACGTTTCAATCAAATGTTTTTGTTGTTGTCATGTTGAAATGTATGTTGCGTACTCCTGTGGACGGCCGAGGGCCCCCCAATAAATGGCGCAGCGTGAAAGCGCGCGTCAAGCGTCAAGCGTCTCTCTCTCTCTCGCTCTCTCTCTCTCTCTCTCTCTCTCTCTCTCTCTCTCTCTCTCTTCCCTCTCCCCTCTCTCTCTCTCTCAGTACCTGCTTCTTTGGCGTCTACGGCAAAATCTGCTTTCTTTTTTTTTTCCATACACGTCTTCATTCTGTCGTGCTGCTTCCTTCCCTCTTTCCTTTTCCTTCAGTTCACGTTCTGTTGTCTTCTTTCCTTTTCCTCCAGTTCACGTTCTGTTGTCTTCTTTCCTTTCCTCCAGTTCACGTTCTGTTGTCTTCTTTTCCTTTTCCTCCAGTTCACGTTCTGTTGTCTTCTTTCCTTTTCCTTCAGTTCACGTTCTGTTGTCTTCTTTCCTTTTCCTCCCGTTCACGTTCTGTTGTTCTTCTTTCCTTTTCCTTCAGTTCACGTTCTGTTGTCTTCTTTTTCCCTTTTTCCTCCAGTTCACGTTCTGTTGTCTTCTTTCCTTTTTCCCTTTATTTCACGTTCTGTTGTCTTCTTTCCTTTTCCTTCAGTTCACGTTCTGTTGTCTTCTTTCCTTTTCCTTCAGTTCACGTTCTGTTGTCTTCTTTCCTTTTCCTTCAGTTCACGTTCTGTTGTCTTCTTTCCTTTTCCTTCAGTTCACGTTCTGTTGTCTTCTTTCCTTTTCCTTCAGTTCACGTTCTGTTGTCTTCTTTCCTTTTCCTTCAGTTCA
>CM031627.1:35326752-35331752 GCA_018398815.1 Conus ventricosus | reverse complement strand
AGAGAGAGAGAGAGGGGGGGGGGGGGGGGGGGGAGAGGATAACAGCGCGATTTGTCGAAAATGTTCATGATCACCATCATGGTCATGATCGTGATTATCATCCTTGTCATCATCATCATCATCATCATCATCATCATCATCATCTCATCGTCGTCGTCGTCGCTGTCGCCGTCGTCGTCGTCATCATTCATCATCATCATCATCATCATCATCATCATCATCATCATCATCATCATCATCATCATCCAACAACAAACAACAACAACAAAAAACATCACCAACGACAATATCATAAACAGTTTGTATGGAGCGCCATTGTACAGTAAAATATTTAATTACGCTTCGACTCACAATTTGATCACTGGAAGTAACAATTTAAACCGCACTTTAAAAGCAGGCTAGGCGGCAGATGAATTCCAACAGTTGGGTTGGTAAAGAAGACTCACCAAACGTTGTGTGTGTGTGTGTGTGTGTGTGTGTGTGTGTGTGTGTGTGTGTGTGTGTGTGTGTGGTGCGTGCGTGCGTGCGTGCGTGCGTGCGTGTTTGTGTGTTTTTGTGTGTGGTGTGTGTGTGTGTGTGTGTGTGTGTGTGTGTGTGTGTGTGTGTGTGCGCGTGCGTGCGCGCGCGTGCGTGTGTGTGTGTGTGTGTTGTGTGGTGTGTGCGTGCGTGCGTGCGTGCGTGTGTGTGTGTGTGTTTGTGTGTGTGTGTGTGTGTGTGTGTGTGTGTGTAATCCAGCAACTAAATAGTGCACTGTGTGACATGTACTGAGTGGACACAAACTGTCGATTCTGCTGTGTCTATTTGTCTATGTGGGTTTACATCCATCTGTCTATCGGTCTGTCTGTCTCTCTGTGTGTCTGTCTGTCTACCAACCTACTCACATACCTATCTGCCTTCCAGTCTGTCTATCTATTGCTGTCTGTCTGTCTGTCTGTCTGTCTGTGTCTGTCTATCTATCTGTGTATCTGTCTACCTACCTACCTACTAACCTATTCTACGTATATCTGTCTGCCTACCTACCTACGTACCTCTCTGCCTACCTATCTATTTTGCCTACCTACCTGTCTATTTTTCTGTCTTTTATATCTATCTATCTATCTTATCTATCTATCTATCTATCTATCTATCTATCTATCATCTATCTATCTCCGTACACCGGTAGTTTTATTGGCCTTAAGAATGTCAGTAAATCACCTACCTTGATGGTTTTTAGGTTGTTGTTGTTTTTTGTTGTTGTTTTTTGTTGTTGTACATCTAGACATGTTTTCCCGTCTTTTTGGGTTCGTTTTTTTCCGGGTGGGATTTTTTTTCCTGTACTCGCTGGCAGTCGTGACGCAGAGCTCAATGTGATTGGCTAGGCTGTAGTAATCGGGAACTAAAATACAGGACCGGGGAGTCCCGGCTCCGGACTCTGGCGATTAAGTTACAGTGTTGCAAACTTTCTTTCTTTCTTTGTTGTTGTTGTTGTTGTTGTTGTTGGTTTGTTGCTGTTGTTGTTCTTGTTATTATTGTTATTGTTGTTTTTTTTCTTCTTCTTCTTTTCTTCTTCTTCTTTTTCTTCTTCTTCTGCCGCTACTACTACACTACTGCTACTTTTCTTTTACTTCTTTTCTTCTTTCTCTTTCCTTCTTCTTGTTCTTCTCCTCCACCACCCCCCTCCTTTTCTTTAATGTCTTTTTGTTTTTGCTTCTTTTTCCTCCTCTTTCTCATCGTCGTCGTACCTCCTTCTCCTTCTTCTCCTCTCCTCCTCTCCTGCCCTCCTTTCCTCCTCCCGAACTTCAGTGGTCAGCCATCGTTCAGTTGTTTTAGAGACGCCACTGAGAAAACAACAACAACAAAAAAACTGGGAGATGTCCAAAGAAGAGAAACACACCCTCTCTCCCCCCCACCCCCCCCCGCTCACCGCAATACAGGCATGTGTCCCGATGACTGTTTTTCACGTCCAGCCAGCCAGGCACTTCTCTGGTGACAGAGCGGCCCGCCGGATTGCCCCTCACGGCGCAGCCCCGGCCTCTCATCGATCCTAGTTATCAGCGGGGGAGAGAACTCCAGCCCTGGCCTGTAAAATGTTTGTGGAGGAAGGAGGAAGCGAAATGCTCCAGAGAGGGGGGACAAGCCACGCACATCCGCAGCGATTTCACCTGGAACTGGACGGGGGAGGGGAGGGGGGGGGGGGAGAGGAGGAGATTTTCTGGCAGGTTGTAGCGCACCGGTGAAGGGAGATCGTGAGCGTTAGGGGTGCGAAATTGGTGGGCAGTTTCGTTAAAGATGTTTTTCATTTTATTGTTCCATCGGAACAAGACGTCGTCGAATCAGTAGCTCTTGCTGGAAGGAATATTCTCGCTGATACTTTGTTTTTGTCTGTTCACGTGTACGACGTGTGTTCAGTCATCATTTTTAAGATGAGAATGTCAGGAGGGTGTTTGTGGGGTGGTGGGGGTGGGGGGGGGTGTGGGGTGGGGTGGGGGGGGGAAGGGGGCGGGTTGTGGTTAGGTACCGATGTCATTAGTTGAGCATGGAGGATGGGATTCATGCGATCGAATATCCTTGCTTGGTATGGACAGGTCAGGTTGATGTCAACGTTCTCAACCGCTTTCAACGGTTGCGTTGATGGAAATGAGAAAACATCACTGACCATCTTAGTCCATTGTTAATGTGGTTCCTGTTTTTCTGAGGAGAACAGTTATCGTCACGTTCCTCATATCAAGACGAAAGAAACAAACAACGAAAAAACGAAAAAAAAAAAAAAAAAGCTATAATCTGTTTCCTAAAGATCACGTATTACAATGTCTAATTACGTATGACAACTATTTGATCGGGACAGGACTGATTATATTTGACGCTCTCGTAATAACCGACTTTTTTTTTTTTTTTTGTAAGGACGATTACCATCATCCCTGGAAGGACAAAGATCATAACTGCTTTCCGTATGTGTCGTTATGATTTTGAGAGATGATAACCGTTTTCCTCGAGACAGCACTGATCATAGCTGATTTTCTTTCAACAAGTCTCTTTGAGGGAAGACAACAGTTTCCCCTGGGACGTCACTAATCATCTCCGGTTTCCCCATAAGAACTTTCTCTTTGAAGGATGACAACAGTTTTTCCTGGGACATCACTGATCATAACTGATTTCCCCATAAGAACTGTCTCATTGAAGGATGACACATTTCCCTTGGGATATCACTGACCATAAGTGTGACGTCCCCACTGTAACGTTTCCTGAAGGCTGATAATCGTTTTCCTTGTGATCTCACCGATCATTGCTGATTTCTCTATTATCACTGGTTTCTTGAAGGATGATAACTACTTTCCTCAGGAAAATAAGAGAAAAAAAGTTATTGTATCTTAAGTCCATAATGAACGTTTTTCTCGTTTTCCGCGTTGTTCTTCTTAAAAAAACAAACAACCCCCCCCCCCCCCAGCAAACAAACAAACAAACAAGCAAACAAAAACAGTGGGAATACCTGTGTTTTTTGTTGTTGTTGTTGTTGTTTTTGGGGGTGGGTGGGGTGGGATTTATTATCACTGTTTTTGTGAAGATAATTGTAACCGATGTTTCTATCATTGCTGCTTTCATGAAGGATAGTAACAGATTTCCCTGTTCTCTCTCTCTCTCTCTCCTCTCTCTCTCTCTCTCTCTCTCTCTCTCTCTCTCTCTCTCTCTCTCTCTCTCTCTCTGTGTGTGTGTGTGTGTGTGTGTGTGTGGTGTGTGTGTGTGCGTGCGTGCGTGCGTGCGTGCGTGCGTGCGTGCGTGCGTGTGTGTGTTTGAAGATAATAGCCAATTTCCTCACAAAACAAGGGAAAGGGGTATATGGTACCACACTGACAGCAGTAGAACTGCGACAGCCTAAGCTGGGCTGTGAACATGTCGATTTAGTTGTTTGGCACTGCATCCGAACTGGCATCAGCACGGGAAAAAAATCTTGTCTTTTCCATAATTGGCTGAGCAACAACAACAACAAAGAAAAAAAAAACCAAATAAAAACAAAAAAATCTTTTTCTTCTAATCATCTTCCCTTCTGTGATAATAGAATCTTTTGCCGTATATTTTTGGTGTGGCACAAGTGTAGGGGAAAAAAGGCCCTGCTTACTTTTACCTGCTATTCTTTCTGGGGCATGAGACACTTTTGTCTGCTATTCTTTCTGGGGCATGGGACACTTTTACCTGCTATTCTTTCTGGGGCATGGGACCCTTTTACCTGCTATTCTTTCTGGGGCATGGGACACTTTTACCTGCTATTCTTTCTGGGGCATGGGACACTTTTGCCTGCTATTCTTTCTGGGGCATGGGACACTTTTACCTGCTATTCTTTCTGGGGCATGGGACCCTTTTACCTGCTATTCTTTCTGGGGCATGGGACCCTTTCACCTGCTATTCTTTCTGGGGCATGGGACACTTTTACCTGCCATTCTTTCTGGGGCATGGGACACTTTTGCCTGCTATTCTTTCTGGGGCATGGGACACTTTTACCTGCTATTCTTTCTGGGGCATGGGACACTTTTACCTGCTATTCTTTCTGGGGCATGGGACACTTTTGCCTGCTATTCTTTCTGGGGCATGGGACACTTTTACCTGCTATTCTTTCTGGGCATGGGACACTTTTACCTGCTATTCTTTCTGGGGCATGGGACCCTTTTACCTGCTATTCTTTCTGGGGCATGGGACCCTTTCACCTGCTATTCTTTCTGGGGCATGGGACACTTTTACCTGCTATTCTTTCTGGGGCATGGGACACTTTTGCTGCTATTCTTTCTGGGGCATGGGACACTTTTACCTGCTATTCTTTCTGGGGCATGGGACACTTTTACCTGCTATTCTTTCTGGGGCATGGGACACTTTTGGCTGCTATTCTTTCTGGGGCATGGGACACTTTTGCCTGCTATTCTTTCTGGGGCATGGGACACTTTTGCCTGCTATTCTTTCTGGGGCATGGGACACTTTTGCCTGCTATTCTTTCTGGGGCATGGGACACTTTTACCTGCTATTCTTTCTGGGGC
>CM031627.1:35311752-35321752 GCA_018398815.1 Conus ventricosus | reverse complement strand
TAAGCGTATTCCGGTCCGGTTTCTTAAATTTTGCGTAGTTGCAATTTGTTTTTCCTCATTCCATATCTTTTCTACAAAGATTTGGAAGTATAGCAGCATTGCTAAATTATGACAGTTTTGAATACTTGTTCAAAATTTCGGTAATATAGTTAAACGTGAGCCAAATGTCTAAACTATCCCTCCCTGACAATTTTCCAGATCTAAGAATTCCTGTAATTTATTATCGGTCCTTCTGAACTTGGAATACTATTATAGAAGAGAGAAAGGAAATCATTGTTGGTTTAGTGAATACATATTTTTTTCTTCTTTCACTTTTACGTGTTTGCATGTCCATGTGAAGGACTGTCAGACCCTCGCTCACATGACGTTGATACACAAGCAGTCAAAAATCATTGCTCTCAATTTTCATTTCATTGTTTTAAGTGAGCTTTGCAGTCTGGTGATGAAAAATTATAGGGAGTACTTGACAACCTCAGGATCAGTTTATCCTGAGCATGTTGGCCTTAAAAAAATCAGTAAATTAGTTTGCTGTTACTTTCAAGTAAACATGAACATAGCTGTTTGCCCTACAAGTAAAATAAGTTGAAATTAATTTCATGTAAATATGAATATGGTTCTTTGACCTTATAAGTAAATTAGTTTGCTATTAATTTCATGTAAATATGAATATGGTTCTTTGACCTTATAAGTAAATTAGTTTGCTATTAATTTCATGTAAAATATAAACATGGTTCTTTGCCTTATAGGTAAATTAGTTTGCTATTCATTTCATGTAAATAATAGATGGTTCTTTGACCTTATAAGTAAATTAGTTTGCTATTAATTTCATGTAAATATAAACATGGTTCTTTGGCCTTATAGGTAAATTAGTTTGCTATTGATTTCAAGTAAATTTGAAAATGGTTCTCTGCCCCATGAATGAATTAGTTTGCTATTGATTTAATGTAAGTATGAATATAGTTCTTTGCCCTTGTAGGAAAAATAGTTTGCTATTAATTTCATGTTCATGTAAGTATGAATATGGTTCTTTGCACTTATAAGTAAATTAGTTTGCTATGAATTTCATGTAAGTATGAATATGGTTCTTTGCCCTTATAAGTAAATTAGTTTGCTATTAATTTCAAATAAATATAAACATGCGTCTTCGCCCTTTTTATCAGAACAGGTCTCCCCCCCCCCCCCCCCCCCACAAGGGCCATAATGTAATCGACTAGGAAACATAAAAAAAAGAATATCAACAGACTTATAACAAGAACATGTGAAACAAAAATGTGCACGGAAAAATCTTGCTATTTCAGTCATGTAGAGGCACGCGCGAACGCGATGCGTGCTTACCCACGTGCGCTCATGCGCGTTCGAGCTTGAGTGCGTGCTGTCGTTCGCGCCACTGATGTATCGGACATCAGTCGTGCAGAAATGACTATCCGCACCCAGTCACTTATCTGTGGTCGACATTCTACGGTAAGGAAGGAGAGAGAGAGAGAGAGAGAGAGAGAGAGAGAGAGAGAGAGAGAGAGAGAGAGGGGGGAGACAGAGAGAGAGGGCGAGAGAGAGAGGAGAGAGAGGAGAGGAGAGAGGAGGGGAGGAGAGGGGAGAGAGATAGGGGAGAGAGAGAGGGAGAGAGAGAGAGGGAGAGAGAGAGAGAGGAGAGAGAGAGAGGGGGAGGGCAGATGAGAGAGGGAGAGAGAGATAGTGGGAGAGAGGAAGAAGAGAGAGAGAGAGAGAGAGAGAGAGAGAGAGAGAGAGAGAGAGAGAGAGAGAGAGAGGACAGAAGAGACAGAGAGAGAGAGAAAGAGAGAGAGGAGGGAGAGAGAGAGAGAGAGAGAGAGATAGAGAGAGAGGAGAGAGAGAGAAGAGAGAGAGAGAGAGAGAGAGAGAGAGAGAGAGAGAGAGAGTAAGGAACGAGAGACACAGAAACACACACACACACACACACACACAACACAACACACACAAACACACAAACACCACACAACACACACACACACACAGAGAGAGAGAGAGAGAGAGAGAGAGAGAGAGAGAGGAGAGAGAGAGAGAGAGAGAGAGAGGTGGCGTTAAGCCGTCTATCTTTTCTCTTCAGGGAAGACTTCCCATGTGGTATTCTGATTTCATCCCACGACCTCCCTCATGCCAGTTTGCTCAGGGCAATGAAGTTCGAAGGAAGGGAAGCAGCCCAAGAGAGAGAGAGAGAGAGAGAGAGAGAGAGAGAGAGAGAGAGGAGAGAGAGAGAGAGAGGAGAGAGAGAGGAGAGAGAGAGAGAGAGAGAGAGAGAGAGAGAGAGAGAAAAGGGTGGGGGGTGGGGATGGGGACCTGTCGCAGAGCAACTCGTTCAAGAAGAATTCGTGCCCTTAAAGCAACTGAAATGAGTTGGACGGGGGGAGGGTTCCCGATAGGATCCCCGCACGATAATCCTGCACCACGATGATCCCCGCACATAAGATCCGCATCGTAGATCCCCGCAAAGGGATAGGGTTAGGGTTGGTTAGATCTATCGGTGGGGTTACGGGGTGCACCGGGGGAGGGGAGGTAAGGTGGAGGGGGAGGGGTGGGGGTTGAGGGTGCAGGCGGAAGGGAGAGTGGAGGACTGTGGTAAGAAGGGGGAGATAAGTTGGGATGGGGGAGGGTGGTGGTGGTGGTTTAGGCTCCAGTGCTATTTTTGGATATAAAATTATATATTTCCACGTGTGTGTGTGTGTGTGTGTGTGTGTGTGTGTGTATGTGTGTGTGTGTGTGTGTGTTTTGTGTATGTGTGTATGTGTATGTGTGTGTGTGTGTGTGTGTGTTTTGTGTGTGTGTGTGGGGTGTGTGTGTGTGTGGTGTGTAGTGTGTGTGTTGTGTGTGTGTGTGTGTGTGTGTGTGTGTGTGTGTGGTAAGGGTAAAATTGTTGCTCATAGCCCAACCCACCGCAAAGGGCCATATAAGGGCTGTCACCGCGTTGTGTGTGTGTGTGTGTGTGTGTGTGTGGTAATGGTAATGTTGCTTATAGCCCAACCGACCGCAAAGGGCCGTATGAGGGCTGTCACCGCGCTTGAGAGAGAGAGAGAGAGAGAGAGAGAGAGAGAGAGAGAGAGAGAGAGAGAGAGAGAGAGAGAGAGAGAGAGAGAGAGTGTGTGTGTGTGGTTGCATGCACACGTGTGTGTTTGGTTGCAATGTTTTTTTCTTTCCTTATCATTCACTTTCTTTCCACTTTTTTTTTTAATTTAAAAAGAAGGGTTGTTTGGTTATAATTTAGTCGTGACCACACTCCAAAATATGAATTAGAAGAGAATTCTACATCCTCCCTTCCTCCGTGTGTGTGTGTGTGTGTGTGTGTGTGTGTGTGTGTGTGTGTGGTGTGTGTGTGTGTGTGTGTAAGAGAGAGAGAGAGAGAGAGAGAGAGAGAGAGGAGAGAGAGAGGAGAGAGAGAGAGAGAGAAGAGAGACAGACAGACAGACAGATAGACAGACAGAGACAAAAGAGACAGAGAGACAGAGAGACAGAAGTACAACGCAGTTCTGAGTTCGCTGCAGTTTACATGAGACGTACGCGTTCGCGCGTGTGCATGCTTGAGCGCATGCGCGTGTGTGTGTATGTGTGCATGTACGTATGTGCATGTGTGTGTGTGCATAGGAGCGAGCGCATACGCATACGCACATGCGTATACGGCCACATACAGAGGCACACTCACATATATGTATACATACATATGCAGATACGTGCGTATGCTCACACAAGCCCATAACTCACACACACACACACACACACACACACACACACACACACAACACACACACACACACACACACATGCACACGCACTTCTGCTGCACACGCACGCGCGCGCGCGCGCGCTCGCTCACACACTCACACACACACACACACACACACACACACACACACACACACACACACACACACACACACACACACACACGTGCACACGTGCGAGCGGGCACACATACACACACAAGCGCGCGCGCACACACACAAAACCATGCATGTGCATACACAATCATGCACACACACATGCGCTCGCACACACACACACACACGGGCCTGTGCCCACACACACAATGATAAAAGTGGCACAACCATGTTAGTTAGGTAGGCACTCAGGGTCTGATCAGCGCGTTGGGCTAATGCGTAGGTCAGACATCTGCTATGTCGTAGCCACGAGACCTCTTCTTCCGTTCTCTTATCTTAGTTATTTATTGATGTATCCATCAGCTTTAAATCATGCGCAGTGTGGTCTCAAAACTCAGCGGATACGGTGTAGCGTATATGCACTAGGCTAGTCCGCACGCAGTGACGCCTCCTTGATGAAACTGAAACTTCATGAGGCGCACTGAACTCAACAGATAGAAAGCAATTCTAATGTGTGTGTGTGTGTGTGTGTGTGTGTGTGTGTGTGTGTGTGTGTGTGTGTGTGTGTGTGTGTGTGTGTGTGTGCGTGCGTGCGCTCTCTCTCTCTCTCTCTCTCTCTCTCTCTCTCTCTCTCTCTCTCTTCTCTCTGTGCGCGCGCGTGTTTGTGTGTGTGTGTGTGTGTGTGTGTGTGTGTGTGTGTGTAATGAATATTGTTTCGTGTGTTGAGCGCTTTTATTTCCGGAGCAGACTCTGCCCTTCCTCCACACACAACACACACACACACACACACACACACACACACAACACAACACACACACAATATATATATATATATATATATATATATATATATTATATATATATATATATTAATTATATATATATATATGTATGTATGTATTAGATTAGTTACATCAAGATCGATCTTATTCTACATTCTTTACTTACCTCCTCATACTTGCCGGGTCAATTTTCAAACAGACAAAATTAAACGCAGTTTGTTTGTATCTTCAAGGTTCAAGGTTCAAAATAGGGGCGATGAAATATTTTCATCATAGCCTCTCAGCTTTATATGCCCCTCCTTTGTCGTATGTTGTTGTTGTTGTTTTTTTTTGGTCAGGTCTTAGCGAGCCAGTTTTTTTTTTCCTTTTTAACTATCAAAAACGTACTAATATCAGTAAAAGTGTGATGTTTGTCGATAAGATTTTTAAATGAATTAATATTTGGTGCACGCTCTCTATCAGGTGTTAGTTTATTCCAAATGGGTTGCAACTCTCTGACTGAATGACCATTTCCTTATGTTAGTATTGGCATGCTGGATTTGTATTTTATCACAACTGTTACGTGTTATATTGGTTAGTGCAAGCTGAAAGAAACATGACTGGTCAATATCATCAAGGTTATTGAAAATCTTATAAGTTTGGATTAAACCCCCTCGTATTCTTCTTGCTTTGAGGGATGGTAATTTTAGGAATCTCAGCCTTTCTTCGTATGTATAATTATGAATGTTATGTATTAACTTTGTAGCCTCCTCTGCACTTTCTCAATTTCTATTGACTGCCTTTTTAGTCTCGGATGCCATATTACATTTCCGTATTCGAGGAACGGTCTTACCATTGCTTTATATAATCTAAGGAAGGTATTATTATCAAGGTATGTATCTTGCCTGAAGAAGACCTAAGAAGTCGAAACGCGTCGTGTTTTGTCTTGTGACTCGTTTGTCCACGTTTCTCTGGGCGGTTCGCTAACATTTATTTCAGATTTGTTTAGATTTCCGCCTGCAGTCGTCTCACTTCGCAACTAACAAAATAAAGCAAATTAGGAGCAGTCGTATGACGTCACTACTTGGAATGGGGAACTTTGACGTCAGTATTGTGACCACGAATATGACGTACCTCTCACATTAAATCAGTGGAAAATGAACGTCGGATCATTTCTCTCTTCATGGCCTCACGCTCAGCAGTGGGATTGTGTTGAGAATTGGTCTTCGATCTTTGATCGATTAAGTTTTGGAAAACCCAGATGGCACGTTTTATCGACCGTCTGGTGGCATCATGTTATCGGTCGTGCAGCTGAAGATTTTCTTGGCGAAGACATTGAACTGAGGGGTTCGGTTTGCAAACATAGGCTGTTAGTCCCAGCTTGCTTCAGCTGCAGTTTCTGTTTGTGTGGTCTGTTTGGCTGTGATTTCAAGTGTGTGTGTGTGTGTGTGTGTGTGTGTGCGCTCTCTCTCTCTCTCTCTCTCTCTCTCTCTCTCTCTCTCTCTCTCTCTCTCTCTCTCTTCTCTCTCCTCTGTGCGTGTGCGCGCGCGGTGTGTGTGTGTGTGTGTGTGTGTGTGTGTGTGTTAGTGTGGGTGTGTAAACGTTTTTGTTTATGTTTCTTTGCTCGTTTCAGTGTTTTTATTTGGTGTACACTGGCTTTGAAAGTGCAAACTGTCTCTTGTCTTAAATATTGCTCTTGAGACCGCCTTGCAATCCAAAACCAATCTCCTGCTGCAGCCCCTTCAGACTGCCTTCACTCTACAGATTACATAAACAATGTCTCTCTGTTTGTCTGTATGTCTGTCTCTCTCTCTCTCTCTGTCTGTCTGTCTCTCACTCTCTCTGTGTATGAAATATATATGTACATATCTATATATTTATGCTTATGTATCTATGCCTGTCTGTTGGTCTGTCTGTGTGCCTCTTTGTGTCTGTCTGTCTGTGTCTGTCTGTCTCTGTCTCTCACCCCCCCCCCCTTCTCTCTCTGTGTGCGTGCTTGTGTCATGTGTGTATGATAATAAACTCTGGGACCTAAAGGGTTTTGATTTCCAAACTAGGAAAGTAGACACACACGCACACACACAGACACACACAGACACACACAGACACACACACACACACACACACACACACACACACACACACACACACACGTGTATGTTATATATATATATATATATATATATATATATATATATATATATATATATATATATATATATATTGAATTATAAACAAAGTTTGCTCTTATGTCTAAGATTGACGAAATAGGGGGAAATAAGCATTCATATCTGCAGTGGTAGATGATTCAGCATAACTAACAGTATGTGCTTGAGTGGGTGAATGGAACGGTGCGCGGTACTTATCCTTGGAATTTATTAGTTTGTTGTATATATATATATATATATATATATATATATATATAATTATATATATATATATATATATATATTATATATATGTACACACACACACACACACACACACACACACACACACACACACACACTCACACACACATATATATATATATATTATATATATATATATATATTTATATATATTATATATATATATATATATATATATATATATATATATGTTATTGATATTAAAAAAGGAAGGTTAAAACTCTTTTAACCTTCCTTTTTTAATATCAATAACAAATGTTGCTCCCCAAGGGGTCGAGCACTTTTAAAGTCATTTTAGGCTTTTTAATTATATTCATTATATATATATATATATATATATATATATATATATATGTATATAAAGAGAGAGAGAGAGAGAGAGAGAGAGAGAGGAGAGAGAGAGAGAGAGAGAGAGAAAGATAGATATAGCATGGAGAAGAAGCAGCAGATACCCAATTAAGAATAGAAAGAAGACACGCTCCATTGTTAGAGGGTAACAGCTGCCCAAACCGGCCCGAGGTAGGGGGTCACGTGTATTGTTCTGGTGATGAATAATGCGGAACCGACCTCCAGGCAATAGCCAAGTTTTTAAAACATCTGCTGAGGAGGAACAGAAGTTCAGCGCTATTTGGCCGATGCATGATAGTTACGGCCGCAGCCGGTGATTTCAGGTCGCGTAGCTACTGTTTGAAGTGAGTGTTATAGACACGAACGTCAGACTGTGTCATGTACAGTGATCGTTGAGTGTTGGCCAGTCGGAATGGAGAACATGGTTCGTCTTCGAATGAGACTATAAACCGAGGTTCCGTGTGTGAACGCACGCATAACATCTTGCACACACGTAAAATCCCATCACCAACTTTCGGAAGAGTAGGCCAGTTTGGCCGTTGGTATGGATGACACGTTACACATAGCATGCACCCTGCGTAAGAAATGGAAAAAATGAAGGAAGTAAGGAAAATGAGTGATCGATATTGAACGATGTTGACTGGATGGCACGGGAAACGACTGAATGAAGCGCCAGCTGGCAGCTCTTCAGTCGGCACTACCAGGTAGGCAGCCCGTTGTGTAAACGAGTGTTGATTGTAAAGCGCTTAGAGCTTGGCCTCTAGCCGAGAATAGGCGCTATATAAGTATTCATTATTATTATTATTATTAGTATTATTATTAGTTCTGTTGATTTGTCGACAAAATGGCAGAAAATGGTTGATCGCGTGTTCCTGCTTCATCGTTATATAGTAATTTATAGAATTTAAAGTCATTGCCGATTGATGGGGATGTAGTTTGAGTAGGGGGCGACAAAATGCTCTTCCCTGATTTCCTCTTTCCACGCAGTTGCACCCCCGCCCCCTCCCCTCCAAACAACCAAACGTTTCCTTCCCCACTCCCACACCAACACCCCCACACCAACACCCGCACACCCCGAACATCCACAGAACACGCATTGTAACATTGCTGCGATGAATGGTTACGACACGTATGTTTGGAAAAAGGTTCGGAAGAAGACACTACAGCGTGTATGAGAGTTGTTCTTGCTCTTTTGGAGCCTAGATAGCACTAAGAGTGTTTATGTTCATTTTTACAGCATCCAACAAAAGCAACTCAAATGCAGTATCATGTTTGATAAATAAAAAAAAAAGAAAGAAAAAAATTGAGCTTTTCTATGTCCCCCAGCCAAGTATCCATCAAACTGGTCTGGAAACATGAGTCATGATTCTGGAACGCTGAAGAAGAAGAACTTCACATAACACGAATGACTTGGCTACATTCAGGTCTAATTTCCGCTCCCACCAAAAATGATATAACGTCTCTGAAGAACGGGAACAACAAACATACCATCATGGCTACGATGCAAATGGCGAAAAATGCCAGTGCTCAGACAGAAAGCTAGCGGGATTCAAACCCGAAACCCACTGACTTCAAAGCTGGTGATGCACCCCTGCGCAAAACAGGCACGCCAAAGAATAACGTTACAGTAATTGAATAATGTGAATATGAGTCTCCCCTGACATAAACAACTAACAGCTCTGTTCAAGTCTTAGCCGCTGACAATGCTTGGGTTATTGAACAGCAGAGCTGACCACTTAGACTGTTCCATATTTTTTTGATCTCCCTTGCATCCTTCAATGGATCCTCAAGCCTAGGCTCAAAGATTGTCCCCTACATTTTATACTGTTTGCATAATGTTTTTAGTTTATCAGCAACTTTTTGCCTCTTCACACTTTCGTTTGGTTTCATTTACTACCTTTCGCTGGCTGCTTTAGGGGTGCTGTTGGATTCTTTTTTGAACCCTTGGTGGTGCAGACTTACGGACTGTGGTGTGTCTCTATTTGACGCCAAGAGCATGCACAGACACAATCAGCTGTGTCTCCCTGATGAGTCCGATCCAGCGGACGAAAGGCCTAGGAGCAGGCGATACACATCATCTGCCTTCGAGAGGGATTGCGATGTTCCCTCATGCAGCTGGTGAAGGGTTTTCATATCTATAATATACATGTTCTCATTTTCTTCATCTTCAACCCCCTTCATGATTTTAAAATTCTATTTTATTTTGTTTCCTTTAAATTTCAAATCTTTGCCAAGCCATTACTATAATGATGGAAGAATTGTTGACCTGCACTTGTTTTCCCACACTACTTAATTTATAAACAACTAGCAATTCTGGAGATGCTGGGTGGAGCCATTAGGCCCACTGAACATTCGCAATGCAGGCACAAGACATTAACAATTTCTTGCGGGAAGATTTAATCTTCCTCCAAGAGCACAGAGAGAGAGATGGGAGGGAGAAGGGGAGAATGAAGGATGTGGAGGTGGAGTGGGATGGCAGTTTGGGATGCTACAGATTGCTAACCACTTGGACGTTGGCCCATTGATCGTTTGAGACACAAGAAGAGTGATAAGCGCTCCCGAAACGTGATAGAGTTCAGAGGAATGGCTATAATCAGCAACAGAACTGGTCGGAAAGAATTAGGTTAGCAGAATG
>CM031627.1:35292897-35297897 GCA_018398815.1 Conus ventricosus | reverse complement strand
ACACACATTCGATGTGAAAATGCCCTGGCCCAAAACCCGTCGTGGCAGTAAAGTGTCACGAGGTTCTCCGTGTCGCAGTCATGGCGTTATAAAAGGAGGAGCCTTCCTACGTCTTTAGCTTTCCTGAAATTAATCCAGTACCTTTTTTTTTTTTTTTTTTTTTTTGCTGTCCCATCTTCTGTGCCACTCAGAGCAGTGCACCCACGCCGCTCATTCCCACACCCCGTCCACAGCTAACAGCCCGGTCGGCCCCGCCACAGCCCCGGCACCGGCAATCCACAGGGAGCAGTCTGTGTCAAGTCGTCAGGAGGCAACCCACACGGAGGAGACACTGCACTGCTGCCGATCACTTCGGTGGTGTTCAGTGGCGCCTGTTCTGATCCAACATACGCAGGACACCACCTACTAAGCCCCTACTGACGATGATAATTGCTTAGTCGCGGAGCCGGCGTGAGTGAGCTCTCCCTCCGGAGGGCGCCACCACGTCCGTCCAACGACAGCCCCCATGGACTCGCCGATACCGGTGACCCCGACAGAACCAAACCAAGGCCACAGACGTGGACAGGACATCGAAACTGAGGTCACAATGAGAGCAGGGCATGAAGGGCCACAGGATCTCATCCTTTTTTTATGCTGATCGATGAGAATGAGGATGATGAAGATGATGCTACGGATTTCCATTCCGGTCTGAGACTGCATGACTGGGCTGTACTCTACGCTTCCTTTCATAATATATCCCGGCGTCAACCAGGCCCGAGAGATACAGACACCTGCAGTGTTGGTCAGGAAATTTGATCAACACTCTCAGAGACGCATCCACTAAGTGGATGAAATTCAACTGTGTGGTCCCAGTCTTCCCAACTGAGTCCGCAGCAAACTCAAGTCTGGGTAGGAGCCGGTCGGGACAGAAAAATCCCACATGACTCTGATGGAATTGAACCCACGACCTCCCAGCCGGTAGTCCGCGACGCGACCCTTCGCCACGGCGGCTGGTGAATCAAGTACCTATTTACTCTGGGATGGACGGGCAGTATCTTCAAGCTGTGACCGTCAGTTCCGCATTCGAACGTTCTAACCAACGGGCCCTTCACGCTACGTTCATGGCCGATGGTTCGATTACCCCTTTTATATTTCACCCTTAAAGGGCGAACTGACACTACTGGGCAAACAATTCCACAGTGTCATTTCGCCCTGCAAACCCGTTTCAGTTTGCCCTGTTGAGTTCTGAGTGCGGAGAATTTAAAAACATGTTCCTGTGATTGATTTCCATCATGACATGCGGGGAAAAAAAAAAAACATCGCACGTTGCATGCTTGCTCGATTGCCGTGAAATGTTAGATCAAAAGCTCCTTTCAGCGTTGAAACTGTGTGTTGTGGTGTGTGTGTGTGGTGTGTGTGTGTGTGTGTGTGTGGTGGTGCAGTGTGTGTGCTGTGTGGTGTATGTGTGCGTGCGTGCGTGCGCGTATGCGTGTGTCCTACATGTTGAAATAGTCAAAGCCTTCTAAACTTATTTTTTATAAAAGAAAAATAAAGAAACGTTAGTGTGTCACAAGTAGACATCCGAAAAAAATTTAATCTTTAAAGTCGATAAAGGTTTAAAGGAAAAAAGGTGTAGGTTTAAGTCATCGTAGAATATTCTAGGTTTTCATGCATAAGCGGATATAATCACATATGACATACCTAAGCTTTCACTTTTTCCGTTCATTATAACTTAAAATACATTTTGAAAGTCCATGAACACATCGTGTGTGTGTGTGTTGTGTGTGTGTGTGTGTGTGTGTGTTGTGTGTGTGTGTGTGTGTGTGTGTGGGGTGAGTGAGTGTGTGTGTGTGTGTGTGTGTGTGGTGTGTGGGTGAGGGTGGTGTGTGTGTGTGTGTGTGGTGTGTGTGTGTGTGTGTGTGTGTGTGTGTGTGTGTGTGTGTTGTGGTGTGTGTGGGTGGTGGTTGTGTGTGTGTGTGTGTGTGTGTGTGTGTGTGTGTGTGTTGTGGTGTGTGTGTGTGTGTGTGTGTGTGTGTGTGGTGTGGTGTGTGTGGTGTGTGTTGGTGTGTCGTGTGTGGTGCGTGTATGTTGTTGTGGCGCGTGCGCGAGTGCGTGTAGTGTGTGTGTGAATGTGTGGTTGTGTGAATTGTGTGTTACATGTATTGTGAGTTGTTGATCTGCTACGAGTCGAAGTCACGCTGGCACGACGTCCGTATGCGGGTGGCCTCGTTGAAGGTACAATCACGACCAAACTACGGGCTTACAGCAACAAAGCAGTGGGCGTAATGGCTCTCACGGAGGGGCGAAATCAACCGGCAGGGCGATAGGCAATCCGACAGGGGGCTTAAGGGCGACAACGAGGGGCAACAACCAGCAAGCAAACGCAGGGCGAGGGCGAAACGGCAGGGGCCAAGTAGACAAGGGCGAATCGGAATGTCCCCACTCCATGCATTCCCCAAACAAAATCCCGTACCGCGAGAGCCGTCGTTCATGTTCCTGTCGCTCAGGGAATTCCTTATTAGTGGTCCACAGAGTGAGGCAGACACGCACCTAATGATCGTTGTTGAGTTGGACCCTAGCTGATCCCTTGAGGTTGGGGGTAGGGGGTGGGGGGGGGGGGGGTATAACGATGAGCTCCACACGTGCTTCGACTCGGGCAGTCTGCAAACAAACCGACAAATCAGTCTGGAATTTGCAGGGCTATCGGTAAAGCACAGAACCCTACCGAGGTTCAACTCTTCCTGGATCCGTCCTTTGATCCGGATCTCACTATAGATCTGCACAAAAATTACAAGGTTGCACTGGATCTGCAGTACACCTTTCATAAAGTTTCATTCAATTCATTCCTTCTGAGTTGAGTTTGGTGAGTATTCTTCACCTACCGTTTGAAAGAAAACGTGTGCAAAGGATCCCACCAAATTTTCATAGTTGTGCTCTCGGGTCGTATTCCGTGTGTTTCGTTAAAATCGGCATCATCGTTTTTTGCAAGGTCTTGCACACTGGAAGATGAATCTTCCCCGGATCAGCATCCTTAGCGTCCAAATTGTATGGGTTCCTTCTTGGGCAACGTTCTGTCTTTCCAGCAAATTGTGTTAAAATTGGTTATGTACTGTTTTAAGCATCATCCTATACATATATACACACAACAGAAGAGAACAAGATGCAAAGCATACAAACGTACTCCCAGTTTATCCCGAATACGCGTGATATATTCCATAAAGAAAAAAAAACCGTCTTGGGCTGGTGTAACCGTTAGTAATGGCTATTCTGGTAAACATCGGACATCATCTGTGACCTATAATGAACATATTACACATTTTCAGAAAGATCGGCCAAGAACTTTCTGAGATATTCCATCAAGAAGAAAAACCGTTAGGGCCGTTATAGCTGTTAGTAACGGTTATAACGGTAAACTAAAACATCAGACATCATCCGTGACCCATAATAAACATACCTACAAATTTTCAGAAAGATCGGCCACGTACTTTCTGAGATATTCCATAAAAAAGAAAAACCGTGCAGCAAACTAAAACGTCGGGCATGATCCGTGACCCATAATGAACATGCCTACAAATTTTCAGAAAGATCAGCCAAGTACTTTCTGGCACATTCCATAAAAAAGAAAAACCAGTATGTGCCGTTACAGCCGTTAGTAACAGCTATAACGGTAAACTAAAACATCGGGCATCATCCGTGACCCATAATGAACATACCTACAAATTTTCAGATAGATCGGCCCAAAGTTTTGTCTGGAGCGAGTGGAACACATTTTGACCACGACGGACGGACGGACGGACAGACACACACACATACAGATAGCATTTCTTCGTTCCCATTCTAAAGTACTCCCTGTTCTATAAGAACTGGGAG
Source organism: Conus ventricosus (assembly GCA_018398815.1). NCBI lineage: Eukaryota > Metazoa > Mollusca > Gastropoda > Neogastropoda > Conidae > Conus > Conus ventricosus. Next base: position 35,294,048 of record CM031627.1, on the reverse strand, counting down.
GACAAAAAACGGACGCTGATGAAGATGTTTAGCTTCTTGCAGGAGAAAATGATTCTTGTCCATTTTTGCGACATTTTTCAGTATGTCCCATTCATTGGAAATGCGTCTGGTGACACATGTGGACAGTCTACTTTTGTAACTCGGATCGAGGTAATACTTCGAGCGATTATGCAGTTACCAGCTGTTTCTTAATTCATCAATCCATTCTTCAAACTTAAATGTCCGTTCATCTTCCTCATGATGTCTGTGCTTGTCGGGTTTCCGTGGATCCAATACATTTCAGCCATTTTGCTGAGCGTGCAAAAAGCAACTACGGCTCCAAAACACGTGACTAGGCCCAGCTAAAACAGTGGTTTCCTTCAGAATAGGACCTTTCAAACGCCAACGAGCGTGTTCCCTTTGTAAAAGTGGGTCTTAATCAAACGAATACAGGTTCCAGAAGCTAGATCGCGAACTAATTATGAACCATGATTTCTTCCTGAACAAAGGTCCCGTGATCCACGACCTAGTTCGCGGAGATCGCCGAGCACGACGAACTCTCGGTTAAATCTGAACTTAAAGTTTGAAGGATATTTTCTCATGGGAAAGAGCACACGATTTGCATAACACAACCCACTGGTGCTCGACAGAGATACATTGTTAGGCCTGAAGAGTTTGGATCGCTTGTGAAATTGATTTGAGCAAACTGTTTGTCCGAAATGTCACTTCTTTCCACAACACTGGGGACTTAACGCTTCCAAAGCATTGCGCGGACTTGAATATTTAGGCTGTTCCGATTTCACTTACGATTCAAGAATGCAAATGTATGTCAACAGACCACGAACTGATTACCATCACACGAGCGTTTGTCAGCTGCTCAGAAACTACGTTTGATCACTGGAACTTCCATACGATTACTCCCCTTCTCCGAACCCAAACAGCTCCCGGAACATACTAAGCGATCCGAGAGGCATCAGAAGCCTGGGATGTGTTCTCAGATTAGGTCGTGAACCAGTCAAGTACGCCTACAGAAAACTCACATTCATCTTTACAAATTGCCCAGAGAAACGAGAAAGACACGGAAGTGAACTCGTGACACTGTTGAATTAACCAAGTAGTGAATTTGGGGGTACGATTCGAAAAGTTGGGAAGACCCAAAAGACCCAGCCCCA
>CM031627.1:35280704-35285297 GCA_018398815.1 Conus ventricosus | reverse complement strand
GTGGGAAGAATGCGCAGTATTGATTTTTTTGCACACCTGCAATGTAGACAGGAGCATGCCACCGTAGGTGAGGGTATGCCACTGTAAACACAGGAACACATTTTTTTAATAGTGTGCGTGTATGTGGAGAGAGCGTGACAGTGGTGTGTGTTGTGTGTGTGTGTGTGTGTGTGTACATTGTAAGTGCACATGCTCTGTTGTGTGTGTGTGTGTGTGTGTGTGTATGTGTGTGTGTGTGTGTGTGTGAGTGTGTGTGTGTGTGTGTGTGTGTGTGTGTGTGGTGTGTGTGTGTGTTCGTGCGTGCCCGCCTCTCTGTCTGTCTGTCTGTCTGTTCTAAGGGCAACTTAACCTTAACGGCTTACTGCGAAGTAATCGGATAGCCTAGTGCACCCACCGTGTATATGGGCGCGTTCAGTAACTGCTTAGTTTTCCCTACGTTACTCTATGGGGATGTGTTCAGTCCCGGATACTTTCCTCTATGAAAACTTCAGTAAATTAGTATTAAAATGGATAACCCTGCACAGTATGTTTTGTTTGTAGATAATCGTTATTTTTTGGTTATTGACGTCTTACTTGTCAGAGAACAGTAATATGCTGATTCTAGGGCACTTTCGCCCGAAAACTCGTGGAAGAGCAAGTGGGGTAGAGTCGGCATATTACTGTTCTCTAGGAGAAAAGAAGCTGCGACACGTTCTATGCGATAAATATTGCAATATCAGTCAAAAGATAATTTCCTCCTTTGTGACAAAAATGCGAAACATGCCAAAAGAAAAAGACAAAACCAAACAAGGGACTTGTCGTGCGGCCTTTAAAAAGTAAGATCTTTGCCGAAAGAGGACAGGTGGATCTCATTGTAATGGAATCAAACCCTGACCGTGGATTTAAATACATCTTAAATTACCAGGATCATTTCATAAAGTTTGTAGTGTTGAGGCCAATGAAGTCCAAAACCGCAGCTGAAACGGCATACAATCTGATTGACATTTTTTGTTGGATTACCCCCCCCCCCCCCCCCCCCCCCCCCGGCAGTACTGCAATCAGATAACGGTCGAGAATTCACCGCATCTGTCATCAATGAAATGAAATTGATTTGGCCACAGATGAACATCGTCCCACGGATCCCCAAGACATCCACAGTCCCAGGGGAGTGTTGAGAGATCGAACGCCGACGTGAAACAGATGTTGATTGACAATAGACAACAACTCCAGTCAATGGGCTGAAGGTCTGCGGTTTGTAATGCTGCAGAAGAACTCCTCCCCCCACAGGAATCTATGCCAAAGAACACCCTTGGAAGTCTTTTTGGTCGAAAGGTCAATCTGGTCTTGAAAGAACATGTCTGCCTAAAGAGATCATAGAGAAGTTGGAGAAAGAAGAGGAGCTTGACCAGTTTCTCGCAGAATTGACAGGTTCAGATGAAGCTAACGAAGCTGAAGTTGAAGTCAGAACAGAAGAGGGTGCAACTGGTTGACGTTGTGGCAGAAGAACGTGCAACTGGTGTTGAAGTTGTGGCAAAAGAAGGTGCAACTGGTGTTGACGTTGTAGCAGATGAAGGTGCAACTGGTGTTGAAGTTGTGGCAGAAGAAGTGCAACTGTGTTGAAGTTGTGGCAGAAGAAGGTGCAACTGGTGTTGACGTGTAGCAGAAGAAGCTGCAACTAGTGTTGAAGTTGTGGCAGAAGAAGTGCAACTGGTGTTGAAGTTGTGGCAGAAGAAGTGCAACAGGATTTGAAGTTGTAGTGGAAGAGGGTGCAACTGGATTTGAGTTGTAGTGAAGAGGGTGCAAGTAGGGTTCCAGAAACCGATGCACAGTTTTGGGAACAATATCAATCTCTTTAGATACTTGCAGACGTGATGCAACTAAGGGTCAGGAAAAAAGCAGAGCTAAAATGCTGCACACAACTCAGAAAAGCTTGTACCTTTGCAGGAAAATGATGTAGTTCTTGTCCCTGTTAGTGAGTTTGACAGGGTAGATTAGATTGTCGGAATGTACCCGGTGTTGTCATGGCAGTTCGAAATGACAACTACCAAACTGGTACAAAGCATGGCATCGTGAAGGGTTGTTTTCAAGAAATCAGGTCATTAAAGCAGACTACGAGATAATGTCACGGACATGGTTGATGAAGTCAATGTACCGCCGTTCAGACGCATCACAACACTTCATTCTAGGCATGGTGGGCAAGCCTTTACCAAATGCTCTTGCCAAGGTCTTTGCATGACGAAGAGATGTCAGTGCAGAAAAAACAAACCATGTGCCACAGCCATTGCCACCCCACAAAACAAAACGTGCAAAAACAAATAACTTATTTGATAGAATGAACTGAACAATGAACTGTCCTTATACAAATAGCAAATCTTCATAACACCATGACATATCTTGGCGCTGATCAATAGAAAGGATTGTATGACATTTGTGTAAAGATAAAATGTTTGGTGTAAAGATTAAATGAATCATTAATCAGAGCTCTTGCTTTAGTTTTTGTTTTTGTGTTACAAAAGGATAATCTATGAAAAAGGTTAGGCAACGCCACTGCCTAACTTACAGACTAGCAATTCAGTTGCCTAATCTACAATGAAAAAGAAAATCCCAGCATTGCCTAATATGTAGACTAGCACTTTTTGCCTAAATCTACAGAGTAGGCTAGCCTAATCTACAGACTAGGCTGCCTAATCTGTAAATCAGGCACTGTTTTAAAATCAGTTTACATGTTAGGCAACGCCACTGCCTAATTTACAGACTAGGCAAATCAGTTGCCTAGTCAACAAGTTAGGCAAATTTACAAATTAGGCACGACATATATATATATATATATATATATATATATATAATATATATATATATATATATATATATATATATATATATATATATATATATAGGGGGGGGGGGGTGCGTGCGTGCGTGTGTGTACATCAAGAATGCCTATGGGGAGAGACAGATGGGACACATCCAAGTGTGTTTCTTTCCACCTTCTTCTTCACTGTTGCCATGGTTACTTCTGATGGCCCACAGATCCCCAGACCTGCTCAGGAATCACTTTTCTGCGGCCCCGTCTCCTCTGTCCCCCCCCCCCCCCCCCCCCCCCATTCCAGCTTACAACCTCCCAACCCCCCCCCCCCCCCTCCATTCTCCAGAGGCACTTTTCCTATCCTGCTCATGTTCCAGCTCTTTCACTAACACAGCTGCACCCAGCAGTGTCTCGTCGCGGCGGCGGCAGGGACGATCCACGGGAAACAATCACCAACGGGCAACACGCCGGAAAAGACACCGCTCGATTATAAAGCAAGTATCGCTCTCTGCCTGACTGTCTGTCTGTCTGTCTGTCTGTCGGTCGGTCGGTTTCTGTTGGCCTCTCTGTCCGTATGTCTGTCTGTCTGTTTCTCTCGGTCTTTCTGTCTCTGTCTATCCCTCTCTGTCTATCCCTCTGTCTATCCCTCTCTGTCTATCTGACCCTCCGTTTCTCTCGGTCTCTGTCTGTCTGTCTGTCTGTTTCTCTCTGTCGCTCTTTGTCTGTCCCTTTCTGTCTGTCTGCCTCTCTCTCTCTCTCTCTCTCTCTCCTCTCTCTCCTCTCTCTCTCTCTCTCTCTCTCTCTCCTCTCTCTCTCTCTCTTTGTCAGATTAGATAATTCAAGGTACTCAAAAAAGGCCTACAACATGTTGTTGGAGTTGCAGCGTCATAATTATTCTACTTGGGCATGCAGCGTACGCAACATTTTGTTTAAATATGGATTTGGACTCGTTTGGGAGTCGCAAGGTGTTGGAAATGTTAAAGTTTTTATAGCAGAATTTAAACAACGTCTTATTGACTGTTTTAAGCAGGACTGGAGATCTTCGTTATCTTCTCATGATTTTTTTCAAACGCGATGTTATTTGCTCTGAGTATGTATCTTTAATTAAGAATATAACTGTGAGAAAGTCTTTTGCAAGGTTTAGAATAGGGATGTCCCATTTGAAGTCTCACTTTCTTAAGTTTCAACCTGGTCGTAATACTGATTCTCGCTGTCTTTTTTTGTTGTGACGTTGAAGAGAGTGAAATGCACTTTCTCTTGATATGTCCAATGTATGAAGATATTCGTGCCCGGTTTATTCCGCACAAATTCTGGAGGCAGCCATCTTTTTTTAAGTTTATATTGTTGATGTCAAGCACAAACCAAACACTGATGAAAGAAGTTGCACTTTTTGTTCACAAAGCTCTCTGTATCAGAAACTTGAATTCCTAATGTGTACATTAGTAACTGTTTAGTTGCTTCATTGCTAATTGTGTCTTAATTGCTTGATTGGCTACATTTTCTGTATGTTTAAATAGTTTGTATTACTGTTTTACGCTGGCGAATAAGTATGATTTAGCTGTGCTTTTTTCTTTTTTTTTTCCCTTGCGTGTTTGATCATTTGTGACGATCTTTTATGTGTTTTATTGTGATGGGCTGGGGCCTTTACAATTAAAGAATCATTCATTCATTCATTCATTCATTCTCTCTTTGTCAAGATCTGACTCATCCACCTCTCACTTCCCCTTTTGTTGTGGTGTGTGTGTGTGTGTGTGTGTGTGTGTGTGTGTGGGTGTGTGTTGTGTGTTGGGTGTGTGTGTTGTGGGTTG
>CM031627.1:35270704-35273204 GCA_018398815.1 Conus ventricosus | reverse complement strand
TCGGGCATTATTCGTGACCCATAATGAACATACCAACAAATTTTCAGAAAGATCGGCCAAGTACTTTCTGAGATATTCCATAAAGAAGAAAAACCGTTACAGGCCGTTACAGCCGTTAGTAACGGCTAAACGAGGTAAACTAAAACATCGGGCATCATCCGTGACCCATAATGAACGTACCTGCTGATTTTTACAAAGATCGGCCAAGTACTTTCTGAGATATTCCGTAAAGAAGAAAAACCGTTACAGGCCGTTACAGCCGTTAGTAACGGCTATTAGCGGTAAACTAAAACATTGGGCATCATCCGTGGCCCATAATGAACATACCTACAAATTTTCAGAAAGATCGGCCCAGTAGTTTTGTCTGGAGCGAGTGGAACACATTTTGACCACGGACACACAGACAGACAGACAGACACACAGACACACACACACACACACACACACACACACACACACACACACACACACACACACACACACACAGCATTTCTTCATTCCCATTCTAAAGAACTCCCTGTTCTTTAAGAACTGGGTAACAAAAAACAACAAGAATCGCAAAGCACCAAGCCCCAGACAACATTCCAAGCAAAACAGACGAACCGTCCACAGACTGGTTCCATACGGAGTAAGTAATGGTGCCGCAGAGTGGGGGAAGGCTGTATCACCGAAACCCCCCAGAACAGAGACCTCAGCCACTGCAGGCGTAGGAGAGAAACAGGTAGATTTTCAACAGAATCATCTCGGAGAGGATCCGTGGAGCAGCAGACAGGTAAACTACATGAAGAGCAAACGGGTTTCGAGCTGGGGGGTCTTACCCAACACTGCGCTATGATCATCGAGCAGTTCTTGGAGTGGCAGCCTCCTCTATAGATCAACTTCACTGACTTCAAGAGAGCCTTTGACAGTGCGGATAGAGTTGTGCCCGGAAGATGAATAGACAGGACGGTGTAACGTGTGAAGCTAGTTAGATCGGACGGCAGCTTTGTGACAGGACGGTGTAACGTGTGAAGCTAGTTAGATCGGACGGCAGCTTTGTGAAACTACAGATCGCCATGGCGTTCACAACTCCAGCATGTCACAGCTTCTCAGAATTGACGCAGGAATCCGACAAGGATGCTTGCTGTCACCCTGCTTTTTCTCTCCGGCGATAGACTGGCTCATAAAAGACATCAATGAACCAACCATGATGGACTCTAACACAGGATCTGAAAGACATTGACTTTGCATACGACTTCAGCCTTGTATCAACACTCCCTTCAGCACATGCAAGAGACGAAGACGACAGAAGGACTCCACCAACAGCAACGGACACGGTTTGAAAACTTAAAGCTAATAAAACCCAAGGCTATGAGCACCAACACGGATCAGACAGCGCCCGTCCGCCTTGGAGAACAACCCAGAGAAGAGGTCAGCAAGGTCACCTACCTTGGAAATAACATTGTCAACTAGACAGGAAGTACGGATGAAGACACAAAAGCCAGGGTCACCAAGGCACGACGCGTGTTTCTTGTCCTCAAAACCCCTCCGGAAAAATGCCGACACGCACCACTCTCCACCAGACTGACACTGCTCAGTGCCAATGTCACGCCTGTACTGCTGTTTGGTTCAGGGACTTGGAGACTCACTGGAACGCAAGCTGCAGGTATTCACGAACACCTGCTTGTGACAGTTACTCCGTATCAAAGGGACGGAATACCATCACAAATGAAGATCTTTAGCACTACAACCAGTAGGGGAACAATCAGAAACAACAATAACAACAAATGAAGCAGACTGAGACATAACCCATGCGCAGAGGAAGGGACACAATCACAAAATCAAACAACAACAACAACAACAAATGAATCAGACTAACAACTATGCGCAGACGTCCAAACAACATTCAGACGACATGACTGGACGGGATTCCCGGGAAAAACGAACAGCGAGACGGCCAGGAACACACCGGTGAAGGACCTGAAAATCGGGCTGACGAACAGCCATACTGTCCGGGGGAGGCAAACGAACAGCACGCCGGATCGACCAAGATGCACACCTGCCGTGAGGGCATGTGTTCCTGTGGGGACGAACAGAGCTAAGTCACCTGCCGTGTGGGCTGTGTTCCTGTGGGACGAACAGAGCTAAGTCACCTGCCGTGAGGGCTGTGTTCCTGTGGGAACGAACAGAGCTAAGTCACCTGCCGTGAGAGGCTGTGTTCCTGTGGGACGAACAGAGCTAAGTCACCTGCCGTGAGGGCACTGTGTTCTTGTGGGACGAACAGGCTAAGTCACCTGCCGTGAGGGCACTGTGTTCCTGTGGGAACGAACAGAGCTAAGTCACCTGCCGTGAGGGCACTGTATTCCTGTGGGGAACGAACAGAGCTAAGTCACCTGCCGTGAGGGCACTGTGTCCTGTGGGACGAACAGAGCTAAGTCACCTGCCGTGAGGGCACTGTGTTCCTGTGAGAACGAACAGAGCTAAGTCACCTGCCGTGAGGCACTGTGTTCCTGTGGGAACG
>CM031627.1:35253212-35265604 GCA_018398815.1 Conus ventricosus | reverse complement strand
CAATTATTGTTAAACATAGTTACCATTAAAAGAGGCATTCCAGGAGTTCACAGATCACAGGCTTTAGTTGAAAACTTTAACAGTCAGCCGAAAGACTTTTCTCCTACCAGTATCACAGAGAGCTGATTGACAATTCTCGCAACACAGAATGGGTTAGAAGACTGCCCTCAGTTTTGCGCGCAATGAATAATGAAGAATTTAAAGGCCTAAAACCAGTACAAGCAATCAAAAGAAAAACAATAAATGTTGCTGAAGACTCCATACACCCAGCAAACTATTACCGTTTGGTTTGAAAGTAAGGTACCTTTATTTACCGGGAGAAGCAGAAGGGGACACTCGCATCAGGGCAACCGATCCAGTTTGGAGTGTTGATCCATATGAAATAAAAAGAATTGTAAAAATGAATCCGCCCGTGTATTATTTACGAGAAACTGACACAACAAAACAACCAGCTCCTCAAAGATCTTTTGTGAAAGAAGAACTGCAGATAATCCCGCCAGCACCGTTCCGCTTTAATTAATTTACGTAAACATAATTTTGGTTTAAAATGGAAGGCCAAAGGAAGCGCAGAACGAACAAGAATGGTAAAGGAAGAGACCTTGAAATGATACGGGAATCATTTCAGACGTGTAATGCTATTAAGGAAACATTTTCGAGGATTAATCAATGCATGCTAAATCATCCAGATCACCTACAACTCAAACCCCCAAATTGGGAAAAAGAATATCTTGAAATAATAAAAAAAATTCGAACGCATCAAGCAAACATGAGAAAAGATTTAAATGAATTGGATGAAGCTATGATTGATCTTATAACAAAAGTTGATGAAAAATATAAAAACCCTGTTTATGCGGTCCTCCAGTGCCCGATTGCATATGAAAACTCTGATTAACAAACACCCGTTTTGTTTGTTCTATCTAATGACTTCTTTGTTACAAAAAGTTGTGTGATCTCATGTAGATTAGATCGTAGTTTTACGTTGTCATGATGAAAAGTCTTATTGCCAAACAATGCTTCTTTGTAGTTGTCATGCGATATGTTTGACTGCACAACGCTGCGAGATATTCCTTTTGCTTTCTTAATGATTTTCTCCTGGCTCGAAATACTGTACATTTTCGATCTTAACCCCACATACTCCTTGATCACCTTTCCAGATAATTCATCCTTCATCTTTCCTAAAACCTTATTAGTAATTGAATGCAAAGGCGAATCTTAGGGTAATCAGATGTATCATACCATCCCGCATGTCCTTTAGCTACTTCCATTTCCATGTCTTTATAGATGTCTTCAGTAGGAATATCTATAACAAAACTGTCTGTATCTGTGTAAAGTACTCTGGACTCAGGATACGAGGGCTTAAAGTAGTCATAAAGAAACTCTAACATCAAAGCTTTGATAATTCTAAAACAGTAAACCCAATAAATACAGGTTTGTCCAATTTGACTTTCTTTTTCTTCATCATTATGCCAAAAAGCTGATCATGAAATCTTCTAAAAGTCGTGATAATGAGGTTTTGATGTCACTAATTGCTTCGTTCTCTCTGGTGACTAATCTTGACATCCTTTACGCTTGTGCGGAGTCTCCATAGTCTTTCCGAAACAGCTGTTGTTCATCAGCTTGAAAAAGTCTTTTTCTGAAGCATCTGTGGATTTGTTCTTAGATCAGTGTTCTTCATGATGTATGGTTTCATGAACTGTTCTTGATCAAAGCAATTATACGATGAACAGCTGTTAACTTAAACCATGTCTTAAATAAAATTGTAGAAGTCTGTAATGACAGACATAATTTTTTTTGCCTCGAAGATTGGGCACAAGTTTAGGCGGCTCTCTTGGATCCATCTTTAGACTTTCTGCTGCTAATGGGTAGTCATTATGCAGGTCATGGAGTTCCTGAGGATATTCTAAGTCAACTTCTAGAATGAAACCACGCTGTTGATCAGGCGTTAAACTGCCCAACCACTTTAATGCCTTTTGAATATTATTCGTACCTGTGTACATCTTGAAGTTACGTAATGGAAGTGATTGCGCCATAGCCCATCCATACAGATTGTTTGCATCTAAATACATAAGATAGTTAGACCTTTTACTCGGATCATAGTCGTCCAAGTATTTGTTGTTTGCTTTACAGTAATGATGCGACGCCATACTAATTCCTCCACGCAATCCGTTTTCAATCATCTGAATCATTGGTAAATCCGACAATAAATCAATCTGTACTCCAGTAAACTTTAAGAAAGCGTCCCAGCTCATCCCGGGCGCAGAATATAATGCGCAGGATCCAAACTGTAATGTTTCATGCAGGTCTTTCTGTAATTTTCAAAGACGTCCGCCAACAAACATACATCGGCCATTAAGTAGGAGTCATGATAGTCTCCCATCGTTTTACAATCTAACTTCTGCCACGCATCTTGAGCATGCTGGTAATCAGAATCGCTGATGTCCTTTCCTCTAAGACTAGAAAAGAACGCGCCTTTAGGCGGAAGTGTATCTTCGTCAAACCTTTCCCAACTGTTCATGTATTCATAAGGGTAAACACCCTTTCTAACAAGAGTTGGTCAAAATATTCTTCTGTTATTGGGCAGGACTTTAAGGACATAGCCAGTGACTCTAATGACCCATCATGTGCTGCATAGAGTCGTAGAAAGACATGTTATTTAAAGTGAAACACATGTACTTTTCTGATGACTGTGCAATGCATGCTACCCTGAAGGCGTGGTTACTGCTTGCATTATAAGGTGAGAGTCATAACCCGCAAGTTGTGAAAGAATACAGGCAGCTTCCATGTCTTTGGATCAAACTTTAGTTGAAGATTGCATTTACTGTGCGCTGCACCTCTTATACGTTCCCACTATTGTGATCATGGTCTCTTACTGTGGGGTTTACCACTCTTGGGCGTAGCTCTAAACCGCTAATACAACTATGCGTGGCTGATCATATGTATTGTTGGTCTTCAGGCGTCATTATGATTTAAGATAAGTTTAGATTATTAGGAAACAGTCATTAACGCACTTTCTGCATGCGTTCTAAGAAGTATTATGCAGGCATCTGAGTCCTCTATATAATTCTTGGTTCTGATTAAACGCCCTCCGACCTAACAATAATGAAGGCATATGAAACAAATCTGATGATTACTCATTAAAGACTGTTTTTCGAAGTTTTTGTTGGTGCTGGCCCTTCATAAGGACCAATGGTGATTCGAAGTCTGCGTAAAACTACGTATGGGACTTGTGTGCAGCACGTTTTCCAGTTCTTAAAACTAACTTTAGATCCTGGCCGGGGGCGTAGTTAGTTCTGTCTTAACAGTCTAACTGAACATTTTACATTGTTTAGATGTTAAAGCGCGGCTTGAGCGGTTGGAATGCTTGTTTAAACATTTTCTACAGAATTCTTGTTTATGTTCATGCTTTTGAAGTATGCGGTAATAAATTGCTCATTGTTGCGTATCCAATTGTGAAGGGTAGCCCCGCTGGTGAAAACTTTAGTAGTAAGTCAACATGATTTTTGTAGGGTTCGCCTATTGTTGGATGTTTTGGACATTTAATGCGCCAAATTTGTTTCCTCATCCATGTGTATACATTAACAGATATTGGTTGTTTTGTTCTTCAAACTGATTCAATTTGGTCTACACGAACAGAATGGATATTCCAATTTGAAGTTAAGATCTTTGGAGGTATTGACGAGAGTTATGTCCACTCTCTCTGCGTGTTCGTGGACATGATGCTGCCTTGCAAAGAACGCCCACATGAAAAAATTTGTTGTCTGAATTTTTTATGTTTATTACTGCTCTCTTTAAAACCAACTTCCCGAGGTAGCGGAATGTAAGCCTTCTACAATTCGGTGCATACTTAGCTGTTTTAAATCTAATCTCTAAAGACTTCGCCCTCTGACCAACCAGGAGCATCTCATTTTAGCTTCTTCAGCGGCAGCGTCAAACTGTGTAGGCAGTTCGTTTGCCCATCAGGGTGTTAAAGTCATGAGAGGAAAGAATAGTCTGTTGTTTAGTTGAGGGGTAAACCCCAAACTTCTAGATTTTTCTTCAATTTATTGTTATATAGTCGATTAAAACAGCTACATTACTTTAACTGGTGGAGTCTAATGTTAGTTTGCCTGGTACTGGAGAATTTGCACGATGATGTACAACGCTTGCCTGCACGTTTGTTGGGTCAATACTTCTAAATCAATATCATTTCAGTGATCTTGTTAAACGCTCTCTCTCGAGCATTTCTTCAAAACAATTGTATGTCTTCATATATCTTAGCCATGCTGTCTTTCTTTTCTAAGGCCAAAATATTATTTAAATTAAAAAAAAATACTTAATCAGAATCAATATCAACAGTCTTTTTGTGCTTGGACTTCATAAACTAAAGTATAAACACCATTTTGGTGTTGTTAATGTGAGCTGTTTAGAACAGGAGTTTAATGTCTCGTTTACATTTTTTTAAGCATTTCCTTTTTTATATGCTCGGGGTCTGGCTGTTGAGAAAAAAACTTGTCCTCGCCTTTCTTTGAAGATCAAACTTTTGTCTTTTGTAGTCATCAATATCGGCCAACCCCCCCCCCCAAACGACTAAATTTTCATCCGTGATGTTTGAGTCAGCTAGCGCTTTATTTATTATCAGTTTAAAACGAACTAAGTTTAGCTGTTATTTGTTGAAACATAGCTGTGTGCTTTGGTTTAGTTTTTTATTTTTTTGCTAGCATCACCTACGGCTAATGAACACAGGCCGAGTGCTAAAGACAACCACTTAGAGGTAAAGCTGCGGGCGCACCTACGGCCTGTTTGCTAAGGGCCTTCATCTTGTTCCTGACTGATAGAGCAATATAGTCGATGCTCCAGTATTAACATATGTAACATGCATTAAAGGCAGCAGAATACCTTCGTTTGGTGTTACTGTTATTTTGAAAGGTCATGCTTAGGTTTTTGTTGGCTTTTGTCCCCCCCCTCTGTAATGTTGTTAATCTGAAGGTTTTATGTTTGGGCTTTCTATACAGCAGAAATTGCCAGCTATCTCTTCTCTCAACATCTCGGTGCTGTAGGCACATTTGGATAACCTGAACAGACAGCTTTTTATAAATGTAAAAATAATTTAGTAAAATACATATTTTAATCTGTTTTCTTGCCATTTCAGCTGCGCATCTTTAATAAATAATACAATTGTACATTAAGCGGTTTATGGCTTCTTCTTCTTTATCATATTTGATGTTTATTAAGTCTCTCACATTTCTCCCGCTTCCATACAAATCATTTTCCTCCCTTGGGGCTGACCTTAGGTCATCCTTAAACCGTAATTTTGTTGTTAAATAATCATAAGCCTACATTGTGAAGGATGTAATTTTAGACACTAGGTTTTCTACTGTTGGATTTCTACCCCTCCCACCCCAAACAATTTTCTTATTCGTCAAAATGCTGATAAGGTCTAAGCGCTAGCGTAGATTTGGTTAGGTCTACCGTCAAGTGTACATTTCACTTTCGTTTATTTAGGATTATTAAACTTTTCACTTGCTCTTTTGAACGGTTCTTTCATCTTCACACAGACAATAAAATACTTTTAAGCGATCTTGCAGCGACGCTAAAACTAAAATTCCATTTAGTGTCTGCCCTGCTTCTAGGATATGTTGTTTGATGAATCACTCTTACGTAATTTTATTGGTAATTTTGACTGATATTGTTGTTCAATCAGCCTTGCTAAGTGGAAAGGTGGCTAACAACGTCAAACTTAACGAGATGTTCAGATATGCTGTACCTTTGCTTCGGTGTTGATGATCTGATAAACACGTTTGTAGTCATTAAAAGTTAGTTCGCTTATGACAATCTGTCTGTTTAATGCTCCTTGAAAGTATTGTGCATGCGCTTTTAACAACTAAAAAATCTAAGGGAATGGGAAAAAACGATTTCCATACGCATAATTTACAGCTAAGCCTTTTTGCTTCCCCCCCCATATACGCCCTGAGGCGAGTTCGGCGTCTATTCTAAGCTTTGTGCTTCTTCATTTTCAAATTCCTTGAAACGCAGAGCAGCCCTTTCGTTCCCGGTTAGCCATAGATCAGAATAGGTTAAAAATATGTCTGCATTATGTAAAGAAAATATTTCTTGCCCTCAAGTTTTATAGACATTTTATTAACGATTGCCCGCCCCAGATTCTGGCCACAACTGTCTGCTGGGTCTGTTGTTGGAATCGAGCGCTATTTTGGAAAGTAAGGACGCGCAGAGCCTGGGCACAATCATTCATCCGCTCCTAGGTCTGGAATTTGACAGTAAGAATTTGATCTGCATCAATAGTAGATGGATTATTTGGGAACAGTAATATTCCGCTTATTTACCCTTTCACGCCAAAGGGCTCTTTCAGTTTTCTCTGCGGGTCAAGAATCGAGCATGTTATTGTTCTGGCATTTTTATGATAGCCAAAATAAAAGTTTATTATTTAAAAACAAGGCAGGATTTGTAGATGAAGAAGATTATGATGTTTTTGATCGTGGAGACGAAATGAGTGAAATGATCCCCTTTGACTCAGCATCGCTCAACCCGCTCTCAATGAGCGTGAATACTAACCCCCCAGGGGGGAAAAAATGTACGGTCAGGGCATTTTACAAAAGTTTAGGTCAAGAACCTCCCGAATTTATAGACCAAATGTTTTTGAATTAGAAGATGGTCATTTGTTTGTAAAAAACGATCAAGGGCACTTGTTCGGGGGGGGGGGCCCTTTACACACTAAACCGACCCATCAAAGTTTTTAGCCGTGGGCTTCAATTAGAAATAGACTCAGTGTGAAAGAGCAAATATCGCCTTGGCATTGCTAGACCAAAATTAAGGGCGAGGCCAGTTTCTAAACTCAAAACACACTGCAAGGAACTCCCGACAGAACCAAATGCAAAACATGGAACTTAAAGAATTAAATCAATCAGCAGGCTGAAGTAATATATGTAATAGAAGCAGAAACCAGTTTTTCGAAGAAACAGCGTTTAATTCAATTAAGATTTCCCCCATTGCCTATGCGAGAACTAACGGCCTTGATATGCTTTAAGAAAACCATTAGAGGCGAATTAACAAATAATTTTAGCAAAACTAGGTGAACTAGATGAGCATATAAAAAGAGAAAAAAGAAAAAACTCGTTGAGGCTGATGACGCCAATTAGGACAATGATATTAAAGGGAAAAATAACCCAAGACTAAAAGATCTTGAACAGAGAGATCAGCAAGACTAGAGTGTTGTTACTACCCTCTCCCATACCCCCCCCCCCCCCCTGAACTCAAGTGAGCCAGAAATAAGAGAAAATATCCAAAGGAATTGTATATGAAGGACTCACGCTAGCAGAACGAATACGAACACTGTTTCTCCCTTGCAAGGAGTCAACATTAGCAAGCGTTATAACGGCCTTAGGATTTGCAATAAGTACACTAGTGATGGCTTTTACAGGCGGCAGTGGAGGTCAAAGTTTAGGCCTCGTCGCCATCACCTCACCTGATAGATCATGGGTAAAAAACAGTCTTGATCATCTTGCGAATTTATTAAAAAATTAGCAGTAAAGCTATAGACTCTTTACCGGTTAATTAGGCAGTATTGTCAGCTGGCTTTTGTCTACTGCAAGCAAGTAGTTGCTTTATGGAGGAGCATTTATTGGTCTTTAGTTCTCGTAATAGTTGGGTTTATTTTTAGTAAGATAAAGCAGTAATCCTAGGCGGTTAATCCTAAGATACAAAGCGCTGGCTTTTCATAATTCATGGTCATCCGCGAACAGAGTCGCGAGCTTTGCTGAGTCTTCAATGACTTTGGGGGTTTTGGACTTCGGGAATTTGATGATTAATCTTGGGTGTTTGTTTACTGCTTGTAATATACTGCCATATTTTTGTACGTTTTTTCCCAACCTTCTGTTCATTGCCTGCTGATAAGAATTTCCCCCCCCCCCACCCCCCCCATCTAACTCTAATTCCCCCCCCCAACCTATTATTTAGTTTTTTTATTATCTACCTGGAGTCTGAGGTTCAGAAGGCAGCTGTTATAACCAGATGCCAACAGCATTGTCTACTTTTCCGATCTTGCGATTGTATAACATTTTGTATCTTTTTAATTACTGAAGGTAAATCAACTGTAGAATTAATAGAGTCTCTTAATTTTGCTTATTATTGTTTTTGTGCGTCAAAGCCAGTAGAAGGATCAGTTAGCTACGATAGTGCCTGTGCTGCGAGCCTAGGCAAACACCAAACGTAAGTACGATTTAGGTCGTTTATTGTTTATTCCCGCTCTAGTTAGGCCTTATTAGCGTCTAAAGATAAATGTTGTACATGCTAGTTTTATGCTCTGCTCTATGGAACCGGGCGACAATTTTGAAAGGGAGAACGCCGGTCAACGTTATAACTTTCTGTGCGTGCCCTGTAAATAAATGACGCCTATGCATGATTATGATCCATCTTTTGTATAATGCCTGTCTTGAGGTAATATTGAATTCGTTACAGATCCTTCAAAAGCTTCATGTCTATTCTGTTGCTAAAAGGATTAAACGATTTGTCATTTCGGTAATGGTGCTTGCAGGTCAGTCAAAATACGTCTAAAGGTGTAATAGAAATGAAATCTGCCCCCCCCCCCCCCCCCTCTACACTGGACCTCACCAAATGGATCCATGTGATTTAATGATCCAGCATACGACACATCCACACCCAGTTGATGCACCAAACAAAGCAAAGTTTATACTGGTTCTGATAAAACTGCTATCGGATGACTAAACCACGCTTTCTGAATTAAAGGGTCTGGGCTTGCTCGTGTTTTCAAATAATAGGCGGGTGTCGTTAAGATAGATATTCAATGGTAGAGAGTAAACATCACCTTTTTATGAAAAGAGGCTGTCTGGTCACATAGCAATGTCTAGGAGTATCAGTTGTTTTTTTTTTTAAGTTCTGTAGTGCGGCCCCTAACAGTTTAGTTTGCCATCTGTATTTTGAATGCACTCCATTTTTAATTTGTTTTAATAAATGTTTGTAACAATAATCAACACTCAAGACCGTTACCTTCGTTTTTAGATCTATGCTGTTTAGTACGATTAGCGGAAACCTAATGGTCGCGTTCATGAAATTTTTCTACATAGTCGTTATTGGTTTATATTAACTGAATGCCAAGGGGAATATTAAGATTACAAAATATTGAAAAAGGAGGGAGATCAATACTGGACGTTTAAACTGTTTTCATGACCTGTGATGGTTAGTTTCGGGTTTGCTCACTAAAAGTAGCAATGAGTAACGTAGACTTTTTCGGCTTTTTACTTAACCCACATATGAATAATCTAAATAACAATATTAACATTCAACCTGAAGAAGCATATATTTCGATTTTGATAGTGAGTAGCTAAATGAGGCTTTAAAACTAGCTATCTACCCACTCCATAGTTTGTAGGGTTTCGCCAGATGAAACTTACGTTTGAGCGGGGAATGTCCGGCTCAATCTTGCATTAAATCATTACTCTATGTTCTTTTGGACGAGCTATGCACTGATGAAAACTTATATGATGGGAGGCCCTCAACTGTTTTAGAGCTCTTCGAGGGAAGCTGCATATTGCGTTTATGAAATTATACCCCCCCCCCCCCCCCCCCCCCCAACCCTAAATTTACAGTTTTAAAAGATTAGTTTGTGGGAACGGTTCGGAAACATTTAATATAATAAATCAAAGACCAAAACAGGGAAAGTCGTTGTGGAAATGTGATATACATGCACATTGTTGTGGGGAAATAAAAAATAAACTCGTACTATAAATAGGTCGCGGGGGGGGGGGGGACAGAAGAACCAGGAGTAGTTACAATTAAGCTCCTGTGTGGTTGTATAACTTTAGAAATTAAATGACATTGAAGTCTTGTTGCGGACTTTGAAACAGAACGGTTGCGATAGGTGAGATAGGCGCTTTGTATGGGTTTGTGTACCACTAAGTTGGTTATTATAATCGTTAAAGCAGGTTGCTGACAGCAAAAGTTTTCCTAAACTAGAACAACTTGCGCAATATGAGGCAAATAATGTGGGCCAGTATGAATATAAAATGTTTCGAAAACATGAACTCAAATGGCACTTTAGGAACCATATTTAGAATGGGGGAGATTAAATTTGTATTCTATGCCCATTTTACGCATTTTTTTTTAGCCGTCAAAAAAAGTTTCAGAAAAGCATTCAACTCTGGCCTTTACATGTAAGTCTTATGCCGGACGACAATAGCGAAAGAAATTGAAATAACGCCTCGTTATGGAAAAACAGTAAATCCTCACAGAAAAAGAAACAGTTGTAAAAAAGCTTTCTACAAAATTCAGTTCTTTCAGCAGAAAATTAGGAGACACGTTCACAATGATATTTGAAATTTCTAGTCTTAAAGATGCGGAGAGGGATGGGGTTGGTGCGTTATAGTGACGTCCTTATAAAAGGAATTAATATTAGTGGCAAAAAAACTTAGACGTTAAACGCCTTAACGTTAGTTGTCGTCGGTCTTCACAATGGCGAGGATATTAAGATCTAACAACAAGCAACAAAATCCTGTTGACTTAATAGAAACAATTCTTACAGAACTAAATTGATTAATCTATACCATTTAGGGCTTGTAGGGTTTTATTATACTGAACAGGTTTTGACAGAAAGTATGATAAAAATAAATAATGGATTAGATTAAATTCTTCTATAAAACCATGGAGCAGTTAACACTTTATGACAAAAACTCCTCATTGCTCGTTGATTTGTGGGAGATGGTTGTGGAAAAAACAATATTTATCCTCGACCTGTTACAAACAGTTTATCGTTATAATTTTAATCATATTTTGGTTTTCTGTCACAACAATTAAATGGAACAAAGCATATCATGATAGATGTGACCCCCCCCCTCTTTATATGGACAGTTGAGGACATATATTTAGTTGAATCCTAGCAATAAACTGAGTGATGTGTTTAGAACAGTTTTATAGACTGTTTGAAGAGAGGAAAGCAACACTATTTATTTAGTTGACTGTTCGGCAGAAGAGACATAGTAAAAAGAGAAAACACTTTTGTCAAAAACTAGCTTTCAGCGGAGTCATGGCTGGATATGTGTGTTGGATTTTATGCCAGATAATATAGCGCAGTTTTAAATGGATTTAGAGAAACAGTTTTAAAGACTGTAGTGTTATTTCACATGAAAAGGACAGAGACTCATTGAAGAATGTTTGCCGCGATAATGATGTTATTGAAAATGACCAGGGAAAAAACATAGGATTAAACAAAAACTGATATCTGAAAAGTTTGTAAATTAGTATTAAAAAGGATAACCCTACACAGTATGTTTTGTTTGTAGATTAATCGTTATTGTTGGTTATTGACGTCTTACTTGTCAGAGAACTGTAATAGCTGAGTCTAGGGCACCTTTCGCCGAAAACTCGGTGGAGGTGAAAGGGGTGTTATGAGTCGGCTATTACTGTCTCTCTCCTCCATGCCGTCGGAAAGGTGTGCTTCGTACACGGAATGTAGAAATCTCGATTTCGTTTCGCAGGTCATTTGATGGCCTTCGTCTGCATTCTTCCTCCGCTAAAACACACACAAATAGTGCGAGGTGTGTGAGGCGTGGAGCAAAAAAGACAAGTGAGATTAGCAGACTGACAGACAGTGAAAGTCGAATTTGTGCTAAACAAACAGAGAAAGGAAAGGAGAAGATAGGAGGAGGGAGAGAGAGTGAGAGAGAGTGAGAGTTCTGAGAGTGTGGAGACGAGTGAGATGGAGAGATTTATTACAAACTGGATAATGTTTACCTTGATTATTTTCTTGCGTTCCTGCAATTTGAATCATCTGAAACTTTTGCATTGAGATTAGGTGGCTTTCTTGGATGAGGTGCCAGTCATCCACATACTCTGATACATCTCAACATCAGGCAAATGTAACTGTTCGATGTGGAGCCATCAAGCCTTCTTCGAATCGTTGCGATAAAGCACTCTTTTCCTCAGCCTTGGCTTCAGTGTGAATAAAACAATTCAGACTCTCAAATGGAGCATCAATGATCTGGCTGATTAGATATAGCTTTCTGAGTGTTTATCACTTTTTTATTTTTTGTGACAGCTCATCTGCGCATCAAGTTCAGTGTATGCAATACAAGTAGCTGGGTGTTTGTAGTCTAAAAGTGACAGATCATCTGTGCCTCTAGTTCAGTTACAGCCGTGTGAAAGGCACGTTTTGCCCGAACTTACAAATACAGTGTCTGCTATACATGTGAGTGGTGTTTGTAGTCTAAAAGACCAAGGTTGTAAAGGAAGGAGTGAGGTGGAAAGGGTAGCCTATATATTAGAAAACAAATGGATAGGATAATCTAATAGGCCCATGTAAAAAGAAAAAAAGCATTGCTTAAAATGGCAGACTAATTTGCCTAAATGTAGACTAGGTTATTTTTGCCATATCTACCAGGTAGGTG
>CM031627.1:35225712-35238212 GCA_018398815.1 Conus ventricosus | reverse complement strand
GGGGTGTGCGCGTGCGTTGTTGTGTGGAGAGCGCGCGCTGTGTGTGTGTGTGTGTGTGTGTGTGTGTGTGTTCGCTGCTTTGTGTGTGTGTGTGTGTGTGTCGTGCGCGCGTTTTTGTGGAGGGATTACATTGATAATACTTTTCATTCATTATTTTTACTTTAGAAACGAAGGGGAAAAAAAAGTCAATGAAACGGTAGACACTCTCAGCAAATGCAGCCTTTTCACGCCTGAGTCGAGGTCAATAAGGTCAACTTCCGTTGTCCGTCATTCTTCTTGTCGTTTGTAGGTCCAACACTGTCTTTGTTTGTTAATTTTTCAAGGTGTCTCCCCCCCCCCCCCACTCCACCACAATCACCACCACCAACCCATGTAATGTCGGCTGGTCCTGATGGTGATGATGATGATGATGATGGTGATGATGATGATGATGATGATGATGATTTACTACTACTACTAATGATAATAACAGTAATAACTAATAATAATAATAATAATAATAAATGATATAGAATCAATTTAATAATAACAATAACGATGATAATAGTTGATGATGTTGATGATGTGAATGATGATTATGATGATGACACTAGAAATGAAAGAAACATGCTAACCATGATAAAACAATAAAATGACAATTTTTTTCTTCTCTCTCTCTCTCACTCTCTCTCTCTGTTCTCTCTCTCTCTCTGTCTCTCCTCTCTCTCTTCTCGCTGTCTTCTCTTCTCTCTCTCTCCTCTCTCTCCTCTCCTGCGTCTCTCTCTCTCTCTCACTTTACCTAGCTACACACCCCAGTCACAATAGAATCATCTCTCTCTCTCCCGCTCTCTCTCTCTCTCTTCTTGGTCTCTTCTCTCTCTCTCTCCTCTCTCTCCTTCACTCCTCTCCTCTCTCTCTCTCTCGCTCTATTGGTCTCTTCCACTTTACATAGCTACACACCCAGTCACAATTAAGATTCATCTCTCTCTCTCTCTCTCTTCTCTCTCTCTCTCTTCTCTCTCTCTCTCTCTCTCTCTCTCTCACTTTACTAGCTACACACCCAGCCACAATTAAGATTCATCTTCTCTCTCTCTCTCTCTGTGTCTCTGTTCATCTGTCTCTCTCTCTCTCTCTCTCTCTCTCTCTCTCTTCTCTCTCTGCTATGAACAGCACATCTGTTTGGATAGAAGGGACAGATGAAAGTGCTGTATAATGTATGAAAAAAACAACAACAAAAACAAACAAAACAAAAAAACCCGCTAAAGTTTCCATGAATCAGATGTTGACTGCAGCAGACCGAACCATCCACAAACAAACTCATCTTTAAAAACGAACAAACAGACAGACAACAAAACAGCAAAACAAGCTTCAAAGCTTGACCTTTGATACTAAGTACAGGAGGGTAGAAAAGTGGTATGGGATGAATACCAACATGAAACAACATCAAAGAATGCAGATGGCGGGTGAGCTTAAGATCATTGTTTTTTCCAATCCCATGGTTTATGGTTATCACGATCCCACTTGTTAAAAAAACAAAAAAAAAAAAAATTGTAATCCCTGTAAGAGTGCGTTGGATTATAGAATACAAAATTATCCAGATTGATACATGTAACAAATGGAGGCAGATATGGGAGGAGGCACGCCCGTGTGTGTGTGTGTGCTGTGTGTGTGTGTGTGTAGTGTGTGTGTGTGTGTGTGTGTGTGTGTGTGTGTGTCGTTATGTTATTGTTGTGTGTGTGTGAATTGTCTAGTGCGTATGTGTTTTTGTTGTATTTATGTGTATGTGTTTCTGGTGTTGTGTGTGGCATGTGTGTGTGTGGTGTGTGTGTGTGTGTGTGTCGTGTGTGTGTGTGTGTGGCACTCGTGCATGTGTTGTACGCTCACAGGCGTTTGTTTGGTGCGTGTGCGTCGTGCGCGCGCGCTGCGCGCGCGCGCGCGCGTGTGGTGTGTTGTGTGTGTGTGTGTGATGTCGTGTGTGTGATGTGCGTGTGTGCTCATGTACGTGTATGTGCCGCATTTTGTGTGCGTCAAGTGCACGGCAATGGGTGTGTGTGTGTGTGTGTGTCTGTGTGTGTGTGTGTGTGTCGTGTGTTGTGTGTGTGTGTATGTATGTATGCTTGTGTACGTGTGTGTTTGTGTGTGTGATGTGTGTGGGGTGTGTGATGTGTGTGTGTGTGTGTGTGTGTATGTGTAGTGTGTGTGTGTGTGTGTGTGTGTGTGTGTGTGTGTGTGCACGTGCATGTGTTGTACGCTCACAGGCGAATGTATGTGTTGTGCGACGGTGCGTGTGTGTGTGTGTGTGTGTGTGTGTGTGTGTGTGTTCATGTACGTGTACGTGCCGATTATGTGTGCGTAAGTGCAGCAATGTCGTGTGTGTGTGTGTTGTGTGTGTGATGTGTGTGTGTGTGTGAGTGTGTGTGTGTGTGCACGTGCATGTGTTGTTCGCTAAGAGCGAATGTATGTGTGTTTTTTTTTTTTTTGGCGGGGTGTGCGTGTGTGTGTGTGTGTGTTGTGTGTGTGTGTCTGTGTGTTTATGTACGTGTATGTGTACGCGTTGTGTTCTGCGATAATTGCAGGCAATGTGTTTGTGTGTGTGTGTGTGTGTGTGAGTGTGTGTGTGTGTGTGTTGTGTTAGTGCGCGCACGAATATTCCTATCATCCTTCGATGTGTGTGATGCATATCTGAAGTCATGCTCACGCCTGCATATATCTGTAATTTGGTGACGCACGTTGCCTGTGTGCTGTGTGTAGTGTGTGTGTGTGTGTGTGTGTGTTGTGTGTCCTGTGTGTGTGTGTGTTGTTGTGTGATGCGCGCGCGCGCGCGCGCGCGCGTGTGTGTGTGTGTGTGCGGTGTGTGTGTCTACGCTCTGTATACGTTCGTTCACAGTTTGAGTCCACTAATGATGTTTTATGGCATTTTCAACCCCTCTCCCCATCCCCCACCACCCAACTCCAACCCACCCCCAGCCCTTCTCTGTTTCTGCCTCCCCAACCCACACCTTCCTTTCCTCTCTCCCCCCCCCCAACCCCCCCCCCCCCCCCCCCCCCCCCCCCCCCCCCCCCCCCACTCCCCCCCCCCCCACCCCCCCCCCCCCCCCCCCCCCCCCCCCCCCCCCCCACCCCCCCCAGCCCCCCCACCCCCCCCCCCCCCCCCCCTCCCCCCCCCCCCGACCACACGGCGTCTGTCACACCCACCCATTTCTGCACCCTCCCCCAACAACCACCCCACACCGTCAACGTCGCAGGAGAACTCTGACGTCACCTCATGACCTCCTTACTGACCTTTCAGTCCCGCGCGAGAGAGTGACACCAAGGCGATAAATCTGGATCTCCTGCAGACACAATCACGTCAACGAAAGAGGACGACAACTGTCTGTCTTTTCTGGTCTTTTTCTTGACCTCTCTCTGTGGTCTGTTCTCTCACTCTGTCTCTCTCATCTCTCACTCTGTCTCTGTCTCTGTCTGTCTGTCTGTCTGTCTGTCTGGCTGTCTGTCTCTTCTCTCTCTCTCTCTCTTTACATCTGGCATTCTCTTTTGTCTCGTGCTGTGCCCCCCACCAGTGCCGCGCGCGCGCGTGTGTGTGTGTGTGTGAGTGTGTGTGTTGGCGTGTGTGTGTGTGTTGTGTTGTGTGTATGTGTGTTGTGTGTGTGTGTGTGGTGTGTGCGCGCGTGTGTTGTAGTGCATGTGTGTGAGTGTGGTGTGTGTGTGTGTCGTGTGTGTGTGTGTGAGACGAGAGAGAGAGAGAGACGAAGTGAGGAAGAGAGAACGATGAGACGATCAAGACTACGAGACGAGAGAGAGAGAGAGATGAGAGAGAGGCAGGAGGGGGCACTGTTTTGAGCATCATTATTACAAGCAGATATTTCTGGTAAAAGGCTTTCGTTTATGAGAGAAAGAGAAAGACAGAGACATACATACAGTCAGACAGATAGGACAGACCACAGATCAGGGACACACATTTTAGATGATTTGCCCACAACCATAAATGTGTTGGTGCAAGACTGGTGTTGGTTGTTCTGTGTGTTGTGTATGTGTGTGTGTGTGTGTGTGTGTGTGTGTGTGTGTGTGTGTGTGTGTGTGTGTGTGTTGTGTGTGTGTGTGTTTGAGAGAAAAGAGAGAGACAGAGGACAGGAGGAAAGACACACTTTTTCCATGAACCATTTTCCACAACCAAACTATTTCTGGTGCAGGATTGCCTTTCACACCGCCCTGTTTATTCCAGTCCGTATTTTGCCGTACTAGACTGTTGTACTGCCAGCACTGTGAGATCCAGCATGAGTTGTTCCCCTTCCTTTCTCACTTAAGCAGCAATTCAGTGAGACTCCAGCATTGAGTCTTGTGCCTTTCTTTGTCTCTAAGCAGCAATTCAGTGAGGACTCCAGCGTGAGTTGTTCCTTTCTTTCTCACTAAGCAGCAATTCAGTGAGACTCCAGCGCCAGCATGAGTTGTTCCCCTTTCTTTCTGCCACTATGCTGCAATTCAGTGGAGACTCCAAGCGGTGATTTGTTCCCTTTCTTTCTCACTAAGCAATTCAGTGAGACTCAGCATGGAGGTGTTCCCTTTCTTTCTCACGAAGCAGCAATCAGTGAGACTCTCGGCATGAGTTGTGCCCTCTTTCTTTCTCACCATAGCAGGCAATTCAGGTGAGACTCCAGCTATTGAGTTGGTATCCCCTTTCTTTCTCACTAAGCAGCCCATTCAGTGAGGACTCCAGCCATGTGTTGTGCCCCTTTCTTTCTCATATGCTGCAATTCATGTGAGACTCCAGCATGAGTTTGTGCCCCTTTCTTTTTATCACTAAGCAGGCATTCAGTGAGACTCCAGCGGGGTTGTTCCCCTTTCTTTCTACACTAAGCAGCAATTCAGGAGACTCCAGATGAGTTGTTCCCCTTTTTTCTCACTAAGCAGCAATTTCTCAGGAGACTCCAGCATGAGTTGTGCCCTTTCTTTCTCACTAAGCAGCAATTCAGTGTTGAGACTCCAGCATGAGTTGTGCACCCTTTCTTTCTCACAAGCAGCAATTCAGTGAGACTCCAGCATGAGTTGTTCCCCTTTCTTTCTCACTAAGCAGCGGTTTTCAGAGTGGGTGCGTCTTCTGTCTTTGATCGCCTTCTGATGCTGGGGGGGAGAGAATAAGACCTTGTTTTCGTTTTTAGGGAGGGGGGGGGATCGAAGGAAGATGAAGAGAGAAGTGGACAGTGGAGAAAAGAAGGAGATGAAGAAGGAGAAGAAGAAGAAGAAGGAAGGAGAAATGAAGAAGGGGAGAAGATGAAGAAGAGGAGGAGGAGGAGGAGGAGGAGGGAAGAGAAGAAGAGAAGAAGAAGAAAAGAGGAAGAAGAAGAAGAAGAAGAAGGAAGAAGAAGAACGTGAGCGTTTCAAATCTGTCTCCTTTGTAACGAATAAATGGAATAAGTTGATATGAAATGAATGAGTTAGAGGAGTATGTTAGCTAAATGCATAGATGAATAAATAGATGAATTAGATAAATAAGTAAATAGATGATTAAACAAACAAATAAATTAAATGAATAACTGAATATATTACAAAATTTGTAAAACATATAACAAAAAATAGCAGGGAATCTTGAATTTTTTTTTTCAGTTAAAAAGAAAGTATGAAAAAATAGAGCCGAGAGAAAGATTGGAGGGGGTGGGAGGGAGGGGGAAGGGGGGTTTGCTGGATTAAATTCATGCGCTTATAAATATGCGTGCGTGCGCGCGCGCGCACGCGGTGAGTGTATGTGTGTGTGTGTGTGTGTGTCGGTGTGTGTGTGTGTGCTGTGTGTGTGTGTGTGTTGGTGTGTGGTGTGCGCTTGCGCGACTTGTAGTAATTTCCAGCACGGTCCTATTTTGCACACCACGCCAAAAAATAACAAACAAAACGAAACAAAACCAAGGAGACCGGAGGAGAAATAGCACAAGGAGGTGGAAAGAGGAGAAGCAGGAGGAGGAGTAAGCGGAGGCGGAGGTTGATGGAGAATGAAATAATACAAAACAAGACGGACGCCTTTACAACTTCCGGTCAGGATTTCCGGTCAGGATTCTTTCCATTCTGGTGGGCATCTCATCTCATCTCTCTCTCTCTCTCCTCTCTCTCCTCTCTCTCTCTCTCTCTCTCTCTCTCTCTCTCTCTCTCTCTCTCTCTCTCTCTCTCCTCACTCTCTCTCTCTCTCTCTCTCTCCCTCTCTCTCTCTCTCTCTCTTTGTCGCTCTCTCTGTCCCTGTCTCTCTATCTCTCTCACTCTCACTCCTTTTTGTCTGTCGTCCTCTTCTCTGTCTCTGCTGTCTGTCTGTCTCTCTGTCTTCTCTCTCTCTCTCTCTCTCTCTCTCTCTCCTTCTCTCTCTCTCTCTCTCTCTCTTTCGTGGATCCCCCTTCCTTCCCCACCTCCACCGTCTCCCTCTCTCTCGCTTTCTCAATCTCTCTAAATATATCTTTTTCTCTCTCTCTCTGTCTCTCTCTCTACCTCTCTGTCTCTCTCTTGCTCTCTCATGTCTCTCTCTCTCTCTCTCTCTCTCTCTCTTCTTCTCTTTTTCTCTTAGTCTGTCTGTTTGTCTTCCCTCCCCCCTCTCTCTTCTGTCTCTCTCTCTGTGCGTGTATGTGTCTTGTCTGTCTGTCCGAATCTCTCTCTCTCTCTCTCGCTCTCTCTCTCGCTCTCTCTGTCTCTGTCTCTCTGTCTCTCTCTCTCTCCCTCCCCCCCTCTCTCTCCTCTCTCTCTCCCTCCCCCCCTCTCTCTCTCTCTCTCTCTCCCTCCCCTCTCTCTCTCTCTCTCTCTCTCTCTCTCTCTCTCTCTCTCTCTCTCCTCTCTCTCTCTCTCTCTGTGCACGGTAAACACACTAACTGCGAACGAATAAAGGAAAGAGGAGAAAGCAGATATTTGCAAGAAGAAGAGAACAAAGAGAAACAACGCATAAAAGAAAGAATGAGGCGGGGGGGGGGGGGGGGAGAAGGGGGGGATAGGGAAGAAATAAACAACAGAGAGAAAAAAAGGAGGAAAAAAAAGTGAAGTGAGGAAAGAAAGAAAAAAATAAGAGAAACAATGATCTAGAGAAACACAGAAAAGGAAAGAAAGAAGAAAGAAAAAGAGAGGAACAGAGAAGAGAAAGAAGAAAAATAAAGAAGAAAACTGAAAGGAAAGAAGGGGAGAGAGCGGGGGACAAAAAGATGCACGTAAGAAGAACGGACTGGTTTACATTACATACATTCTCACTCACTCAGGATCTCCCGGCTATTCAGTCAGCTTAACTACACTAACCTGCGGATGTAATCAGCCAATTACGTCACCATAATAGACGTCATTGACGCCGACGATGTGGATCTCATTCCTCAAACTCTGACGCACGTAAACGACTATAGAGATCAGAGTCCTGAAGGGCTATCCGGGCCTCTCTGCTTGCAGAACTTTCCTATGTTTCCAGTTGCTTCGTGGGGGCGTGGACTTTTTTGGCCGTGGACTTTTCGCCCATAAATATCCAACCCGTGGACTTTTCACCCATAGATTTCCGACCCGTGGACTTTTCACCCACAGATTTCCGACCCTTGGACTTTTCACCCACAGATTTCCGACCCTTGGACTTTTTACCCATAGATTTCCAACCCTTGGACTTTTTACCCATAGATTTCCGACCTGTGGACTTTTCACCCATAGATTTCCGACCCTTGGACTTTTCACCCATACATTTCCGACCCTTGGACTTTTCACCCATAGATTTCCGACCTGTGGACTTTTCACCCACAGATTTCCGACCCTTGGACTTTTCACCCATAGATTTCCGACCCTTGGACTTTTCACCCATAGATGTCCGACCCTTGGACTTTTCACCCATATATTTCCAACCTTTGGACTTTTCACCCATAGATTTCCGACCCTTGGACTTTTCACCCATAGATTTCCAACCCTTGGACTTTTCACCCATAGATTTCCGACCCTTGGACTTTTCACCCATAGATTTCTGACCCTTGGACTTTTCATCTATAGATTTCCGACCCTTAAGCTTTCCAGCCATAGATCTCCGACCCTTGGACTTTTCACCCATAGATTTCCGACCTGTGGACTTTTCACCCATAGATTTCCGACCTGTGGACTTTTCACCATAGATTTCCGACCCGTGGACTTTTCACCCATAGATTTCCGACCCTTGGGCTTTCCAGCCATAGATCTCCGACCCTTGGGCTTTCCAGCCATAGATCTCCGACCCTTGGGCTTTCCACCCATAGATTTCCGACCCTTGGACTTTTCACACATAGATTTCCGATCCATGGACTTTTCACTCATGGATTTCCGATCCGTGGACTTTTCACTCATGGATTTCCGATCCGTGGACTTTTCACTCATAGATTTCCGACCCATGGACTTTTCACCCATTGATCTTCGACTTCGACATAGATCTTCGACCTGTGGACGTTTCACACATAGGTCTTCGACCCGTGGACTTTTTCACACATAGATCTTCGACCCTTGCTCGAACTTTTTGTGGAGGAACTTCCTCCTAATGGGCTTTCGCCACGTGGGGTCACTTTTTCCACAGTTTATTTGATCGGGTAGTAACTTCTTCTCACACACACACACACACACACACACACACACACACACACACACACACACACACACACACACACACACATACACATTTCTATGGCCCTCTCATTGTTCCCCTTCATCTATTACAACCACCGACAAGGCTTCATAGCGAAAAGTGGTGGTGGTGGTGGTTGTGCTGCTGCTGCCACTCCTCCTCCTCCTCCTCCTCCTCCTCCTCCTGCTACTACTACTACTTCTACTACTGCTGCTGCTACTCCTCCTCCTCCTCCTCCTCCTCCTCCTCCTCCTCCTCCTCCTCCTACTATACTACTACTACTACTACTGCTGCTGCTGCTACTACTCCTCCTCCTCCTCCTCCTCCTCCTCCTCCTCCTACTACTACTACTACTACTACTACTACTGCTGCTGCTGCTGCTCCTCCTCCTCCTCCTCCTCCTCCTCCTCCTAACTACTACTACTACTACTACTACTACTACTACTACTGCTGCTGCTGCTGCTCCTCCTCCTCCTCCTCCTCCTCCTCCTCCTCCTACTACTACTACTACTACTGCTGCTGCTGCTACTACTCCTCCTCCTCCTCCCTCCTCCTCCTCCTCCTCCTCCTACTACTACTACTACTACTACTACTACTACTACTACTGCTGCTGCTGCTACTACTACTACTACTACTAGGGGAAAAATCCCCGCTGTACCGAAACGGTCCGGCGGAGATTCGAACCCGCAACCCCAGGATCACCAAGATGACGAGTGCGATGCTCTACCACTAGATTATTCCGGCCCTCGCCGCCTGCTGTGATCCGAGGTCAACACGCAGGACACTAACCTACCACACCAACAGCTGACGGCGACATTCGTCGCTTAGTCAGGGAAAGTCAGCACTAAGTGTGCCGTCTCTGGCAATTCTCTGTAGGTATGGCGATCTTTGTGGGGCAGAAGTGGGTGAAACAGTCGGAAGAGAGAGAGAGACAGAGAGAGAGAGACAGACAATGAGGGGTGTTTTGGAGCCAAACTGGAGAGACTTGATCGTCGTGAGGAGTGTCTGGGCCAGAGGACTGTCTAGGATCAAGGGCTCTATGGGACTGGGGGTGGGGTGGGGTGGGGGGTGGGGTGGGGTGGGGGGCAGTGAATGGGTTTTGTGGATTGTTCGCCGTGATGGAGTGATTAGCTTACTGTCGGTGTGATCATTCAGATTGGGGTAGAGCCTCTCTCTTTCTCTGTCTCTGTCTGTCGCTGTCTGTCGCTGTCTTTCTCTCTCTCTCTCTCTGTCTCTCTCTCTGTCTGTCTGCCTCTCTCTGTCTCTGTCTGTTTCTCTCTGTCTCTCAGTTTCTGTCTGTCTCTGTCTCCTCTTTCTCTGTCTCTGTCGCTCTCTCTCTCTCTCTCTCTCTCTCTCTCTCTCTCTCTCGGGGGACGTGAGCGTATGATTTGCATGAGAAGTCGCGCGTCAAGTGCTCTGTCAGTAAATGATAACTTCGGCTAATTGAGAGTCAGATTGGTCCTTATAGTGGTACACAGACTTATAAGGAACAATGCCTTCTGGACCTGTGGAGTTTCGAGCAGCATGTGGCAGATTCCTGCCTGTATTTCAAAATTTCATGTTGAAACGGGCTAAAGAGAAATCTGCAATGCGTGTCGCCATGTTAAGACTGAAGAGCCGAGGAGACGGTGCTATTTTTAGGACTGCTCCTCTCCTATTTGTTCTGGGGGAGTTTTCTTCTCCGGTGTGGTGACGTGGAGAGCAATCCAGGTCCTAACCCCTCCCAGCCCAGAGACACCAGGCAGACCCGACTGACCAGCGCCAGTGGAGGAGCAGCCAGCAGCAGGGCCAGTATGGAGAAACCTGGCCATCCTCACGGAGGGAACCTTCACTGTCAGACATCATGAGCAAGCTGAACACCATGGAGTGTAAATTCGATGCGAAGCTCGACGATGTGAAGCGGGACATGAATGCCCTTCGTGAGGAATACGCTGCCATGCAGGAGGAGCTGAAGGGGCTTCGGGAGGAGGTCACCAGTCTACGGCAGCAGAACCAGGACTTGACCAAAAAGATGGAGGAGCTTGAGACGAAGACCGACGATCTTGAGGGGAGATCCAAGCGGAACAACCTCATCATCTATGGACTGCCACGTCAGGAAAATGAGACTCCTGTGGACTGTGAAAATGTTTTGAAGGACCTCATTACCAACACGTTAGAATTGTCCCAGGATTTTGAATTCGATAGGGTGCATCGACTGAACAATAGGCAGGACTCTCCCGTGATTGCTCGATGTGTTTTTTACAAGCAGAGGCAGGCCCATTCTCAGAGCAAAACGCAAACTACAGGGAACAAACACTTTCATCGGAGAGGACTTCTCGACCAGGGTGCGAGAGCTGAGGAAGAAACTGACACCTCACCTCAAGAAAGCCAGAAGTGATGTAAATGGGCTACGTTAGTCTTTAACTACCTCCTTATCGACGCAAGCGATTCACCATAGGTACTGACAATGGGCTTGTTGAATTATCAAGATAGGAACTCGGCCGGTCCAAAATTAGTCATAGTGACGTGTCCTTAACAGTGAAGGGAACCAACGGTGAGCTGACACCGGTTGTTTCAACCCGGCGCTGTGTAATCGACAGCTCGTGAAACGAGCCGTGAGGCCGTGTGTTGTGAGGAAAGCTCAGTAATGTCAGTGCGGTAGAAAATGTTAGCAACACAGATGGTGATGTGTCTGATGGAAGTGTTTGTTTGATGTCCTTGTCCTCTAAAAATGATGAATTAAGTAATGGTGACACTTGTAATAAAATGAAACTTTTTTCGTTTCTTCATTGGAATGTTAATGGATTGCTTTCCAAAATGCAGAATAATGATTTTATTTCTTATGTGTCTGGTTTTGATTTTGTATGTTTTGTCGAGACGTTTGTAGATTTTTTTCAGTCGCCTGTGTTCTCTGGGTACACGTTTACTGTACACGTGCATTAAAGTTTACGGCACGTGGAAGGCGTTCCGGTGGGCTGGTGTGTCTTGTAAAAAATGAGATCCGTCCCTTTTTACGCCTTTGGATGTTGTATCTGATTTGTTCTGTGCTTTTCTTGTTGATAAATCTTTGCTTGGTACCTTAAAACATGTTATCTTCGTATGTGCATATGTACCTCCGGAGGGGGCGCCCTACTATTCATATTTTGATAAAGAAAATGGGGTTTCCCTGTTAGAAGAATTTCTATGTGATTGTTTACTTGCTGTTAAAAACGATGTGGATGTAATAGTCTGCGGTGACTTGAATAGCAGAATTTCAAATTTCTCATGTGATTTTGAAGAAAGCATGTTTACATACAATGATCAACATAAAAGTGGGCCACCTGATGTACGAAATTCAGAAGATGTTGTCCTGAATAATTATGGAAAGCTGTTAATTAACATGTGCACTGCTTTGAAATTGTGTATTTTAAATGGAGTGTGTAAGGGCGACTTTCAAGGTCGCTACACATACATATCCGACAGCGGTAGCAGTGTGAATGACTATTTTTTGATGTCTTATGATTTGTTTTCTACCAGTTCCCATAGTTGCGAGATGTATGTGTCTGAGAGAACAGAGTCTGACCACATGCCTTTAGAATTGAAGTTCGCTTCCTCATGTCATAACTGTGAGCCCGTACAGGTAAACAACAGGCGCTGCACTATTGAAAAATTTGTCTGGAGCGAAGCTCATGCTGATTTGTTTAAAAATGTAATCCTTTCCGATGAAATGCAAGTGCGCATGCAAGAGGCAGTAAGACTGTTGATAATAATATCGAAGAAGCGTTAAGTGTGTTTAATTCTTGTATAAAAGAGGCTGGGGAATGTATGAAGAAACAGGTTAGTATTGGAAAATGTCAGAAAGAAGACGACTGGTATGATATGGAATGTCTTGCTAACAAAAGAAATGCTCGTAATTTATTAAACAGATATCGACGTTCTTTGTCAATACCGTCTCGTGTAGCCTACTGCAAAGCTAGGCGAGAATATAAAC
>CM031627.1:35215712-35218212 GCA_018398815.1 Conus ventricosus | reverse complement strand
GTCCCGGCGGCTGGTTTGTTTCTCAGCGACGTTAGGCACAAAACAAAATAAACGAAAACAAGAACAACAACAACAACAACAAATAGAATAACAAGAAGCAAAGCATATAAACGTACTCCCAGTTATCTTCCTGAAAAAACCTTCACAATCAAACATGCATCATAATGTATTTGACGTCACAATCAAGCATGCGTCATAATAAATTTCGTCACTGAGATGTTCCATAAAGAACACATTTTGACCACGGACACACTGACAGTCAGACACACAAACAACAATTTTTCGTTCCCATTGTAAAGTGCTCCCTGTTCTATAAGAACAACAACAACAAGAATAAAAAAGGAAAACTGTGGAACTGATGTCGAGGACATTTGGTGGCCAGACCAGCTGTAGTTAATTTCTGCGGCGAGCCTCGCTTCGTTTTCGTTAGGGTCTGAATCCAGGGGGGGGGGGGGGGGGGGGGGGGGGGGGGGGGGGGGGGGGGTAGGGCCGTTAGGGCCTGAATTAATGGGAGGGTCGGCGTTAGGGTCTGAATCAATGGGAGGGTAGGACCGTTAGGGTCTGAATCAATGGGAGGGTAGGACCGTTAGGGCCTGAATCAATGGGGAGGGTAGGACCGTTAGGTTCTGAATTAATGGGAGGGTAGGACCGTTAGGTTCTGAATTAATGGGAGGGTTAGGGCCGTTAGGTTCTGAATCCATGGGAGGGTAGGACCGTTAGGGTCTGAATCCATGGGACGGTAGGACCGTTAGGGCCTGAATTAATGGGAGGGTTGGACCGTTAGGGTCTGAATTAATGGGAGGGTAGGACCGTTAGGGTCTGAATCCATGGGAGGGTTGGACCGTTAGGGCCTGAATTAATGGGAGGGTAGGACCGTTAGGGTCTGAATCCATGGGAGGGTAGGACCGTTAGGGCCTGAATCCATGGGAGGGTAGGACCGTTAGGGCCTGAATCCATGGGAGGGTAGGACCGTTAGGGTCTGAATCAATGGGAGGGTAGGACCGTTAGGGCCTGAATCAATTGGATGGTTGGACCGTTAGGTTCTGAATTAATGGGAGGGTAGGACCGTTAGGTTCTGAATTAATGGGAGGGTTAGGGCCGTTAGGTTCTGAATCCATGGAGGGTAGGACCGTTAGGTTCTGAATTAATGGGAGGGTAGGACCGTTAGGGTCTTAATCAATGGAGGGTAGGACCGTTAGGGCCTGAATTAATGGGAGGGTAGGACCGTTAGGTTCTGAATCGATGGGAGGGTAGGGCCGTTAGGTTCTGAATCAATGGAAGGGTAGGACCGTTAGGTTCTGAATTAATGGGAGGGTAGGACCGTTAGGTTCTGAATCCATGGGAGGGTAGGGCTGTTAGGGCCTGAATCAATGGGAGGGTAGGACCGTTAGGGTCTGAATCAATGGAAGGGCGGATCCGGGATCGTTTAGGGTCTGAATCAACGGGGGGCGGATCCCGGATCGTTAGTGACTGAGTCAATGGGAGGGCGGATCCAAGATCGTTAGGGTCTGAATCTACGGGAGGCGGATCCGGGATCGTTAGGGTCTGAATCTACGGGAGGGCGGATCCGGGATCGTTAAGGTCTGAATCAACGGGAGGGCGGATCCCGGATCGTTAGGGTGTGAATCCATGGAAGGGCGGATCTCGGATCGTTAGGGTCTGAGTCAACGGGAGGGCGGATCCACGATATATTTGACCTTTTCTGTAGTCTGCGCTCACCTGAGTGTCACTCTTATTCACCCCTCTCTGTCTCTCTGTCCCTCCCCCCCCCCCCTCTCTCTCTTTTCTCTCTCTCCATCTCTCTGCTTCACTCTCACTGTCTCCTGTTTCTGTATCTGTATGTCTGTCTGTCTCTCCTATCTGTCTCTCTCTCTCTCTCTCTCTCTCTCTCTCTCTCTCGCTCTCGCTCTCTCTCTCTCTCTCTCTCTCTCTCTCTCATACACAGATAGAGATGAGAGACAGAGAGACAACACACAGAAAACTTACCTGGTATATTAAGCACACGCTTACCTCGTTACACATGCATACGTATAAAGAATTCACGTGCAGACTCTGAAATTTGACGAGAGAGAGAGAGAGAGAGAGAGAGAGAGAGAGAGCAGCGGAAGTTAATCTCTTCGGGGTCTGACTCCCCTCTCCACCTTACCTCTATCTCTCTTCTTTCCATTTCTTGGCGGATGATTCTCGAAAGAGAAGGAGACAAAAAAAAACAAACAAAAAAAAACGAAAAAAAAAACCGTCATATGTTGACGTCACGAATTGGATGATGTCAAGGGAGAGATTAAAAGCGTTCGCTTTCATACCAGCGCCATGTCAAAACTTCTAAAAACTTTTGAATTGTGAGCATTATTACCTTTCCTTTGCGTCTCTTTGGACTCCCTGTCGGCCGGCATCTGTCTCTCTGTCTCTCTCTGTCTCTCTGTCTCTGTCTCTCTCTCTCTCTCTCTCTCTTTCTCTCACTCACTCTCTCTCTCTCTCTCTCTCTCACACACACACACAC
>CM031627.1:35208212-35210712 GCA_018398815.1 Conus ventricosus | reverse complement strand
CGTTATTAAATATGTGCACTGCTTTGAACTTGTGTATCCTAAATGGTATGTGTAAAGGCGACCTAAAAGGTTGCTATACATATGTTTCTGATCACGGGAGCAGTGTCAACGACTATTTTATATTGTCAAATGAACTCTTTGCTCTGTTAGTGTGACTTTTGTGAGTTACAGGTTGCAGAACGTATAGATTCTGATCATTTTCCTGTGTCACTTCATGTTCTTTTTCCTTGTGGAAACTTTGTAGATATGACCAAAAACAGGTCAAAGCGATGTTATTGAAAAAATTGTCTGGAATGATGAATGCGCTTCTTTGTTTAGTAATACCTTATGTGATGAAAAAGCAAGTAAAAGTATTGATACTGCCATAAGTTTAATAGATGTCGATATTAATGATGCACTAAATATGTTTACTGAATGTATAATGAAATGTGCTGAATGTATGAAAAAAACGTATACAGGGTCACGACAGGAAATCAAAGGACTGGTATGATCAAGAATGTGTTCTTAATAAAAGAAAAGAGTTAATACTGACAATGAGAGAAATCAAAGAGGCGTTTTGAATACGAGTCTGATGTCTATATGAACCGTCCCATTAGTGAAGAAGAAGTGTTATTAGCAATTAAAAAACTTAAAAACAATAAAGCAGCGGGCCCGATGGCATAATTGGTGAACTGTTCAAACACTGTTCTGCCCAAGTTGTGCAGTTTTGTTTAAAGTTTTTCAACAAACTGTTTGATGACGGTATGTTTCCGGATAACTGGACGGAGTCAATAATAATACCTATCTTTAAAAAGGGGGACGCTAATAATCCAAACAATTATAGGGGTATCTGTCTTAGTAACATAAGCAGTAAAATATTTGGAATGATAATAAATAACAGATTGCAAGAGTGGGTTGAGGGAAAAACAATATTACTGGTGATCACCAAGCTGGTTTCAAAAAGGGGTATTCGACTGTAGACCACATGTTTACTTTAATGGCTATTGTTCAGAAGCAGTTTTCTTACAATCGAAAATTTGTATGCCGCTTTCATAGATTTTGAAAAAGCGTTCGATTCAATCAATAGAAATCTTCTTTGGCCAGTCATGATTAAGAATGGTATTAAGGGTAAACTTTATAGATGTATCAGAAGCATGTATGAGGTGGTTAAAGCTAGAGTTCGTTGTGGGGATAAATTGACAGATTACATTTAACTGTACAGCTGGGGTTAGGCAAGGTGATGCCTGCAGTCCTGTTCTATTTTCCCTCTTTATTAATGAGTTAGCAATTGAAGTGATCAACAATGGAAAACATGGGGCTTTGCTGACTCTGGATGCTTTTGAGTTGTTTATTCTTTTATTAGCTGATGATGTGGTTTTGATATCAGAAACTGTTATTGGTTTACAGACTCAACTGAACAGTTTACATCGCGCAGCTGCTTCTCTACAACTAAAGGTTAATTTGTCCAAGAGTAACATTATTGTCTTTCGAAAGGGTGGTTATTTGAGTGCAAGAGAAAGGTGGTTCTATGATTGCATCCCATGCCTGTTGTGAATGCTTATAAGTATTTGGGTATATTTTTCTCTACACGTCTGAGTTTTGTTAGTGCGTGCAAGGATCTTGCAAGTAGGGCAAAAAATGTGTTGTCAGTATCATGAAAAAGCTGTATTCCTCAATAACACGTCTTGTATGTTTTTATTAAGCTGTTTGATAGTCAAATTCAACCAATTGTACAATATGGGTCTGAATTGTGGGGATTAGACAATGCTGCCATATATTGTGAATCTGTGCACCTGTTCGCATTAAAAGGTTTTTGGGTGTAGACAGGCGAACGCCTAATGATCTTATTTATGGTGAGACTAATAGATTCCCTTGTACATTATTCTGCGGTTAATGCATCCGTTATTGGCTGAGTTTACTTTACATGCAGGAGCACAGATTACCACGCAAGCTTATAACATGTTATATGATCTTGATGCTAGAGGGAAAAAAACAAACTG
Source organism: Conus ventricosus (assembly GCA_018398815.1). NCBI lineage: Eukaryota > Metazoa > Mollusca > Gastropoda > Neogastropoda > Conidae > Conus > Conus ventricosus. The sequence goes on along the minus strand of CM031627.1, from coordinate 35,208,733 downwards.
GGCAAGTAAAGTACGTATTTGTCTCTTTGAATATGGTTTTGGTTTTGTATGGTTAAATCAAGGTGTTGGCAATGTTAAGCAATTCATTACGTTGCTTTCGTCAACGATTGATTGACTGCTCTTGGCAAAGATGGTCAAATCATGTGCAGTGTAGTGAACGGTTTGATTTCTATAGGCATGTTTGCAATTTTCATGATTTGTAAACCTTATTTAACTTTAGAAATGGACAGACACTTAAAGTATGTCATGACCAAATTCAGATTTGGAATTTCAGAACTGGCAGTTCATAAGCTAAGATACAAAGCCACTGTTGATGACAATGATCTGCTGTGTCCACTTTGTAAAGAGTCTCAGGAAAATGAAATCCATTTTGTTCTTTGCTGCCCAGCCTTAAGGAATATTAGAACTGAATTCATTCAGCCCAAATTTTATAGACAACCTTCCCTGTTTAAATTGACTATATTGATGTCATCAACTTCAACAGACGTTGTTCGAAAGTTGTCCTTGTTTCTCTACAAGGC
>CM031627.1:35185712-35190712 GCA_018398815.1 Conus ventricosus | reverse complement strand
AAACAAGAGGCGATGTTTGGTGGCAATCTATGGACAGGGATAGGGAGGAAGAAACAAGAGGCGATGTTTGGTGGCAATCTATGGACAGGGATAGGGAGGAAGAAACAAGAGGCGATGTTTGGTGGCAATCTATGGACAGGGATAGGGAGGAAGAAGCAAGAGGCGATGTTTGGTGGTAATCTATGGACAGGGACAGGGAGGAATAAACAAGAGGCGATGTTTGGTGGCAATCTATGGACAGGGAGGAAGAAACAAGAGGCGATGTTTGGTGGTAATCTATGGACAGGGACAGGGAGGAAGAAAGAAGAGGCGATGTTTGCTGGTAATCTATGGACAGGGAGGAAGAAACAAGAGGCGATGTTTGGTGGCAATCTATGGACAGGAGGAAGAAACAAGAGGCGATGTTTGGTGGCAATCTATGCACAGGGAGGAAGAAACAAGAGGCGATGTTTGGTGGTAATCTATGGACAGGGACAGGGAGGAAGAAACAAGAGGCGATGTTTGGTGGCAATCTATGGACAGGGACAGGGAGGAAGAAACAAGAGGCGATGTTTGGTGGCAATCTATGGACAGGGATAGGGAGGAAGAAGCAAGAGGCGATGTTTGGTGGTAATCTATGGACAGGGATAGGGAGGAAGAAACAAGAGGCGATGTTTGGTGGCAATCTATGGACAGGGACAGGGAGGAAGAAACAAGAGCGATGTTTGGTGGCAATCTATGGACAGGGATAGGGAGGAAGAAACAAGAGGCGATGTTTGGTGGCAATCTATGGACAGGGATATGGAGGAAGGAAGAGGCAATGTTTGGTGGCAATCTATGGAAAGGGATAGGGAGGAAGAAACAAGAGGCGATGTTTGGTGGCAATCTATGGACAGGGATAGGGAGGAAACAAGAGGCGATGTTTGGTGGCAATCTATGGACAGGGATAGGGAGGAAGAAACAAGAGGCGATGTTTGGTGGTAATCTATGGACAGGGACAGGGAGGAAGAAACAAGAGGCGATGTTTGATGGTAATCTATGGACAGGGACAGGGAGGAAGAAACAAGAGGCGATGTTTGGTGGCAATCTATGGACAGGGAGGAAGAAACAAGAGGCGATGTTTGGTGGTAATCTATGGACAGGGACAGGGAGGAAGAAAGAAGAGGCGATGTTTGCTGGTAATCTATGGACAGGGAGGAAGAAACAAGGGCGATGTTTGGTGGCAATCTATGGACAGGGATAGGGAGGAAGAAACAAGAGGCGATGTTTGGTGGCAATCTATGGACAGGGACAGGGAGGAAGAAACAAGAGGCGATGTTTGGTGGCAATCTATGGACAGGGACAGGGAGGAAGAAACAAGAGGCGATGTTTGGTGGCAATCTATGGACAGGACAGCGAGGAAGAAACAAGAGGCGATGTTTGGTGGTAATCTATGGACAGGGATAGGGAGGAAGAAACAAGAGGCGATGTTTGGTGGCAATCTATGGACAGGGATAGGGAGGAAGAAAACAGAGGCGATGTTTGGTGGTAATCTATGGACAGGGACAGCGAGGAAGAAACAAGAGGCGATGTTTGGTGGTAATCTATGGACAGGGATAGGGAGGAAGAAACAAGAGGCGATGTTTGGTGGCAATCTATGGACAGGGATAGGGAGGAAGAAACAAGAGGCGATGTTTGGTGGCAATCTATGGACAGGGACAGGGAGGAAGAAACAAGAGGCGATGTTTGGTGGTAATCTATGGACAGGGAAAGGGAGGAAGAAACAAGAGGCGATGTTTGGTGGCAATCTATGGACAGGGAGGAAGAAACAAGAGGCGATGTTTGGTGGTAATCTATGGACAGGGACAGGGAGGAAGAAACAAGAGGCGATGTTTGGTGGTAATCTATGGACAGGGATAGGGAGGAAGAAACAAGAGGCGATGTTTGGTGGCAATCTATGGACAGGGATAGGGAGGAAGAAACAAGAGGCGATGTTTGGTGGCAATCTATGGACAGGGATAGGGAGGAAGAAACAAGAGGCGATGTTTGGTGGCAATCTATGGACAGGGATAGGGAGGAAGAAACAAGAGAATGTTTTGAGGAGGCGAGAACGTTGGAGACCGAGAAGACCAACAGCTGGATAACACACCATTAGCGAAGAGGAAAATGAAAACCGTTTTAAGGACTGTTTGTAAGTTATGAGTTCAGCCTGAGTTCAAGGTCTGAGTTCCTTTCATATCACAAAAAAAACAAACAAAAAAAAAACAACAAAAAATACGCTGCCGCAATAAAGAGAAAGAAAAGAAAACGAAGAAATTAAAAAGAAAGAAAAAGAAAAAAAAAAAAAACGAATGGAAAAGGCTTTCGCCGAAGGGTTTGAGCAAGAGTAAACGATTTCAGTTGCATCTTTTTTTTTTTCCCCTCTCTTTTTTTTCTTTCTTTCTTTCTTTCTTTCATTCTTTCTTTCTTTCTTTCGTTCTTTCTTTCTTTCTTTTCTTTTCTTTTGCCTGTCCCTTCTTCTTCTTCTTCTTCTTCTTCTTCTTCTTCTTTCTTCTTCTTCTTCTTCTTCTTCTTCTTCTTCTTCTTCTTCTCTCTCTCTCTCTCTCCTCCACCCTTCCTCCATGTCTCTCTCTCTCTCTCTCTCTCTCTCTCTTCCTCTCTCTCTCTCTCTCTCTCCCCTCTCTCTCTCTCTCCTCTGACCACTCCACGCGCACGCGTGTGTGTGTATGTGTGTGTGTGTGTGTGTGTGTGTGTGTGTGTGTGTGTGTGTGTGTGTGTGTGTGTGTGTGTGTGTGTGTGTGCGCGCCCGTAGTGTGTGTGTGTGTGTGTGTGTGTGTGTGTGTGTGTGTGTGTGTGTGTGTGTTGTGTGTGTAGTCCATGTCGTGTTGTTAATATCCAGCCGACCATGGAGAGGGGTGTGGAGAGGACATGCATGCCATGGCTGTCACGTCTTCACAAGTCAATAATCTCGCACAGCTTTCGAAAAGAAGAAGAAAAAATAAAAAAAAATCAACGACTATATTTCATTAAACACGCAAAACAGCTGAAAAGATCTTTCTGCCACAACCCCCTCGTTCAGATGAAAAAACATCCGTCTGTTCCGGAACATGATGAATCACATCTGGGAGAGCATTTCTGAACAAATATCCATCTGTTCCAGGAACATGATGAATCACATCTGGCAGAGTATCTGTGAACAAGGTTTTCATGGAGGATGCCGTGAAGATTTCATGAGTAAAAATCTTGTAGGTCCCAACGCATTTCAAAAAACTGTTTTACAGTGAGTCATAAGTAGAGACTGTTTTACAGTGAGTAGTAAGCGAGAAACTGTTTTTACAGGGAGTAATCAGTAGAAACTGTTTTACAGTGAGTAGCAAGTCGAATCTGTTTTACAGTGAGTAGCAAGTAGAAACTGTTTTACAGTGTGTGGTAAGTTGAAACTGTTTTACAGTGAGTAGTAAGTAGAAACTGTTTTACAGTGAGTAGTTAGTAGAAACTGTTTTACAGTGAGTAGTCAGTAGGACGTTTTACAGTGAGTAGCAAGTAGAAACTGTTTTACAGTGTGTGGTAAGTAGAAACTGTTTTACAGTGAGTAGTAAGTAGAAACTGTTTAGTAAGTAGAAACTGTTTTACAGTGAGTAGTAAGTAGAAACTGTTTTACAGTGAGTAGTCAGTAGAAACTGTTTTACAGTGAGTAGTCAGTAGGACGTTTTACAGTGAATAGCAAGTAGAAACTGTTTTACAGTGAGTAGCAAGTAGAAACTGTTTTACAGTGAGTAGTCAGTAGAAACTGTTTCACAGTGAGTAGTCAGTAGAAACTGTTTTACAGTGAGTAGCAAGTAGAAACTGTTTTACAGTGAGTAGCAAGTAAAAACTGTTTTACAGTGAGTAATCAGTAGAAACTGGTTCACGGTGAATAGTAAGTAAAAACTGCTTTACATTGCGTAGTCAGTAGAAACTGTTTTACAGTGAGTAGTCAGTAGAAACTGTTTTACAGTGAGTAGTCAGTAGAAACTGTTTTACAGTGAGTAGTCAGTATAAAACTGTTTTACAGTGAGTAGCAAGTGGAAACTGTTTTACAGTGAGTAGTCAGTAGAAACTGTTTTACAGTGAGTAGGCAGTAGAAACTGTTTTGCAGTGAGTAGTAAGTAGAAACTGTTTACAGTGAGTAGTAAGTAAAAACTGTTTTACAGTGAGTAGGTAGTAGAAACTGTTTTACAGTGAGTAGTAAGTAAAAACTGTTTTACAGTGAGTAGGCAGTAGAAACTGTTTTACAGTGAGCAGTAAGTAAAAACTGTTTTACAGTGAGTGGGCAGTAGAAACTGTTTTACAGTGAGTAGTAAGTAAAAACTGTTTTACAGTGAGTAGGCAGTAGAAACTGTTTTACAGTGAGTAGGCAGTAGAAACTGTTTTACAGTGAGTAGGCAGTAGAAACTGTTTTACAGTGAGTAGGCAGTAGAAACTGTTTTACAGTGAGTAGTAAGTAAAAACTGTTTTACAGTGAGTAGGCAGTAGAAACTGTTTTACAGTGAGTAGGCAGTAGAAACTGTTTTACAGTGAGTAGTCAGTAGAAACTGTTTTACAGTGAGTAGGCAGTAGAAACTGTTTTACAGTGAGTAGGCAGTAGAAACTGTTTTACAGTGAGTCGTCAGTCAAAGTGCAGAGGGCTGGAACAGCTCGGTTGGTAGAGCGGCCGGACTCGTAATCTTGATGATCCTGGGGTTGTGGGTTCGAATCTCCACCGGGCGGTTTCAATACTACAGGGGTTTTCCCACAGAGTTATCATTAGTTCTGACTGCATTTCCTCAAAAGTCCTTCGAATGAGACTATAAACCGAGGCTCCGTGTGTGTGTAGACACGCATAGCATCATGCACACACGTAAAATCCCAGTTAGACTGTCGACATGGATCAAACATTACACATAGCATGCACCCTGCCTAAAAAAAATTCGAAAGAATGAAGGAAGAAAATTGAGTGAATGATATTGACTGAATGACACAGGAAACAACTGAATGAAAGCACCGGCAGGCAGCTCTTCAGT
>CM031627.1:35133212-35138212 GCA_018398815.1 Conus ventricosus | reverse complement strand
GTGTGTGTGTGTGTGTGTACTGTCGTCCTTTGCTGATCTTTTGGGAGGATTGGGGTGAAAAGAGGAAATGGAATGTCTGGTAGCTATATCCGCCAGTGTCTTCCCTAAGATCCGGTCTCAGTTTCCTCCCTCTCTCTCTCTCTCTCTCTCTCTCTGGCTGTCTCTCTCTCTCTCTCTCTCTCTCCTCTCTCTCTCTCTCCGCATCAGAGCCTTTTGGCTTTGGCAGACGTAGTACAGCTTCTGGGCATTAACCTGCACTTAACGACATCTCCTCGGTGGAAAGGGGGAGGGGGGGGGGGGGAGAGGTAAGGCGGAGGAGGGGATATTTGACAGAAATTGAACTGTCGCTTTTGCGCCGAAGGGACCTGGAGGGTCGTGTGGAGGTTATCCCCCGATAGCTCATTGTCTTCTGTCCAGATAAGCTGGACAGATCCACCTGCCTCTATTCCCGGTGTCTGTTCCGCTCATACCCCCCCCCCCCCGCCTCCCGCTCCCATACTCTCTTCTCCCTCCCCCCACCCTTTCCTACCGTTAATGTCTTTGCATCACCAATACTTTGAAAGTCATTAAGATAATGGTCATTGATAAATAATTATGAGTTTTGAAAGTCATTATGATAATGGCCATTGATAAATAGTTATGAGTTTTGAAAGTCATTATGATTATGGTCATTGATAGATAATTATGAGTTTTGAAAGTCATTATGATAATGGTCATTGATAAATAATTATGAGTTTGAAAGTCATTATGATAATGGTCATTGATAAATAATTATGAGTTCCGGCGTGATTGTATTTTAGCACGTATTGATTTTGTAAAAAACGTTGCCCAAAAGACAGATCAATTATTAAAGATGAGCTTCTTCCTATATTTGCACAGTCGCAGCATTTCATGTCGTGCTTTTACTGATTTATGTATTACTTGCACTTAGAGGAAGAAGAGAAGAAGAAGAAGAAGAAGAAGAAGAAGAAGAAGAAGAAGAAGAAGAAGGAGAGCAACAACAACAACAACAACAACAACAGCAACAACAACAACAAGACGACGAAGAAGAAACCATGTGGGGCTTGCAACACTCTCTCTACACCACTGTGAAGTTCATAGACGAGCTGTCGACTCAGCCCTTGTAAAATCATAAGTTTGTAAAATTGTAAGTATGAATGAGTTCAGACTATGCAGATCTGGACATTGCGTGCGGGGATTTGAACCCAAGGTGCCTTGATACCATTTTCATATTACACTTTTCTATCAAGTCGTGCACCCGCCATTAAAGGGCATTGTATTTGTCTTCAGTAATCATTGCACATAGGACCCATGTTGCATGGGCCTCAAATTTATTTCTTCACAGCCGGTGTCTTTAATCTGGCAGATGTTTATGGAACGTTAATTCGAACTAAATGTCATGTTCACACCAGTCTGAAAGTGATCAAACAGAACTGTCGTACGCACTCAGTGACGACATTGGACAGCTTTACGTCACGTTTTTGAAATGACGCAAAGTTGGCCAGTTTCGTCATTGAATCCTGTTCTTTCATGAATGCGGCTGAAGATGTCGATCTCTAGCAGCATGTGACTGGAATAGCCTAAGGCACCACGTCGATGTTGATCTGGTTTCAAAGTATTTGTAAAGGTATTATTAGCTCCAAGGTTTATGTGCGGCTTGTAATTTTGTTTCAAATGAAACGACAAAAATGGGCTGTAAACAAATTTTCAATAAATGTTAGCGAACCGCAAAAAAAAAAGAAAAAAAAGTGGACAATCGAATCACAAGACAAAACACGACGCGTTTCGACCTCTTAGGTCTTCTTCAGGCAAGCTACAAAACAATTAGGATAACAGTTTTACACTTAAAGTTTCCGTCCAGCGCACGCTTGTACATGCTCAAAAAAAAAAAAAGAATTTTTTTTTTTTTATCATTTTCGACCGGCCTATCAGTGTCTATCTGCTGAGCCCGGAAATCATGACGAAGCTTCAATTCGCATGATATGCTACGTGCGTTGGACGAATCAGCAAAACCAAGTTATTTGGGTCAAGGTTGTCAGGGAGTGGCTGTTGTGTTGATTTCTTCCTGTTCAGTCTGCAGCGGACAATGCGACACCATGGAGTGGCACCAAAGCCGTGTGTCTGGAACGATCGCCAGTGCCCATCCTGAGCTGTCCATACGAAAGGAGCTGACCGCTTTCCACAGGGAGTAGGAAAAAATGCAAGGGTCAAAGTATGCCGTAAGCAAGGGTCAAGGTGTGCCGTAAGCAAGGGTCAAGGTGTGCCGTAAGCAAGGGTCAAAGTATGCCGTAAGCAAGGGTCAAGGTGTGCCGTAAGCAAGGGTCAAAGTGTGCCGTAAGCAAGGGTCAAAGTGTGCCGTAAGCAAGGGTCAAAGTGTGCCGTAAGCAAGGGTCAAAGTGTGCCGTAAGCAAGGGTCAAAGTGTGCCGTAAGCAAAGGGTCAAAGTGTGCCGTAAGCAAAGGGTCAAAGTGTGCCGTAAGCAAGGGTCAAGGTGTGCCGTAAGCAAGGGTCAAGGTTGCCGTAAGCAAAGGCTCAAGGTTGCCATAAGCAAGGAGTCTTGCTCCAGCATCGGACAAGGAATAGTTGAGTCATGTTTGCCAACTTGAATGATGGGACAGCCTGTCTAGACTGTGTAATGCTATATCTAACACACACACGCACGCACACACACACACACACACACACACACACACACACACACACACACACACACACGCACGCACGCACGCACCGCACGCACGCACGCACGCACGCACGCACGCACGCACGCACGCACACACACGCACGCACACACACATACACACATACACATGCGCACGCACGCACGCACGCACGCATGCGCGCGCGCGCACACACACACACACACACACACACACCACACACACACACACACACACACACACACATACACACACACACATACACATGCGCACGCGCTAGCGTACAAATTATGTGTGTGTGAGTGTGTTGTGCGTGTGTGTGTGTGTGTGTGTGTGTGTGGTGTGTGTGTGTGTGTGTGTGTGTGTGTGTATTCACTCTCGCTCTCTCTCTCTCTCTCTCTCCTCTCTTCTCTCATACACACGCACACATACACGCACGCTCGCTACGCACTCACGCGCACATACACAAGCAAGCGTGCGCACGCACGCACACACACACACTGACCAGGGCTACGTCAGTCACGGGGAAGGAGAGTGGACAGAGACTGGACTAATGGAACACACTGACCAGGGCTACGTCAGTCACGGGGAAGGAGAGTGGACAGAGACTGCAGTAATGGAACACACTGACCTTGCTACGTCAGTCACGGGGAAGGAGAGTGGACAGAGACTGGACTAATGGAACACACTGACCATGGCTACGTCAGTCACGGGGAAGGAGAGTGGACAGAGACTGGACTAATGGAACACACTGACCATGGCTACGTCAGTCACGGGGAAGGAGAGTGGACAGAGACTGGACTAATGGAACACACTGACCATGGCTGCGTCAGTCACGGGGAAGGAGAGTGGACAGAGACTGGACTAAAGGAACACACTGACCAGGACTACGTCAGTCACGGGGAAGGAGAGTGGACAGAGACTGGACTAATGGAACACACTGACCAGGACTACGTCAGTCACGGGGAAGAGAGTGGACAGAGACTGGACTAATGGAACACACTGACCAGGACTACGTCAGTCACGGGGAAGGAGAGTGGACAGAGACTGGACTGATGGAACACACTGACCAGGGCAGTGTCCTGCCTCATCAATGGCAACGGCAGAGTTGGAAACACCCGTTGATGGATCTAGACACTGTCGTGGACACAAACATACACGATGGATACTGTGATAGACAGAAACGCACAGTGACAGATACTGTGATAGACAGAAACGCACAGTGACAGATACTGTGATAGACAGAAACGCACAGTGACAGATACTGTGATAGACAGAAATGCACAGTGACAGATACTGTGATAGACACAAACATACAGTGACAGACACAGTGATAGACACAAACATACAGTGACAGACGCAATGATAGACACAAACATACAGTGACAGACACAGTGATAGACACAAACATACAGTGACAGACGCAATGGTAGAAAACACACAGTGATAGAAACATACAAAACAGAACCACACAGTGATAGACAGAATCATACAGTGACAGACACAGGAATAGAAAGATACAGTGATAGACATAAACACACAGTGACAGACACAGTGATAGACACAAACATACAGTGACAGACACAGTGATAGACACAAACATACAGTGACAGACACAGTGATAGACACAAAACATACAGTGACAGACACAGTGATAGACACAGTGATAGACACAAACACACAGTGACAGACACAGTGATAGACACAAACATACAGTGACAGACACAGTGATAGACACAAACATACAGTGACAGACACAGTGATAGACACAGTGGTAGACACAAACACACAGTGACAGACACGGGAATACACTGACACAGTGATAGACACAGGAATACAAAGACACAGTGGTAGACAGAAACACACAGTGACAGACACATGAATACAAAGACACAGTGACAGACAGAAAACACAGTGACAGACACAGGAATACAAAGACACAGTGATAGACAGAAACACACAGTGATAGACACAGTCATAGTGAAAAGTATTTCAGTTTCACCAAGGAAGTGGTATGCACAGTGATCGAAACACAGTGACAGACACAGTGATAGAAATGCGCAGTGACAGACACAGTGATAAAAACACAGTGACAGACAGTGATAAAAAACACCGTGACAGACACAATGATAAAAATACACAGGGACAGACAGTGATAAAGACACACAGTGACAGACACAGTGATAGAAACACAGTGACAGACATGATAAAAACACACAGCAATAGACATAGCAATAAAAACACACAGTGACAGACACAGTGATAAAGACACACAGTGACAGACAGTGATAAAAACACACAGTGACAGACACAGTGATAAAAACACACAGTGACAGACACA
>CM031627.1:35115712-35128212 GCA_018398815.1 Conus ventricosus | reverse complement strand
TGGTAGATCCTCTGTATTTACTGCAGGGACTGGTAGATCCTCTGTATTTACTGCAGGGACTGGTAGATCATCTGTCTTTACTGCAGGGACTGGTAGATCATCTGTCTTTACTGCAGGGGACTGGTAGATCATCTGTCTTTACTGCAGGGACTGGTAGATCATCTGTCTTTACTGCAGGGACTGGTAGATCATCTGTCTTTACTGCAGGGACTGGTAGATCCTCTGTCTTTATTGCAGGGACTGGTAGGTCATCTGTCTTTTTTTTCAGGGACTGGTAGATCCTCTGTATTTACTGCAGGGACTGGTAGATCATCTGTCTTACTGCAGGGACTGATAGGTCAATCTGTCTTTTTTTCAGGGACTGGTAGGTCATCTGTCTTTTTTTCAGGAACTGGTAGGTCATCTGTCTTTTTTCAGGGACTGGTACATTATCTGTCTTTATTGCAGGGACTGGTAGATCCTCTGTATTTACTGCAGGGACTGGTAGATCCTCTGTATTTACCGAAGGGACTGGTAGATCCTCTGTATTTACTGCAGGGACTGGTAGATCCTCTGTATTTACTGCAGGGACTGGTAGATCCTCTGTATTTACTGGCAGGGACTGGTAGATCCTCTGTATTTACTGCAGGGACTGGTAGATCCTCTGTATTTACTGCAGGGGACTGGTAGATCCTCTGTATTTACTGCAGGGACTGGTAGATCCTCTGTATTTACTGCAGGGACTGGTAGATCCTCTGTATTTACTGCAGGGACTGGTAGATCATCTGTCTTTACTGCAGGGACTGGTAGGTCATCTGTCTTTACTGCAGGGACTGGTAGGTCCTCTGTATTTACTGCAGGGACTGGTAGTTCCTCTGTATTTACTGCAGGGACTGGTAGATCATCTGTCTTTACTGCAGGGACTGGTAGATCATCTGTCTTTAACTGCAGGGACTGGTAGATCATCTGTCTTTACTGCAGGGACTGGTAGATCATCTGTCTTTACTGCAGGGACTGGTAGATCATCTGTCTTTACTGCAGGGACTGGTAGATCCTCTGTCTTTATTGCAGGGACTGGTAGGTCATCTGTCTTTTTTTTCAGGGACTGGTAGATCCTCTGTATTTACTGCAGGGACTGGTAGATCATCTGTCTTTACTGCAGGGACTGATAGGTCATCTGTCTTTTTTCAGGGACTGGTAGGTCATCTGTCTTTTTTTCAGGAACTGGTAGGTCATCTGTCTTTTTTCAGGGACTGGTAGGTCATCTGTCTTTTTTTCAGGACTGGTAGGTCATCTGTCTTTATTGCAGGGACTGGTAGATCCTCCGTATTTACTGCAGGGACTGGTAGATCATCTGTCTTTATTGCAGGGACTGGTAGATCCTCTGTATTTACTGCAGGGACTGGTAGATCCTCTGTCTTTATTGCAGGGACTGGTAGGTCATCTGTCTTTTTTTTCAGGGACTGGTAGATCATCTGTCTTTATTGCAGGGACTGGTAGGTCATCTGTCTTTTTTTTCAGGGATGGTACATTATCTGTCTTTATTGCAGGGACTGGTAGATCATCTGTATTTACTGCAGGGACTGGTAGATCCTCTGTCTTTACTGCAGGGACTGGTAGGTCATCTGTCTTTTTCAGGGACTGGTAGGTCATCTGTCTTTTTTTCAGGGACTGGTAGGTCATCTGTCTTTTTTTCAGGGACTGGTAGGTCATCTGTCTTTTTTTCAGGGACTGGTAGGTCATCTGTCTTTTTTCAGGGACTGGTACATCATCTGTCTTTATTGCAGGGACTGGTAGGTCATCTGTCTTTTTTTCAGGGACTGGTACATCATGTCTTTTGCAGGGACTGGTAGATCATCTGTCTTTACTGCAGGGACTGGTAGATCCTCTGTATTTACTGCTGGGACTGGTAGATCCTCTGTATTTACTGCAGGGACTGGTAGATCCTCTGTATTTACCGAAGGGACTGGTAGATCCTCTGTATTTACTGCGGGGACTGGTAGATCCTCTGTATTTACTGCAGGGACTGGTAGATCCTCTGTATTTATCGAAGGGACTGGTAGATCCTATGTATTTACTGCAGGGACTGGTAGATCCTCTGTATTTACTGCAGGGACTGGTAGATCCTCTGTATTTACTGCAGGGACTGGTAGATCCTCTGTATTTACCGAAGGGACTGGTAGATCCTCTGTATTTACTGCAGGGACTGGTCGATCCTCTGTATTTACCGAAGGGACTGGTAGATCCTCTGTATTTACCGAAGGGACTGGTAGATCCTCTGTATTTACTGCAGGGACTGGTAGATCCTCTGTATTTACTGCAGGGACTGGTAGATCCTCTGTATTTACTGCAGGGACTGGTAGATCCTCTGTCTTTACTGCAGGGACTGGTAGATCCTCTGTATTTACCGAAGGGACTGGTAGATCCTCTGTATTTACCGAAGGGACTGGTAGATCCTCTGTATTTACTGCAGGGACTGGTAGATCCTCTGTATTTACTGCAGGGACTGGTAGATCCTCTGTATTTACTGCAGGGAGTGGTAGATCCTCTGTCTTTACCGAAGGGACTGGTAGATCCTCTGTATTTACTGCAGGGACTGGTAGATCCTCTGTATTTACTGCAGGGACTGGTAGATCCTCTGTATTTACCGAAGGGACTGGTAGATCCTCTGTATTTACCGAAGGGACTGGTAGATCCTCTGTATTTACCGAAGGGACTGGTAGATCCTCTGTATTTACCGAAGGGACTGGTAGATCATCTACATTTACCTCAGGAACTGGTAGATCATCTACATTTACCTCGGGGACCGGTAGATCATCTACATTTATGGCAGGGAGTAGCAGATCATCTACATTTACCTCAGGGACCGGTAGATTATCTGTCTTTGCCGCTGTGACTGGTGGAACATCTACAATTAAAGCAGGGTCCGGTAGATCGTCCTACCTATGTCTCAGGAACTGGTTAAAATAGTATTTCATGCCAGTCTTGTCACAATGTTAAAACAAACATAAACGAGATAACACGACCTGAAATTCTCACATAAAGCCCGTCTTAAGAGAATATGCCCCCAAGAATCCGCGACAGATGTCTGAACAGTAATACATGGAGTTACTACAACGAAGCAAATAAGTAGTACCAAGTGAAAACAGAGGACAAAAATGACCTTAAAAGAGATAAAGAAATACAAGAAAAGTGAGGGGAAATGGAAGTTGTGTGCCAAGGAATGATGGACAGGAGGTACTCTCAGCGTGTGGGAGGCGATCCATGAATGCACACCATCAGTAACAAACCGAGATGCAGCTCTGAAGAATAAGTAGACATTAGTTACAATACACACCAAGTATTCTGCATAGAATGAAATAATAAAACACCATTCATTTGTCCACGATTGTCGTGAATATGCATCCGCAAATACCAGAATGGCTTTGTCAATAAATAAAGATGTCATAGACATTTGCTATCATCAAAAATTGTTGATCGGAAATAGAAATGCACACAGATTCGAAAATATTGATATTATTTGCAGACTATATATGACGCATTCGCAGCAAATTACTGACGGTCATTTGCTCTTGTAAGCAGTTTGGATGGTGATTCTTCGCAGGGAAATGAAAATCATGTACCTTTACCTTAGGACTGTAGATCATGGTACCTTGACCTCGGGACTGGTAAGATCATGTACCTTTACCTCAGGGACTGGTAGATCATGTCCTTCACCTCAGGGACTGGTAGATCATTTATCTTTACCTTCAGGACTGTAGATCATGCGTATCTTATCTCAGGGACTGGTAATCTCATGTATCTTTACTCAGGACTGGTAGATCATGTATCTTTACCTCAGGACTTCTAGATCATGTACCTTTATACCTCAGTACGGTAGAGCATGTATCTTTACATAGGACTGGTAGATCATGTAACTTTACCTCAGACTGTAAAATCATGTTACCTTTACCCAGAACTGGTAGAATCATGTACCATTACCTCAGACTGGTAGATCATATATCTTTACCTCAGGACTGGAAAGCATGTACCTTTACCTCCGAGTTTTGGGTCGTAGATCATGTCCTTACCGCAGGGACTTGGAACATCATGTACCTTTACCTCAGGGACTGGGCAAAATCATGTACCTTTACCTCAGGACTTGGTAGATCATGTACCTTTACCTCAGGACTGTAAATCATGTACCTTACTCTGGACTGGTAGATCATGTCTTTTATCACGGACTGTAGATCATGTACCTTTATCACAGGGATTGGTAGATCATATACAGTCATCACAGGACTGTAGAATCATGTACCTTTACCTCAGGGACCAGTGGATCATGTACTTTACCTCAGGGACTGTAATCATGTACCTTTACTACAGGAACTATAGATCGTCTCTCTCTCTCTCTCTCTCCTTCCTCTCTCTCTCTCTCTCTCTCTCTCTCTCTCACTCTCTCCCTCTCACTTCTCTGACTCTCTCTCTCGTCTCCTCTCTCTCTCTTCTCTCTCTCTCATCTCTCTTCCTGACCCAGGGATTAGTGTCTTCAGTTGACGCGGGAGGTAAATCACCTGCAGAAGAGTCTTGAATCACTGACTCATCACTGGTTTAAAAAAACAAAAAGAGTGGCTATCAGGACCGTCATAGAGCTGAAGGCAGTCAATGAAATGGAGTGAAGTCTCCATAGAGCATTTGTCGGTTCATAAGGTGCGTAGGCGAATCGAATCTTTCACCGTCAGTCTCTTGTTGAGGACGCTTTCTTGGGAGATGGTAACCTTCCAGGGGTCCTTGGTTTGTGAATCAAATATCAAAGACAGGCCACTTGACTGCTGCTGAATCTTCACAGACGGTCTTTGTCGGAGACACTGAACAAACTTTCTTTCTGTGTCTGGAAGTCTGTGTGATCGATATCGAACTACCGCAGGCATGCGAGAACATTTCCCATGCTCATCTCCGTCCATCCGACAGTACCAAGTCAGAGATCGCCAGGAGGGGCACCATTGTGAATAAACACAGTGAAGTGTTGTGTGTGTGTGTGTGTGGGTGTGTGTGTGTGTGGTAGTGTGTGTGTGTGTGTGTGTGTGTGTGTGTGTGTGTGTGGTATGTGTATTTGTTTGGTGTGTAGGAATGAATTCTGTTTTACGTCTCGTCACACATTTAGTGATTGCAGACGTTCTAAAATAACAATATTGTTTACAATTTAGACTATTATCAATAAAAGAAAAGAGGACGATGTGGTTACATGGAACAAAAACAAGGATAATGAATTGTAGGACAGTAACTAAGAAAATTAATAAAACTAACTAAATAATCTAACTTACGATATGATTATAAAATGGTTCGCTTAATGGACTTTCCCAAAGGTTATCCCGTTAATTTAACAAAGAACCAACTGGCAACGAATCTAAAAAGTCAAACACATTAACATGCCCCAGTGCAGCACTTGGTAATAAACACATTCAAAAAGGGGTTCGTTAGTCAACAATCAAAAACACATGTTGAACTGAAAGATCCCCAACGACATACGCACTTAACAGTCTGGCAATACTTGGTTTCGTAGGGAAATACATAAACGTCTAAAAGTCAGGCCTAGAAACCGGTCGTCTAATCGAACAAAAGTTTGACAGAGTTAGCTGAGGGAAGGTGTTTGATAAGGAACTGTATATTGACCCCATCCAGAAATCCCTCTCGATTAAATGACTAATTTTCCTTGTTATGTTCAAGGACAATAACCTTAATACTACCAATATATTCTTTGCTCCCCTTTTTGCTGCTCTATCTCTTGGTCATTAAAAACAAGGAGGTGTGCGGATGAAACCAAGAAAATACAACATTAGTAACATTCAGTAAAGACATTGCAACATGTACATAATCTCAAATAATAAAGTCCTCTCTTGTGTATTTCAAAACAATACAAACTTTTTAATACAGACTGTGAATCAAACACAAAATAGGATATTAAATATTGAGACTGGCAAGGAAATTGAACAATTTAAAGCCATCTAGGACAGCAACTCGTTTCAGCTGAAAATATGGAAAGACCCTTACCTAAATAATATAATTTTTCAGCTTGAAATCTGGATTACAAAGCCAATTCCCGCTACGAACCATCCATCAGAACTGAGCCGTCAGTGTAATACTTCAAAATAGTTAGTAAACTATTCTCCATGTCAATTTTTGATAGATGACTGGCTACACATGCGCGAAATTCGCTTTCTTTAGATCAGAAGAAAAATTTTAACTGTTACTTCCGTTAGTTCCCAAGGGTACCGCGGACCAGTACGCGCGAGGCGCTACCTCATGTGGGGTCAATCTTTGAGTGAATTAAAAACGTCGGAAACATATAACGAAGCGTCTCTAAATTTTGAATTTCTGTGCATTTTATCGAAAAATCAATGTCGGATCGTGTATTTTTAACTCTTCAAGGTACGTCCACCGCAATCCGTACTCACAACAATTTAACAGAACTATTTCCCCTTTCTTCCTCAAGTTGCAAAAGGCCGCTATCTTATAAGCGTCAGAAGAACTTAGATATATGCACAGTACCCCAGGGCCAACTTTACAGGCTTTACTGTCAATTCTTGAAGTTTCTTTAAATGCGATCGCGAAGCAGAAAAGAATACTTCCTGTCCGTAAGTCAATCTTGATCGGACAAGACTGGTTGCTAAAAGCAACAAAACTTTAGGATCCTGTCCCCATGGAGAAATGACTGACAATTTTTAGAAAATTCAAACTTTTAACTGCTTTAGTAACATTGAGTCAATATGTGTTTTCCATTTTCGTTTTGGTGTAAGTAGGAACACTCTAAAAATTTTTACTTCACGATTATAAAAAATTTCGCCGTCCTCCCAGAAAGAATATAGGCAGGTTACATGGGTTATATCCATGTTAAAGAGAACCAAATGTGTCTTTTCAACAGAGAATTGAAAGCCATTCAAATGCATCTAACTATTTATTTATCCAGCCTCGTGCTGAAAGAGCTTCTGACTATATTTTAGGTGACTAAATTTGTTCTTTTCTTTAAAGATTACATTAATCCATATTGCCATGTCATCACATATTGAGCTAACCTTGTAAATATGAAAAACATGTATATAAGTCATAAAGCATTACATTGAATATCCATGGGGGAGATTATAGAAGCTTGTGATTCACGTTCCCTTAATTATATAGATCTTGAGGATGAGAAAGTCACACCAACCTGGTCAATATGTGTCTCCCACTTAAAAATGATTTTCACCTACCTGTAGGCGTGACCAGAAAGACCAATTTGTTTTAATTTATATAATAATCGGGCTGTGCCACACTCGATCGTAAGCTTTAGTAAGATCAATGAAGGAAGCAAGGACACTTTTACGTTTAGCCAACTGTTTCTTAATTTAGAGTCGTTAGTCGTGTCAGGTGATCATTGTACTTCGTCCTTTTCTAAATGCAGATTGATGTGACGAAAATACATCATTTTTTATGTCACAGTAATAGTCCATTCTAAAATTTATTATTTTTTCCATGACTTATTCCAGTAATGAGACAGACTGAAATGGGTCTATAGCTAGACGGTCTCAGACCGAGCCTTCCTGCTTTAGAATAGGAGTCACAATAGAACGTCTTCCATATAACGGGAATTTGTCACATTCCCAACATTTTGTTTAAATAAGTTATGTAAAAAAGACTATCCAGTTCCTGGTAAATGGTATTAACATAGTGTAAGAAATCCCATCCCAAAACCAACCGAAACCTTTTTATTTCCCAACAGACGACAGCATTCCTGACTTCCAGATAAAGATATTGATACATTTATAGTACTATTGTAGTTTTGGTACAGGATCTCTAATATTATCAGTAAAATTTTTTTTCTTTCAATCTAAACGACATTTTGCTCCTTAGGCAAACATTCCATACAACTGTTTTTAACGTACATAGATGCAAATCCCCACCTTTTCTTGGAGAATAGAATTCTTTACTTGTTGTTTTGATGGGTAAATCTTGGAGTTTAATGCCCGATTTTCATTTCTTCACCTTATCCCACACCATTTTCAAGTCTTTTACAGTCAGATACTTCATTTCGACAGAACGTGACCAGATTGTCCTTTTTGCTTTGCGCTGTAACTCTGTTTGCTTTTAATTTTTGTACTGCACATTTCTTATGAGCTGCATCTTTTATCCTTGCGCAGGAACTTTTCTAACTTTTTAGAGCCAAAAAAAAATTTTATATTTTTTTAAAGATAAGCTAATGTTTTTTGCTTTAACGGCCTCCCGCAAGCCCTGATTCCACCAGACCATTCCCTGAGAAATGTTTCACGATCTTTTTTGGGGTCCTTTTTCGGGAATAGCTAAAGCAGCAGCCTCAGAACTGCTTACTGAAAGTTATCAAAAAGAGGTAACATTTCCTCACAAATACTTCACTCTCATCTTCTCATGAGGTAAACTTTGAAAAGTTTTCCCCATCTGCTTTATGTAAATTAAATTTGGGTATAACATCTAAACACCACTAACTTCAGATTCCAACGGATTCTTTAAAAGATAAAAGTATTGGCACAATGGTCACTACCTAGTGGGCATTGGCTGTATCCCATTTTGGCTGTTTAATGCTAAAAGCAGGTAAACAAAGGTAATATCCCCAATAGCCGCCGATGCTCTATGATGAGATAGTGTCTGGGATGCGCGTAGGATCTCCCGTCGTTAAGCAAAACTAAAGATGCACTATCCACAACAGTTTTCCAGAAAATTCAGGGTGAGAAACTATTTGACAACGTTTCTGTATCCCATAAAGGAGCATGAGAATTGAAATCGCCACCAAAAACAATTTCCTTTAGAACAGTCTTAGAGAATGGGGGGGGGGGGGGGGGGGACTTAACCAAGAAGTAATTTTTCCCCATCAGGGGCCCTTAGGGTAATAAACCAGGCAAAATGTAAAATTTGAATGTCTGAAAACTTTCAGTTTTTAGAAATGATGCCCGACACATTAACCGTATCTTTGTAAAAGAAAGAGGACTAACTATGTGTAATCTAAACCACATTGGTACATAGCTGCTGTACTCAACTTTATCTGATTCCTTTGCAATATGATAAACCGGGGATATACTAACCTTGTAACTTGCAACCTCTGTTGATGACATTTAGGGACTGAAGGAGAATTACATTATGAAATTTACCTAGAAATATGCATACACAAATTATCAATAATTAGTTGATCAAGGAACGTGCGGTTCCATTGTAGAACCGACAAAATTATCACATGTGTTGTTTCTTTTTCTTCCATGGTCAATATGTTAACTTAATGTAATGGTGGCTAAGTATCATAAAGGTGACGCAGTACAATAACCCATTAAAACTGCTATAAGCAGAGTGACGTTACCCAGAGAACTGGGGGGGGGTGGGGGGTGGGGGTGGGTAGATGCCTTAGAGATTGTTTCCATGGGGCTGATCAATGGATAGGTAACTGACTATCTTGAACTCTGGTAGTAGATTGTGGGATGACAGGCTATCACAATGACCTCCTACTGAAAACTGCTTCACACAATATGATGATGGGGCCCCGATGCTGAACTAAAAAAGACGCAGGAGTCTGCGAAAATGGCAGATGGTTGCACTTGTTTAAACATCCGTAGCGTCAGCAGAAAGATGATTGCTGACATTTGTTGACTAGCCTTCTGCCAGGAAAGATGGACTGGCTGGTCGCCATGTTTGAACCATCTGATGACTTCAGGGAAAGATGACTGCTGCTCTCACCAGTTGACCAACTGATGACTTCTGGAAGATGAAATGCTGTTCGCCATGTTTGACCAGCAGATGCTTTCATGAAGGGAGATGAGTGCTGGACGCCCTGTTACCAGCGATGACTTCTTGAAGGGAGTATGATGCTGATCGCCATTTGACCAGCGATGACTTCTTGAAGGAGATGCGTGCCGGCGCCATATTGACCACGGCTGACACTGAAGGGAGATGAATGCTGGTCGCCATGTTGGCCCAGCGGATGCTATCTTGGAGGGAGATGATGCTGGTCGCCATGTTGACTCACAGATGATTTCTTGAGGGAGATGACTGCTGGGTCCGCCTTGATGACCATCGGATGAACTTCTTAGAGGGAATTGACGGCATGGTCTGAATGTTTGACCAGCAGATGACTTCATGGAGGGAGAGACAGTTGGTCGCCATGTTGACCAACTGATGACTTCATAGCGGGAGATGACTGCTGCACTATGTTGATCAGGTGATGGGTCTTCAGGGACAGTGATGTGTTTGTGTCGTGGGTGGTTGTGTGTGTGTGTGTGTGTGTGTGTTTGTGTGTGTGTGTGTGTGTGTGTGTCCTTGTGTGTTTAGTGTGGTGTGTTGTGTGTGTGTGTGGGTGTGTGCGTGTGCGTGCGTGCGTGCGTGCGTGCGTGCGTGCGTGCGAGTGTGTGTTTGTGTGTGTGTGTGCATGTGTGAGTTGTGGTGTTTTGCCCGGAACATCAGTCTCTGGAACAGAGTATTTTCCAACGGCGACGATTCAAGCGTCGTCACGGACACTCCTGCGATATGGACCTACAATCTTGCTTAACCTACCTATTGCCCCAGAATACTGTCACGATCTCTGGAGATGTGGTGACCCTGCCTGGATCAGGTTGAATATTGTCTCTCACGTGACAGTGGGGTAAAAATCGGTCATCGAAGGAATGGCATTGCTTCCAAAAAGTCCAGCACAGGTAGCACCGACCGTGGCACTACTTTCAATGTGTCCTAATACGTTAGAGTGTTTAGAAAGTAAACAGTCGTTTCAGAAAACCAAGAGCCGGTCTATTCCCCTACTTCCACTTCTCAATCCGAAAGACAAGAAAAGTAAAAGATCCGGTTTCTCCATCAACTTTCAAAAGCCACAGGTCCTGTCCTTTTCAGAGAAAATGAAACTCACCCCTCGATACCATTAGCAAGTCATCGACGTGCTGGTCTCCCCTGCAGATGTGAACGTCTGTGTAGGTTTAAAAGTTCTGGCATTCCCGGCGGCGGTTGTTTCCCCCTGCTGCGCTTCTAAAATGTCGCAAAGGGCCCTGGGGGGGGGGGGGGGGGACACCTGAAAGTTCTTCCATTTTTCTTCTTTTTTTTTCTTTTTTTCCCTTTTCCCTTCTTTTTTGTTTAAGCTTCTGGCCAGCTTTAGCAGCTGCCAACAAAGCAGAAGAGTTGCAAGTAGTCAAGCATTTTTGTTTTTTTTTGTTTTTGTTTTTTTGTCTATTCTCTGCTCCAATATTCCTCGCCGTCCAAACAATTAAACGACCATCGTGTTTACTAAAACGTCTGACATTTCAACTCCCTACTAAATGTTGGCACCATAAATACTCACACACAGATAGCGCGCGCGGGCGCACTGCGCAAAACACACACACGAACGCGCGCACTCAGCAAGCACAACATCTCTTCTCTCTTCTCTCTCTCCTCCTCTCTCAACTCTCACTCTCCTTTCTCTCTCCTCTCTCTCTCACGATATATTTAAATAGATATATATATATATATATATAAAGAATATATATATATATAATTATATAACCAATATAAATATATAATATACAAATACACACACATGCACGCACGCACAGCACACACATACACACGCACACACACACACACGCACACCAAGGAATATACTACATATTCACACTCATCTCACTCACCCACACTTACACACACAAATGCACGCACACGCACACACACACACACACAGCACACACACACCCACACACACACACACACACACACACACAACACGCACCACGCACGCATCGCCACGCACACACACACACACAGACACAGACACATGTGCGCTCGCGCCACGCCGCACAAAGGAATATGATTACATTGATTCCTTCTTTTATACTTATTGAGCCCTTTGTTTAATAGACATATCTTTTCCCTTCAATTATAAGTTTTCTACCTTTTTTACCGGAAGACGCAGACTTTCACCATTGCCACTAGGGTCACCATTTGCAAAGTATCTATGCTGCACAATAGTCAAATGACCATCAGACATAAGCCCCATCTTTCCATAGCTAAGCCAGACGGGGAATCTATTTCAAACGTGCAGGATACCATAAATTACAAGTTAACGGGGAAGTAGATTCGCGAGGCCGAGAAGGGGATTAACCTTCCACGTAAACAGAGGTTTCCCATTACTCCAGAGAGGATTTAACTCACGTGCTGTCAGCCTACCGCGAGCGCCAAAGAGGATTCCCGCAGATGCCGAGGATTCCGCTTCGGTCCGAGAGGGTTGCGTTAGAACGGCTGTACATCCAGATGTATTCCCTGTCCACGCCTGGGCCGCGCGGACATTTGGTTTGGCAGGAGCTGTGTGTGGACCGGTGGAGATGAGGCAGGGAGGGAGAGGGGAGGGGGGGGGGGATAAAGGATGGTGGGATGCTTAGTATTTGAGGTGTACATTGTTTCGCCGTTGTCGCGTCGTTGTACACGTCTTTGTCGTTTTCCCTGATCATCGTTGTCTTTATAACCGTCAAGGCACAGCGGCAGCAGCACGGAGACAACGCTAACATCGTTTCATGATAGTCGGGAATGGG
>CM031627.1:35095712-35110712 GCA_018398815.1 Conus ventricosus | reverse complement strand
TGCATGTTACGTAGAGGATGGGATGGGTGAGGGTGATGGATGGGCGAGAGAAGCAGAAGAAAGCGAGATTTGATCAGATCTGTAAGACACAGTCGTCAGACAACGCATTACTATGGCAACAGGTACGACAAAAAAGCAAATAATACGTGGATAGACAATAATACATACACAGACAATAATACATACATAGACAAACGGACAGAACGACGGGAAACACGATGGTCGTATCCAAACGTGGGAAAAGAGGTATTCAGACTTTACCTTCGCTCAGGAAAAGACCCAAATGTACCCCCGGGTTAGAGAGAGTAGTGACTGTCTCTTCGTACTTCGTTTGCATTGTTTTAAATGTGTGTGTTTTGTATCCTGCCAGACTAGGATGCAGTACGGTTTCCTTTCTTTCTTTCTTTCTTTCTTTCTGCGTACGCAGGCTGATACATCTGCGGACACTGCCTGTATAGACAGGCAGTGGAGTTTTGTGTGTATGGCCGTTTTTTTTTATCCCGCCATTAAGGCAGCCATACTCCATCTTCGGGGAAGGTGCATGCTATGTGTAACGTGTCATCCATACCAATGGCCAGACTGGCCTTCTCTTCCGAAAGTTGGTGAAGGGATTTTACGTGTGTGCAAGATGTTGTGCGTGCCTTCACACTCAGAACCTCGGTTTATAGTCTCATTCGAAGGACTGTATGGGGAATGGAGTCAGAACCAATGTTAACTCCGAGGGAAAAATCCCCCTGTACCGAAATTCGAACCCGCAACCCCAGGATCACGAGTCGGGCGCTCTACCAACTGAGCTATTCCGACCCACGCAGTAGGTCAAAACGGATTGTGTGTGGTCATAATCCGTCTGTTCCTTCAGATGGCGGTCCAGTGGTTGTGTTTTTGCTCTAGAAATTTGTCTAGATAAATGGACACATTTTGGTTAACGTGAAATACAGAAAGAGCGTTTTGATTGTCTGTTAGTTCGTCTGGTTTTTCGGAGTTTTGAGAAGAAAGAGAAAAAAAACCGCCAGTTGTGTGTTGATTTACAGGTCAGTGACTGGTCACTGGTGGTCAACACGGTTAGTGCGTTCGCGTGTGGAAGCGGCGGTCGTGAGTTCGAACTACTCTTGGAGTAAGTTGGTTTTTCAAAACCCTGACAAAGTCTCTGTCCCCCCAGCACTAAACAGGGCCCTGATTCAACTCAGGGAAGGTTAAGGCGGCAGAAGGATGAAGGCAGACTCTGCTTTGGATAATGTCATGTCCAAGACACGAAGAGAGTTTGTTTCAAGTTCACTGTCCTTACAGCCATCAGGCTAAAAAAAAAAGTCAATCTTTGAACAGGACGCCGGCTGTTAGAGGCTCGAGGAAAATCCCGGGGGAGCTTACACGCCATCCCGGGCTGCACGGAACGTCGTCACCAACTCAGAACCGTGTGGGCGAATTCAGTTCTGACGCTCAGGGTGACGTCACACGGGAGTCAAGAAACAGTAGTTCGTGACGAAATAAGCCCGCGGCACGGCGTGTCACGAGTTCCCCGTCTGACGTGCCTCTGTCAGGAGCGAGTTCCGAAGGTGTTTCGGGTGTGAAACTCATTTCAGGACGAAAATACATATAGTTTGCGACAGTTGACCATTGGTCAACGCAGTGCGTGGTCTTGAGCATGTGACGTTTTGCTGTGTTTTATCAGACAGCGCGAAATACCGTTTATCTCGGATCTCTGAAATAGGTATTTCACCTCGAAACAGTGTCATGTGACATGGGTTGCTGTAGGTATTTCACTGGACACAGTGTCACGTGACATGGGCTGCTGTAGGTATTTCACTGGACACAGTGTGACGTGACATGGGCTGCTGTAGGTATTTCACCTGGACACAGTGTCACGTGACATGGGCTGCTGTAGGTATTTCACTGGACACAGTGTAACGTGACATGGGCTGCTGTAGGTATTTCACTGGACACAGTGCTATGTGACATGGGCTGCTGTAGGTATTTCACCTGAAAACAGTGTAACGTGACATGGGGTGCTGGAGTCAACGGGCACTGCCGGTCATCCACTGCATCTCGGTTCATCTCCATCCGTCTTGACCGTGTCCTGCCACTGGATTCAGATGGGCAGGCACGAGAGAGAGAGAGAGAGAGAGAGAGAGAGAGAGAGAGAGGAGAGAGAGAGAGAGAGAGAGAGACAGACAGACAGACAGACAGACAGACAGAGAGAGTGAGAGATACAGAGACAGAGAGAGAGTGAGAGAGACAGAGAGAGTGAGAGAGACAGAGAGAGAGTGAGAGAGAGGCAGAGAGAGAGACAGAGAGACGCACTTTGACACTTTGATATTTTATTGTCATTACCAAAGAGGTCTTTTGACAAGGGGGGAGAGGTAACAGAACAATAACATTTCCCTCTTCCTTTCCTGCAAACAAATAGTGCACATTCATTCCTAGTGTGCACCAAATCAAAGGTTAAAAACAAATAAATTCATAACATTTCCTTATGTCCTCACGCACAGGAGTAATGTAATTTAAAAAAAAAACAACAACAACAACAACTTAAGACTGACTCGACCATCCACTCGATCAAATGATGACAATGTATCTTACTGATCTCTTCCACTTGCGATGAATGATAATATTCATTCAGATATCTCTTATGATGCATTATTTTAAATTTCACTATCCTCCATCTGTCTAATTTTCAATGCTTCTGCGATGAATTTCGCAACTGATTTAATTACAAGTTCATCATTTGATGATAACACGACAGCAACATTTTCTCTTTTCGCTATATCTAACTGGAAAAGTGAACAATTTGTCCGCACTTCATTATAAGCAGTACAGTGGAACAGAAAGTGTTCTTCGTCATCAATAATGTGTCTACTTGCAGGACAAGGAGATTCTGTGGATGTTTCACATTCAAACCATCTTTTGTTCGCATTAAAACCTAAAGTTCTCAACCTAAATCTTGCGTAATTTATTCTGTGCCATCCATCTGTTATGACATTGAGAAACTTTTCAGAATGAAACACATTCTTAAATGAGAAAAACCAGCGATATTTTTCTTTACTTTCCATATCTGAGTGCCAATTCTGTTTAAAAGAACAAATAAGCCTGTCTTTAAATTCCGCAATAAACTGATGCTCATGCCCTACTTCCTGGGCCATCTACACTATTCCAAAACCCTGTTCTGAAAGGACTTTCTTTACTTTATGAGCCCAGTTTTCTTTACCTTTTTCCATTTCTAAAAGCATCATATCATAGGCTTGCCTGCCCAAACGGGACTGGGGTAGCTTCAAGATCTTCAACCAGTACTTAATACATTTCACAAATGTACTTATGTACAAAGGGTATCTGCCCATCTCTCCATATAAAACGGTGTTGGATGAATGAATAGGTACTTGAAGGAAATGCTTCATAGCATACGTATGTAGTTTTTCCATCATCGAATTTTCATGTAAGCCTCAAATTTCAGCTGCATGTGTAAGAAGAGGTTTTATCTGTGTATCAAACATTTTCCAAAATATACTACAGCCTGTACAATTCAATTTTCTCAGGGATTTCAAAATTTTAATAGTACATTTTTTCCCTTTTCTTAGAGATTCTTCCCATGCGTTGCGGAAAGTTAATTTTGTTGAAAATATCATTCCAAGATATTTATATGAATGAGCTACTTGAACGTCTGCATTTGCATAAGCCCATTTTTCACACACTGATAGGTGGCCACCCATTCTAAAGACCACTATATTTGTCTTATCCAAGTTAACTGATAAACCTATGCGATCTGCTTCTTCTTTCAATACATTTAGTTGGTTTTGCAAACCTACAACTGTTCTGGACAGAAGAACAACATCATCAGCATACAGTAATAAAACTAATTCAACTGCTCCAGGTATTATCTGGATACCATGTCTGCCTTTGCGGGACAGTTCCACAGCCAGTTCGTTTATGAAAAAAGAAAACAACTGTGGACTCAACAAGCATCCTTGTTTTACTCCATTTGGACAATCAAAATAATCTGAATACTCACTCTTCACACGCACACATGCCAGCACTGAGTTGTAGACCCCTCTAATAGCCATGTACAATTTATTATTAACACCACTTTTACGGAGTACATTCCACAGAGCATTCCGATTTACCGAGTCAAAGGCCTTCTTAAAATCTACAAATGCTATGTAGAGTTTTGACTTACAGACAGGCAGAGAGAGAGAGAGAGTGAGAGCGAGAGAGAGAGAGAGAGAGAGAGAGAG
The DNA here is from genome assembly GCA_018398815.1 of Conus ventricosus. NCBI lineage: Eukaryota > Metazoa > Mollusca > Gastropoda > Neogastropoda > Conidae > Conus > Conus ventricosus. The sequence continues at coordinate 35,106,489 of CM031627.1, read as the reverse complement.
AGAGAGAGAGAGAGAGAGAGAGAGAGAGAGAGCAGAGAGAGAGAGTTTGTGTGAGTGTGTGTGTGTGTGTGTGAGAGAGAGAGAGAGAGAGAGAGAGAGAGAGAGAGAGAGAGAGAGAGGGGAGAGAGAGAGAGAGAGAGAGAGTAAGGCTGAGGACCCTGCGCAACTCTAACCCTCACTGTAATCCAGTTCACGCGCAAGTCACAACTTCACCTTTAACGCAGCATCTGAAAAATAATTCCGGTGGGGTTTTTTGTTGTTGTTTTTTTTTTAAGCAAAGAAAAAGAAAGGAAGAAAATCGTACTGGGAACGAGGTGTTGCCTTTCACTCTGTTGTCTGTGTGTAGTTTTGTGTTGCCTTTCTTTCTGTTGCCTGTGTGTAGTTTTGTGTTGCCTTTCTTTCTGTTGCCTGTGTGTAGTTTTGTGTTGCCTTTCTTTCTGTTGCCTGTGTGTAGTTTTATGTTGCCTTTCTTTCTGTTGTCTGTGTGTAGTTTTGTGTTGCCTTTCTTTCTGTTGTCTGTGTGTAGTTTTGTGTTGCCTTTCTTTCTGTTGTCTGTGTGTAGTTTTGTGTTGCCTTTCTCTCTGTTGTCTGTGTGTGGTTTTGTGTTGCCTTTCTCTCTGTTGTCTGTGTGTAGTTTTGTGTTGCCTTTCTCTCTGTTGTCTGTGTGTAGTTTTATGTTGCCTTTCTCTCTGTTGTCTGTGTGTAGTTTTGTGTTGCCTTTCTCTCTGTTGTCTGTGTGTAGTTTTGTGTTGCCTTTCTCTCTGTGGTCTGTGTGTAGTTTTGTGTTGCCTTTCTCTCTGTTGTCTGAGTGTAGTTTTGTGTTGCCTTTCTTTCTGTTGTCTGTGTGTAGTTTTGTGTTGCCTTTCTCTCTGTTGTCTGTGTGTAGTTTTGTGTTGCCTTTCTCTCTGTGGTCTGTGTGTAGTTTTGTGTTGCCTTTCTCTCTGTGGTCTGTGTGTAGTTTTGTGTTGCCTTTCTCTCTGGTGCCTGTGTGTAGTTTTGTGTTGCCTTTTCACTCTGTTGCCTGTGTGTAGTTTTGTGTTGCCTTTCTCTCTGTTGTCTGTGTGTAGTTTTGTGTTGCCTTTCTCTCTGTTGTCTGTGTGTAGTTTTGTGTTGCCTTTCTCTCTGTTGTCTGTGTGTAGTTTTGTGTTGCCTTTCTCTCTGTGGTCTGTGTGTAGTTTTGTGTTGCCTTTCTCTCTGTGGTCTGTGTGTAGTTTTGTGTTGCCTTTCTCTCTGTTGTCTGTGTGTAGTTTTGTGTTGCCTTTCTCTCTGTTGTCTGTGTGTAGTTTTGTGTTGCCTTTCTCTCTGTTGTCTGTGTGTAGTTTTGTGTTGCCTTTCTCTCTGTGGTCTGTGTGTAGTTTTGTGTTGCCTTTCTCTCTGTTGTCTGTGTGTAGTTTTGTGTTGGAACGAGGTATTGCCTTTCTCTCTGTTGTCTGTGTGTAGTTTTCAATTGGAACGAGGTATTACCTTTTTCTCTGTTGTCTGTGTGTAGTGTTCAGTTGGAACGAGGTATTGCCTTTCTCTCTGTTGTCGTTGTGTACTTTTCAGTTGGAACGAGGTATTGCCTTTCTCTCTGTTGTCTGTGTGTAGTGTTCAGTTGGAACGAGGTATTGCCTTTCTCTCTGTTGTCTGTGTAGTTTTCAGTTGGAACGAGGTATTGCCTTTCTCTCTGTTGTCTGTGTGTAGTTTTCGGTTGGAACGAGGTATTGCCTTTCGCTCTGTTGTCTGTGTGTAGTTTTCGATTGGAACGAGGTATTGCCTTTCTCTCTGTTGTCTGTGTAGTTTTCAGTTGGAACGAGGTATTGCCTTTCTCTCTGTTGTCTGTGTGTAGTTTTCGGTTGGAACGAGGTATTGCCTTTCTCTCTGTTGTCTGTGTGTAGTTTTCGGTTGGAACGAGGTATTGCCTTTCTCTCTGTTGTCTGTGTGTAGTTTTCGATTGGAACGAGGTATTGCCTTTCTCTCTGTTGTCTGTGTGTAGTTTTCGATTGGAACGAGGTGTTGCCTTTCTCTCTGTTGTCTGTGTGTAGTTTTCGGTTGGAATAAGCGTTCTTGATATGTCAATGTTTTACTCATTACAGAAACGGAAAATGTTCCCGACTAAACCCTTACTGTCGTCAGTAGGGGGCTTAGCAGGTGGTGTCCTGCGTATGTTGGCTCAGAACAGACGCCACTGAACACCACTGAAATGACTCGGCATCAGTGCAGTGTCTCCTCTGGTGGGTTGACTCATGACGACTTGACACTGACTTCTCTCTGTGGATTGCCGGAGCCGTGGCTGTCGATGAGCAGTGGGAATGAATGGTGTGGGCGCAACGCACTGAAGCGTAAAAGAAGAGGAGACAAAAAGCAGGGGGGGGGGGGGGGGGGGGGGGAAGAAAAAAATGATCTGCATTTGCTAAAAAGTATAAAAAGTTAATATTTTGGAAGAAACTAAAAAAAATAACGGTTAAAAACATTTCGAAAGAAACTAATCTAGGTCCTGTATTCACTTTAAAATAGTCATTGTTGTAATGATAATAATAGTAATAATAATAATGATAATCTACTACTACTACTACTAGTAGTAATAATAATAATAACAACAACAACAATAAGGATGATAATGATACTAATAATCCGAGGACTTTCATAGCACTGTTCTCAAGTCTATGAGCAGGCTTACCATGCTTTACACCAGGCATGTAAAAAGTAAAATTTGGAGAATGAGATCAAGCGTATACCAAATTCAGCTTCAGTCTCATCAAGGAGGCGTCACTGCGTGCGGACTAATCCAAATACGCTACACCACATCCACTAAGTTTTGAGACCACACTACGCATGATTTGAAGCTGATGGATAAATGAATTACATGTATACCATAGACACACCATACATATACTCACTTGACTGTGAAACGAAAAAACAAATCAACTCTTTAAGTCATTAAAAACAGACAAGCCCCAAAAATCTCACCATCAACATCAACAGACTCAGATAAATGATATACACCAACATATCAATTTTTTTAACGCTCTTAAAACGACGACCTGAAGCATATATTCACATGTGGTAAAGCAGTTAAACAGTGTAGTATATGAACATAAATCAGTAACACACGTTTTAAAAGGCACAGTGAAAGTGATCAGACAGAATGATTCGTTCGTGTGTTACTAAAACAGATATGTTCCAAAGCTTTTGTCATTGCAGTTTTTGATTTAATGAAGCGAAAATTTGTTGTTGTTGTTGTTTGTTTGTTTTGGGGGGTGCCTTTGGTCAGTAAGTGAAATAAAATGATGAGATACAAGTTTTCAGCTGCTAAATTCCGGCATTGGCTCAACAAAACCCCAATCTCAGGACTCTTTCGTGTCTGTTTTTTTTTTGTTTGTTTTTTAATCCACGACTGTTCAGTTTATTTCAAAACTTTCCAAAGAAAAGACATCAGGACCAGCCGAGTCATGTAGTTTATAGCTTATCTGACGTCAGCGACCACCTCAAGCTGCGTGGGTTTTAACGGAAAACGAACTCATCCTAAACAGGGCGAGCAGGAAACATTAAGCAACCTTTTTTTACCTCCTTCTCCCATTTCCTGAGCTGGAAGAAAGGAAAACAACCCTGCGTCGTGCGTCCCCCTCTTTTTTACAGTGCAACACTCAATCCCTGCGTAGTGCGTCCCCTTCTTTTTACAGTGCAGCACTCAATCCCTGCATCGTGCGTCCCCCTCTTTTTTACATTGCAGCAATCAATCAGCGGCTGTGTGAAGTGAGGCTGAACTCCAGCTGAAGCCGGCGCACGCCGAATGTCCGGGAAGTGACAAGGGCGCCATTACCGAACCACAACACCGGCCGCCGGGGCATTTCACAAGACTGATGGCCAGAGTCAGAGTGTTGTCACCCCCGGGGGACAGTTCTGTTTTCAGAGAAAGTGAAGTGCAGAGAGAGACGGCGGTGCCGTTACACATGACACGATGACTCCTCACAAAGCACGCTGCGGTTTCTGTCCCGTCTCTGAAACAGGCTGCTGTCCTTTATGAGGATGCAAACATCAGTTTGGTGCAGAGCAAAGTTTATTATGGGTTTGAAATGGAATGAATTATGAAATATTTGTCATCTGCTTCGGGTAGGTGAAATCCCATACATATTTTAATAGTAATAATAATAACAAAACACATCCTGAAGAAAAGTCACATCTTGAAAGACTTGCAGCCTGAAGAAGAGTTACATCTTGAAAGACTTGCATCCTGAAGAAAAGTCATATCTTGAAAGACTTGCAGCCTGAAGAAGACTTGCAGCCTGAAGAAGAGTTACAGCCTGAAGGAGAGTTGCATCCTGAAGGAGAGTTGCATCCTGAAGAAGAGTTGCATCCTGAAGAAGAGTTGCATCCTGAAGGAGAGTTGCATCCTGAAGAAGAGTTACAGCCTGAAGAAGAGTTACAGCCTAAAGAAGAGTTGCATCCTGAAGAAGAGTTGCATCCTGAAGAAGAGTTGCATCCTGAAGAGTTGCATCCTGAAGACGAGTTACAGCCTGAAGAAGAGTTGCAGCCTGAAGAAGAGTTGCATCCTGAAGAGTTGCATCCTGAAGAAGAGTTACAGCCTGAAGAAGAGTTACAGCCTGAAGAAGAGTTACAGCCTGAAGAAGAGTTGCATCCTGAGGAAGAGTTGCATCCTGAAGAAGAGTTACAGCCTGATGAAGAGTTGCAGCCTGAAGAAGAGTTTCATCCTGAAGAAGAGTTACAGCTTGAAGAAGAGTTGCATCCTGAAGAAGAGTTACAGCCTGAAGAAGAGTTACAGCCTGAAGAAGAGTTGCATCCTGAAGAAGAGTTACAGCCTGAAGAAGAGTTACAACCTGAAGAAGAGTTGCATCCTGAAGAAGAGTTACAGCCTGAAGAAGAGTTGCATCCTGAAGAAGAGTTACAGCCTGAAGAAGAGTTACAGCCTGAAGAAGAGTTGCATCCTGAAGAAGAGTTACAGCCTGAAGAAGAGTTACAACCTGAAGAAGAGTTACAGCCTGAAGAAGAGTTACAGCCTGAAGAAGAGTTGCAGCCTGAAGAAGAGTTGCAGCCTGAAGAAGAGTTGCATCCTGAAGAAGAGTTACAGCCTGAAGAAGAGTTGCATCCTGAAGAAGAGTTACAGCCTGAAGAAGAGTTACAGCCTGAAGAAGAGTTGCAGCCTGAAGAAGAGTTACAGCCTGAAGAAGAGTTACAGCCTGAAGAAGAGTTGCATCCTGAAGAAGAGTTACAGCCTGAAGAAGAGAGTTGCAGCCTGAAGAAGAGTTGCTGCCTGAAGAAGAGTTACAGCCTGAAGAAGAGTTGCAGCCTGAAGAAGAGTTACAGCCTGAAGAAGAGTTACAGCCTGAAGAAGAGCTACAGCCTGAAGAAGAGTTGCATCCTGAAGAAGAGTTACAGCCTGAAGAAGAGTTACAACCTGAAGAAGAGTTGCAGCCTGAAGAAGAGTTACAGCCTGAAGAAGAGTTACAGCCTGATGAAGAGTTGCAGCCTGAAGAAGAGTTACAGCCTGAAGAAGAGTTGCATCCAGGAAAAGAAACAAACAAAACATAAAACAGTTGATGACTTGGGAGTTGAAGTACTGACATCCTGGAGGCTGACTAAACTGGTCCGTGCTCAGAGCGCCAGACATTCTCTTCATTTCTTGTTCTCAGATTAGGAAAATAGTATTTATAAAGTATGAAAAATATCTATATAAAACAAAAAAGCATGAAAAATAAGCCATATGGGCAAATAGATTTTTAAAACTTTGTTTGCAGGACGAACAGCTAGTGTCCATTCTGGGCGGTGAGTACAATTTCTACTCTCCAGTGACCAGATTACAAACAAAAAAAGTTGGATTATCATGAACTGTGACCAGAAAAGAGATTAAAAGAACGTCCAGAGCAAAGAGAGAAGAATGGTTCACAAAGCAAGAAAAACAAAACACCTACAGTATAGAAAAACGCACACACAAAAAGGCAGAGTCAGAGGGAGTGACATGAAAGGGAGATTACCGGCACCGATCTTGCAGATGGTGGGGGAGGCAGTCAGGTCCTAACGTTTTATAGCTGAGCCATCCATGGAGGTAACATTAGGCCGCACAAGTTTTAGTGCAAAACGATCTCATCCTAAACAGGGCGAGCAGGAAACATTAAGCAACATTTTTTACCTCCTTTTCCCAATTCCTGAGCTGGAAGAAAGGAAAACAAGCCTGCGTCTTGCGTCCCCCTCTTTTTAAAGTGCAGCAATCAATCCCTGCGTAGTGCGTCCCCCTCTTTTTTTTTTACAGTGCAGCAATCAATCAGCGGCTGTGTGCAGTGAGGCTGAACTCCAGCTGAAGCCGGCGCACGCCGAATGGCCGGGGAGTGACAAGGGCGCCATTACCGAACCACAACACCGGCCGCCCGGGGCATTTCACAAGACTGATGGCCCGTGCTAACGCACCCCCTCAGGGGCAGTCTGCTGACAGAAGAAAGCGCCGCAGAAAGAGAAGGCGGTGCCGTTCCACTTCTAAAGGTGACTCTACCCTTGACAGATCATTCTCATATTCTTTCGTTGCTGACCCCACAATACTCCAAAGTGAACTTCTGGTGATTTCATTTTCAATATGTGTGAGCATTCTTAATCCCATCATTCATTAAGATAGCCATATTTCGTCTGCAGGATGATGTCGGCACACAACACCATAGTGTGTGTTTTTTTATTTTTATGCCATCCATCACGCAGGCATACAAATGGCTTGCTCTTCTACGAAAGATGGAATGGCAATGAACGCGCGTGCATGATGTTGTTAGCACGTGACGTTGGTGTAAAGTGTCTGCGAAAGGACTAAGGGGGGGGGGGGGGGGGGGGGGGGGACTGGACTGCGCAGATGTTTACTCCGAAGGGGAAGTCTCCTCCAGCCTGGCTGAGCTGAATGGACATCGAACCCAGACCTCAAAACAGAAGTCTGGCGCCTCTCCCACCAGGTCCACCACGCCACTGAAGCAGACTGTGACTTTTTTGTGTGGGATTTTAAAAGTAAATTGCTATTACTTATGGACATTGAAAAATGAATGTCATACAGAGTGAAGTTTACAATCAGTAAGAAATGGAAGGGTTTGTAGTAATGACAAAGAATGTCTGTAGAGGGATTAATCAATGACAGATCCTGAAGTGCATACTCAGTGACTGATGGCACTGATGCATTCATGAGCGCGCGCGCGCGCACTCACACATGCACACACACACACACACATCGTCACACACACACACACACACACACACACACACACACACACACACACACACACACACACACACACACACACACACACACACATCGTCACACACACACACACACACACACACACACACACACACACACACACACACACACACACACACACACACACACATCGTCACACACACACACACACACACACACACACACACACACACACACACACACACACACACACACACACACACACACACACACACACACACATCCTCACACACACACACACACACACACACCACACACACACCACACACACACACACACACGCACGCACGCGCGCGCGCGTGCAAGCACACACAGACACAGACACACACACACACACACACACACACACACACACACACACACACACACACACACACACAAATCTTGCATGACGGTTACAGAGGTTAAGCAATATAAAAGCACATCGCAGTGGGGGATCAGAACAATTTTCAGACAGACACATAGCATCACAGAAGTGTCACAGCTTGGCGTGTAGTTTGCCCGTCCACCCAACAGATGGAGTAAGCGGGCAAGTCATTTGCCAGAACGGGTCATCATGTTGGAATGTCGGCCTACCCGAACCGCGCAGTTGGCCTCAGACGCTTCAGGGGAAGCAATTCATATGAGTGGAACTCTGCACGCTCTTCATTGTTCCCCTTTACCCGAAGGGCAGTCACTCTGTACGTCATGAACGTCTTGGGTTCCCCGATGGCACAGGTGTCTCCAGCCGAGGGCAGCCGAGGGCAGTCGAGGGCACTGGGTTGCCAGTGGATGGTGTCCACGTCGCAGCTCTTGAGGATTGTCGTAAGTGCCCCTGTGCCGCAGGAGTGCTAGGCCTCTGCCCCTGCTTCTGCCTGCTCTGTCAGAGCTGGTCGGGGGGGGAACCTGCGGTGGTCCTCCACGTCCGTGGCACGTCCTGCCCACGGCAGCTGGCTCGATGAGAAGACACTGGAGGCTTTAAGGTCCAAACGTTGTGGTATGATTTTGTCCCGTTCTGAGAGGAAGTGGAGGGGCAGAGGGCGCTGTGGATGCTCGTCAGCAGAAGAAGGGAGACAACAAGGTAGATGCAGCCAGTTTCACAGTGAGGGGGACGGCAGACGGAGACTGAAACTGATTTTTGAAAGAATTTTATTCTGAATCCGCCAGGTAACAGGGACAGACACATTACAAGAGAAAACCCGACGCGTTTCGACAGGGACAAACAAATTACAAGAGAAAGCACGAACACGTTTCGACAGGACAAGCAGTTTGCAAGACAAAACCCAACGCGTCTCGACGAGGACAGACAGTTAGTTTACAAGACAAAACCCGACGCGTTTCGACTGGGACAGACAAATTACGAGACAAAACCCGACGCGTTTCGACAGGGACAGACAATTTTTTTTTTTACAAGACAAAACCCGACGCGTCTCGACAGGGACAAACAAATTACGAGACAAAACCCGACGCGTTTCGACAGGGACAAACAAATTACGAGACAAAACCCGACGCGTTTCGACAGGGACAAACAAATTACAAGACAAAACCCGACGCGTTTTGACAGGGACAAACAAGTTACAAGACAAAACCTGATGCGTCACGACGGACAAACAAATTACAAGACAAAACCCGACGCGTCTCGACAGGGACAAACAAATTACAAGACAAAACCCGACGCGTCTCGACAGGGACAAACAAATTACAAGACAAAACCCGACGCGTCTCGACAGTGACAAACAAATTACAAGACAAAACCCGACGTGTCTCGACAGGGACAAACAAATTACAAGACAAAACCCGACGCGTCTCGACAGGGACAAACAAATTACAAGACAAAACCCGACGCGGACAAACAAATTACAAGACAAAACCCGACGTGTCTCGACAGGGACAAACAAATTACAAGACAAAACCCGACGCGTCTCGACAGGGACAAACAAATTACAAGACAAAACCCGACGCGTTTCGAGAGGGACAAATTACAAGACAAAACCCGACGCGTTTCGAGAGGGACAAACAAGTTACAAGACAAAACCCGACGCGTTTCGAAACGCGTCGTGTTTTGTCATGTTATTTGCTTGTCCCTGTTATTTGGTGGATTGACTATAAATTCTTTTTTTTTTTTTAATGTACAGATGGGATAGTCCAGATTGCAGAGGGACTCGCCATGAGAATACCTTCCCACGGCGATGGAGGACAGATGGATAGAGAAAGAGAGTCATGGACGTCTGACTGACTGGGGTCTCCAAGCAGACCGACTGACCGAGGCGATAGCCCAGACAGACGCCACTCAGCTTGGTCGTGAAAGCCATTTCAAACAAACAGGACGGAGCCTGTCGTGTCTTGTTCGTTTGACAGGAAGAAGGGAATAAAGTGGAGCAATAACATGAGGACCTGCGATATGTCGTGTAGCGTTGTTGGAGATATTCCAGAGTCTGGACACGATTCGCTGCGGATCACCTCGCCGAAAAGACAAGTCTGGATGGGCAGAACAAAGTAATCAACGAAAGTGTCAGAAATGAATTAACAGGCTGAACTAAAATTCAGAACGAGAGGGGGTGAGTTGCCACCAAGGACATAGACAAAGCACAGGACAAGACACAAAGTACAGGACAAGGTTTAAGTGACTCTTTCAACTCTAATGCTTTTTGTGTGTGTGTGTGTGTGTGTGTGTGTGTGTGTGTGTGCCTAACCCGGCTCATCTGATTTAACTCCATTTCTTCTCACTCTTCTAACAGATGCAGATCAAATTTACCGTTAAAACGAAAGCGTTTCATCGAGCCATAGGGTATCTCTCTGTAACTTAAAACAGGAAAACCCTTTTCGAGGTTAATTGGGTTACTTGAGGAAAGGAGTTTTACAACGGAAGCGTTTTATCCAGCAATATGACATCTGTCTCTATCTTCAAACAGAATAACCCTTTATCGAGGTTAATCAGGACTTGAGGGGGGGGGGGGGGGGGGGGGGGGGGAGGAGTAGACTGTTCATTGGTTAGGTAGAATATGCAACGACCAATACATTTCTCCAAATGAGGGATGGAAGGAAAGGAGCGGGAATGTCACGAGCCATTCACCAGCTTCAAAGGTTGAGAACCAGCCGCCGGCTGGCGGTCTGGAATTGAGTTCAACGATCAATGCAACTGACACAACCTGAAACCAGTTTTCAAAACGTATTTATGATGACTCCACCGAACAACGTAGACGGCCGAATCCCAAGACAAAACACGACGCGTTTCGACCTCTTAGGTCTTCTTCAGGCAAGATAAACAACAACAAAAAACTCAGGACAATGAAAATGTTTATCTTGCCTGAAGAAGACCCAAGAGGTCGAAGCGCGTCGTGTTTTGTCTTGTGATTCGTTTGTCTCCGTTGTTGGGCAGAGTCGCCATGAATACTTTTTTAAATATGTGTTTCCGTTTCCGCCTGCAGTCGTCTCACTGTGCAAGTAGATCTGACCTGAAACCAGTTCACGGCGAAACGAACCATGAATGGTAGGCACACTCAACGAAAGGGAAGATAAGCTGTGAACCCTGTTTTACTGGGCGGGGGATGGGGTGGGGGGGGGGGGGGGGGG
>CM031627.1:35053212-35073212 GCA_018398815.1 Conus ventricosus | reverse complement strand
GAACGAGGTCTAGAGGAAAAGACATGAACAAAGAAAGGGAAAGAGGTCTGGGAAAGGAAAGAAATGGACAGAGACAGGAAAGAGGTCTGAGAGGAAAGACATGAACAAAGACAGGGAAGAGATTCTGAGAGGAAAGACTGGAACAAAGCGGGGAAAGAGAGATGTGGGAGGTAAGACATGACAAGACAGTGAAAGGAGAGATGTGGGAGGAAAAAGACATGACCCAACGAAGGAAAGAAGGTAGGCGGAAAGACATGCACACTGCCGGGAAACACGCGGTTGGAGGAAAGACATGAAACAAAGACAGGGAAAGAGATATGTGGGGGCAAGACATGCAAACAAGAAGGAAAGAGATGTGGGAGGAAAAGCATGAACAAAGACAGGGATAAAGAGAGATGATGGGAGGAAAGACATGAACAAAGAAGGGAAAGGGATGTGGGAGGATAGAACATGAAATGGAAGGGCCAGAGGACTGAGAGGAAAAAATGAACAAGACGGGAAAAGAGGACCGTGTGGGAGGAACAGGACATGAACCACAGACAGGGAAAAGAGGTCTGAGAGGAAAGACATGAATCAAGGACAGGGAACGAGAGATGTGCGGAAAGACATTAACAGAAGGGATGAGGTCTGGGCCGGAATGACATGACAACAAGCCAGGGCTAAAGAGGTCTGGGAGGACCGACCATGAAACAAAGACAGGGAAAAGAGGTCTGGGAAGAAAGACGTGAACAAAGACAGAGAAAAGAGTTATGTGGGAGGAAAGGCAAGAGGAAAAGGAGGAAGGGAAGGCAAAGGAAAGAGGAAGAGGAAAGAGGAAGGAGAGAAAGACTAGGGATAGAGGAAGGAAAAGGAAAAGGAGGGAAAAACGAGGAATAATAAAGGAAAGGAAAGGTAGGAAAGGAAAGGAAATGGAAAGGACGGAAATGGAAGGCGAGAGGAAAGGAAACAAGAAAGAGGAAAGGAAGAGGGAAAAGAGGAGCAGAGGAAAGGAGTAGGAGGGCGAGGAAACAGGAAAAATTCATGAACAAAGCAGGGAAAGCGGTTGGAAGAAAGACATGAACACAGACAGGGAAAAGGTCTGGGCGAAGACATGAACAAAGGACAGGGAACGCGGTCTGGGACGAAGACATGACACAACCGACAGGGAAAAGAGTCTGGGACGAAAAGGACATGACAACGACAGGGAACGCGGTCTGGGAAGGAAAGACTGAACAAAACAGGGAAGAGGTCTGGAAGTAAAGACATAAAACAAAGCCAGGACAGACGTCTGAGAGGAAGGACATGAACAAAAGGACAGGGAAAGAGAGATGTGGAGGAAAGACTTGAACAGAGCCAGGGAAAGAGGTCTGGGAAGAAAGACCTGAACAGAGACAGGAAAGAGGTCTGGGAAGAAAGAATGACAGCGAGACAGGGAAGAGGTTCTGGGCGGAAGAATGATACAGAGACAGGAAAGAGAGTGTGGGGGAAAGACATGAACAAAGGACTGGGAAAGAGATGTGGGGAGGAAGAATGAAAAGACGGGAAAGAGAGATGTAGGAGAAGGGACGAATGCCCCAAGACCGGGAAGAGATGTGGGAGGAAAGAAGGAAATGAACAAAGAAGGGAAAGAGGCTGTGAGGAAAGACATGAACATAGGACAGGACAGAGAAGTGTGGGCGGAAAGACAGAAACAAAAAGGGAAAGAGGTTGACGAGGAAGACATGAACAAAGACAGGGAAGAGGTCTGGGAGAAGACATGAACCAAGCCAGGGCACAGAGGTCTGAGAGGACAGTCATGAACAACGACAGGGAAGAGGTTGGAAGAAAGACATGAAACGAAGACAGGGAAAAGAGGTTGCGAGGAAAGACATGAACAGAGACGGGAAAAGAGGTTCGGAAGAAAGACATGAGAAAGACAGGAACAGGGGTCTGAAGGAAGACATGAACAAAGACGGACAGTGATGTGTGGGAGGCAAGACATGAACAAAGGAAGGAAAGAGGTCTGGGTCGGAAAACATGCCAATGACAAGGAAAGGGTTGGGGGAAAGACATGAACAAAGAAGGGCAAAGCGAAGTGTGGGAGGAAAGCATGAACAGAGACAGGAATGAGGTCTGGGCGGAAAAAGACATGAACACAGCCAGGGAAAAGAGGTTGGGCGGAATAGGACATGAAACAAGGACAGGGAACGAGGTTGGGCGGAAAGCCATGAACAAGGCAGGGAAAGAGAGATGTGGGAGGAAAGACATGAACAAAGACAGGGAAAAGAGAGGCCAATGGGAAGAACAGACATGAACAGAGATGGGGCAACGCGGTCTGAGAGGGAAGACTAACAAAGGCAGGGAAAGAGAGGTGTGGGCGGAAAGACCTGACCAAGACCGGGAAAGAGGTTTTCGGAAGAAAGACATGAACAAAGACGGGAAGAGGTCTGAGGGATAGACTGACCAAAGACAGGAAAGAGGTCTGGGAAGAATGACATGAACAAGACAGGGAAAGAGGTTGAGAGGGAAAGGACATGAAAAAAGACAGGGGAAAGAGGTCTGCGAGGAACGACCATGAACAATGAAAGGGAAAGAGGTCTGGGAAGTAAGACCATGCAACCACGGACAGGGAAGGAGGTCTCCGCGGCAACAGATATGAACAAAGCAGGGAAGATAGTTGGGCAAGAAAGACCTGAAAAGACAGGGAACGAGGCTGGAAGAAAGACGATAAACTAAGACAGGGAAAGAAAGTTGAGGATGACATGCAACTAGGACAGGGGACAAGAGAGATGTGGGCGGAAAGACTGACCAAAGACAGGGACGAGGTCTGTGCGGACAGCCATGAACAAGACAGGGAAGAGGTCTGGAAGAAAGACCTGAACATAGAAGGGAAAGAGGTTGGGAAGACAAATATGAAACCCAGCAGGGAAAGAGACGTGTTGGAGGACGACAGAACAGAGACGGGAAGAGATGTGGGAGGAAAGACCTGACACAGACGGGACAGGGTGGGTGGGCAAGGAAAAATCTGAAACAGACAGGGAAAGAGAAGTGTTGGAGGAACAGACATGACCAGCGACAGGGAAAGGTGTGGGAGACAGCCATGTAACAAGCCAGGGAAGAGGTCTGGGAGAAAGAACATGACCAAAGGAAGGGAACGGGCGCTGTGGGAGGAAAGACATGCACGAGCAGGGACAAGAGGTCTGGGAAGAAAGCCTGACCCCAACAAGCACAACAACCCCCCCCCCCCCCCCACCCCCCCCCCCACCACCCACCCCCCCCCCCCCACCCCACCCCCACCCCCCCCCCCACCACCCCCACCCCCCCCCCCCCCACCCCCCCCCCCCACCCCCCCCCCCACCCCCACCCCCCCCCCCCCTCTCGAGGCCAAGGGACAGAACGCATGAACCAGCCAGTGAAAGAGGTCTGAGAGGAAAAGCACATGACCAAAGATGGGAAAAGAGGTCTTGGGGCAGAATGAACCATTGACAGGGAAAAGAGGTCTGGGAGGAAAGTACATGAAAACAAAGACAGGGAATGAGGATTGGGAACGAAAGCCATGCACACAAAGACAGGGAAAGAGGTCTGCGAGGACAGCACATGAACAACGACAGGGAACGAGGTCTGAGGAGGAAAGGACATGAACAAGACAGGGAAAGAGGTTGGAAGAAAGACCTGAAACCAAAGACCAGGGACGAGGTTGGGCGGAACGACATGAACAGGCCCGGGAAAGCGCGAGTGGGCGGAAGACCCCTGAACAAAGACAGGGAAAGAGTTCTGGGCGGAAAGGTGGAGGTGGGGGAGGGGTGAAAAACACATGAACAAAGACAGGGGGAAGAGGTCTGGGAGGCAGAATGAAACCACAGACAGGGAAATGCGGTCAGGAAGAAAAGCCAATGCACCAAGAAGGAAGAGACGTGTCGGAGGAAAGACATGAACAGAGACAGGGAGAGGTTGGGGGCACGCCCAGGAACAAAAGACAGGGAAAGAGGTCTGGGCGGGAAAGAATGAACAAAGACTGGGAAAGGAAAGGTGTGGGATGCAAGGAGATTGACACAGAGACAGGGAAGAGGACTGGGCGGAAAGACATGAAAAAGACAGGGGACAAGAGGTCTGGGGGAAAGACATGAACCAAAGACAGGGAAGCGAAGTGTGGGAGGAAAGACCATGAACTCAGCGACGGAAAGAGGTTGGGCGAAAAGAATGACCAAAACAGGAACGAGGTCTGGGCGGAACGACATGAACCACAGACAGGGGACAGAGTATAGGAAGGAAAGACATTGAACAAGACAGGGAACGAGAGATGTGGGAGGAATGCCATGGAACAGAGAATGGGAAAGAGGTCTGGGACGAATGACCTGAACAAGAAGGGAAGGAGGCATTGGGAAGGAAAGACATGAACAAAGACCGGGAAGTGGTCTGGAGGAAAGACATGACCAAAGACGGGAAAGAGGTTGGGAGGAACGACATGAACAAGATAGGGAAAGAGGGTTGGGCGGAAAGACATGACAAGACAGCGGAATAGGTCTGGGAGAAGACTTGAACAAAAGAAGGGAAGAGGTCTGTTGGACGAAAGAATCAACCCAAAGCCGGAAAAGAGGTCTGCGAGGAAGACCTGAACCACAGACAGGGAACAGAGGGTTGAGAGGAACGAATGAACCCCCCCACAGCCCAGGCCAAGAGGTCTGGGAAAGGAAATACATGAAACAAAGACAGGGAAAGAGGTCTGGGGGAAAAGACATGAACAAGACAGGGACGAGAGATGTGGGGAGGGGAAAGACCTAAACAAAGCCCGGAGAGGTCTGGGCGGAAAGACATGAACAAAGACAGGTGAAGATGTACTGAGGGACAGCATGAACAAACAGCAGGGAAAGTAGGTCTCGGGAAGAAAGCGTGAACCAAAGACGGAACGAGAAGTGTGGGAGGACGACATGTACAGAGACCAGGGAAAGAGGTCTGGGCGGAAAGACATGAACAAAGACACGGAAAGAGGTTGGGCGGGAAAGACAGAACAAATACAGGGAAACGGAGTGTGGGGAGGGAAGACATGAACAGCGTACAGGGAAAGAGAGGTCTGGCGGAAGACATGAACCCAAGACCGGAAAAAAGAAGGTCTGGGTGGAAGGAATGCAAAGACAGGGGAACGAGAGTGTGGGAGAAAGACATGAACAGTGAAGGAACGAGGTCAGGCGGAAAAAAAGACATGAACAAAGACAGGGAAAGAGGTTGGGCGGGGAAAGAATGGAACAAAGGACAGGGAAAGGGGTCTGGGCGGAAAGGACATGAACAGCGACAGGGACAGAGAGATGTGGGAGGAAAGATGACAAAGCAGGCAAAAGATAGGATGGGAAAGAAAGATCTGATCAAACGAGGGGGGAGGAAAAATAGAGGTCTGGAGGGAAAGACATGAACATAGAAGGGGAACGAGGTTGGGGCCCCCCCGGAAAGAATGAACCAAGACAGGGAAACTGGAGCGGCAAACACCTTATATGCAAAGGAGAGTGGAACAGGCAGGAGTCCAGGTGAGGACAAAGAGTAAACAAGGAGAAAGACGAGAGGAAGAAAGAGACGACTAACAGACAGGACATAGATAGATAGACGGAGAACAAGGTCGAGAGGGAGAGAGAGAGGGAGGTGAGGGAGAGGAAGAGAGGAGAGAGAGAGAGAGAGAGGAGACCGACAGACAGAAGATCAGACAGAGAAGAGAGCAAACAGATAACGGGACGACAGGACAACGGATAGGATAAACCGGAAGAAAAGGTCACAGGAGAGACACAGAGCGAGAGAGCGAGAGAGAGAGAGAGAGGAGAGAGAGAGATGAGAGAGATGAGAGAGAGAGAGCGAGAGGGAGAAAAGAATAAGAGAAAAACAACTTTGAGTACGTGCATTAGAACGCATACCATCAGGACGTTTTTAGACAGGATCAATGTCTGAAGAGTATCGGAACATGTGTCCAGGACCACAACAAACGGCAGAGTCGTCCTTCGAGCTACAAGGCTGGACAAAGCCGAGTCAGTCTCGAGCTACAGGCTGACAACAGACAGATCAGGTTCCTACTGAAGCTACAGGTGACCAACGTCAGTCTGTCCTGAGCCACAAGGCTGACCAAAGCAGTAGTCTCGAGCACAAGTGTGCCAACAGACAGTCCAGTCCTCGAGCTACAAAAGGCTGACAACAGACAGTCAGGTCTCGAGCTACCAGGCTGGACAAGAAGTCGGTCCTCGAGCTACAGGGCTGACCAACAGACAGGCAAGTCTCTGAGCACAAGGCTGCAACAGCGGTCATCAGGAGTATACAAGGCTGGACCAACAGACAGTCAGTCCTGAGCCACAGGTGACAAACAGAACAGTCAGTCCTCGAGCTACAGGCTGACAACAGACAGTCAGTCCACGAGTACAAGGTGACCAAAGACAGTCAGACTGAGCTACAGGGGATGACCACAGACAGTCAGTCATCGAGCTACAACGGTCTGACCAACAGTCAGTCCACAGTCCTCGAGCTAAAGGCTGACAACAGGCCGGTATCAGAGCACAAAGGCAGACCACCCAGGCCAGAGTCAGTCATCAGAGCCACAAGGCGACAACCGTCAGTAATCGAGCTCCCAAAAGGCTGACAACAGGAGGTCAACGAGCTACAAGGTGCCAAACAGACCGTCAGTCATTGAGCTACAAGGCTGACCAACCGGACAGAGACGCGCGACAAGCTGATAAACAGACAGAGTCAGTCATTGAGTACCGGATGACCAACAGACAGACAGTCAACAGGCACAAGGCTGACCAGACAGAGTCAGTCGTCGAGCTACAAGGGCTGGACCAAAGACAGTCAGTCATCGAGCTACAAGGTGCCCACCAGACAGTCATGTCATCGAGCTACAAGGCTGACCAACCGCCAGGCAGTCCTCGAGCTACAGGCTGACCAAACAGACAGTCAGTCATCGAGCTACATGGTGACCAACAGACAGTCAGTCCTCGAGACACGGCTGAAAACAGTCAGTCAGTCCTCGAGCACAAGGCTGACCAACAGTCAGTCAGTCATCGAGTACAAGGTGGCCCATCAGACAGAGTCGAAGCTACAAGGCTGACCAACAGACAGTACATCCCAGTTGTGAAATAAGCTTGATCGCTTTTATTAGGACAGACAGGAAAGCTGACAGAACTGACTGGAGACTAAGAGGAGGGGGTGGGAGGGAGTGAGGGGGGGGGGGGGGGGTTATGTGACAGAGGTGGCAAAAGGGAGACATAACGTAGTGTCCTTTACCAATCAAACTTCATGGCCTGACTCTGTGTTGTTGGTTTGCGCCCTCAGCAGGTGGTACGGATTATTTTTTTTATTTGTGGCAAGAAGAGTGACTACCTTTGGAAATGTGTGAATGTGTTCGAGGCACACAGAGAGAGAGAGAGGGAAATTGAGGCGAATAGACTCCTGCAGTGAGGCAGCACTTTATCCGTTAACAGCCGCGTAGATGGGCGAGGTGGGGGGTGGGGGAGGGAGCGACCGGCGAAACAACGTGACAAGACTACAGCCGTTTTGTTGGTCAGCATTGCGATCCAAAAGAGGCGTGGGGGGGAAAGAACATGCGACAGAGACAGGGGGAAAGACACTGAACTGGAGACAGGATCAAGGCGCGGAACGGAATTGAAAGGCAAAGGAAGGAGGAAAGCGGGGCATTAAAACAATAATGGTGAGAAACAGAAGGAGAAAGTTGGAGAGAGATTCGAGATGAGCGAGGGAGGTGAGAGAGAGACGAGAGAGAAGAGGAAGAAGAAGAGAGAGAGAGGAGCGACAGACCCAGACAGACAGACAGACAGACAGACAGAGATGGCCCGGTGATTGTTTGGGCTGCTTGGTCAGGGTTTTTTATTTTTATTTGTTTACAATCTCGTAATATCATAACGATTCTTGACTTCTAAATGAAATTTCCGTTCATCGTACGATTCGTTAGATCACAAATAATCAATGGGGAAAAGAAACAACCCCAACCAAACTAAAACTAAAAACGAAACAAAAAACACCAGCGGACAAGAGAGGAGAGGAAGAGAGAGACAGAGAGCACAGAGCGAGAGAGAGGAGGAGAGAGAGAGAGAGCGAGAGAGTGAGAGAAACCGACAGAGACAGGAGAGAAAGGGGGGCGGGGGTGGGAGGCTGAGATAGAGAGTGGGGTTCCATGTGTATGAAAAGAGTTAAAAGAAAACGATAGTTGGACTATGATAACAGATATAGGACTAGGTTTCCCGTCCGCGGCCATTTTGGTCGTGTGCGGCTTAAGAAGATAAAGTTGGTTTTCTTCTTTCGTTTTTCACTGTCCTAAATGTTATTTATTTTTGCTGAGAAGACCCAGAGGTCGAAATGCATTGTGTTTGTCCTGTACTTTGTTTGCCTCCGTCCTTGGCGGTAACTAACCCCTTCTCTTTTAAATTTTGTCACAGATTATCGGTGGGCTTGTGAAGGCGAAACAATTGGAATCAAAACAGATGGATCACACTTACTTAACATCCGAAACGACCGACATAATTCGAGGGCTGACTGCCAGAACCCAGTATCTCACATACATATATTTTTCTCAATCTAAGACATAAGAGCAAGCTTTGTTTATAATTCAATATTTCTTGCAGTCATTGCAACACCAAGCTGCTCTGTAAGTTGCTGGAACGGTGCTCGGTACTTATCCTTGGAATTTATTAGTTTGTTGTATTTTAGTCCCTTGCGGATTCATTCCAAGAACGGGCCCTCAGCACTTGTGTCTTAGAGGATATCTTTTTTATATTTTCTACTTTTCACAAGAAAATGTAGCTTGTTTTGCCCCTTTCTTGATTTTCTTTTGCTTCTTAGATGGCACCTTTGGTTGGTTTTTTGAAAACTCAACAAACATACTACGGTATTGCACACCAGCCTTTTCTGGGATTGCATTCTTCTTAAAACTGAAAAAGCAGAGGAGTCAAATTACCACTTTCCGGGGGTCACTGAGGAGAAACCACCAAGTTTCGAAATATCGGTATATGACCAGGAGTTATATGTTAGTGAGTTTCCCTCCTATTGGAGGATGTCTCCCCCTTGCAGAATATAAGCTTGCTGAAGGCTCATTTGAGAAGCATTTATTTTATTTATTTTTCCCATTCACCACTCATGCACATACTGTTATTAGGCAGACTCATCTGCCAAATGCAGATATGAATGCTTATCTCCCCCTATTTTTTCAATCTAAGACATAAGAGCAAGCTTTGTTTATAATTCAATATTTCTTGCAGTCATTGCAACACCAAGCTGCTCTGTAAGTTGCTGGAACGGTGCTCGGTACTTATCCTTGGAATTTATTAGTTTGTTGTGTGTGTGTGTGTGTATATATATATATATATATATATATATAATGCTGAACAATTCAGTTGTGGGGGGAAAACAAGTGCAGGCTAACAATTCTCCAGTCATCATAGTAATGACTTGGCAAAGATTTGAACTTTTAGGAAAAAAAAATTGAAGATGAAGAAAATGGGGGGATGATATTATAAATATGAGAAACCCTTCACTAGCTGCCTGAGGGAACCATCGTAATCCCTCTCGAAGACAGATTTATTTGTATTGCCTGCTCCTAGACCTTTCGTCCGCTGGATCGGACTCATCAGGGAGACACGGCTGGTTGTGTCTGTGCCCTTGGTGTCAAATAGAGACACACCACAGTCCATAATTCTGCGGTGTTCTCACCACCAAGGGTTAAAAAAAGAATCCAACAGCACCTCCAAAGCAGCCAGCGAAGGGTAGTAAATGGAATAAAACGAAAATGTGGAGAGGAAAAAGTTGCTTAAAAACCAAAAAGCATTATGCAAACAGTATAAAATGTAGGGGACAATCTTTGAGCCTATGCTTGAGGATCCATTCAAGGATGCAAGGGAGATCAAAAGATATGGAACAGTTTGAATGGTCAGTTCTGCTGTTCAATAACCCAAGCATTGTGAGTGGCTAAGAATTGTACAGAACAACCTTTACTTGGATCTCCTAAAGATGCAATCTCCCACTGATTGACCAAACAGTATAATGCTGAACAATTAAGTTGTGGGGGAAAACAAGTGCAGGCTAAACAATTCTCCAGTCATCATAGTAATGACTTGGCAAAGATTTGAACTTTTAGAAAAAAAGAAAAAGAAAAAATATTTAAAAAAAATTGAAGATGAAGAAAATGGGGGGAATATATATATATAATATATATATATATATATATATATATATATATATATATATTTAATATATATATATATAAAAGACCACTCAGAATTCTAAAAATGCTCAACCAAATAGGGAGCGACATAACAGTTTAAAATAGGGTTTAAAATGAAGCGTAAAACCACCCTACAAAATTGTTTCGAGCCAAGTGCTCTCCTCAGGGTATCCTGAGGAGAGCACTTGGCTCGAAACAATTTTGTAGGTGGTTTTACGCTTCATTTTAAACCCTATTTTAAACTGTTATAATATATATATAATATAATATATATATATATATATATACAACAAACTAATAAATTCCAAGGATCAGTACCGAGCACCGTTCCAGCAACTTACAGAGCAGCTTGGTGTTGCAATGACTGCAAGAAATATTGAATTATAAACAAAGCTTGCTCTTATGTCTTAGATTGAAGAAATAGGGGGAGATACGCATTCTATTTGAGTGGCAGATGATTCTGCCTAACTAACAGTATGTGCTTGAGTGGGTGAATGGGGAAAAATAAAATAAATGCTTCTCAAAATGAGCCTTCAGCAAGCTTATATTCTCCAAAAGGGAGACATCCTCCAATAGGGAGGGAAACTCACTAACATATAACTCCTGGTCATATCCCAGCAGGTTTTTTGTTCCAGTTATATGTTAGTGAGTTTCCCTCCCATTGGAGGATGTCTCCCTTTTGGAGAATATAAGCTTGCTGAAGGCTCATTTTGAGAAGCATTTATTTTATTTTTCCCCATTCACCCACTCAAGCACATACTGTTAGTTAGGCAGAATCATCTACCACTGCAGATATGAATGCGTATCTCCCCCTATTTCTTCAATCTAAGACATAAGAGCAAGCTTTGTTTATAATTCAATATTTCTTGCAGTCATTGCAACACCAAGCTGCTCTGTAAGTTGCTGGAACGGTGCTCGGTACTTATCCTTGGAATTTATTAGTTTGTTGTATTTTAGTCCCTTGCGGATTCATTCCAAGAACTGGCCCTCAGCACTTGTGTCTTAGAGGATATCATTTTATATTTTCTACTTTTCACAAGAAAATGTAGCTTGTTTTGCTCTTTCATGATTTTCTTTTGCTTCTTAGATGGCACCTTTGGTTGGTTTTTTGAAAACTCAACAAATATACTACTGTATTGCGCACCAGCCTTTTCTGGGGTTGCATTCTTCATAAAACTGAAAAGGCAGAGGAGTCAAATTACCACTTTCCGCGGTCACTGAGGATAAACCACCAAGTTTCGAAAAATCGGGATATGACCAGGAGTTATATGTTAGTGAGTTTCCCTCCCTATTAGAGGATGTCTCCCTTTTGGAGAATATAAGCTTGCTGAAGGCTCGTTTTGAGAAGCATTTATTTTATTTTTCCCCATTCACCCACTCAACTACTAGGCAGAATCATCTACCACTGCAGATATGAATGCGTATCTCCCCTATTTCTTCAATCTAAGACATACGAGCAAGCTTTGTTTATAATTATATATATATATATATATATATATATATATATATATATATGTAAGGGAGATAACTGGGTTCTGGCAGGCAATTTCCCCAGACTTCTGCAGGGACAGGACCGTCCAGTTTGTGTATGATGGAGTGAAGTGTGTTCAATTGTCAGCTTTGCATTTATACGCGGGGCTGATTTGCTTCTCTTTATCCGGTAGAGGGAAAGTGCAAATACATTACGAACACTGAACTTTTCTTAACCCTATAAGATCTGTTAAGAATGGGCAGGGGGGGGGGGGGGGGGGGAGGTTGCGAATAGGTTTTTTTTTTTTTTTTTATTACACAGCAGGTTTTTCGTTCCAGACATAAAGCAGTTCAACCTCATTTGAAACATTTCTGAATCTCTGTGCAGCCAGACGATCAGCATGTACATTATGAATAATAGTTCCACAGTGTGAAGGAATTCAACAACAACAACAGCACACACACACACACGCACACACACACATACACACGCACACACACACACACACACACACGCAAACGCTCTTACCTTTCGTTCAACTGTGATGGATTAAAACATCTTAATTCTAAAATAATTCTACATTCATTCAGCGGGGATGACGGAGATTGCAAATGGACTGAGAGTCTAACACGAAGCAAATTCGTGAACAAACTCAGTGAGAGATGAACCGAAAATGGCCGTAACGATCGCCATGAGGTCTGCCATTCAAATTGTCAAGTCTAACGAGAGAGCGAGAGAGAGAGAGAGAGCGAAAGAGAGAGAGAGAGAGAGAGAGAGAGAGAGAGAGAGAGAGAGAGAGAGAGAGGAAAAGGAATTGCGTCAGAGAGAGAGAGAGAGAGAGAGAGAGAGAGAGAGATTGCGTCAGAGGGGAGAGGAGAGAGGGAGAGAGAGAGAGAGAGAGAGAGAGAGAGAGATTGCGTCAGAGAGAAGAGAGATGAGAGAGAGAGAGAGAGAGAGAGAAGCAGGCCCATGACATGAGAACAAGCAACATCATCACAGCCGCCTGATGAGCTAATCTGACCCACGATGGGGAAGGGGAAAAAACGTCGGACTCGCATCCCGAAAGCCGGTCCTTTCAGGACGAAACAGACTGGCCAAGCACGTGCGAAGCCTTCACCGACTGACCAGGTCCAGGACAGGACCCGTACTGACTGCCCATTGGGACCATCACCCGGTTGGCGCGACAAATGGCCCTTCCACGTACGCCGCGTCTTCATTTCCCCCCGGGGGGGGAAGCGAGAGAGGCATGAAAAAGGGTTTTTTAGCGCCGAGTGACGAGGCCGAAACGGGACGAAGTGGATGGGTACATAGGGGAAAAAAAGTAGGGGAAATAAATCAGCCCAAAGAGAAGAGAAAAAGAAGAGAGAGAGGGAGAGAGAAAAACCAGAGAGAGAGAGGGACAAGGACAGAGAGAGAGAGAGAAAAGAAGCAAAGGGGGGAGGGGCAAAGGGAAAACAGAAAAACCCGGGACAGGCAGAAAGAGAAAAGAGAGAGGGAAAAAATTAATAAAAAAAGGGAAAGAGGGAGAAAAAATTTCCTCACCACCCTTTCACCCCCCTCACTCACACACCCCAAAACGCACGCCCCCCACGCACGCACACGCACGCACGCCCGCAAAACGCCCCCACCCCACGCAACACCACCCGCCCCCCCGCAGCAAAACACACACACTTAAACAAAACACCACCCCACACACACACACACACACACACCCCACACCCACACCCCCCACCCCCCCACCATGCGCACCACACACCCAACACACAACCACACCCCCACACACGCCCACCCCGCACACACACCCCCAAAACACACACACACCCCTACACATACACAAAACACACACACACACACAAAACACAAAACACACAACACACCCCCCGATGAATAAAAATAATTTTAAAAAAATGAAAGGGAAAAATGAATGAATGGGGGGAAAAGGTCAGGCAGGCAAGAGGCGGGAGCGAGAGAAAAGAGAGAGAAGAGAGAGAGAGAGGGGAAGAGAGAAAAGGACAGGAGACAAGAGAAAGAGACAGAGAAGAGAGAGAGAGAAAAGAGAGAGAGATAAAAGAGAGAGAGAAGAGAGAGAGAGAGAAAAGAACATGCCACTCCCTCTCTCAAACTGACGTTAATATTTTACCTAACCCTTGACCAAAACGGACTGAAACCCCTCCTCAATCCCCCCACCCCCCCCCCCCCCCCCCCCCCCCTTCCCCCTCTTCCCCCCCGTGTTCGCCACCACGTTCAAACCCGCGAACATTTCCCTTCTGGATTCGCCGACACCATCTGGGGCACAGACGGTGGAAGGGGGGGGGGGAGGGCGGGGTGGAGGGAGGGGGGGGGGGGAGGGCGGGGGGGGAGAGAAAATCACCACGAAAGCAAAATTATGAAGGGACACACAGAATTTGAGATTTGTATTGATTTCTTTTTTCATTTTTTATTTCATTAAATTTTTTTTAATTTAATTTTTTTGGGGGACGGAGGGTTCGTCAAGTCAAAGGGGTGATCCCCTTAAAAATTGCTCCCGGTCAGAGATTTGCATGGCCGGGCTGTCTCTCTCTCTCTCTCCCCCCTCTCTCCCTCCCCTTCCCCTCCCCTCTCTCACTCCCCAAATCTCTCTCCTCTCTTCTCTGACTCCCCCCCAAACTTTTCTCTCTGGCTCTCTCTCTCTCTCACCTTCCCCTCTCCGGGTTTCCCCTTCTCTGTCGCTCTCTCTCTCTGGCTCTCTGCCTGTGTCCTCCCCTCTTTTTTCCTCTCCTCTCTCTCTCCCTGTCCCCTCTCTCTCTCTCTCTCCTCTCTCCCCCTCTCTCTCTCTCCCCTCTGGCTCTCTGTCTCTGCCCGCTCTCTCCCGGCTCTCTGCCCTTGCCCTTCTCCTCTCCCCTCTCTCTCTCCCCTTTCCCCTTTTCCCTTTTTTCTCCTCTCCTCCCTCTCTCTCCTTTCTCTCCCCTCGACCGACTCCGCACTGCCACCAAACAAAACCCCACCTTTTACGACAGCAACGACTCCCCCCCCTGCCCCCATGGGTAATACCACAGCATCTCTGAACCGACGGGCTCAACAAACTACCCCCAAATTCGGGTTCCTCTTCCCCCAAAGGGCAAACTTTCAACTTAAATTGTGGGGGATTCAAACCTCCAGTAAAATTAAACCGACAGAGACGGACAGGACGGGGCCCCAACCCATGTACGCACAATGCCTGGAGAAAAATTTGACTGCCCCGTCACTCCCTCCCCTCAGAGAAAGTGCAGTACGAGAGGTGGGGGCCGGGTAGAAATTGCCTGTGGGGGGAAACGACCTTCACAGACACAACTCGTGAAAACGCTTCAGCGGGAAACTTGGGCACTTCGGGGAAAGGTGAAAAGTTTTTCCGCCCCAAAAATTTGCTGTCTCTGCTTTTACTTCCTAAAAACCCAAACCCCTTTGAAATTCTTTTAAATTATGAATAGGGAACGTGCATGTCCTAGGTCAGAAAAAAGGGCATGTTTTTTTTTGAAACAAATTTCTTTTATCAAAATCTTAGGACCCTTTTCAAAGCTATTTCCCCATGGGATGGTTTTTCACCTGTCTCCCCAGGGGGCTTGTCACTCGGGTTACGGCAAAAAAATTCATTTTCTGGCACTCCGTTTGAACCGGCCCTCCAGGGAAAAACGGGTAATGGGCAAACCCAGAGCTATGTCGGGAACAGCCCATTGCAACAAACCGAAACAGATCCCGCCCTTAAAAATTAAAAAAAAACCAGGTAAAACCCAAGCCTGTCCCAACTGTTTTTCGTCGGATTTTTGCAGCCCATGACCCCCAGAAAATAGGAATCGTCCTGATTTTTTTTATTCTAAAAATTTTAAACACCCCAGAAAGGGGTTCAACGTAGCTCAAACAATCACTTGGACAATGCTCCTGAAATTGTCCCCCCAAGAAACCCCGTTTTTTTCTTCAAATAAACCCTTTTTTTTAACCCACCAGGAAAATGCCACCCATGCCGTATTTTAAAACAACCTCCCAAACATAAAAGCCATTTTTTCCCCCCAGGGTGGCCTTTCTCCCCCTTCCCTCCCTGTCCGTTAAACCCTTTGGGACCCAAATGCATCCTTACCCTTCCCTCCCCCCTCGTTTAAAACAAAAATTTCCCGGGGAAACCAAATTCAAATAACAGCTTGCTGCTCGCCTTCCAAGTGCAGGCCCGAGCCCTTGTCTCCCCTTTCCCCCCCCCCCCCCCCCCCCCGCCCAAATTTACCATCCCCTGCCTCTCAGCTTTCCCCTTTCCCTCCCCCTTTTCCCCCCTCACCCCCAGCCGGCTTTTTTCCCTCCTGCTTGCTCCGTCCCCAAACCCTTTTACCTTCCCATCACGCACTCACCCCCCTCCCTTCCCCCCTCCCCCCCCCCCCAACCCCCTGTGAGTCTTGTTTCCCCCCCCCCCCCCCCGCCCCCCCCCCCCCCCCCCTTCTCCCCCTTTTTGCTTAGTTACTGGGGGATACCCGTACAAAAAAAGACCTGACACTTGAAAGCGACATTTATCTTGGTTGGGCATACCCTTTCCCCGAATATTGTTTTTTATTCACAAAATTTAATTGCCCCTTTGGGGCTGAACTTCAATTTCCCCGCTTTTTCGGATTTTGTGTGTTTCCCTTTGGGTATTTTATGATTGCGATTTTAAAATTTTTATTTTTTGGGTTTTAACAGTATTTTCTGATTTTTTTAAAATTTTTAAATTTTTGTTTTTAACAGTATATTTATTTTGTTTTTAAATTTCTCCCGGCCCTTTTCCCTTTTAAAATTTAAAACAATGGGCCATTGTAATGTAAGTAATACTGATGCTGGATTACCCCCTTGGTCACCTAAATGTTTTATCTCTGCCAAATAAATTCCCGATGTCCCGTTTTCTTCAAACGAATCCCCTTCTATTCATTTTGCGGTCTTAGGAAACTCGCCTTTACTACCGTTTTCAATTTACAGCTTTATCCATAA
Organism: Conus ventricosus; assembly: GCA_018398815.1. Classification (NCBI taxonomy): domain Eukaryota; kingdom Metazoa; phylum Mollusca; class Gastropoda; order Neogastropoda; family Conidae; genus Conus; species Conus ventricosus. The sequence goes on along the minus strand of CM031627.1, from coordinate 35,056,617 downwards.
CCAACTAAACTTTGCCGACGCGATCACATCACTCTGGGAAACAGGGCTTGGGGAAAATTTTTATTCATCAAAGCATCCTCACTGTACAAAAAAGGGGACTGACCTTAAAACCCGATAATTTGGAAAAGCATGTGGCCCGCAGGAAAAAACCCCCCAACCCCAGGGCCCCCCTTCAGTTGGGTATGTGTACAGGAATCCCGCTGCCACTTTCCCTTTGGGATTACAAAATTTTTAAAAACCTTTTGGGGTGAATTTTTAAAAGACTAAACCCCAAAAAACATCTTCCCCGGTGATTTTAAAAATTTATCGTTAAAAAAAGGGAGCCGCCCCGGGGGTCGACCACCACACCTTTTGGGTTGCATCGCTTATTCAAAATCCAACTAGAATCGCAAAGACATCTTCTAAATTGTGGATCATATCAAAACAAACCAAAAAAGCCATGGGATCTAACATAACATTGGGGAAAAAAAGGGATAAGCACCACTGTCTCATTTTGTGCACTTGGGCTTTTAAACTTCCAAAGGGAACAAAAAAAGGGGCCCCACAACCATTCAATATCGCTTCTTCAAAAAATTTTTAGTAAGGATAATTTTTTCCCGACTTAAAAATTTGCTCCTTTTACAGTGTAATCAATTACACAACCCAAATGAAGGGTAAAAAAAACCTGGGATAATATCTTTCTTCTCAATCGTTTGATAAACATGCCCCACTTAGAAAAAAAGGAAAAAAACAGAGTACTTCCCCCGCTTGGGTGACAAAAGCCCTTAAATTTTAAAAAAATTGGGACTAAGGGGGGCCCCTTTAAAAAAGCAAAAAAATTTAAAGAAAATAAAAACAGACAAAAAAGTACAGATCTAGTTAAAAAAATCAAAAAACTTTTCATTTTTTGGGAAAATGATAAACGCAAACAGGGAAAACAGCATCATTATGGCGTGCTTTAATGAAATAACTGACAATCAAAAGAAAACAGATAATACTGCGACTATTGGTCTGCTAACCCTTTTAAAAAAACATTTTCCTTTTCCGGGAACGAATCCGTAAAACGCTGCCCTGTCCCCATTTTTTAATCGGAATGAAACCCCAGCTTTTTCTTTAATCGTTTTGTCAAAAACGTTAAATCCCAAAGATTCATTTTTCATCCCCTTGCTTGCTATTAAAGAAGTTGGTCCTTAAATTTTAAAACTTTAAAAAAAAAAAAGCAATGGGCCCCGATAATTAAATGCTTCAAACTCAAAACTTTCTCTAAACCCTTTCATTTTGAAACCCTTACGTTGTTTATAATTTGGGGTAAGATCAGAATTTTCCCTTTCCAAGGGGGTCCAAAAAGGGAGCAAAATTGGTTTCCCCAAACCCAAAAACAAAAATCTCACTATTTAAAAAAATTTTTTAAAACCCAAAATCTCTTTTAAACCTTTTATCGAAACCCTTTGAGAAGCATGTTCCCCCAAACACCTAAAAAAAACCTATGGAACATCACAAACTGTTTTCCCCCCCATTTCAACAGGCTTTTTTTGGGCAAAATCACTCATGCCCCCACGGCCTTAACACGGGCCCCTGTGATACATGGCTATCAGCCATCAAAAAGAAAGAAAACTCACTGGAAATGTTTTTTTCCCCCGATTTTTAAAAAAAAGCGTTTGACTTGTAAACCACAAAAATTTAATTAAAAAAAAAACTCAAAGTTCCAAAAATCCCGGGGGTAAATCCCCCTTCTTCGTCATAACTTGAAAAACCCGGACCCCGCGGTTTTTCTTTTAAAAGGAAATAAATTCCCCCGAAGGGAAAAGTGACTGTGGCCCTTCCACAAGGCTCTGTCCTTGGAAACCCCTTCCTTCCGAAATTTTTTTAAATGACCAAACCCATGCACAAATCTCACAATGATGTCACTGTGATCGTTCGCTGACGATTGTTCTCTTTTACTGTAGTGGGGTACAAACATCAAGTCTGACAAAAAACGTTTTAAAAACAAAGGGGATCACTGAGTCTTGGGGGGGGGGGAAAGTGCAACCAAAACCCAAAAGGTCCATAATCCCACAAAAAAAAAAATGTTGGTCCAGCAACGAGACAAAAAACATCAACGACAGCAAACTTAAAGTTGAAACCTAAAAATGAGTGAAAAACCTTTAAAACGGGAGCGGTTAAACCCAAAAAAACCGGTCTTTTGGCGTGATCATTATGAGAACTTTAAAGGCAATCACATATAAATTTATGTTTTCAAACAGTTTGGGTCGAAATTTGGGGTTTTTTTTCAAAAAACTAGTTAATTTTTTTGAACCCCATATCCGAAATTATTTTTTGAAGCCCATTGCCTTTTTTCACATCAACTATTCTTTCCCCGTCTGGGGTGGTGCCGGGGAAAATCACATAAAAAGATCAACTCTATGCAAAGACGGGGAAAATTTAAAAAGATTCCCTTCCCCCACAATCCTTTTCAAAACCCCGGGCAAAATTTGCAAAACAAAAAATGTTTTCCACTGCAAGCCAAATGACCTATAATAAAACAGTACTAATGTTTTAAAATCCATTAAACATGGCGCCAAAATATCTTCTGGTTTACCAAATGGCAACAACGCGATATTTATTCAAATAATTACATTCAACCAAAGTTTCCCCCATTGATTTGTTCCCAAAACTAGTTTTGCATTTTTTGGCCCCCGTGTGGAACTCTCTTCCTCCGTCTGCCAAAACATGTCAATCACTGCCGTCCTTCAAATCAGCAGTACTTAAACATTTACTTGAACAATAAATCTAACCTTTTGATCATAGTCTCAACGCCCTACTTTTATGCTTGCCTCTGTATTATCTAATGAAAATGTGTGTGTGTGTGTGTGTGTGTGTGTGTGTGTGTGTGTGTGTGTGTGTGTGTGTGTGTGTGTGGATGTGGGTATGCGCATGCGTGCGTGTATGTGTGGGCGTGTGCATGCATGTGAGCGCGCGAGCGTATGTGTCTGACTGTGTTTGTGTAATTTTGTAATGGATTTTTTTTTATTTTTTTTTATAAATAATCATTATTCTTATTACTATTGTTATTGTTAATATTATAATGTTGCTATATTTTTCATTGTTTCTGTCATTATTAATATGTGCAGTCTGTTTAGTTGAATGTTGTAGAATAGCAAGGACAGATTGGAAGAATAGGCACTGCCTAAAATCTCTATCCTTGAGTAATAAAGTTTTTTGAGTCTTGAGTCTTGAGTCTCTCTCTCTCTCTCCCCCCCCCCCCCTCTCTCTCCCCCCCCCCCCCCCCCCCCCCCCCCCCCCCCCCCCCTCAACGCCGGGCCCGAGAGAAACAGCCACCTGCGGTGTTGGTCAGGAAATTAGAGCCACAGTCTGGGAGACAATGACACTGTGAAGATAAAGAGCTCGTCTAGCTCGGTGTTTCTTGCGTTGCCGTTTGAGCCGGGA
>CM031627.1:35040712-35043212 GCA_018398815.1 Conus ventricosus | reverse complement strand
TCGAATGACACTATAAACCGAGGTTCCGTGTGTGAACGCACGCGTAACATCTTGCACACACGTAAAATCCCATCAGCAACTTTCGGAAGAGAAGGCCAGTTTGGCCGTTGGTATGGATGACACGTTACACATAGCCTGCACCTTCCCCGAAGATGGAGTATGGCTGCCTTAAAGGCGGGATTAAAAAAAAAGACGGTCATACATACAAAACTCCACTCACTGTGTTGGGTAGATGGGATTAATCCTTGTCTGTCCATATAGGGCGTGTCCACTCCCTGTGTTGGGTAGATGGGATTAATCCTTGTCTGTCCATATAGGGAGTGTCCACAGAAGAAGGAGATTTGTGCGTCGATTACTGCCATGGTTTGAGCACCTGTTCTTTCATCATTGTTACAGCGGTGACATGTCAATAAGAGAACAAGACAGTGTGGAGCAGCCTTGTTGATTCCGTACATGCCAGTAATGATGACGACACTTCTGAAGTCAAGGCAGGTCAGGAAACTTAACAGATTGGGGTCTGAAACGCCACTGAAAAAACAAGCGGAACAAACACACAAACCACGGCGCCAAGTACCGCTCATCGAATACACGACACTTCTTTCTTTGAGTGTCCACCGTCATCGAGTTGAAGATTCTGACACTTTTGTGTGTATGACCGTTTTTTTTTTTTTTAAATCCCGCCATTAAGGCAGCCATGCTCCAACTTCGGGGAAGGTGCATGCTATGTGTAACGTGTCATCCATACCAACGGCCAAACTGGCCTTCTCTTCCGAAAGTTGGTGACGGGTTTTACGTGTGTGCAAGATGATGTGCGTTTGTTCACACACGGAACCTCGGTTTATATATAGTCTCATTCGAAGGACTGTATGGGGAATGGAGTCAGAACCAATGTTAACTCCGAGGGAAAAATCCCCCTGTACCGAAATTCGAACCCTTTACCTCAGGATCACGAGTCCGGCGCTCTACCAACTGAGCTATTCCGATCCCCACTGAGCTATTCAGTAGCAGACCAGCGAACGTTCGACAAATGACGTTCTCTTTTGACGTCACAAGGAGCAGACCGAAATAACGCGAAAACGAACGACCTTTCTCGACAACTTCACTCGTCTAGATCGTGCTGTGTATGAAATAACCCTGCGTTCATTCTCTGCCGTGTGTGTTTATTTGGATCATGGCGGACAGACAGACAGACAGGTCAGCCAGGACAGAGCTGGTGCTTGGTGAGGAACGAGAATGTTGGTCTGGAAATAGATGTTGCAAAGATCCTCGCTGTAAAAGTAGAAGAGAAGTTAGAGCTCGCCGTGGCAGACTGCTGACTACACAGAAAGGCCATGGGGTGAACTAGGAATACTGCTGCATGTATGGTGAGCGAGGGTTTGGGTTTTTTTTTTTTTTTTTTTTAAATGTGTTTGGGTGATGTACGCGCGTTTGCATTTTGTTCGGTTGCCGCTCGGAGATCTAATGATAGACATTTGTTGTGTTCTTTGTCAGTCTGTCAGCTGTTGTCTCTCTCAGTTTTGCTTCTCTCTCTCTCCTCTCTTTCTCTCTCCTCTCTCTGTCTGGTACTGTGCGCGCGCGCGCCTGTGTACGTGCGTGTTTGGTTAAGCGTACGTGCGTGTGTATGTGTTCGTGCGTGCATGCGTGCGTGTGTGTGTGTGTATACACATACGCTCACGCGCGTGAGTGTATGATTGGTTGGATGGTTTGGTGCTCGCATGCGTGAATGCGAGCGCATTCTTTGCACGCGCCCGTTTATCAGTTTGAAATCGAAGATATCACAACTTTTTCGTGCAGTTGAATATTCCACCTTGGCAGGCCGCTGCGTTTCATGTCTCCAGATATATTTCATGGAATCGTGACAAACCTGCAACATGCGACCTTAAAAACCCGCCCCTTCCCGTCTTATCCTTGTTTGTGGCACCCGTTCCCCAGTAATGGAACAGAAACCAGGCGATGAAGATGGCAGCGGTGACGTTATCACAGAGGACCTTACGCATATTTACGTCAGATAGAATGACGTTTCACGGTATCACATTTTACGGGCATGAACGCGAATGGAATGTTAATAGCTTTCTCTTTCTTTCTCTGTGTGTGTGTGTGTGTGTGTGTGTGTGTGTGTGTGTGTGTGTGTGGTTTGTTGTTGCTGGGTGTGTGTGTGGGTGTGTGTATGTGTGTGTGGTTGTTGTTGCGGTTTGTGTGTGTGTGTGTGTGTGTGTGTGTGTGTGTGTGTGTGTGTGTGTGTGTGTGTGTGTGTGTGTGGTTTGTTGTTGCTGGGTTTGTGTGCGTGTGTGTGTCTGTGGTTTGTTGTTGCTGGTTTTTTTTTTTTGTGTGTGTGTGTGTGTGTGTGTGTGTGTGTGTGTGTGTGTGTGTGTGTGTGAGCGCTTTGATAGATTTGTTTTTTCCTTTATTTGTTTACCTTTATAAATTCTTAATACGTTTTTTTTTTCTGCTCATTGGAATAACAGTTTATTCTTTTCGTTCTAGTTTATTTTCCCCTTTT
>CM031627.1:35020712-35035712 GCA_018398815.1 Conus ventricosus | reverse complement strand
ACAGATTGATAGATAGCCAGATAGATATTTCTGATATATAGGTAAATAGATACATAAACAGATTGATAGACAGATAGCCAGATAGATATTTCTGATAGATAGGTAGATAGATACATAGACAGATTGATAGATAGATAGCCAGATAGATATTTCTGATAGATAGGTAGATAGATACATAGACAGATTGATAGATAGATAGCCAGATAGATATTTCGGATAGATAGGTGGATAGATACATAGACAGATTGATAGATAGATAGCCAGATAGATATTTCTGATAGGTAAATAGATACATAAACAGAATGATAGATAGATAGCCAGATAGATATTTCTGATAGGTAAATAGATACATAGACATATTGATAGATAGATAGCCAGATAGATATTTCTGATAGATAGGTAGATAGATACATAGACAGATTGATAGATAGATAGCCAGATAGATATTTCTGATAGATAGGTAGATAGATACATAGAAAGATTGATAGATAGATAGCCAGATAGATATTTCTGATAGATAGGTAGATAGACAGATAGATAGATATTTCTAATAGATAGGTAGATAGACTGATAGATAGGTAGATTGATAGACAGATAGATAGCTAGATAGATGTCTCAGAGAGAGAGAGAGAGAGAGAGAGAGAGAGAGAGAGAGAGGAGAGGCATATATATCAGATTTGTAGATAGATAGATATCGATAGACATCTCAGATAGGTAGACAGATATCTAAGATAGATAGATAGATATCTCATATAGATAGGTAGACAGATATCTCAGATATATAGATAGATAGATAGATAGATAGGTGGATAGATAGATATCTGAGACAGATAGGTAGTCATATATCTCAGATAAAAAATGTCAGTTCAGATAGATAGATATCTCATATAGATAGATATCTAATATAGAGAGATATCTCAGACAGAGAGATATCTCAGATAGATAGATATCTCAGATAGATGTATTGATAAGATTATTTTCTTTTAGATTGATAACACAAAACATATACAAACCAGCAACACACACGAAGTAAACTAACTCCGAGACTACTGTTATAAGCCACAGGAAATCCCATTCGCTCAGCCTGTACAACACAGCGTTTCTGTGCAGCTCTAGGACGGTAGTTCAAAGGCATTCCTATGGAGGAATACTGGACACATCAATCAAGGTATAACATTTGAAATTCTGATGTTAATCCGCACAGAACTGTGCGTTCAAACCCACACGAGCGAACGGCTGTACAAAAGGCAGTCACTGATAAACGAACAGCAGTACGATTCAACGCACTATCTTGCGCTGTGAGTGATTGAAGATAGGTGATTGCTCGTTCATTTTCCTTGTCCTAATTGTTTCCTATCTTGCCTGAAGAAGACCTAAGACGTCGAAACGCGTCGTGTTTTGTCTTGTGATTCGATTGTCCACGTTTTTTGGTGTGTGTTTTTTCCTTGGCGGTTCGCTAGCATTTATTTATGGTTTGTTTAAACAGAGACCAGATACAAAAATGGACAGGGGTCATGGGAGATGTGGGGAAGGTGAGAAGTATGATGGATTTCCTCCAGACCCCACTGCCTGTCATGTTCAATGAATTCAAAGAGAAATGTTCCGCGGTGATGCATACGCATATTGTGAAATAATGATCTAGTCTCTCTTGGTTATTCAATAAGAGAAGCATAGGATGACCGCTTGTCTATGAAACGAGATTCAAGAGAACTGTTCTGCGGTGATGCATACGCATATTGTGAAATAATGATCTAGTATCTCTTGGTTATTCAATAAGAGAAGCATAGGATGACCGCTTGTCTATGAAACGAGATTCAAGAGAACTGTTCCGCGGTGATGCATACACATTATTGTGAAATAATGATCTAGTATCTCTTGGTTATTCAATAAGAGAAGCATAGGATGACCGCTTGTCTATGAAACGAGATTCAAGAGAACTGTTCCGCGGTGATGCATACACATTATTGTGAAATAATGATCTAGTATCTCTTGGTTATTCAATAAGAGAAGCATAGGATGACCGCTTGTCTATGAAACGAGGCAAAACTGTTTTGAAGACTTGCGCAGTCTTTTGTATGCAGTGTTAAACCGAGATACCCGCATGGAAACCCACGGTGGCCTGTTTTCAGGGAATGGATGTGCGTGGGAGATTTTTTTTTTTTCCTTAACGAATCTGTCTGGACAAATCTTAAATAAATGTTAGCGAACCGCCAAAAACAAACAAACAAACAAACACACAAACAAACAAAAAACCGTGGACAAACCAATCACAAGACAAAACACGACGCGTTTCGACCTCTTAGGTCTTCTTCAGACAAGATAGGAAACAGTTAGGACAAGGAAAATGAACTAAGCAAAATCACTTATCTTCAATCACTTACAGCCAAAGATAGGCGTTGAAATTACTGAATTTGTCTGGACTTGGAAACAAAATGGAGGCAGACGCTTGATCTGAACGTTCTGAAGGTGTACGTCTTTGAGAGGCGTTCAGAGAGGAAGGGGTGGGGTGGGGGTGAGGGTTAGTGATATCTATTATCTTATTTCTCTTTCTCTGTTGCCTCACATGTTATTTTGGGCTGTTTTGCGGGACTGAATGTATATTTTCGTACTTGACAAATGGTCGGTGTGTGTGTGTGTGTGTGTGTGTGTGTGTGTGTGTGTGTGTGTGTGTGTGTGTGTGTGTGTTCGTCTTTTTTTCTGTTGCTACTGGTTCTTCTTCTGCTCTTCCTTCTTCTTCTTCTTCTTCTTCTTCTTCTTCTTCTTCTTCTTCTTCTTCCATTATCGTCATCTTCATCATCATCTCATCATCATCATCATCATCATCATCATCATCATCATCATCATCATCATCATCATCATCATCCTCATCCTCATCATCATCCTCATCCTCCTCATCATCATCATCGTTATCATCATCATCATAGTTATCGTCATCATCATCATCTTCATCATAGTTATCATCATCATCATCATCATCATAGTTATCATCATCATCATCATCATCATCATCATAGTTATCATCATCATCATAGTTATCATCATCATCATAGTTATCATCATCATCAGTCTTCTTTGCCTCCTTCTCCTTTTCTTTCTCCTCCTCGTTTTCTTTCTCTTTTGTCTCTTTCCCTTCATCTTTCGCTTTCTCTTCTTCTTCTTCTTCTTCTTCTTCTTCTTCTTCTTCTTCTTTTTCGTCGTCGTCGTCGTCGTCGTCGTCTTCTTCTGCTTCTGCTTCTTCTTTTTTCTCTACGTCTTCTTCCTCCTTCTCCTACTCTTCGTCTTCTACTTCCTCCTCCTCCTTCACCCTGAAGAACACAGTCTGATGACGGCTATTACCCCAGTCCCCCCCCCCCCCCCCCCCCCCCCCCCCCCCCCCCCCGTTCTCTGGCCAGTGTCTGGCTGCCCCGTGCAGACGTGGTAGTTGGTGAAATGGATGGTGTCTTTCCGTGACACATGCCGTCTCGCTGCAACAGCTCTCGGCAATCTGGCCCCTGTTTAACATACGTCGTCCGCTGCTTTGTCTTCCACCCCCCCCCCTCCCAACCCCCCCTCTCCCCCCCATCTACCCCTCCCTCTGCCTGTCCCTCTTCCTTTTTGCTCTTCGCTCATTCTTTCTCTTCTTTGTTAAATCGTCGGGGTTTTTGTTTTTGTTTGTTTGTTTTTACCCCCCCCCCCCTTTTTTTTTAAAAACTTTTTTTGTCATGTATCTTCGGTATTTTTCCATCCTTTCCTAGCTTTCTCCTCCCCCCCCCCCCCTCTCTCTCTCTCTCTCTCTCTCTCTCCTCTCTCTCTCTCTCTCTCTCTCTCTCTCTCTCACTTTCATTTTTCGCTTTTTTTTCTCTCTCTCTCTGTCTGTTTGTCTCCTTCCTTTTGCCAAGTATATATCATTTTCAGTGGAGCGAAAGTAGGTATGTTATGCCGCGACAGATGAAGAAAAATTTCATGTTTTCTTTTATATACATCGTTTTCAGTTGGGCAAAAAGTAGGTATGCTATACCCCGCGACAGATAAAGAAAGATAATATGCTTTTTTTTTTTTTTTTTTTTTAGTCCTTTCTCCACCTTTTTTTTCTGTCTTCTTTTAATTCTCCCTTTTTCCGCTTCTTTTTCTCTTCTTCTTTCCCTCGTCTTATTACTTTTCTTTCGTCTTAACGTTCCCCTGTGGACCCCGCATCCCCCCCCCCCCCACACACACCCCCCCCCCTTCCCAGTTCTTTTCTTCATTTCCCCTCCCCCCCCCCCCCCCCCCCCCCCCCGTCTCCTACCATTCGTACCCCTTCCATCCCATTGACCCCCTTCCTTTGTCCTTATCCTCGTCATTCCACCTGTCCCCATCCCCGATCCTCTCCCTTGGGTGAACCAAAAAAAAAAAAAGAAGAAAAAATGAATAAAACGAAAAGAAAAGCAGAGAACAGATAAATGTCTGTTCAACCCCACTTGCTTCACCACCGAGTTTTTGGGGGCGAAAGTGGCCTAAAAGCCGCCTTTTCCTGTTCTCTGACAAGTAAGACTTCAATAACCAAAAAATACGATTATCTACAAACAAACATACTGTGCAGGGTTATCCATTTTAATACTAATTTACTAAAGTTTTCAGAGAGTAGCGTAGGGAAAGTAGCCAGGACTGAACACGCCCCATAGAGTAACGTAGGGAAAAGCAGCCGTGACTGAACGCGCTTTATATACAAACGGTGTCTGTTCCCACGGCTCTCTTTTCAGTACTGTCAACTCTGTCAGGGCGGTGTAAGCTTTTAATTGCTAGTTGCCGGCCTACCTGCCCAGCACTCGGGGTGTTATTTCACCCAGTGCTGTGGTGGTGTAAGTTTGCGTATGGCAATAGCAGGACAGTGGGGATTTTAAGTTAGAAAAAGTTTGTGAATCAAAAATACTTTTTCAACAGCTTAAATAGATTAAATTGTGTGGAAGACATGGAATCAGCTACAACTTTATATATAACCACACACACACACACACACATACACACTACACCGCGCGCGCGTGCACACACACACACGCACACACACAACCACACACACATCCACACACACACACTCACTCACACGCACGCACGCACACAACCACACATACACACAAACGCGCGCGCGCGCCGCACGCACGCACGCACACAACACACACAACACACTCACACACAGGCCAAAAAATCAATACTGCCGCACCTCCTCTACCCCTCTTCCCCCTCCTCTTCACCCCCTCCTTCTGCCTAACATGACATCAGCCTTCCTACGCCAACACTCCCGCCTGGGGGCGCTGTTCCCAGCCGGCCAATCAGCGGAGTTAAGCGTAGCCTTCCGACCGCTCACATGACTAGGTAACCCACACATTCTTTCGCTGACAGTTGGACGAGCAGGACGGTTTACCTGTGCGGTGGGTGTGTTATTTTAATAACCGGTTTACTGAAAACAGAATTGTGTATCTTAAAAGGTTTGTTGGTTTAAGGAAATGAAAACGTTGAAGGCAATATTGTTGACAAAGATACAGCCAGTTTTAATACGTGTTTGGCTATCGATGAGATTGTTCCTTATCTAAAAAATGGCGCTGCATTGTTGAAAGTTGCCGAAGCAAAACAATCATTACGCGTTGATTGTTGGGAGCTGGCTTGAGACAGCTAAAGCCACGTTTAAAAAACATGGCGTTCATTTCTTAAGGCGAAGGTAAACACGGCTGATTCGTATGCTAAAAAACTTATATTGAAACATTTTTGCTGTTCCTCCCAAGTAAAAAATGTTCTCAGTTTGTATTAGACTTGATTGATTGTTAACTACAGATTCAGTGTTCATTGGCAAGTGATCTGTGTATTAAGATGTGTATACTTTTCTACTTTTTTAATTCTAACCAGTTCATCTGCCTTTAAGTGTGCCCTTATGCAACTGAATGGCGATTTTGAATGTTTGGCAAACAAACTAGATAGGTTAGGCAGACCTTAGTACATTACCAGTATGGAGAGGAGTATGTGTGGCCAGCACTATCTTCATATAAATGCTTCAAATATACAATGACGGATGTACTACTACTGGCGATTAGAGCCGCCATAATTGCTGTAACTCTGCTAAAGCAAGTTGCAAGCGTCCTACCACTGACGTAAGATCTATTTTTAGATACCGCTCACCGCTGGCCTGGCATTTGCCAGCATTGATCCGGCTAGAAAGCCACCCAAGCAATACTGGGTCAATCAGGCGAGCTCGCCTGATTGACCTAGAAAGCGCTGCAGGCCTACCACTGACGTAAGATCTATTTTTAGATACCGCTCCTGCAGGAGCGGTCGGGGTTGTTTAGAGTTGACTGCCTTGAATTTCCACCAAGCACTTCATGACTTTGTATATATGCTGTGATTACTGGCTTCACTGCTTCGCTTCAACGTCCTGCTTCAACTTTTTTGGCTGCCACACACACACGCACGTCCCCCCCACCCCCACCCCACGCACGCACGTCCCCCACCCCCACCCCACGCACGCACGTCCCCCACCCCCGCCCCACGCACGCACGTCCTCCCACCCCACCCCACGCACGCACGTCCTCCACCCCCACCCCACGCACGCACGTCCTCCCACCCACCCCCCTGTGTACACCACACACACTCCCACCCCCAAGTCACCCCAAGTCTTAATTAAGTTTTTAATTAAGTTACTTCAAGTTTTTAATAAGTTCGTGATTAAGTTTTTAATTAAGTTCTTGATCAAGTTCTTAATAAGTTCTTGATTAAGTCATCCTTTAAGTACAACCAAGTTCTTATTAAGTTATCTTATAATTATCAAAAAAATACAAGCTATGTTTTTATCTTAAATAGTAGATGTCTAATATAGTAACACACACGCCTCAAAAAACGCGTCATCGTTGAGGATGTCTTGCTCAGCGTTCTCTGCATAGATCTTAAGGAAGGTCTTACATCCGAAGCAACCGCATTGATTACAATTCTGGTCTATGGAAATGCCTTTTATAGACTCCATGTCTTTATTTATTGACACCATCATTTTATAATACGCCATGATCTATTTTTATTAAAAAATTTAAAATTAAGTTCTTAAAATATTATTCCATTATAAATGGATCAAAATGACGCTTTGTTATTGGCGGTTTTGCGTGTCAGTTGGTGTTCGCTTCTGTATTTAGGCGGTGTAGATTGTTGGGCTTATTCTTGTTTTTTTGGCCAGCGTAGTTATATATTTTATAACCCGTAATAACAGCCCCCAGCAGCAGAAAGGCGCCAAAAGATGACAACAGTTTTAAGTATCAATATTCCATGTGAGACTTTGGGGCCCTTTGATCACATGAGTTTTTATAGCTGGCATTGATCAACTTGTCTGCGTTGGGCGTGTTATGTTTTCATGATGAGTCTTATTCAGTAACATTAATTTTTTTTGTCCTGTTCCACTCTGCTAATTTTTCATCCTGCTTCAACACGCCCAGATTTTTAATGGTCTCCACCGGATTAAGAGTTTTCTGCTGATTTTCTGGCTTGGTTATTTCTCCACCTGATTCAGTGTTTTTCTGATTCTGCTGGATTTTCCAGATCGTTCATTTTGAAGGGAATAAAATCTATATGATAAAAGTTATTAATGCTCATGATTAATGGCGATAACAATGTTCCAAAACGTGTAGTAAAGATTCACATCCCCTATAAGACTCTAATGACTTTGTTAAAACTGGATCCTGCGTTAAATCATACATAAAATCTTGTTCAGAATCACTGGGAGCAAATCTACAGACTAGTTTAGTGTACAAACTAAGAACCGTTTTGCCCCACACTTTTTTCACCATTCTAGACCCTAGCTGCGCCACAGTAACCTGTTATGAATACTTTAAAATGTCGTGTGGCGACATCTTTGAATCTGTTTCTATGCTGAATTCATTTCCGGGATACTGTTTGTTTTTCACATGCTGCCCAAAGAATACAGCCTCTCTTTTTGGGCATAATAGCTTGTCACAGCTTGGTCAATTCATAAGTCCAGGAAGGTTTAGGCTGCCTTTGTAGCGGTAGGAGATCATCACTGTTCATGTTTTTTAATAATTATAATTATTTTTTTATTTTCTAAAAAAAATGAGCACCGAAAAAAACTGTTTAACCAACCTTGTATACCATTCTGCTGTTATTGGAGGACTAAGTGTAGGATACTCCAATGCTTGGGTAAAGCCTGTTAAGAATTAAACCAGCAGATCTTGGCAAACTAGACTTTGAGGATTTCCAGCAAAGCTAATTGCTACACATTGCAGCTCGTTTGCTACGAAAGATTTTCTAGTTAAGCATGAATAATTCCAGACAATTAATAATATGTACGAAAAAAAATACATTTATAAAAAATGGCTTCACTCGCAATAATGATAGGCGCGCTGTGGTGAATGCGCTGCTTTTAGCGAAGTTAAATTTCGCATTTAGTAAACTTGCGGGATGACGGCGAGAGAAAAAGACATAACAAGCTATGGAGGAACTAGCAGCACACAAGACGCCTATGAAAAGCAGAGACTTGAGCAGTTAGATTTTATTAATGACACACTGAAAAGACAGGGGCAAGCAGCTTACACATTTAAAAATTTAATCAAGCAATAAAACAATATTATCTTGTACAGGCAAACCAATCGAGACATTGCCCCAACCAAAATTCAGTGACATTTATCAAGAACCATCAGAAAACCAAAAGAATCAAGAAAACGCTTTATTGTCGTTGTATGACCGTTGTGTATGTTATTGCGCAAATATGGCGGGAATATAAAATGAACAAAATCTATTATTCGGCCCAAAGGATATTGGAAGGGTAGCACACAGCATTTAAAAAGCTAAGCAAGAAGCAGGAGTCAGTGAACAAACAGAAAAAGATGGTTATCTAAAACAAGCGATTTTGGCAAATTTATTTACCGTCGCCTAGACGAATACAGAGACCACACTTTGGAGCAACAATACCGGAACGACACTCATCCAAAGGATCTTCTATATTACCCTCTGATAGGATTAGACGAAAAAGATTTAAGTACGCACTCACAGTCATTTGACATGGCTTCCTGATACAAAATTGCGGAGCCATTAACACAAAAGAGTGCTTCTGCTGTTGCTGTTGCCATACAACTGATATACCAACGAGGCCCACTAACTTATCCTCGCATGATTCAAGTTGATGATGGAAAAGCATTTAATAGGCCAAGTGATCAAATATTGTTAAAACATAGAGTCACCATTACAAGAAGGCCTTCCACCAGGAAGTTCACAGATCACAGGCCTTTAAGTTGAAAACTTTACAAAAACAGTATATCGAAAGGACTTTTCTCCTACCAGTATCAAAGTAGAGCTTATTGTCAATCCTCGCAACACAGAATGGGTCAGAAGACTGCCCTCAGTTTAGCGCGCAATGAATAAATGAAGAATTTAAGGACTAAAACGCAGTACAAGCAATCAAAAAGAAAAACAATAAATGTTGTTAGAGAGGAGAGTCTTCACCGCAAACTATTACGTTTTGGATTGAAAGTAAGGTACCTTTATTGCCGGGGGAAGCAGACGTTAGTTGACACTCGCATCATGGCAACCGATCACAATATGGAGTATTGACCTATGAAAATAAAAGAATTGTAAAAATGAATCCGCCCGTGTATTCATTACGAGAAACTGCCACAACAAAACAGCCACACCTTCAAAGATTCTAATTTGTGAAAGAAGAACTGCAGATAATCCTCACCAGACACGTCCGTTTAATTAATTTACGTAAATAATTTTGAGTTTAAAAAATGGAAGCTCAGAAGGAAGTGCAGAAACGAAACCAGAATGGTAAAGGAAGAGGACCTTTGAAAATGAACGAATCATTTCATGCGTGTAATGGCTATTAAGGAAACATTTTCCGAGATTAATCAATGCATGCTAAATCAATCCAGAGCGCCTACAACTCAAACCCCCCAAAGGGGAAAAAGAATATCTTGAAATAATAAAAAAAATTCGAACGCATCAAGCACACATGAGAAAAATTTAAATGAATTGATCCCAGCTATGATTGATCTTATAATAAAAGTTGATGAAAAATATAAACCCCCTTGTTTATTGCGTCCTCCATGCCCGATTGCATATGACAACTCCTGGATTAACAAATCCTCGTTTTGTGTTTGTTCTATCTAACGACTTCTTTGTTACAACTGTTGTGTTTGATCTCATGTAGATTTAGATCGCAGTTTGAATACGTATGGCCCTGATGAAAAAGTCTTAGTTGCCAAACAATGCTTCTTTGTAGTTATGTCATGTGATCTGTTGACTGCACAACCCGCTGCGAGATATTCCACTTTGCTTTCTTAATGATTTTCTCCTTGCTTCGAAATACCTGTACATTTTTGACCTTAAAACCAACAAACCCTTGATCAACTTCCGGATAATTCATCCTTCATCTTTCCTAAAAAACCTTCTTATTAAGTAATTGAATGCAAAGTGCGAATCTTAGGGATAATCGGAACGTGTCATAATACCATCCTGCATGCCCTTTAGCCACTCTAATTCCATTGTCTTTATAGATGTCTTCAGTAGGGATATCTATAACAAACCTATCTGTACTGTGTAAAGCACTCTGGACTCGGATACGAGGGCTTAAAGTAGTCATAAAGAAATTCTAACATCAAACGCTTGATAATTTCTAAACTAAACCCAATAAAAACAGTTTGTCAAATTTGACTTTCTTTTTTTCATCATTATGCCCAAAATCGATCATGAAATCTTCTTAAGTCCTGTAATTAGGTTTTAAGTCAAGCATAATTGCTGTCGTTCTCTTGGTGACTAAACTAACATCTTTGCAGTTGTGCGGATTCTCCATAGTCTTTCCAAAACGCTGTTGTTTCATCAGCTTAAAAAAGTCTTTTTTTCCCGAAGCATCTGTGGATTTAGTTCAAAGATCATGTCTTCATGATGTATGGTTTCATGAACTGTACTTGATCAAAAGCAATTATGCGATGAACTGCTGTCAACTTCAAACCATTCTTAAATAAATTGTAGAAGTCTGTAAATGCAGACATAATTTTTTTTCCCCATAGATTAGGCACAAGTTTAGCGGCTCTCTTGGCTCCATCTTTAGACTTTCTGCTTCAAATGGGAAATCATTGATGCAGGTCATGGATTCATGAGGATATTCTAATCAACATCAAGAATGAAGGAGCCGCGCTGGTGATCAGGCGTTAAACTGCCCAACCACTTTAATGCCTTTTGAATATTTATTCGGATCGCCGCCTGTGTACATTTAAAGTTACGCTAATGGAAGTGATTGCGCCATTGCCCAACCATACAGATTGTTTGCATCTAAATACATTAGATAGTAAGACCATTTAAATAAACTGGATCATAATCGTGCCAAGTATATGTTTGGTTGCTTTACAGTAATGATGCAACTCCATATAAACTAATGTTGTCCTCCACGCAATCCGTTTTCAATCATCTGAAGATCATTGTTAGGTCAGCACAATAAATCAATCTGTACTCCAGTAAACTTTAAGAAAGCATCCCAACTCAACCCAGGCGCAGAAATGTAATGCCGGGGCTCCAGGCTATAATGTTTCATGCAGGTCTTTCTATAATTTTCAAAGACGACCGCCCAACACACATACATCAGCCATCAAGTAGGAGTCATGATAGTCTCCCATCGTTTTAACAATCTAACTTCTGCCACGCATTCTTGAGCATGCTGGTAATCAGATCGCTGACCCCCTTTTCCTCTAAGGCTAGACAGAGAACGCGCCTTTAGAGGAAAGTGAGTCTTCATCCAAACCTTTCCCATCTGTTCATGTACTTCATAAGGGTAAACGGCCCTTTCTAACAAACGAGAGTTGGGTCAAAGATATTCGTTCCGATTATTGCAGGACTTTAAGGACAAGCAGTGCCTCTAATGAGCCCATCATGTGTTGCCATAGAGTCATAAAAAACATGTATTTTAAATGAAACACAGTACTTTCTGTGACTGTGCGATGCATGACACCCTAAAGCATCGTCCTTGCTGCTTTTCATTATAAGGTGAGAGTCGTAACCCCCGCAAAGTTATGAAAGAATAGCAGCAGCTTCCATGTCCTTTGATCAAACTTTAGTTGAAGATTGCATTTACTGTGCGCTGCAACCTCTAAACTTCCCACTAATGTGATCATGTCTCTTACTGTGGGGTTTACACTCTTGGTCGTTAGCTTCTAAATCGCAAATCCAACAAGGCGTGGCTGAGTCCATACTGTTGTTGGTCTCAGGCGACCATTAGATTTCATATAAAGTTTAGATTGATTAGAACAGGGCGTTACGCACTTGCTCATGCGTTTTTAAGAATGTTTCTGCAGCATCAGGTCCTCTATATAATTCTGGTCTCTGAATAAACGCCATCCGACCTAACAATAAGAAGGCAAAATGAACAAATCTGATGATTACACATTAAGACTGTTTTTCGAAGTTTTTTGTGGGCTGGGCCCTTCATAAGGAACAATGAGTGATTCAAAGACCTGCGTAAGACAACATATGGTGAATTTTTGCATCCGTTTCCCAGGTCTTAAAAACTAACTTTAGAGTCCGGTGGAGTGTAATTTAGTTTTCCCCGTATTACAGTCTACAGAACTTAACAATGTGTTCTTATGTTTCGCTCGCGGCTTGAACAGATGGCATTCTTGTACTATCACTCAATTTTCTCTAACAGAATTCCTTGTTTATGCCCAATTTTTCAAGTATGGCGCCAATAATCTGCTCATTTTCGTATCAATGTTAATGGGGCAGCCTCTGCTGGCGAAACACTAGGAGTAAGTCCACATGACTTTTGGCTGGTTCGCCTATTGATGGACGGGTTGCTTGGGACACTTTATTGGCACCGAAATTTATTTCCTCGTCCCCAATGTGTATACATTAACAAGTTATTGTTTGTTTTTGTTTTCTTCACACAGATCAATTTGGTCTACACTAACAGGAAAGGATATTCCACTAAAGTTAAGATCATTGATGTACGGTTATAGTTAGATACTCTCTCTGCGTTTTTTGCGGGCGTGATGCAGCCCTTGCAAGAACACACCTATAAAAACATTTGTTGTCTGAATTCAATTATGTTTAGAACTGCTCTTTTCGCTACCAACTCTCGAGGCAGTGGAATTGTAAGACTTGCCAAACAATCGGTGGCATACTTAAGCCTGTTTTAATCTAATCTCTAAAAACTTCGCCTCCTGACCAACCAGAGCCTCTCATTTTGGCTTCTTTTTCAGCGGCAGCGTCCAAACTGTTAAGCAGTTCCGTCTGCCCAACCGGGTGTTAAGGAGTTCGTTAAGAGAAAGAATAGTCTGTTGTTTTAGGATTGAAACCCATACTTCTACATTTTCTTCATTTATTGATTATATAGTCGATTAAAACAGCTAACATTACTCTAACTGCGGGTCATTGTTAGGTTTACTTTGAACTTGAGAAATAGCATGTACAAACGCTTGCCTGTACGTTTGTTGGGTCAATGACTTCTAAATCACTACATTCAGTGCTCTTGATAACGCTCTCTCCAACATTCCTTCAAAAAATTCGTCTTGCCCTTCATATACTTAGCCATGTTGAGTTTCTTTTCTAACACAAAATATTTATTTAAATTTAAAAAAAAATAACTTAATCAGAACCAATATCGACGGTTTCTTTTTGCGCTTGGACTCTGTCACGGACAAAAAAAAGAAACAACCCAACTTGGGGAGTCGCCAGCCAATTTGTTCGGACATAAGTCCAAACTCAAGACATCAGCGCCAACTTAGACCGTGCCCATGGGTTCGGACCGGCCAATTAAGCTTAGTGGAGATGCTTCCATGGAACGGTACGATCCACCCAGACTGAACTAAGCCGTTTTTGACCGCCGCCTCGATGTCTAGCGAGACGAAGTCGTAATCCGAGCTCAGCTCATCTGGCCACTTCGGTGGAACAGCGTCATGGTTACCAGACGTCGAGGCGCCCACAACCAGACTCAGCTAGCCACTTATACACTGAACCAGTGTCCACGACATAAGCCACACGGCCCCAGTCAAGTAGGAAAGGGGGAAGTAGTGTGTGTGGGGTGAAATCTAGCGTAATCAATTAAATGACCAATTGAACCACGCACCGGTCACAGAGATTAAGGTGTGTAGGCTTGACTGTCATGATTTGAACATCCAATGAATTAGAGGGGGAAGAACTTCGGGTGTCAGGGCGTAAAAAAATACCTTGACCAATGGTACTCGCCCTTTTTGGAGAATCGGAAACGAATGAAGGAGGATGTGAGAGTGAGAGAAGGAGAACGAGGGGGAGAACGAACAGAGAGTAGAGAGAGAGAGAGGTTCTGAGTGAGAGCTCTGCAGGAGACGAGACTGGTATGCAGAGAGAGAGAGAGAGATGAGGGAGGAGAGAAGAGAACCAAGTCGAGAGATTACATGATAAAGTCCCCCTGCAAGGAAGGGACTGAGGAGAGATGTGGAGAGGAGAGAGAGAGTTGGCTAATTAATGAAGAAGAAAAGAAAGAAAAGAAAAAAAAAGAAAAGAAAGTCAACCATGTCCATTTGATACGAGCAGACTAGAAGAGAGGAGAGAGAGAGAGTGCAATGCTTAATGCAGGAAAAAGAAAGGAGAACAGATTCGATGTTGATAGTCACGGTTCTACCCTAACCGGGGTTCGACCTCATCCTGGCAGCGTCCACTCTTTCGCCAGCAGAACCCCAGACCCACGCCAACAGTCTCACCTGACCAGGCGCCATCAGACCAACACCAGTGCCCATGTCAGCTGTGTCGTGTTGTGAAAGTGACAGTGAAAAGAAAAAAGAAAGAAGAAAAAGGACCGTGATTCGTTGAATAGTTAAGAATCACCTGGCCAGTAAAGTAGAAAGTCTGTTTATACCCGGGTTAGATTATGATGTTTTTAGATAAATGATTTTGTGAAGTTCAGGTAAGAGAGAATTTTTATTTTTTTTTGATTCCATATGCATTGATGTTCGTTTCTATGAAACATGGTATAAGTTATTAGGACATTACTAGTGGTTTGATGTGAACGAAGTGCATGATATATGAATGAAA
>CM031627.1:35002638-35019712 GCA_018398815.1 Conus ventricosus | reverse complement strand
AGTTTTGGAAAATTAAAGGTTTTTTTTAAAAACCTTTATTTACCGGGGGAAGCAAAGGGGAACTCCATCGGGGCAACAAAAACCAGTTTGGAGGTTGCCCCGTTGAAATAAAAAAATTGAAAAAATGAATCCGCCCGTTATTATTTCGAAAAACTGACAACAAAACAACCAGCTCCTCAAAGATCTTTTGTGGGCGCGATAATTCGCCAGACACGTTCCGCTTTAATTAATTTACTAAACATTTTTGGTTTAAAAGAAGGCGAAGGAAGCCAGAACAAACAAAATGGTAAGAAGAGACCTTGAAAATGATACGGGAATCATATGCGTTAATGCTATAAGGAAACATTTTCGAGGATAATCATCTGCAAATATCCAGATCACCTACAACCAAACCCCCAAATTGGAAAAAGAATATCTTGAAATAATAAAAAAAATTCGAACGCTCAGCAACATGAAAAAGATTTAAATGAATGGATGAAGCTATGATTGATCTTATAATAAAAGTTGATGAAAAATATAAACCCCCCTGTTTATGCGGTCCTCCAGTGCCCGATTGCATATGAAAACTCTGGATTAACAAACACCCGTTTTGTGTTTGTTCTATCTAATGACTTCTTTGTTACAACAGTTGTGTTGATCTCATGTAGATTAGATCGTAGTTTTACGTTGTCATGATGAAAAGTCTTATTGCCAAACAATGCTTCTTTGTAGTTGTCATGTGATATGTTTGACTGCACAACGCTGCGAGATATTCCCTTTGCTTTCTTAATGATTTTCTCCTGGCTCGAAATACTGTACATTTTTGACCTTAAACCAACAAACTCCTTGATCACCTTTCCAGATAATTCATCCTTCATCTTCCTAAAACCTTCTTGTTAGTAATTGAATGCAAAGGTGAATCTTTAGGTAATCAATGTGTCGTACCACCCCGCATGCCCTTTAGCCACTTCGATTTCCATGTCTTTATAGATATCTTCAGTAGGGATATCTATAACAAACTGTCTGTATCTGTGTAAAGTACTCTGACTCTGGATACGAGGGCTTAAAGTAGTCATAAAGAAACTCTAACATCAAAAGCTTTGATAATTCTAAAACAGTAAACCCAATAAATACAGGTTTGTCTAATTTGACTTTCTTTTTTTTCATCATTATGCCGAAAAGCTGATCATGAAATCTTCTGAAGTCCTGATAATTTGGTTTTGAAGTTAGCTTAATTGCTTCGTTCTCTTTGGTGACCAATCTGACGTCTTTGCGCTTGTGCGGATTCTCCATAGTCTTCCCGAAACAGCTGTTGTTCATCAACTTGAAAAAGTCTTTTTCTGAAGCATCTGTGGATTTAGTTCTGAGATCATGTTCTTCATGATGTATGGTTTCATGAACTGTTCTTGATCAAAAGCAATTATACGATGAACTGCTGTCAACTTCAAACCATGTCTTAAATAAAATTGTAGAAGTCTGTAATGACAGACATAATTTTTTTGCCCCGAAGATTGGGCACAAGTTTAGGTGCTCTCTTGGATCCATCTTTAGACTCTCTGCTGCTAATGGATAGTCATTATGTAGGTCATGGAGTTCATGAGGATATTCTAAGTCAACTTCTAGAATGTATCCACGCTGTTGATCAGGCGTTAAACTGCCCAACCACTTTAATGCCTTTTGAATATTATTCGGATTACCGCCTGTGTACATTTTAAAGTTGCGTAATGGAAGTGATTGCGCCATAGCCCAACCATACAGATTGTTTGCATCTAAATACATAAGAATGTTAGACCTTTTACTCGATCATAGTTGTCCAAGTATTTGTTGTTTGCTTTACAGTAATGATGCGACGCCATACTAATTCCTCCACGCAATCCGTTTTCAATCATCTGAATCATTGGTAGGTCAGACAATAAATCAATTTGTACTCCAGTAAACTTTAAGAAAGCATCCCAGCTCATCCCGGGCGCAGAAATATAATGCGCAGGATCCAAACTGTAATGTTTTATGCAGGTCTTTCTGTAATTTTCAAAGACGTCCGCCAACAAACATACATCAGCCATCAAGTATGAGTCATGATAGTCTCCCATCGTTTAACACTCTAACTTTGCCACGCATCTTGAGCATGCTGGTAATCAGAATCACTGATGTCCTTTCCTCTAAGACTAGAAAAGAACGCGCCTTTAGGCGGAAGTGTATCTTCATCAAACCTTTCCCAACTGTTCATGTACTCATAAGGGTAAACGCCCTTTCTAACAAGAGTTGAGTCAAAATATTCTTCTGTTATTGGGCAGGACTTTAAGGACATAGCCAGTGACTCTAATGAACCCATCATGTGCTGCATAGAGTCATAAAAAGACATGTTATTCAGATTAAAGCACATGTACTTTTCTGATGACTGTGCAATGCATGCTACCCTGAAGGCGTTGTTACTGCTTGCAATATAAGATGAGAGTCGTAACCTCGCAAGTTATGAAAGAAGAGGGGCAGCTTCCATGTCTTAGGATCAAACTTTAGTTGAAGATTGCATTTGTTATGCGGCGCTCCTCTGAACTTTCCGCTAATGTGATCATGGTCTCTTACTGTCGGATTCTCTGCGTTTGATGAGAGACCTAAACCGCAAATCCAACAATGTTTGGCTGAGTCATACTGTTGTTGGTCTTCAGCGCCATTATGATTTCAGATAAGTTTAGATTATTAGAACAGGCGTTACGCACTTGCTGCATGCGTTTTAAGAATGTTTCTGCAGCATCTGGTCCTCTAATATAATTCTGGTTCTGAATGAGCGCCATCCGACCTAACAATAATGAAGGCAAATGAACAAATCTGATGATTACTCATTAAGACTGTTTTTCGTAGTTTTTGTGTGCTGGCCCTTCATAAGGAACAATAAGCGACTCGAAGTCTGCGTAAACACGTATGGACTTGTTTGCAGCCGTTTCCAGTTCTTAAAACTAACTTTAGATCCTGGCGGGGGCGTAGTTTAGTTCTGTCTTACAGTCTACAGAACTTTTACAATGTTTTATATGTTCACTCGCGGCTTGCACAGATGGAATTCTTGTTAAACATTTTCTGCAGAATTCTTGTATGTTAGTGTTTTTTGAAGTATGCGCCAATAATCTGCTCATTGTGCGTATCAATGTGTAATGGGGCAGCCCTGCTGGCGAAAACATTAGGAGTAAGTCCACATGACTTTTGGCTGGTTCGCCTATTGTTGGACTGTTCTTGGACACTTTAATTGGCACCAAATTTGTTTCCTCATCCCATGTGTATACATTAACAGTTATTGGGTTGTTTTGTTCTTCAAACTGATCAATTTGGTCTACACTAACAGGAAAGGATATTCCATTGAAGTTAAGATCTTTGGCGTATTGCCGATAGTTAGTCACTCTTTCTGCGTGTTCGCGGACATGAAGCAGCCTTGCAAGAACACACCACATGAAACATTTGTTGTCTGAATTTTTTATGTTTAAACTGCTCTCTTTAAAACCAACTCCCGAGGTAGCGGAATGTAAGCCTTGCCTACAATCGGTGCATACTTAGCCTGTTTTAAATCTAATCTCTAAGACTTCGCCCTCTGACCAACCAGAGCCTCTCATTTTAGCTTCTTCAGGGGCAGCGTCAAACTGTGCAAGCATTTTCGTCTGCCCAACCGGGTGTTAAGTCATTATGGGAAAGAATAGTCTGTTGTTTAGTTTGAGACCCAGACTTCTGGGTTTTCTTCATTTATTGTTACATAGTCGATTAAAACAGCTAACATTACTTTAACCGTGGGTCTATTGTTAGTTTACCTGGAACTTGAGAAATAGCATGAACAACACTTGCCTGTACGTTTGTTGGGTCAATGACTTCTAAATCAATATCATTCAGTGCTCTTGATAAACGCTCTCTCTCGAGCATTCCTTCAAACAATTCGTCTTGTCCTTCATATATCTTAGCCATGCTGTCTTTCTTTTCTAAGCCAAAATATTTATTTAAATTAAAAAAAAATACTTAATCAGAATCAATATCGACGGCCTTTTTTGTGCTTGGACTCATAAACTAAAGTATAAACACCTTTTGGTGTTGTTAATGTGAGCTGTTTAGAACAGAGTTTAATGTCTCGTTTACTTTTTTTAAGCATTCCTTTTTTATCTGCTCGGGTCTGGCTGTTGAGAAAAACTTGTCCCCGCCTTTCTTTGAAGATCAAACTTTTGTCTTTTGTAGTCATCAAAATCAGCCTGTAAACGATTAAATTCTTCATCCGTGATGTTTGAGTCAACTAGCGCTTTATTTATTGTCAGTTTAAACGAGCTAAGTTTAGCTGTTATTAGTTGAACCATAGCTGTGTGCTTTTGGAGTTTAGTTTTTAATTTTTTGCCGGCCGCACTTACAGCTAATGAGCACAGGCCGAGAGCTAAAGACAAACCTCCTAGAGGTAAAGCTGCGGTGCGCCTATGCCCGTTGCTAAGAGACCTACCTCGTTCCTGCTGATAGAGCGCTTATAGTCGATGCTCCAGTATTAACGTATGTAACAGCATTAAAGGCAGCAGAATACCTTTCGTTTGGTTTTGCTGTATTTTGAAAGGTCCTGCTCTAGTTTTTGTTGCATTTGCGTAATGTTGGTTAATCTGAAGGTTTTTACTTCAGGGGTTCTATAACAGCAAATTGCCTGCTATCTCTTCTCTTGGCATCTCCGGTGCTGTAAGCACATTTGGATAAACCTTAACAGACATGCTTTTTATAAAATGAAAAATAATTTAGTATAATACATAATCTAATCTGTTTTCTTGAATATTCAGCTGCGCATCATATAATAAAAACAAATGTACATTAAGCGGTTTATCGGCTTCTTCTTCTTTATCAATTTGAATGTTTATTACGTCTCTCACTTTTTCTCCCGCTTCCATACAACTCATTATCCTCCGTTGACCTTAGGTCAATCCATAAACCGTATTTTGTTGTTAAATAATCATCAAGCCTAACATTGTGAAGATGTAAATCTTTAGACACTAGGTCTGCTGTTGATTTCAAACCCCTCCCACCCCCAAACAATTTTCTTATTTCGTCAAAATGATGATAAGGTCTAAGCCCGCTAGCGTAGATTTGGTTAGGACTACCGTCAATTGTACATTGCACTTTCGTTATTTTAGGATTAAAAAACTTTTCGCTTGCTCTTTTGAAGGGTTCTTCATCTTCACACAGCAATAAAATACCTTTAAGCGATATTGATAAGACGCTAAAACTAAAATTCCATATAGTGTCTGCCCCTGCTTCTGGGATATGTTGTATGATGAATCACTCTTTCGTAATATATTGCTAATCTTGACTTATATTGGTCCTTAATCAGCTTTGCTAAATCAGGGTTGCTAACAACGTCAAACTCTAACGAGATGTCAGAAATGCTGTACTTTGCTTGGGTGTCTGATGATTTAATAACCCTTTGTATTCATTAAAAGTTAGTTCATATGACAATCTGTCTTTTAATGCTCCTTGAAAGTATGGTGCATGCGCTTTTAACAACTCAAAATCTAAGGGAATGGAAAAGCGATTTCCATACGCAAAATTTACAGCTACATACTTTTTGCCGTCTTTAATATCTGCGGCGCCTATTCTATGTTTTAGTGCTTCTTCATTTTCGATTCCTTGAAACGCAAGATCAGCCCTTTCATTCCCGGTTAGCCATAGATCAAATAGGTTAAAAATATGTCTGCATTGTGTAAAGAAAATATTTCTTGCCCTCAAGTTTTTATAGAAATTTTCTTAACGATTGCCCGCCCCAAATTCTGTACAACTGTCCTGTTTGGGTCTGTTGTTGAAGCGAGTTCTATTTTGAAAGTAAGACGCGCAGAGCCTGGCACAATCACTTCATCCGCTCCTAGGTCTGGAAATTTGACAGTAAGAATTTGATCCGCATCAATAGTAGATGGATTATTTGGAACAGTAATATTCCGCTTATTTCCCTTCACGCCACCGGTTTTTTCAGTCTTCTATACGGGTTAAGAATCGAGCCATGTGCTAGTGCCATTTTTTTATAAACAAAATAAAAAGTTAATTATTTAAAACATGGCAGGAATTGAAGCTGAAGAAGATTATGATGTTTTTGATCCTGGAGACGACATGAGTGAAATGATCCCTTTGACACGGCATCGCTCAGCGCTCTCAATGCGGCGTGAATTAACAGAAAGTACGGTCGGAGCATTTTACAAAAGTTTAGGTCAAGAACCTCCCGAATTTATAGACCCAAATGATTTTAAATTAGAAGATGGTCATTTGTTTGTAAGGGGCGATCAAGGAGAATCTGTTCGGCTTACAACTAAACCAGACCCATCAAAGTTTTTAGCCAAGAGTACAATTATACAAAGACTTAGTGTAAAAGATCAAAATCGCCTTGGTCTTGTTAGACCAAAATTAGATAGGGATGCAGTTGCTAAACTTCAAAACACACTGCAGGAACTCCCAACAGCTAACCAAATACAAAACATGGAACTTAAAGAATTAAATCAATCGGGAGATGAAATAATAAATGCAATAGAAGCAGAAACCAGTTTTTCAGAAGAAACAGCATTAAAGACTATACACGACTCACCGCTACCCATGCGAGAAATAACGGCCCTTGATCATGCTTTAAGAACCATTAGAGGCGAATTAACAAACAATTTAGCAAAACTAGGTGAACTAGATGAGCATATAAAAAGAGAAAAGAAAAACTCGTTGAGGCTGATGACGCCAACTTAGGGCCTGATATTAAAGAAAGAATAAGACAAAGACTAAAAGATCTTTAACAAGAAAGATCAGCAAGACTAGAAGTGCTGACTACTAACCGAGACCAATTACGAACTCAAGTGAACAGAATAAGAGAAACTATCGAAAAAATTTTATATGAAGACACGACACTAGCAGAACGAATACGAACACTGTTTAGAGAGCAAGGAGTCACATTAGTAAGCGTTATAACGCCTTAGGATTGCAATAAGTACACTGGTGTTGGTTATTACAGGCGCGGCGGCCAAAGTTCAGTACCTCCACCGCCATCGCCTCCACCTGAAAATCATGGGGAAAAAAACAGCTTGATCATCTTGCGAATTTATAAAAAAATTAGCCATAAAGCTATAGATTCTTTACCAGAATATTGGGGAGTATTGTCAGCTGGCTTTTGTCTACTGCAAGCAAAGTAGTTGGTTTTATGGCCGAGCACTTATGGGCATTAGTTCTTGTAATAGTTTGGTTAATATTTAGTAAGATAAAGACCGAGTAATCCTATGCCAGTTAATCCAAGAACAAGCGATGCCTTTTCATATTCATGGTCATCGCGAACAGAGTCTGCGAGCTTTGCTGATCTTCAATGACTTTGGGGTTTGGACTTCGGGAATTAGATGACTTAATCTTGGTGTTTGTTTACTGCTTGTAATATTACTGGCTCAGAATTTATGTCGTTTTCCCAACCTTCTGTTCATTGCCTGCTATAAGAATTTCATTATTATAGTTTATTATTGTACCTATCTGGAGTCTGAGTCAGAAGGCAGCATGTATAAACCAGTGCCAACAGCAAAGTCTACTTTCGATCTTGCGTATTGTAAAACATTTTGGTATCTTTCAATACTTGAAGGTAAATCAACTGTAGAATTAATGGCGTCCTCTAAATTTGCTAAGTATTGTTTTTGTGCGTCAAAGCCAGTAGAAGGATCAGTTATGCTCGATCTTGCCTGTGCTTGCGCCCCTAGCAAACACCAAACGTAAGTACGAATAGAGTCGTTTATTCGTTCTATTCCCGCCCTATAGGCCCTTAGAAGTGTCTAAGATAAATGTTGTCCATGCTGTTTTATGCTCTTGCTGTAGGGACCCGGCTCAACAGTTTGTGCCAAAAAAGAAAGTTTTGAAAGGAGGGTGCCATCATAGTTATACTTTCTGTGCGTGCCCCGAAAATAAAGGTCGCCTAGGCCATGATTATGATCCAACTTTTGTCTAAAGCCTGTCTTGATGTTAATATTGAATTCGTTACAGATCCTTTTAAAAGCCTTCATGTCTAAATTTTGTTGCTGAGTGGATTAAACGGTTTGTCATTTGGTAATGGAGCTTGCAATTCAGTCAAAATACGTCTGAAGGTGTAATAGAAATGAAATCTATACACTGACCTAACCAAAGGATCATGGTGATTTAAATGATCACATACGCCACTCCACACCCAGTTGATGCGCAAAACACAGCAAAGTTTAACTGGTTCTGATAAAACTGCATCGGATGACTAAACCACGCTTTCTTGATGTGGTCGTTTTCAATAGGGGGGTTAAGATATCTGCTTAATGGAGTACTCACCTTTTTATGAAAAGAGGCAGTCTGGTCACAGCAATGTCAAGAGTATCATTGCTATATTTTTAAGATTGTAGTGCGGCCCAACAGAATATTTTGCATCAGTATATTTGAACGCGCTCATTTTTATTTCGTTCAAAAAATGTTTGTAACAATAACAACCCAAGACCGCCCTTCGTTTTTAGAACATGCTATTGATAACAATTGCGGGGCCAAAATGGTCGCGCTCCATGAAATATTCTACAAAGTCGTATGGTTTTAATATAAGCGAAGCCAAGGAGAATAAATACGTTCTAAAAGTTGACAAAACAGGACCAAAGTTAGCGAGTTAACAATACCTGATGGTTATTACGGGTTTTGCTCACTAAAAGAAGCAATGAGTAACTTTGACATTACTCTCAAACTTAACAATGCGAATCTAAAAACAATGTTAACATTCAAACCTGAAGAAGAAGGAGGTTACTATTTTGATAAAGAGCTAGCTAAAATGTTAGGCTTTACGGCTAACAATTATAGATTTAGAGTTACAACCGACCAAAACTACTTATGAGGGGAAAGTCCGCTCGATCTTGCATTACATTCATTACTCTATGTTCATTTGGATGAGCTAAGCACTGATGAAAACTTATATGATGGAAGGCCCTCAACTGTTTTAAGAGCTCTTCCATCAGGGAAAGCTGCATATTGCGATTAAGAAATTATACAATTCCCTAATTTACAGTTTAAAAGATTAGTTTGTGGGAGGGTCGGATCATTTAATATAAAGATCAAAGACAAAACGGGAAAGTCGTAAAATGTGATAACCTGCACATTGTTTTGGAAATAAAATAATAAACTGTACTAAAAAATGTCGCGGGGGCCAGAAGAACCAGGAGTTACATTAGCGCCTGTAAGGTGTATAACTTAGAATTAAAAGACCTTGCAGACGTTGCGGACTTTGAACAGAATGGCGAAATAGGCACTTTGTATGGTTTTGAGTACACTAAAGATGGTGATTATAAACGTAAAGAGGTTGGCGACAACAAAAAGTTTCCTAAACTAGAACAACTGCGCAATCTAGAGGCAAATAATGTTGGCCAGTATGAATATAAAATAGTTCGAAAACCTGACCTCAAATGGCACTTAGAACCATATTTAGAATGGGACATAAAATTTGAATTCATAAGCCCATTTACCATTTTTGGCCGTCAAAAAAGTTTCAGAAAGGCATTCAACTCTGGCCCTTTACATGTAAGTCTTATGCCAGATGACAATAGTCGGAAAGAGATTGAAATAAAGCCGTATGGGAAAAAACAGTACATCCTCCACAGAAGAGAAGCGGTTTTAAAAGATGCTTCTACAAAATTACAGTTCATGCCGCAAATGAAATTAGGGGACACGTTCACAATAATATTTGAAATTTCTGTCTTAAAAGATAAGGAGAGGGATGGGGTTGTGGGCGTTAGTGACGTCCTTTTTAAAGGAATTCTAATTAGCTGGCAAAACTTAGACGTTGACAGTCTTAAAGTTACTGTTGTCATTCTTCACAATGGTGAGGATATTAAGGTCATAACAACAAGCAACAAAATCAATATTAGTCTAAATAGAAACAATCTTACAGCACTGAATTGGATTAATCTACACATTAGACCTTATAGATTTTATTATACTGAACAATTTTGACAGAGGGCATGATAAAAACAATAACCGGATTAGATTAAGTTCTTTATAAAACATGGAGCAGTAAACTTTATGACAAAAACTCCTCATTGCTCATGATTTGTGGCAGACTGTTGTGGAAAAACAATATTTGTCCTAGACCTTTACAAACAGTTTATCGTTAAATTTTAATCATATTGTGGTTTTCTGTCCAACACTTAAATGAACAAAGCATATCATAAAGAAGGTTTTATGACAGATGATGACATATATTTATTGATCCTAGCAATAAACTGAGTGAGTGTTTAGAACAGTTTTATAGACTGTTTGAAGGAACGCAGACACTATTATTATAGATGACTGTTCGGCAGAAAGAGACATAGTTAAAAAGAGAAACACTTTGCAAAACTAGCTTCAGTGGAAGGCATGCTAGGATAATTGTGGATTTATGCCAAAAATATAACTCAGTTTTAAAAGACTTTAGAGAACAGTTAAAGACTGTAGTGTTATTTCACATGAAAGACAGAGACTCATTTGAAGAATGTTTGCGTGAAAATGATGTTATTGAAAATGACCAGGAAAAACACAGGATTAAACAAAAACTGAAATCTGAAAAGTTTAGTAAATTAGTATTGAAAACGGATAACCCTACACAGTATGTTTGTTTGTAGATAATCGTTATTTTTGGTTATTGAAGTCTTACTTGTCAGAGAACAGGAAAAGGCGGCTTTTAGGCCACTTTCGCCCAAAAACTCGGTGGTGAAGCAAGTGGGTTGAACAGACATTTATCTGTTCTCTAAAGCTGTGAACGGGACTGCGCACAACAGTGAAGGAGACACACGCACTAAAAAAAAAAAATTAAAAAAAAAACAAACAAACAAACAAGTAGGCATCCATAACTCAGCTGCGAGCAAGAGTGATTCAGTATACCGACCACTTCCTTTTTTTTTTTTTTTTGCCAAACACACTAATACTTGGTGACTAGTCATAATGATTAGTGAAGAAATCGTTTAGCCACTTTAAGCCATAAACAGTAAACAAGTAGGGTAACTCGTTTATTGTTTACTGTTCCCTGCCTCATTTCATTTTCAATTTCACTTTAAGCCAGTCAGTTTGTCGACTTCACCTTTATCTGTGATGTCGCTCAGCAATCTGTGTGTCAGGTAGTCTGTCCTTCTAATGTTCTTTGTCTTTGGCTAACAACAATTCGCAACGTGATCAGGTTACTGTAAGTAAATAACTCACATCTAATGCATACCTGGGAGAAAGAGGGAGGAGCGGGAGGGGGGGGGGGGGGGGGTGACAGGAAGGGAACGTGGAAGGTGGGATGGGGGGGAGGGGGTTGTGCATGGTGGGCCCAGCCACTTTCCCCGGGCAACAGACGGTTTGTCCACGTGTTTAGGATCGAATGGTGTTTTCAACATCTTGAAAAGAAAGGGTGTTAGTTCCGCCAGACAATACAAACAGATTACAGGACAGAACCGTTCAAAACCGTTCCCCAGGTAACAGTGGATGGGAACGACGAAGAGACAGACAGAGGACTAAAGATGGCCGACCGTCGAGGAGCAACCGGTTATTTTGCATTTGCAGAGATGCAGGCGCTGCCGCAGCATTTTGGTGCAGATGAAGCTAAAAAAAAAAAAAAAAAAATTTGAAAGGATGGGTATAGCAGATAACTGCGCTCCTCCTGCACACGGGTCTTGGTTCATGTTGCGGCAGAATCGAACCTAAAACCAAACACATAATATGAGCAGACAGTTAAATATGCCCATCACATGGGCGGATAAGTTTGATATGCTCATCACATGAGTGACAGTTAATATGCACGTCACATGAGCGACAGTTAATACACCCAGGACATGCGTGGACAGTTAATATGCCCGTCACATGATCGACAGTTGATATGCCCTCACATGAGCGGACAGTTAATATGCCCATCACATGATCAGACAGTTGATATGCCCTCACATGAGTGGACAGTTAATATGCCCGTCACATGATCGGACAGTTGATATGCCCTCACATGAGTGGACAGTTAATATGCCCATCACATGAGCGGACAGTTTGATATGCCCTCACATGAGCGGACAGTTGATATGCCCTCACATGAGCGGACATCAATATGTCATCACATGCGTGGACAGTTAATTTGCCCGTCACTTGAGCGGACAGTTGATATGCCCTTCACATGAGCGACAGTTGATATGCCAATCACAATGAGTGGACAGTTAATAATGCCCATCACAACGAACGGACAGTTGGTATGCCCTTAGGTCTAGTATCACAATCAACTACTGAAAGACGGTCACCTCCCACGTCGGCAACAAGAGAGTCGCCGGTTCCACCGCTGTGAGAATCTGCGCGTGAGTCACGAAAGTGCACTTCGCTGCGGGCAGTTTTGTCGCGTTTGTCTGGGCGACAAATGAGGCGGTAATACGAGCGCAAGCTGTCAAACCGGATGCCTTTTACATTGTTGTGAGTCGTTGGAGCAGTCCACTTCTGCACGAGATGAAGTCACACTCGTTTCGCCGTTAACCTGAATTGAAGACGGAACTTTGTACCTAGTACCCCAGCTTCTCGCGGCCGAACCAAAAAAAAAAAAAAAGAAAAAAAAAAAGAAAGGCTCCTTTCTTTTCCTTTTCTTTTTTTCGTGCAGCAATTTAGACTTGCTGTAATTATCATTGGAAAACCTATAGCGTCTATATAGAGTTCAAACTCTAAGTGCTCTACAATCCATGGTCTCGTTTACATAATGGGCTGCCTGCCTGGGTAGAGCCGACTGAAGAGCTGCCTGCTGGCGCTTTATTTAGTCATCTCCTGAGTATTTCAGTCAATATCGGCACTCAGGTTTTTTTGTTTTGTTTTTTTCACTTATTCTTTTCGATTTTTCATGCCGAGCGCATGCTGTGTGTAACAGACTTTTAAATGTTTGCAGAATGTTATGCGCGCAACTGGTTTTATTCTTCTTCAAATATTTTTTTGGAAAAAAATATGTCACAGCCGATCTCAGGGCAGAATTCTATCGCACCGAAACGCCTCAGCGGAGATTCGAACTTTCAACCCCAGGATCACCAGGATGACGAGTTCGGCGTTTTACTGATTGAGCTGCTGCAGCCTCACGCTTCATGCAAAAGATGCACGTGACTTCAGTGGTCTTGCCTAGCTGGTAACTTCCCTATTGGTCTGATAGGCATGCCAACCCTGGAGTTCAGGGAACAAGGCAGTGGTCAGGGCTGAATGCTTCAAACAGTGGAAGCGTAGAGCACAGCCCTGTCTTCCAGTCTCTGACAACGGTGGAACACCAGACACACCATCGTCACCATCCTCACCCTCCATGAGCATCATGATGATGATGATGATGAATACTTATTTAGCGCCTATCCTCGCTAGAAACCAAGCTCTAAGCGCTTTACAATCCGCACTCGTTTACACAACGGGCTGCCTACCTGGGTAGTGCCGACTGAAGAGCTGCCAGGTGGAGCTTCATTCAGTCGTTTCCACGTGTCATCCAGTCAATAACGTTCCTTGCATTCTTCATTGTTTCCATTTCTCACACAGGGTGCATGCTATATGTAAACGTGTCATCCATACCAACGGCCAAACTGGCCTTCACTTCCGAAAGTTGGGGATGGGATTTTATGTATGTGTAAGATGTTATGCGTGCGTTCACACACGGAACCTCGGTTTATAGTCTCATTCGAGGGACTGTATGGGAAATGGAGTCAATGTTAACTCCGAGGAAAGAATCTCCCCGTACCGAAACGGCCCGGCGGAAATTCGAACCCGCAACCCCATGATCACCAAGATTACGAGTCCTGGGCTCTGCCACTGAGCTATTCCGGCCCGAGACTATCATGAAGAAGTCTGTATGAATTCTGTGGCCCTGTATGCCGTGTTGTTGTGTTGACTTCATTTTGGATTTCTTCTCCTCAGTCCACTACTAAGGGGAATTCTTATCCAAGTCTGTCAGTGTCTGCAGTGCAAGTTCATGGGGCCAGCCGTTGGATTAAAGTGGTGGAGCTCTCCAGACAACGCTCACTCACAGGCCGGCCCAATCAGTATGAGCTTATAATACAATGGTGTCCTGCCGCGCAGGCATCCCTACCGTCCCTGACCATCGGGATTTGTCCCGGAAAGTTGATTTTAGAAGCCACTGTCCCGGAAATCCCGGATTTGCAACACGCGTCCCGGAAAAAAAATCGGAGTTAAAAAGCCGTTGTTATCGTGCTGCACAGAAATGAGCCAAGAATATCGTCTGCTAGAGTGAGTAGACGTAATACGTCGCGCGAGAAAAAAAAAATACAACCTCGCTTTCACTTTCAAGGCAGAACATGGCGTCGAAGAGGTGACATGATGTTGACAGAGAGTCGGATTCTGACTCTTCGGATGGGTCAGAGAGGAGTGAAAAGAAGAAGAAAACGACCGTGAAGCAAGATTGTGTCTTCGAAAAA
Organism: Conus ventricosus; assembly: GCA_018398815.1. Lineage (NCBI taxonomy): Eukaryota > Metazoa > Mollusca > Gastropoda > Neogastropoda > Conidae > Conus > Conus ventricosus. The sequence continues at coordinate 35,005,355 of CM031627.1, read as the reverse complement.
GCATTTTCAGAAAAGTGGAGGAAAGGAGTTTCGTCTATCTTGACACTGTTCCGTTCCTGATTTTACGGATTTGTCCCCGATTTCTGTCTGTATTGTCCCTGAAAGCAAATTTTGTGGTAGGCATGCCTGCCTGCATGTACTGAATCTAGAACAGTGCTGAATACCACGTGAAGCGGCTCAGCAGCAGTGCAGTGTCTCCTCTGCTGGTTGCTTCGTGGCAACCAGACCTCGATAGTTCTGTGTGTGGATGGCTGCTGCGGAGACTGACAGAACAACTGTGAATAGACTGTGTATAGGATGGCTTGGTGCAGCGCGTCGTTTGTACTCACACACAAAATTGTTCCAAGAGTACAATTTTCACGTGCGCGACAAAATATTCTGTCCGCGCATAAAAGGATTCTTTATACATACGCGAAAAGATTCCTACACGAAGTGTATCCCAATTTGCTGGCCCCACGGAACACAAACATTCACGTACGTCATACGTGATTCTGGAACTATTACGTCATCTGCATGTACGTCATCTGGTAAACTAACGTCACGAGGATTCTCTCTCTCTCTCTCTCTCTCTCTCTCCTCTCTCTCTCTCTCTCTCTCTCTCTCTTCCCCCTACTCTTTCCCCACACAGTCCCAGAGGTCCCGTACCATGGCTGTTGACGTCCTGACCAATTTGTCCGAGCCGTCTTCAGGGGATGACCAAAAACAAACAAACAAACAATGAAGAAATAATGTAAGAAGGAACATACAAAGGCGGAGACAGAGTGACGTAAAGACAAACGCGGAGCAAGGGGCTGGAATGGAAGAGAAAGAGAGACAGATAGACAGACGGGCAGGCAGGACAGACAAACCTACTGAGAGAGAGAGAGAGAGACAGACAGACAGACAGACAGATTGACACACACAATTACAGAGACAGTGACAGCGTCGGGCATAGACAAACGGACCGACAGAGAAAGGCAGGTAGGCAGGCAGGCAGGCAGACAGACAGACAGACAGTGAGTGGAGGTGGGAAGGAGAGGGGGAAGACGGGATGGGGGTGTGAGGTGGGGGGGGGGGGGGGGGGGGGTGGGGGGGGTGGGGAGAAGATAAAGCAAAACTGTCAGACCGTTACTTCATCAGCAGAAGCAAACAACTTGACTCTCCACCCAACCCCCCAACCCCCATCCCCATCCCTCTGCCCCCCCCCCCCCCCCCCCCCCAGCCCATCCCTGTTCTCTTGCTGTTCTTTGTATCCAGTTCTTTATTTCTTGTTCGTTTTCTCGCCTGCTTTCTTTATTAATGGCTTTTGTTGTTGTGGTGGTGGTTCTCTAGCCTCCCCCCCACCCTCACCACTCACCCCCCCCCCCCCCTCCTTTCCCGCATGTTCTACGGCTTGATCTGTTAGCCCCCCGCCCCCCCCCCCCCCCTCCTGCTCTTTATCCACCCTTCCACTTCGTTTTTCTTCTGTCAATTTGAGACACCATCATGCCCGCCTTCCCCGCTCCTCCCCCCCCCCCCTTTTTTTTCTTTCTCTCTGAACACCTACTCTAGATTCCCTTTGTCCCCCCTTCTCTCTCTCTGTCTTGTCTCTCTCTGTCTCTGTCTGTCCGTCTGTCTCTGTCTGTCTGTCTGTCTCTCTCTCTCTCTCTCTCTCTCTCTCTCTCTCTCTCTCTCTCTCTCTTTCTCTCTCTGTGTCTCTCTCTCTCTCTCACCCTCTGTCTGTCTGTCCTCCTCTCTCTCTCTCTTTCTCTCTCTCTCTCCCCTCTCTCTCTCTCTCTCTCTCTCCTCTCTCCCCTCTGTCTGTCTGTCTCTCTCTCTCTCCTCTCTCTCCTCTCTCTCTCTCTCTCTCTCCTCTCTCTCTCTCTCTCTCTCTGTGGCGATATTACTAATGACGACAATAAATCAACAAAATGGAGAAAATATGCAAACGAGTAGGAAATCTTTCGCTGGATTTTTTCTTCCCCCCCCCCCCCCCCCCCCCCCCCCCCCCCCGTTATTGTTTTTTTTTTTCCCGGAGAATCCAAATCTCCTCTGGGACGCGCTGTACAATTGGACACCGGCCGAGTAATGGGCAGTGGTGGTTTGCTGTAATTTCTGTGTCCATCTATTCCCACCCCAGCTTGGTTTCTGCGTATTCTCATTCTGTAGTTTCTGCGTTACTTCTGTCTGCAGTGTCTTTTCCATTTTGTCTTGGGTTTCGTTTCTGTCGTGTTTATGTGGTTTTGGGTTTCAATTGTTATATTTTTGGTTTTTGTCTATGCTGTAATTTCCGTCCCCCACCCCACCGCACTCCCAACCTCTATCTCCTCCCCCCCCCCCCCCCCCCCCCCCCGCATCTTCCTTTAATGTTTGCTGCGTTGCTGTTCATTTTGTTGTTGTTGTTGTTGTTGTTGTTATTTTATTATTGTTGTTGTGGTGGTGTGGCTATCACTTCGTAATTTCTGCTTTTCTTCATAGGATTTGTTCTCCTTGTTTAGCTTCTCTATTCTTTTTTTTTTTCAATTTCTCTTTTATTTATTTGTTAGGTTTCTGCTCATTGTTTTGTTTAACGTCTCTTGTTTGCGTTCTTTTAATTTCTGCGTTATTTGGTGGGTTTTTGTGTTTAGTTGTTGTTTTTAGGCCTGCTCTACGTTTTTTTGTTGTTGGTTTTTAAAAAAAAATTTTTTTTAATTTAAGGTCCGTTTGTTTGTTTTTGAGGGGGAGGGGGGGGGGGGGTTCTGTTCGAATTGTTATGGTTG
>CM031627.1:34990138-34997638 GCA_018398815.1 Conus ventricosus | reverse complement strand
GAGAGAGACGGACAGACAGAGAGACAGACAGAGAGACAGAAAGACAGACCCACTGATGTCACACAGACAGACAAACAGACGCACGGACAGAGACGGCGTCTTTGGAAGAATTAGGGGTTTTGTTGCATGTCGTCCCACCCATTGGCTGTTCCCCGGTGAAGCCAACCTTGTTGCGAAAAGAAATGGTCTTCAAGGAAGACATGAGGAAAGCCAAGAAGCGAGACAACAGGCATACGAACTCTCCCTCCTCAAATGCCCCCCCCCCCCCCCCGCCCCCTCTACATATCTCAGATCCCTCCCCCTCTCCCACCCTGCAACTCTTCCCGCAGAGATAACCCCTCCCTCCCTCTCACACCCAACGCACGGACAATACAAGAATTGTATTAGGTGTTCATAAATAACTTACATTTCCTTCGAGATTTACACTCTCTCACCTATTTGGAGAAGTTTTCCTTTTAAACCCCCCCCCCCCCCCCCCCCCCCCCCCCCCCCCCCCGGACGTTATACTCTTTCTCAAAAATGAGTTGCAGAGGGATACCCGTGTTTGTCTTTTTACAAATACTTATACACATTTACTCAGTAATATGATAAAATTGATATACTTATAATTTGTCTTCGAAACAGTCGATTTATTGATACCAAATAGTATATCTGTGTTTGATAATCTAATCTGTGCATGTGTTTCTAAGTAAATTTTGTGCTCAATGAATCTCCAAAGTTGTAAACGATTGACACTCGCAGAAAAAGTGTTCAATGAAATCAGTTGTGTTAGGACAGTACGAGCATTTGTTTGAGTCTTTTACTTTCATTTTACTAAGCATGATATTAGTCGGATAATATTGTGTAGTATTTTTCCAGTGGAGAACTCTGAGTCTTACCTCTTTTGTGACGTCTGTAGCTCGACACCATGTGGGTTTGTCTAATTCAATACCAAATTTCTGTTCCAGAAGGCACTCGCAGTAGGTGTTTGAGTTTCCGTATGTGACATAATTAGTTTCCTTATTTGTTTAGGTTTTGTATTTAACAGACTGGCAAAACAGGGGAGCGTCTCAGATCCTCTATCTCCTGACTGGATCCATTGCGCTGGCATGCAGTTAATCAAAGCATTGTACTGGAACAATGTAAGGGCTCTATTCTGTCCAACCATTTCCTGCATTTCTTCTAAAGTCAGTAGTCTATTTTCTCTTTCATTAATATATCCTTAATTTGCTCAATACCATTATTTACCCAGTTTTTGAAGTATAATACCTGATTTTTATAGCGAATTAGATTATTGTGGAAAAGGTATTGATTGTGAAAATTGCTTTTGTCAATATGATCAAGTTTTATCAATATTTTGTGATTTAGATAAACTGTTAACACTTCTTTCCAGAATTCATTCCTGATTAAGCTACAATCCTTCAGGTCTTTGGCTCTGCAATTTATACAAAAAACATCCGTCTTTGTGAGGCGTTGTAAATGCCATCTGGGTATTAATGCCCAATTTTCTTGTTCGGTGGCTTTAAAGAGTTTGCCCGCCCATTGCAAGTACAAACAGTTTTGAAAGTTACTCAGATTAATCATACCAAGTCCCCCTTTCTCCACACTTGCTTCCATTACTTTTCTTTGACTTTTTCGAAAGCTTTTTTATTATTAAATCTTTTCTTCCACAGAAATTTGTAAAGGGTTGAGTTAACTTTGTTTAGCACATTATCTGGAAGTCCTATAGATTGCATGACATAAAGAAACTGACTAAGTAAAAATGTTTTAATTACTACAATCTACCTTGGATACTGATATCCCGCTTACTCCATTCTCGAATCAAATTATTCATTTGATACATCCTATTACTCCCAATTATCTTCAAATGTTTCCGAGCCATCCTATCACGCTGGAAATAAATGCCTAATATCTTATTTTATCTACTGTGGTGAAAGGAAGCTCTGGTTCTCCTATCTGCCTTCCCATGGGTAAAGCTTTCGTTTTCTGTACGTTTAATTTTAAACCTGAGAAACTTTGAAATGTTGTAAAGATTTCTAAAGATTTGACCATATCTCTTTTATCTCTGAGGAATAGAGTTATATCGTCCGCCATTTGTTTGATTTTTAGAGGAGTATCGTTGTGTTGAACAGTGGTTGGGACGTGATGCCAGATATGGCGCTATTTCTAACTTTAATCGCTAACAACTCCACTGCCAGGACAAAGGCTAACGGAAAAAAAAGGGCACCCTTGTCTAATTCCGCAAGAAAGATTAAACGGTTCAGATATCCATCCCCCATGATTTATTGAACTAGCGGGGTTCTTTGTCAGTATGGCAACCCACTTCCTAAATTCAGTTCCGAAGCCAAAAACTTTAAAGGCATGCAACAGAAAATCTTTTGACAATGAATCAAAGGCTTTTGAAAAATCAACTGCCAGCAAGTAACCCGTTTTATTTGTTTGGTTAAGGTAATTGACCGCGTCATCTATTGATCGTATAATTGTTGCAATGTTTCTGCCTTTAATATAGCCTACTTGGGTCGTTGTTAACTAATTTGTGGATGACTCTTCCAAGTCTTTCTGCCAATACTTTGGCCAGTATCTTGTAATCAGTGTTTGTTAGAGTTATAGGTCTCCAATTAGTCAGTTTGTCTCTATCAAGTTCTTTCCCTTTGTGTAACAATGTTATTATGCCTTGCTTTTGAGTATAAACTAGTTCTCCTTTATCAAAAGATTCCACATACGAGTTTGTTAAGACTACTTTATTTTATTCCAAAAAAATTTGAAGAACTCAATAGTAATTCCATCGCTCCCTGGCGCTGATCCATTTTTCATCTTTCTTAAGGCGTTTGTTGTTTTCATCAGTAGTGACCATACCCTCGCAACTGGAAACGTCATTTTCTTCCAAACAAGGATGTTTCATTTTCTAGGAACGCATCAACAGATTCACTAACGTGTTTACTTCTACTGCTGATTATACAAATTCTTATAAAATGTTACCTGTTCTTCTAAAATTTGTCGCTGATCTGTAATTACTTCTCCTGTATCTTTACACAACCTTGTGATAACTTTCTTCTTTCCCCTTGCTTTTTCTAGGTTACAGAAATATTTAGTGTTGCGTTCACCCCTCTTCAATCCACTTAATTCGTGCTCTCACCTGAGCACCACTGGCTTTATGTGCTTGTAGTAATTCTAACTTTTGTTTTAATGTTAAATATTGTTCTTGGTTATCTTTACTCGTGGGATTGAGAATCATTTGTTTTTCAACTTCCAAAATTTCAAACTCTAATTTCTTTATCATCTTTTTCTCTTATTGGCTAGTAGTTTACCATACTCACTACAACAATCTCTAATTTTAATTTTACATAATTCCCAAGTATGCATATATGATGAGTTGGAATCTGAAGGTATTTCAAGTTCTCTGTCTAATAAATCATTCATTTTCTGAACGAATCTTGGATCCTTTAAGTAACTGTTGTTAAATTTCCAATAGCTAGGCCCACGAATAAAATCACTGCTGTCAAGTTCTAGTAGTATTGCTTTGTGGTCCGAGTGAGGAAAGTTGATGTGTTCACACGCAGCACTGAATTGAAGCATTCCCTCAGATAAAAAGCAATAATCTAAGCGACGGGCGATAAAGGGATTTACTCGAGACCATGTGAATCTTTTTCGCTTTTATGGAATGCTCTCCACATATCTGTTAGTTGTAAACTAGCAACAAGATGGTTAAATAATCTCACTTCTGAATCAATATGGATATGAACCTGATATAATATCTAACTTATTACTAAGAACACAGTTAAAATCACCAACCAAAAGAAGATTGTTTTCACTGAATTCACTCAACGTTTCCTGTAAGTTTTTCATGAACGACACTTTTTCACTTGAGTTGTTAGGAGCATAAACATTTCCTAATTTGAAATTGTATTCATTATGGTTAACTGAAACTACAAGAATTCTATTGCAGGCAATTTCTAATTTAACTTCTCCTTCAAAATGTTTAGCTATCAAAATTACTTCTCCTTGGCTTCTATTTGTGCCTTCGTTGTAAAACATTCGTCCCCCCCCATTGTTTTTCCCATGTCACTAAATCACTAGTTGTTATGTGTGCCTCTTGCAAGCATGCTATATCAAATTTCTGACCTTTTAGATAATGAAATACTGAATTTCTTTTAAATTTATTTTTCAAACCTCTGACATTAATACAACATATGCGTATTTTATCCATGAATCATAAAGTATTTCTTTAAAGTGTAAATATTTTACAGTAACTGAATACACACCATTATATCTCATTCCAAGCCGTAGTCCGTAACACTAGCAAGGTCAAAATCCCGGGTCAGTCCACTGCCTGCAAAGTATCATCCCCCCGTTTTAACCTTTCTTGTTAGCGTTTGCGCCTGTAGGGAGGAGTTACGGAAATCCTGGCCCGTGTTCCTCTTTTTGACTTTGTCCTTCCCCGTCACGTCCCGGGGACTGGTGCCCTCCCAGGAGCGGGGCCGCTTCGTGTCTCGGACCTGTGCCGACGTGCGGACTGAACCTGGAAGGAAGAGGGAAGTCGTCTGGCGTTCCCCTGGTCGACCCCTGGACTGCCCGCTCTCCTCCTCTCTCGTCGTCTCGCTCTTGTCGGTCCTGGAACTGTTTCCTTCCTGTTCCTCACTTTCACCCTGCACAGTCACACTCTCACTCACACTGGTATTGTTAGGAGTGGATGGTGTTTCCAGCTGGCACAATGGATCTCCTTGCTGTGGCCAGACTGCCTACAAGCTCTACAGACCATTTCTTTTGCACACACTGATGCATGGTGACCTGTGCCCAGACATTTTGAGCAAATTAGTTGCTTGTTCTCTGCCTTTTTCTGCTCACGTGATATACCTTGGCAGTGAAAACACTAACCTTGAGCGTTTTTTTCAAGGGGTAACGGGTGGAAGCGTTATGAATAAGAAACGTCTTCCTGTAAGGAAACGGGTCAATTTTCCGTCAGCGTCTCTTGCTCTTTCCGCCTTTATCGCCGATCGTAGCTCACATCCGATTTTTGATGAGAGAATGCTCAATCTCTGAATCGGCAACTGAAATTGGCAAATTGTCTATCCAGACTTTCGTAAAGGGCTTTTCCTCGCCAGTATTATCTCTCAAAGTAAAGGGATTGGTACTTGACAATTGCACAAGGGAACCTCTCACAACTATACCTTGCACAAGAAGTTTTGTCCTGGCGTCCTGCGTCGCGGGATAGATCCTCCACAAACCTCCGATCTGTTGCGCTCCCACCACAGACCCTTGGCCAGCAACCCGCTCACCTGCCAGGCAAATCTCGAGCACGGAAGGCCGATTGTTCACGAGTCCGGAATATTTCTCGCCTTCACGAAAACGGGAGAAACGCCTATCGCGGACATCTTTCAGCTTCGAAATAGCTAGCCACGACGTCAAAGAAGGGCGAATAATGACGAAACACACGAGTCGGAATAGAGTAGAAGAAGACTACACGCGTATCAAAACTCGAAAATCAAAAGTTGAAGCTAGCGCCGCTGGTTGAGATTCAACCGAAAAAACGGCTAAGTCAGAAAAATCTCACTCAGCCTGCATTCAACGTTTGCGGAGAGAACAGAACTCGTGACCGCTCGCCACGGCTGTCTCACGCTGAATCGAATGATATTGACTTGATGACACAGGAAACGACTGAATGAAGCGGCAGCTGGCAGCTCTTCAGTCAGCACTAACCCAGGTAGGCAGCCCGTTGACTTGTGTAGACGAGTGTGGATTGTATAGCGCCTAGAGCTTGGTCTCTAGCCGAGGATAGGCGCTATTTAAGTATTTATAATGATAATGACAATAATAATATAATGATGAAATATAATAATAATGATAATAACAACAATAATGATAATGATAATAATGATAATAGTAACAATGATAACAATAATAATGTCGCGTGGTTATCACCGTGTCAGAAACTTGACCTAAACTTGAGACAGGGAGTGTCCGTGTGCTAGCGCTTTAGAGGCTTGCACACAGAATGTTCGAGCAAAACGCTTGCTCCTCACCGGTAATCTTTTGCTGCGATATGCCATTTTCATTCATTTCTTTTTCCTTCTCATTCGTACGCACGAGTAATTCTCAAAAAAGATAGGAATATGGGGGAACAGGCATACATAGGAATCTACATCAGAACTAAAAAGTATATATAAAAAAACCAACGATGCGGGAATATGCGCACGTAGGGAACTGAAATGTAACAAAGAATACAGAAAGAGCGTACCTTGGCGATGTCTTTTAACGAAGGTTACTAAAAATAGGAATACCTGGAGTACTATATCATTACAAAGGGGACTGAATTGGGACACATAGTACACTCTATTATAACAAGGAATACGGTAATGGACATACACAGGGTGTGGCGTTGGAAGCACATAGTACACTCTATTATAACAAGGAATACGGTAATGGACACACACACAGGGTGTGGCGTTGGAAGCACATAGTATACTCTATTATAACAAGGAATACGGTAGTAGACATACACAGGGTGTGGCGGTAGAGGGTACGAAAATAGACGTACATAAAGTGCCGGATCATGACAAGGGTACGGAAATAGTGATACCAAGAACATGATTGTGATAGTGACAGACCAATACTATTAATTCTGCTTAATTAAGTGATGGTCAAGGCCATCGCTGCTATCTTTTTTACGTCATGGTGGATAATTTTACTTAACCGAGAGTTAAGGACCCAACGCCGATAGTCTTAGGTGAGTGATGATAAAGACCAACTCTTGACCAATTTTGCTTCAGTGGTAGTAAAGATCAATGTTTGATAGTAAAGATCCATGCTTAATAGTAAATATCAATGCATAATAGTAAAGATCAATGCTTAATAGTAAAGATCCATGCTTTACTAACGTTACTTCGTAATAATAAAGACCAGTTCTTGTCTAAAAATAATATAGTGTTCGTAAAGATAAAGGACCAAACTAGGCTAGTTTTTGCCACATGACGTCGAAGATCAACACTTGACTAGATTACTGAAGTGATGGTGAAGACCAACGAGGACACGCGGAGTACAAGCCTGCCATGCCGATTCCGACCAGAATGACACTGCACATCATCGTCTCCATCACACTCATCGTTCACAGGTTCATCATCTTCATCACACTCTGCATCACACTCATCGTTCACAGGTTCACCATCTCCGTCATACTCATCGTTCACAGGTTCACCATCTCCATCATACTCATCGTTCACAGGTTCATCATACTCATCGTTCACAGGTTCACCATCTCCATCATACTCATCGTTCACAGGTTCATCATCTTCATCATACTCATCGCTCACTGGTTCACCATCTCCATCATACTCATCGCTCACTGGTTCACCATCTCCATCACACTCATCGTTCACAGGTTCACCATCTCCATCATACTCATCGTTCACAGGTTCACCATCTCCATCATACTCATCGTTCACAGGTTCATCCTCTCCATCATACTCGTCGTTCACAGCTTCGCCATCTCCATCATACTTATCGTTCAAAGGTTCATCATCTCCA
>CM031627.1:34977638-34985138 GCA_018398815.1 Conus ventricosus | reverse complement strand
GATATTTGTTCTGTGTGTGTGTGTGTGTGTGTGTGTGTGTGTGGTGTGTGTGTGTGTGTGTGTGTGTGTGTGTGTTTTCTATTTTAAAATCTTCTGAGAATCCTCAAAGACATTTAGCATTTTTCACAGAAGATCTGCAGTCAAAAGAAAAATCAGTTTTGTTATTCTGCCATATTTGTTCACAGCGTTTTAGAGAGCTGGGGGGACTGTTTGTAATACTTGCTCACAGTTTCTAGCCGTCGGCTAACCTTCTGTTCTTGTTCGCAGCTTTGAAATAACTAACCTGACGGTGTTCTATACTTGTTCACAGCTTTGAAATACCTACTTGACTTGTGTGCTATACTTGTTCACAGCTGTTAGCCACCTACCTGACCTTCTGTGGAATCGCCATCTATAACGCGCAACTCTTCGACGCCTACAGCAAGGAGTACGAACGTAACAAGGTCAGTTGGGTTTTCTGGTCAGTTAGAGTGATGGACGTTGGAAGAGCGATTAAAGAAAAAAATGAAAAAAGAGAGAGAAAAAAAGCAGGGAAGGTATGGAAGGATGGAGGTACCATGAAGGGGAGAAAACTTTTGCGCTGCGAGAGAGAATATTCGCCGGGCCGTTTCGGTACGGGGGGATTTTTCCCTCGGAGTTAACATTAGTTCTGACTCCATTTCCCATACAGTCCTTCGAATGAGACTAGAAACCGAGGTTCCGTGTGTGAACACACGCATAACATCTTGCACACACGTAAAATCCCATCACCAACTTTCGGAAGAGAAGGCCAGTTTGGCCGTTGGTATGGATGATACGTTACACATAGCATGAAACCTTCTCCGAAGTTGTGGGTATGGCTGCCTTAATGGCGGGATGAAAAACGGTCGTACCCACAAAACTCCACTCCCTATGCAGGGGGTGTCGTACGCAGAAGAAGACGAAAAGAAGAAGAAGAACCTTCTACCATTCACAAAGAAAACCGTGTCCTTTTGTTGTTGTTGTTGGTAGTTCTTGATTGTCTAAACAGAAGGAAAAGTTCTACTTGATCTGGCTGAATTTATCACGTGACGGCAAGTGCGCTTTAATCACTGACGTCTTTTTTTTTTTTTTTTCTTTTTTCAATATACTTGATTTCTTTCGATGGATATGCTTTCTTCTTGTGTTTAACCTTTTGAGATATGCCCGTAGCAATTTTGTTCTATATCTAAGTGTTGTGATGTTCGCGATCCACGAACTGGTTCACAAACTGCCTTTTCTCGAGATAGCTGGCATAACCAGCAAGTGCTCTTCAGTGCTCCACTGGTACAATGTGAAGCCTTCTGAGCTTGTAACTGTTTTCAATAGGCTGTGAAATATTTTTTTAAGCTGGTTGTCCGAAATGTAACTCACTATATCCAAAGCATTGTGAACTTGAATACTTCGTTCGCACTGATTGAAAATAATGACTTACAGATCAGACATGGAAATCTAGGCCAACAAGCCACGAACCGATTTCCATTTTAGGGAAGTTGTTGCAAACCAATTTCTGTTTCAGTAGAGCTTTTTTATAATTACTTCCCTTTGTGAGTACCCAAACAGCTGCCAGATCTTTTCTTCTTCTTCTTCTCTTCTTCTTCTCTCTCTCTCTCTCTCTCTCTCTCTCTCTCTCTCCTCTCTCTCTCTCTCTCTCCTCTCTCTCTCACGGAACAGGGACCGACGAGATTCGCAAATCTTACGTAATCTTGTATTGCGAATCAAACGACAGGGCGATGAAGAGACCGAGACAAGATGGCCGAACAGGAGAACCACACGACCTAGGCATTGCTATCTCAAAATTCGTTCAGTTCAACAACGACCTTTAAAAAATAAGGATGGAACACAAAGTTCTGAAAACTACACGACTGAACGGAAGTAAACGTTTTTATTCTGATTCTAGTCTGATCCAGATGATTCTAGTCTGATCCAGATGATTCTAGTCTGATCCAGATGATTCTAGTCTGATCCAGATGATTCTAGTCTGATCCAGATCAAGTGAACGAAAAACAGAAGAGGGAGAGAAGAAAGAAAAGAAAAGGAAGGAAAAAAGGAATTAATTAATTAATTCGTGGATGAGGTCGATGCATACATCCAGGATGTAACGAACGTAACAGGACCGGGTTTACAAATGACTGAATGAGAAAGGAAGGAATGGGGAAAGGAAAATAAAGTACAGAAAAAGAAGTGAAGAAAGAAAGAAAGAAAGAAAGAAAGAATGACGTCAATTAACTTAAAGGAAGGGGGGGGGGGGTTGAGGGGGGGGGGGGGGGGAAGTGTGAAGAAAGAAAAAAATACGGGACGCTGCCAAACTCTTTGACGCCTGGAGCAAAAATGAAACGAACGTCACAAAATCAGTTTGTGTGTGTGTGTGTGTGTGTGTGTGTGTGTGTGTGTGTGTGTGTGTGTGTGTGTGTGTGTGCGTGCGTGCGTGCGTGCGCGCGCGCGTGCGTACATGCGTGTGTGTGTATATAGAACAATAGGCCGAAAAAGGAAGATAGGAATGGACAAAGTGATGAAAATAGACAAAAAATGGAGTACAGAAAAGAATCCAGAAAGGAAGGGGAAAAGGAGAAACAGATGAAGAAACAACATCAAATGAATAGGGTTGCCACTGGGGTCATACAACTCTTCCACGCGCGTCGCCAAGAGCAGGTAAGCGAGTAAGAACGAATGAGAGACAAAAACAAAAGTGTGAGAAAGAACTTAGAAGGAACGAAGCGGGAAATTTAATGAAGGAAGGAAAAAAGAAACGAACGAACACAAGGGTAAGAAAAAACAAACAAACTAAGGTGTCATGGCCTGTCTAGTTTCTAAAGCAGAGCTACTGGATTTAAAAAAAAAAAATAAAAAAAAATAAAAAAAAGAAGGGGGAAAAGACAGGAACTAAGGGGCGGTAAGAAAGGGATGAACACAATGATCCAATCGTTTTGCAGGACAGATGTGAACACGGTTGAATGGTGGCGATGATTATGATGACGACGAGGAAGCTCCAGGATGATTCGATGACGATGATTACTATGTTGACGATAATGGTAGTAATGATGACGACGACGACGATCATGACGATGATGACGACGACGAGTATCATTAACGTTCTTCATCTGACAATGTTATAAGCTTCACTATGAATACCATCACGATTAGGAGCAGAACGAAAAGGATTGTGATGACGACAGAAACAAACAGCGACGACAAACGAAACTTTGGTAATGAGACAACGACCATGATGATGGTGATGACAACGACCAAGAGAATTCCTACAACGATGACGACAACGACAACAGCGATTTTTTTAACAACGATGACTTCAACGACATGGTGATCATTGTGACGACGTTGACGTTGATGGCGTCCAAGACAACCCACAATAAGTAAACGACGACTGACGACGACGATGACAGTGAGGACGACGATGACGACGGCGATGATGACGACGGAGTGGTGGTTGTTCAGGCGCTGCTGGAGGGTGGTGCACGACCTGTTTGAGGAACAGACCTCCGTGGAGAACGCCGTGCTCAAGATCATGCAGCGTGCTCAGACGCTGCTCAAATGTGAACGCTGCTCGGTGCTGCTCCGAGACAGCATGTCAGAGGTAAGGGAGGTGGAGACGGAGGGGTGGGGTGGGGGGTGGAGGGAGGAGGGAGAGAGTCAATGGAGAGCGGAGCGGGGAGAGGGAGGGAGGGGGGGGCGGAGAGGAGGGAGAGTGGGACAGAAAGAGAGAGAGAGAGCGCGAGGGAGAGAGAGAGAGAGGGAGGAGAGAGAGAGAGAGGTAGGGAGAGAGAAAGGGAGGGAGGGGGAGCGGAGAGGAGGGAGAGTGGGACAGAAAGAGAGAAAGAGGGAGAGAGAGAGAAAGAGAGGGAGAGAGAGAGGGAGGGGAGGAGAGAGAAAATGACAATGTTTTGATTGCTTAGGTCTCTAGCCCTTGACAATGGGTGGGTCGGAATAAAGCAAAATAAAGAAAGATGAAGTCATCATTCAAACATCGAGAGAGACAGACAGAGTCAGAGAGAAACGGTGGGAGGGAGGAGGAGAACAGAGTGACAAATAAATAGAGAGAGAGAGATGAAGTGGAGGAGGAGTAGAGAGTGGCATAGACAGAAAGACAGAGGGGGGGGGAGAGGAGCAGAGAGTGACAGAGAGAGAAAGGGAGACAGACAAAGACGGAGAGAGAGAGAGAGGGGGGGGGGGGGGGGGGGCGACAGAGAGAAAGGGAGATTTGGAGAAAAAAGAGAGAGAGTGGCAAAGACAGACAGACAGACAGAAAGAAGGGGAGGAAGAAGGAGGAGGAGAGAGTGACAAGAGAGAGGAGAAGAAGGAAAGAAACAGGAGGAGAGAGGGGAGAGAGAGATGAAATGAAAGTTCAGAATAGGCCAAGGCGGGTGTCAATTTCGCGCATTTTCGTTCCATTTTACACCAACGGTTCGTCAGAATGTCATTGTCATGACATCTTATATATACACAGCCCATTATATCTATCAGAATGTCATTCTAAAAGACATCTGACATATACACTGCCTATTATATCTATCCGAATGTCATTCTAATGACACCTGACATATACACAGCCATCATATCTATCAGAATGTCATTCTAATGACATCTGACATATACACAACCCATTATATACTATCAGAATGTTTTTTTGCCATGACATCAGATATATACACAGCCCATTATATCTATCAGAATGTTATTTGTCATGACATCAGATATGTATACAGCCCATTCTAATGACATCTGACATATACACAGCCCATTATATCTATCAGAATGTCATTCTAATGACATCTGACATATACACAGCCCATTATATCTATCAGAATGTCTATCTGTGTCCACTCTTTTTTTTTCTTTTTTCTTTTTTTTTCTTCTTTTTTTTGCAGACTGTTTTGTTTTTTTTTGTTGGCCACGCCAGTCTCCTATTTTCCTTCATCTTCTGATTTTTCTCTAAATCTAGCATGGTGATTCATCTGCATACTTCGCAGATCAATAACCAAAAAAAAAAAAATCGATTTTGTGCCAGAAAGTCGCATTTGAACGCAACCATGTGGCAAGGTAAAGCATCGTTGACTTTTGACACGTGTCAAACGCCTTGCCGTCGTCAGCGATCATGTAGACTGAACACATTGTGCTTCCTGTCAGCCGCAATAGCTAGTTCAGCTGGTGAGTGTAGGATTGATGATGATAAGGGGGAAAAAAAGTCACAAACTTTTTTTCTCTCTTCAATGGATTCGAAGCGGGTCTAACGCAAAGGGTGACGGAGGAGGTTGTCGGAGGACGGGGAGAAGGGGGGAGGAGGGGGGGGGGGGGAGAGGGGTAGGGGAGACGGGAATGGAAACAGGAGACGGGGGTTGGAGGGTGGCGGAGGAGGGAGATAGTGGGGTGGGGGTAGGGGTGGGGGAAGGACGGAGATGGGGTGGTGACGGGGAGGAGGGAGGTGGGGGGGGGGGGGAGGGGGGCGATGGTTGTTTAGATCTTCAGCCCCATGAAATTTTGGAGTGGGGTGGGGGGGGAGGTCCACGATTTGTAAAAAAAAAAAAAAAAAAAAAAAAAATTGGAAAGAGAGGGGGTTAATTACCGCCAAGGACACAGACAAACAGAGTACGGGACTAGACAACGGGTGTCCAGTTCTGTACTCTGTTTGTCTGTGTCCTTGGCGGTAACTAATCCCTTCTCTTTCCAAATTTTGCTTCATTTTCCGCCCTCAGTCACTGTTTTGAAACTTAACTTGCTTAAAAAATAAAATAAAGAAAAACTGCTCGTTTTCCCCGATGGTGTCTCTTTGGTTCGTGTTGCAGACGCACAGTATATCCCTCCTAAATACTTTTGACATCCCTCCTTGCTTTAAACTAATCTTGTTAATGGCATTGACAAATCATGACATAGTGGAACAGTTTGCTACGTATTTGTACAGAGGTTTTAATCGGCGAAACTCTATGTTAGCTTTAATCAAAGTTGTTTACATCATCTACTAGAAGTGTATCGTTTGACGTTGTTCTGTGGACACCCCCCCCCCCTTCCCCCTTCTGAAGGGGGCTATGGCCTTTACGAATAAAAAGACTTTTGTCTTTGTGTTGCAGACGTCTTTCAATCGGGTGTTCGACTTGTCCATCCCGGTGAAAAACGGCCACGCGCGGTCTCTGGGGTAGGTCGTCCTTTTCTGGACAGATGTCAAAAGCCTTTCTGTGTTTCTTGGGGTTTTCTTGTCCCCATGATTGAATTGATTTGTTGTCTCTGTCTCTCTCTCTGTCTCTCTCTCTCTCTCTCTCTCTCTCTTCTCTCTCTCTCTCTCTCTCTCTCTCTCTCTCTCTCTCTCTCTCTCGTGCTCAGTGTATGTGTGTGACTGCATGTGTACGTGCGCGCGCGCGTGTTATGCGTGCGTGCGTTTGTGTGTGCGTGTGTGTGTATGTGTGTGTGTCCGCGCGTGCACGCGCGGTCGCTTTTGTATATACTGACCGTTTGACTAAGTGAACTGTATATCATTGTCGGTATATTGCCTGCGTCTACGCGTAAGAGTGAGCTTTCAATGTGTTTCCATAAATGGGTGGGCTTTTGGTCTTATTTTTGCTATTGGTCGGTATTGTATTCTTCTAGAGGTGGTGGTTGTTGTTTTTTCTCATAGTTTTGTTGTGAGTAATCTGGATGCTTTAGTAAGGCTAGTACAGACTAAAGTATAACTTTCGCTTGAAAGCTTTGAAATTCTCTCTCTCTCTCTCTCTCTCTCTCTCTCTCTCTCTCTCCTCTCTCTCTCTCTCAAAACAAAAATTCCCTCCCTTTAAAGACTTGGGGGAGGGGAGGGGACGAATAGTATCCTCTTTGTCGGTACCGGATTTACCTCTCAACAATTTCTTCGCCTTACATTTCAAGACGTTTGATTTTAATCTTTTTTTCTCTCTCTCTGTCGTTGCTAACCTTATTTCCTAATGTAGTCTCCATTGCTTTCAAAGCTATTTTTAGGATCGTGAGGTGGGATTAACACTTTTCGTCTTTGTCTAAACTAGATTTACTGTTCAATAAAAAGACTTCATTGTTTGAGAGAAAAAAAATCTGGAACAATTTTTGTCTCCCCCCCCCCCCCCCCCTCCCCGATTTATATTTATATCTCCCGGTAAAGCCACACTACTTTTCAAGATTTTTTTTTTATCTTCTGGTTTCTGTTTGTCCAATCTAGATTTACTTCCCTTTAAAGCCTCTTTCTCTTTTATTCTGGTATTTTCTGGAATGTGGTCCTCTATGTCTACAGTAGACCTTCCTCCATTCAAAAACTCCCTCTCTTTAAGTCTGGTAAATTGGGGTCCTGTTTTTGGTTTGGTTTTTTGTTTGTTTGTGTTCTTTTCTGAGTCTACACTGCTAGAGTTTCATCTTTTGTTGAGTCCGCCCCCCCCCTCCCCCCCCCCCCCCCCCCCCCCCCCCCGCGGAACGTGTTTCTCTGCGTGTATGCTAAAATTTCCTCCCTTGAAACTCCACCCCCCCCCCCACCCCCACCCCACCCCCCACCTCCCC
>CM031627.1:34947638-34962638 GCA_018398815.1 Conus ventricosus | reverse complement strand
TTATATGCTTTGCATGTTGTTAATCAATCAATCGGTGCAATGTCACATTTATGTCAGTTGTCGCCCCTGATATACTGTCACCTGTGATGCAATAGAAATATTATTATTATAATATCATTATCATTTATTATATTATCATATTATGATAATGACTCATTATTATTATTCTTGTTGAAGTGAAGCAAGGAGGTCTGGCAGAAGTGAGAGGGCGAGCGGTTTGTTGTGTTTTGAAGAAGGAGGAGGGGGGAGGGGGATGAACAAGATATTTGTTCAAGTTTTATCAAAGATGGAGTTATGGAAAGCTCGAGTGAGCGAGTCATTTGTTTTAGTTTGAACAAGTAGGGAAGGGATGGGAATGAGTTATTAAGTTATCTGAGCGTACCAGAGTGTGGGAGATGAGTTATTATCATAATGAATACTTATATAGCGCCTGTCCTCGGTTAGAGACCAAGCTCTAAGCGCTTTCCAATCCACACTCGTTTACACAACGGGCTGCCTACCTGGGTAGTGCCGACTGAAGAGCTGCCAGCTGGCGCTTCATTCAGTCGTCTCCCGTGTCATCCAGTCAGTATCGTTCAACATCGTTCACTCAGTTTCCTTACTTCCTTCATTCTTTCCATTTCTCACGCAGGGTGCATACTATGTCGTAACATGTCATCCATACCAACGGCCAAACTGGCCTTTTTTCCCAAAAGTTGGTGATGGGATTTTACGTGTGTGCAAGATGTTATGCGAGTGTTAGTTCTTGTAGTTTAAACAAGAAGGGAGTGATTGAGCGAAGGGGTGGGTGTTTTCTCTTTTTTTTTTTTTGTACCGTAAACGAAAGAGTGAAGAAGCGAATGACAATGAAATGTTAATATGAAAGGTAAGAGAGAATTAGTAAATCAGTCATCTGTTGTACTCTTAGCAATGAAATGTTAATATGAAAGGTAAGAGAGAATGAGTAATCAGTCATCTGTTGTACTCTTAGCAATGAAATGTTAATATGAAAGGTAAGAGAGAATTAGTAAATCAGTCATCTGTTGTACTCTTAGCAATGAAATGTTTATATGAAAGGTAAGAGAGAATGAGTAAATCAGTCATCTGTTGTACTCTTAGCAATGAAATGTTAATATGAAAGGTAAGAGAGAATTAGTAAATCAGTCATCTGTTGTACTCTTAGCAATGAAATGTTAATATGAAAGGTAAGAGAGAATTAGTAAATCAGTCATCTGTTGTACTCTTAGCAATGAAATGTTAATATGAAAGGTAAGAGAGAATTAGTAAATCAGTCATCTGTTGTACTCTTAGCAATGAAATGTTAATATGAAAGGTAAAGAGAATTAGTAAATCAGTCATCTGTTGTACTCTTAGCAATGAAATGTTTATATGAAAGGTAAGAGAGAATTAGTAAATCAGTCATCTGTTGTACTCTTAGCAATGAAATGTTAATATGAAAGGTAAGAGAGAGAATTAGTAAATCAGTCATCTGTTGTACTCTTAGCAATGAAATGTTTATATGAAAGGTAAGAGAGAATTAGTAAATCAGTCATCTGTTGTACTCTTAGCAATGAAATGTTAATATGAAAGGTAAGAGAGAATTAGTAAATCAGTCATCTGTTGTACGCTTAGCAATGAAATGTTAATATGAAAGGTAAGAGAGAATTAGTAAATCAGTCATCTGTTGTACTCTTAGCAATGAAATGTTTATATGAAAGGTAAGAGAGAATTAGTAAATCAGTCATCTGTTGTACTCTTAGCAATGAAATGTTAATATGAAAGGTAAGAGAGAATTAGTAAATCAGTCATCTGTTGTACTCTTAGCAATGAAATGTTTATATGAAAGGTAAGAGAGAATTAGTAAATCAGTCATCTGTTGTACTCTTAGCAATGAAATGTTAATATGAAAGGTAAGAGAGAATTAGTAAATCAGTCATCTGTTGTACTCTTAGCAATGAAATGTTAATATGAAAGGTAAGAGAGAATTAGTAAATCAGTCATCTGTTGTACTCTTAGCAATGAAATGTTTATATGAAAGGTAAGAGAGAATTAGTAAATCAGTCATCTGTTGTACTCTTAGCAATGAAATGTTAATATGAAAGGTAAGAGAGAATTAGTAAATCAGTCATCTGTTGTACTCTTAGCAATGAAATGTTGATATGAAAGGTAAGAGAGAATTAGTAAATCAGTCATCTGTTGTACTCTTAGCAATGAAATGTTAATATGAAAGGTAAGAGAGAATTAGTAAATCAGTCATCTGTTGTACTCTTAGCAATGAAATGTTTATATGAAAGGTAAGAGAGAATTAGTAAATCAGTCATCTGTTGTACTCTTAGCAATGAAATGTTAATATGAAAGGTAAGAGAGAATTAGTAAATCAGTCATCTGTTGTACTCTTAGCAATGAAATGTTTATATGAAAGGTAAGAGAGAATTAGTAAATCAGTCATCTGTTGTACTCTTAGCAATGAAATGTTTATATGAAAGGTAAGAGAGAATTAGTAAATCAGTCATCTGTTGTACTCTTAGCAATGAAATGTTTATATGAAAGGTAAGAGAGAATTAGTAAATCAGTCATCTGTTGTACTCTTAGCAATGAAATGTTAATATGAAAGGTAAGAGAGAATTAGTAAATCAGTCATCTGTTGTACTCTTAGCAATGAAATGTTTATATGAAAGGTAAGAGAGAATTAGTAAATCAGTCATCTGTTGTACTCTTAGCAATGAAATGTTAATATGAAAGGTAAGAGAGAATTAGTAAATCAGTCATCTGTTGTACTCTTAGCAATGAAATGTTAATATGAAAGGTAAGAGAGAATTAGTAAATCAGTCATCTGTTGTACTCTTAGCAATGAAATGTTAATATGAAAGGTAAGAGAGAATTAGTAAATCAGTCATCTGTTGTACTCTTAGCAATGAAATGTTAATATGAAAGGTAAGAGAGAATTAGTAAATCAGTCATCTGTTGTACTCTTAGCAATGAAATGTTAATATGAAAGGTAAGAGAGAATTAGTAAATCAGTCATCTGTTGTACTCTTAGCAATGAAATGTTAATATGAAAGGTAAGAGAGAATTAGTAAATCAGTCATCTGTTGTACTCTTAGCAATGAAATGTTTATATGAAAGGTAAGAGAGAATTAGTAAATCAGTCATCTGTTGTACTCTTAGCAATGAAATGTTAATATGAAAGGTAAGAGAGAATTAGTAAATCAGTCATCTGTTGTACTCTTAGCAATGAAATGTTTATATGAAAGGTAAGAGAGAATTAGTAAATCAGTCATCTGTTGTACTCTTAGCAATGAAATGTTAATATGAAAGGTAAGAGAGAATTAGTAAATCAGTCATCTGTTGTACTCTTAGCAATGAAATGTTAATATGAAAGGTAAGAGGAATTAGTAAATCAGTCATCTGTTGTACTCTTAGCAATGAAATGTTAATATGAAAGGTAAGAGAGAATTAGTAAATCAGTCATCTGTTGTACTCTTAGCAATGAAATGTTAATATGAAAGGTAAGAGAGAATTAGTAAATCAGTCATCTGTTGTACTCTTAGCAATGAAATGTTTATATGAAAGGTAAGAGAGAATTAGTAATCAGTCATCTGTTGTACTCTTAGCAATGAAATGTTAATATGAAAGGTAAGAGAGAATTAGTAAATCAGTCATCTGTTGTACTCTTAGCAATGAAATGTTTATATGAAAGGTAAGAGAGAATTAGTAAATCAGTCATCTGTTGTACTCTTAGCAATGAAATGTTTATATGAAAGGTAAGAGAGAATTAGTAAATCAGTCATCTGTTGTACTCTTAGCAATGAAATGTTAATATGAAAGGTAAGAGAGAATTAGTAAATCAGTCATCTGTTGTACTCTTAGCAATCAAATGTTTATATGAAAGGTAAGAGAGAATTAGTAAATCAGTCATCTGTTGTACTCTTAGCAATGAAATGTTTATATGAAAGGTAAGAGAGAATTAGTAAATCAGTCATCTGTTGTACTCTTAGCAATGAAATGTTAATATGAAAGGTAAGAGAGAATTAGTAAATCAGTCATCTGTTGTACTCTTAGCAATGAAATGTTAATATGAAAGGTAAGAGAGAATTAGTAAATCAGTCATCTGTTGTACTCTTAGCAATGAAATGTTTATATGAAAGGTAAGAGAGAATTAGTAAATCAGTCATCTGTTGTACTCTTAGCAATGAAATGTTAATATGAAAGGTAAGAGAGAATTAGTAAATCAGTCATCTGTTGTACTCTTAGCAATGAAATGTTTATATGAAAGGTAAGAGAGAATTAGTAAATCAGTCATCTGTTGTACTCTTAGCAATGAAATGTTTATATGAAAGGTAAGAGAGAATTAGTAAATCAGTCATCTGTTGTACTCTTAGCAATGAAATGTTAATATGAAAGGTAAGAGAGAATTAGTAAATCAGTCATCTGTTGTACTCTTAGCAATGAAATGTTTATATGAAAGGTAAGAGAGAATTAGTAAATCAGTCATCTGTTGTACTCTTAGCAATGAAATGTTAATATGAAAGGTAAGAGAGAATTAGTAAATCAGTCATCTGTTGTACTCTTAGCAATGAAATGTTTATATGAAAGGTAAGAGAGAATTAGTAAATCAGTCATCTGTTGAACTCTTAGCAATGAAATGTTAATATGAAAGGTAAGAGAGAATTAGTAAATCAGTCATCTGTTGTACTCTTAGCAATGAAATGTTTATATGAAAGGTAAGAGAGAATTAGTAAATCAGTCATCTGTTGAACTCTTAGCAATGAAATGTTAATATGAAAGGTAAGAGAGAATTAGTAAATCAGTCATCTGTTGTACTCTTAGCAATGAAATGTTAATATGAAAGGTAAGAGAGAATTAGTAAATCAGTCATCTGTTGTACTCTTAGCAATGAAATGTTAATATGAAAGGTAAGAGAGAATTAGTAAATCAGTCATCTGTTGTACTCTTAGCAATGAAATGTTAATATGAAAGGTAAGAGAGAATTAGTAAATCAGTCATCTGTTGTACTCTTAGCAATGAAATGTTAATATGAAAGGTAAGAGAGAATTAGTAAATCAGTCATCTGTTGTACTCTTAGCAATGAAATGTTAATATGAAAGGTAAGAGAGAATTAGTAAATCAGTCATCTGTTGTACTCTTAGCAATGAAATGTTTATATGAAAGGTAAGAGAGAATTAGTAAATCAGTCATCTGTTGTACTCTTAGCAATGAAATGTTTATATGAAAGGTAAGAGAGAATTAGTAAATCAGTCATCTGTTGTACTCTTAGCAATGAAATGTTAATATGAAAGGTAAGAGAGAATTAGTAAATCAGTCATCTGTTGTACTCTTAGCAATGAAATGTTAATATGAAAGGTAAGAGAGAATTAGTAAATCAGTCATCTGTTGTACTCTTAGCAATGAAATGTTAATATGAAAGGTAAGAGAGAATTAGTAAATCAGTCATCTGTTGTACTCTTAGCAATGAAATGTTTATATGAAAGGTAAGAGAGAATTAGTAAATCAGTCATCTGTTGTACTCTTAGCAATGAAATGTTAATATGAAAGGTAAGAGAGAATTAGTAAATCAGTCATCTGTTGTACTCTTAGCAATGAAATGTTAATATGAAAGGTAAGAGAGAATTAGTAAATCAGTCATCTGTTGTACTCTTAGCAATGAAATGTTAATATGAAAGGTAAGAGAGAATTAGTAAATCAGTCATCTGTTGTACTCTTAGCAATGAAATGTTAATATGAAAGGTAAGAGAGAATTAGTAAATCAGTCATCTGTTGTACTCTTAGCAATGAAATGTTAATATGAAAGGTAAGAGAGAATTAGTAAATCAGTCATCTGTTGTACTCTTAGCAATGAAATGTTAATATGAAAGGTAAGAGAGAATTAGTAAATCAGTCATCTGTTGTACTCTTAGCAATGAAATGTTTATATGAAAGGTAAGAGAGAATTAGTAAATCAGTCATCTGTTGTACTCTTAACAATGAAATGTTTATATGAAAGGTAAGAGAGAATTAGTAAATCAGTCATCTGTTGTACTCTTAGCAATGAAATGTTAATATGAAAGGTAAGAGAGAATTAGTAAATCAGTCATCTGTTGTACTCTTAGCAATGAAATGTTAATATGAAAGGTAAGAGAGAATTAGTAAATCAGTCATCTGTTGTACTCTTAGCAATGAAATGTTTATATGAAAGGTAAGAGAGAATTAGTAAATCAGTCATCTGTTGTACTCTTAGCAATGAAATGTTAATATGAAAGGTAAGAGAGAATTAGTAAATCAGTCATCTGTTGTACTCTTAGCAATGAAATGTTTATATGAAAGGTAAGAGAGAATTAGTAAATCAGTCATCTGTTGTACTCTTAGCAATGAAATGTTAATATGAAAGGTAAGAGAGAATTAGTAAATCAGTCATCTGTTGTACTCTTAGCAATGAAATGTTAATATGAAAGGTAAGAGAGAATTAGTAAATCAGTCATCTGTTGTACTCTTAGCAATGAAATGTTAATATGAAAGGTAAGAGAGAATTAGTAAATCAGTCATCTGTTGTACTCTTAGCAATGAAATGTTAATATGAAAGGTAAGAGAGAATTAGTAAATCAGTCATCTGTTGTACTCTTAGCAATGAAATGTTAATATGAAAGGTAAGAGAGAATTAGTAAATCAGTCATCTGTTGTACTCTTAGCAATGAAATGTTAATATGAAAGGTAAGAGAGAATTAGTAAATCAGTCATCTGTTGTACTCTTAGCAATGAAATGTTAATATGAAAGGTAAGAGAGAATTAGTAAATCAGTCATCTGTTGTACTCTTAGCAATGAAATGTTAATATGAAAGGTAAGAGAGAATTAGTAAATCAGTCATCTGTTGTACTCTTAGCAATGAAATGTTAATATGAAAGGTAAGAGAGAATTAGTAAATCAGTCATCTGTTGTACTCTTAGCAATGAAATGTTAATATGAAAGGTAAGAGAGAATTAGTAAATCAGTCATCTGTTGAACTCTTAGCAATGAAATGTTTATATGAAAGGTAAGAGAGAATTAGTAAATCAGTCATCTGTTGTACTCTTAGCAATGAAATGTTTATATGAAAGGTAAGAGAGAATTAGTAAATCAGTCATCTGTTGTACTCTTAGCAATGAAATGTTTATATGAAAGGTAAGAGAGAATGAGTAAATCAGTCATCTGTTGTACTCTTAGCAAGGTGAAAGCAGAGAGAATGTGAGTGAGTTATCTGCTGCAGTTTTAGCAGGGAAGGGGGAGGTAGTGGGTGAGTTATTTATCGTTATCTAAACAGAGAGGGAGGGAGCGACTTAGTGAATGAGTTATTCGTTGCAGTTTTAACAGAGAGGGAGGGGGTGGGGGGGTTGTGGGCGAGTTATTTATCGTTGTTTTAACAGAGAGGGAGGGAGCGATTTAAAGAATGAGTTATTCGTTGCAGTTTTAACAGGAAGGAAGGGGGGTGAGTTATTTGTCGCGAGGGAGCGATTTAGTGAATGAGTTATTCGTTGCAGTTTTAACAGGGAGGGAGGGGGGGGGGGGGGTTGTGGGTGAGTAATTTATCGTTGTTTTAACAGAGAGGGAGGGAGCGACTTAGTGAATGAGTTATTCGTTGCAGTTTTAACAGGGAGGGAGTGGGGGGGGGGGGGGGAGGGTAGTGGGTGAGTTATTTATCGTTGTTTTAACAGAGAGGGAGGGAGCGACTTAGTGAATGAGTTATTCGTTGCAGTTTTAACAGGGAGGGAGGGGGGGGGGTTGTGGGTGAGTAATTTATCGTTGTTTTAACAGAGAGGGAGGGAGCGACTTAGTGAATGAGTTATTCGTTGCAGTTTTAACAGGGAGGGGGGGGGGGGATGTGGGTGAGTAATTTATCGTTGTTTTAACAGAGAGGGAGGGAGCGATTTAGTGAGTGAGTTATTTGTTGCAGTTTTAACAGGGAGGGAGGGGGGGTAGTGGGCGAGTTATTTATCGTTATTTTAACAGAGAGGGAGGGAGCGATTTAGTGAATGAGTTATTCGTTGCAGTTTTAACAGGGAGGGAGGGGGGGGGGGGTTAGTGGGTGAGTTGTTTATCGTTGTTTTAACAGAGAGGGAGGGAGCGAGTTAGTGAATAAGTTATTCGTTGCAGTTTTAACAGGGAGGAGGGGGGGGGGGGTTCTGGGTGAGTTATTTATCGTTGTTTTAACAGAGAGGGAGGGAGAGAGTTAGTGAATGAGTTATTCGTTGCAGTTTTAACAGGGAGGAGGGGGCGGGTAGTGGGTGAGTTATTTATCGTTATTTTAACAGAGAGGGAGGGAGCGATTTAGTGAATGAGTTATTCGTTGCAGTTTTAACAGGGAGGGAAGGGGGGGGGGGGGGTAGGGGGTGAGTTATTTATCGTTATTTTAACAGAGAGGGAGGAAGCGATTTAGTGAATAAGTAATTCGTTGCAGTTTTAACAGGGAGGGAGGGAGGGGGGGAGTAATTTATTGTTATTTTAACACAGAGAGAGGGAGAGAGTTAGTGAACGAGTTATTCGTTGCGGTTTTAACAGGGAGGGAGGGGGGGTGAGTAATTTATCGTTATTTTAACAAAGCGGGAGGGAGAGAGTTAGTGAATGAGTTATTCGTTGCAGTTTTAACAGGGAGGGAAGGGGGGGGGGTTAGTGGGCGAGTTATTTATCGTTATTTTAACAAAGAGAGAGGGAGAGAGTTAGTGACTGAGTTATTCGCATGCGTGACAGAGGGACTCGGCGCGACAGTCAACCGAAACATTGAGCGAGAGTGTCCGTTTGTTTGTTTGTTTGTTTGTTGTTTTTTAAATGTAAAGCACTGAAATCACATTGAAGGCATGTTCTGTCCGCAGACAAACGCAATGTGCACGTCTGGAAACTTAGATGAATGAATGGATGTTCGTGGAGCTCCTAAAACGTGCGTGCATGCCTGCGTGCGTGCGCGCGCGCGCGCGTGTGTGTGTGTGTGTGTGTGTGTGTGTGTGTGTGTGTGTGTGTGTGTGAGTGTGTGTGTGTGTGAGTGTGTGTGTGCGTGTGTGTGTGTGTGTGTGTGTGTGTGTGCGTGCGTGCGTGCGTGCGTGTGTGTGTGTGTGTGACAGATGGACAGAGCCAGTGGAATGCACACACGCTCCATCCTATGTAAGCCGGTCAGGAACCGTGACAGCCAGATCATAGGTGAGTACCATCGCCCTGAGAACTTTTCACACACACGTGAGTGAGCACAGGTACACAAAATAAAGGTGACTAAAGCGTATTGGAAACGATCGAACAAAAAAAAAAAAAGGAAAGAAATCTAATCAAAGGGTGTGATCATGTTCAGAAAAAAAAGTATGAAGATATAGAGATAAACTGTGGGAAACAACATTTAAAAAAAAAAGATCAATGATTATAAAAACATACAGAATGTTTTTCTTTTTGCGTACGCAGGCTGATACTTACTGCGGACACTCCCTGTATAGACAGGCAAGGATTAATCCCATCTACTCAACAAAGGGAGTGGAGTTTTGTGTGTATGACCGAGAAAATTGATCAAATTGCACCAAAACATGTGGAAAAATAATCGAAGGCATGAAAAGGAAGAGTATAATAAGAAAAAAAAGGGGGCATGAAACCGTGCAGAAATATTGCTGAAACAGTATGGGAATGTATAGAATCTCATCAAATCGTTTGAAAGCATACCCCAAAACAAGCCATAATTAAGTGGTATGAGAATGTACAGAATAGCAAAATATAGTGAAAAGTGCACGTGGAAGTATCAAAGGGTATGACATACATGCAGAATAAAACAACAACAGAGGTTAGGAAAGCGCACACAGAAAAAAATAATCTAAAGTCAGGAAACAGAGAGAACAGAAATCATAGGATTGGAAAACAGATAGAACAATGTTCAAAGATATGAAAGCGTATAGAGCAGTAATGATAGGAGATGAAAACATACAAAGCACTGATATAGGATTTGAACACAGGTAGAACAATAATCAAAGGAAATAAAAACGTACCGAACAATAGTCAAAAGATATATGAACACACAGAACACTAAGCAGTGTATATCAAGATACACAGAACAATAACCAAAAGATACAAAAACCTACAGAACACTAAGCAGTGTATATCAAGATACACAGAACAATAACCAAAAGATACAAAAACCTACAGAACAGTAAACAGTATATATTAAAAGGTAAAGAACGATAACCAGGGTATGAACACAGCAGAAAAAAAAATGTACCAAAGGGTTGAAAAGTCTTTCAGCTCTTTTTTTCATTAAGAGTCACTTTAATTTTGGACTTTAATGCAAATTTCCCATGCGAATATGATCGGAGCTAGAGGTAGGAAAATAACCCTTGTTACATATTCAGCTTTTTGTTATCTGCAAACGGTACACGTGGAATACAAACGCTCCTTGACTTGTCCCTGCTCTTCGTGAAATGTTCACGGTCTAATTCTGCGGTATTACTTGATACGAGTTTGAAGTATTCGTTCTCTCAGTCAGCCAGTGAGGACGTTTCATCGAGTGTCGTCAGCAGCGAAAGGGTGATGGCCATCGCCGACAAGTCTGCGAATATGAGAGAGAGAGGTGGGGTGGGGGTGTGGGGGGGGGGGGGGGGGGGGGGGTAGGTAAAAGGAAAGGTGGAGAGAGAGAGAGAGAGAACACTGAACACTGAACACTGAACATGTTTAATGTCATTAGCTATGCAGCCTTAGTGACATGGGGGGTAAAGCACGAAATAATCATATCGAAAACAAAAGTAGCAACATAAAAGAAACATCCATCAATTGGAAGCTTGAAATACCAGCAGAATGGGCCAGTATCACGACCATCCAGTTTAATAATATTCGTAAAAGTAAATATGTAAATACGATACCCAAAATATTTTACTACTTCCTGAACCATTCATTTTTCAATTGTACATCGTAAGTTCTAATTGCTGATAACTTCTGAGCGAATCTTCAATGCCTCTGCAATGTATCTGGCAAGTGATTTCACTGAATTATCATCATAATTCAGTTTCAGAATTCCAAATGTGTCCTGATTTATGGCAACATTCTTTTGAAAAAACTAACACTTATCTCGTACAGCACTGTAATTTCTACAATGAAACAAAAAATGCGATTCATCCTCCCTAAGGAAGCCACACAATGGACACGGTGACGCTGTAGATGACTCAGTATAGAACCATCTTTTATGGGCGTTTAGACCAAGAGTCCTTGTTCTAAGTCTGGATAGACAAATTTTATGCCATCTGTTCGTTAATACTGAAATATACTTTTCCGTTTCAAATATACTTTTAAAGCCATAAAACCAGTTTATTTGTCCGTGTTTTCCATTTTAGAATGCCAGTTTTGTTTATATGAAGCTATCATCCTGTCTTTGAATTCCAGAATAAAGCCGTCCTCGTAACCAACTCCCTGGCACATCCATACAATCCCAAATCCATGAGTAGTCAAGATCTTCTTAACAGAATATACCCAATTTTCTTTTCCTCGTTCATGTTCATTCAATAACATTTCATAAGCCTGTTTACAAGTCTTGAGGCAGGAAGCCTCAGTAGTTTTAGCCAGTATTTTATGCATTTAATGTTGGACCTAATATACAGTGGGTATCTGCCTGTTTCTCCATAAGTTACAGTATTCGAAGAATGTAGGGGAACATTTAAAAAGCGCTTAATTGCAAACGTATGAACTTTTTCTAAATCTTTGTTGTTGTGAAGTTCCCCATATTTCAGCACCATATGTAAGAACTGGCTCAATTTTGGCATCAAAGAGTTTCCAGAATATTCTTGAATCAAGTGAGTTAAGTTTGTGCAAAGCTCTTAAGATCTCTGTGACACCTTTTTTTTCCTTTTCTACAAGTCTCTGTTACTGCGTTTTGTAAACTCAACTTTGTTGTAAAAATCATGCCTAAATACTTGTAGGAATTAGTTACTTTAACCTCACTAGTGCATAAAACCATTTTTCATGACGGGAAAGATGACCACCTTTCTAAATACCATTATATTAGTTTTATCAAGGTTAACATTTAAAAAAAGACGATCTGCCTCTTGCTTTAACCTATTTAACTGATTCTGAAGACCTACAGTAGTGCTGGACAACATTATTACATCATCTGCAAATAGCATAAGAAAAAATTCAGCCGCTCCTGGGGTCTTTGAATACCATGTTTTCCATTTTTACTTATCTCACTGCCAATTCATTAATAAAAAATGAAAACAAAAGTGGACTTAGTAAACAACCCTGCTTCACTCCTTGTGGACAGTTAAAGACATCTGAATAAACACACCTATCCCGCACGCATGCTAACACAGAATCGTATACACCACGGAGAGCCATGTACAGCTTGCCATCCACTCCACTTTTACGTAAATTAATCCACAGCATATTTCGATTCACGGAGTCGAAAGCCTTTCTAAAGTCCACAAAAGCGACATACAATTTTTTGTTTTTCAATAAATGCGTTTGAATTAGTGCGAAAAGGGTAAATATATGGTCTGTAGTGCTATAACCTGATCGAAACCCAGCCTGTTCTAAAATGATTTTTTCCTCCCGTTCTGCCATATTGTCAGTCTTCTATTTAAAATATGAGTATAGATTTTGCTAACGACACTTGTAAGCGCAACACCACGGTAATTGTCTGGGTTGTTAGGATCTCCTTTTTGTGAATAGGAATAAGTATAGACCTGGCCCAAAGTGCAGGGAAGTTTCCATCGTTAAACATTCTGTTAAATAACATGACAAGGAAATCAATTATCTTTGAGTTGGCATGTTTCAGCATTTCACCTAAAATCATGTCTGGGCCTGCACCTTTTTCCTGATTTTAATCTTTTTATACTGTCAGTTACCTCTTTTTTGCTTATCCAATCATTGAACAAAGGTTCTTCAAAATCTCCAGCATCCTCAATCACTATAACATTATCATCGCTTCTGTTATCTATAGTCCCAAAGACTGCAGAAAAGTGATCATACCATTGTTGCGAAACTTATTATCATTATAAACAAAGGACTTTCTATTAAACTGATCTAATTATTTTCCAAAATAAACTTGAATCTTTAATTGAATTTTTCAGCATTTGTAATTTTGCTTCTTCAAATTCATGTTTCTTTTTTCTTTTCAAGTGCCCATATTCCCTTCTTTCATTTACATACCTTTCCCGTGGTGTTTATATTTTCTTCACTTTTACACCTTTGAAAACTTTTCAGAAGACCTTTAACTATTCTTTTCTTTTTTTTCACACTCATCATCAAACCATTCATTGCATTCTTTCTTTCTCTTTCCAACTGTTCGAACCATGCACTCAGCGGCTTCACGTAACGCACGTGAAAAAATATCAACACAAGCATTAATGTCAGTAGATAACAAATCAACGGCATTTTGTAGACCATCTTTGAAAGTATGACTGTTAAGCTCATTTTTATAACATTCTACGTATTCGTCGGACCACACTATCCGTTCTTCACCTTTCTGAGATGAAATACTTTCCTTATTGCCCAAAGCGTTTTTCCATTTCAATTCTATTGGCAAATGCCAGGAGAATAACTTGTCACCAACACACATATTGCATTTTTTTAACAAACAATCTGAAACAAGAATATAATCAATTACACTGCGTCCTTGTGGTGACACAAAAGTAAAATCTCCTTCGGAATCACTTTCACAAAAACCATTCAAAATCATAAGATCAAATAAACAACAAAGATCCAACAGGGATTTCCCGAAATTATTTATAGTAGTATCCTTTGAACGACGCACGTTTACCTCAGCTTCGTTGCTGCTAACACCGAATTCAGAAACACAACCCATTTCTTCCACATCCGATTGCTCACAGCCTGTCCGTGCATTTAAGTCTCCCCACACTAACATGTATGCATCATCATCCTGCATATGTCCAATAAACATTCTTCCAACATTAAAATGCCATCTTTCAAATTTGTTCGTTCGTACAATGGCCCCCTTCTGGTACTACATAAGTTGACACAAGGACAACATCTTTTTCTAACCTGAAAACACTTTTATTAACTTTTAGAACGACAGTATTTTCACACACAATGTCTATTTTTTCACAAACCGTTCTAAGCATTTCTTTATTAATACTAGTACACCACTGATTTTCTTCCGTGCTGTGATAATTTTTTTGCAGGAGCAAAAAACTTTAAATAATCAGGAAAAATACTGTTATAATCAAAGGAAGCATCAGCGAATGTTTCTGTTAGGCAATAAAATGAAAAGAATTGACATAATTAATAAACATAACGTCTGACAATTTCGTATAAAGATTTTCAACATTATAGTTGAGAAATGTCCATTCATTTGGATGGTCGAGCCTGTCCTATCTGTTCTTGCTCCGCAAGTGTCTGTCAGTGTCACGACCACGGTTTCCCCGGTGTGTGTGGAGTTCAGTCTGTCTGCCAGCCGACCCTCTCCGTCCTCCGCTCGCAGAACCCGTGACGTCATGGTGAGAGGAAATCCCACCACCCCTCACTCCGCCACCTGTTTTACCTTGGGAATCCCGCAACACTCAGCGAAACACTGCACTACCGGCCCCCTCCGTCACACCTCGCTGCACATCTGGCGAATCTTCCCGCCTACGATGCGATCCCCACCATCACGCGCAAGGTCACGGCAGTGATGATCACTAAGTGAAGGCCGCACATTGGCAGGGAGACCCCCACCCCCAACAGCCACCCCAGAACTTGGCTGCCCGCCGACATCATCAACTGAAGGAGGCGTGCGGTCAACATTGCACGTGGAAGTCATGCACTGGTTCACTGTGTCACTATGATGACACTGGCGAGAGAGAGAGGAGAGAGAGAGACGAAATGTGGAGAGAGAGAGAAGTTGAACCTGTTCCTTCTATCCATCCACCCTCTTCCTCTGTCCACCCCCTTTCCCCCTCACCCCCCCCCCCACCCATCCTCCCCTTTCTCCGACGAGAGTGTAACTCCATAAATTCTTATCGTCATTCCATGGTGATCAATTGTTTTTTCTGAAAGAAAAAAAAACAAAAAACAAGGGAAAGAAGGAAACAAAATCTTTA
>CM031627.1:34925039-34947538 GCA_018398815.1 Conus ventricosus | reverse complement strand
ATGTTATCATAGTATCTTCCGTGACATCAATTTCCCCAGTCTGTCCTCGCCATTTGTTTCATTGAATACACTAAAGAAGTGTTTATACCATTGTTCTGAAGTGATTGTGTTATAAATAGCCGATTTTCTGTTCACTGATCGGATTGTTTGCCAAAAAGACTTACGATCCGTTAATGGACTGCTGCAATTTTTCTAATCTCGCTTGATCAAAATCGTTTTTCTTTTTGCTAAGTAAATATTTATATTCTTTCCTTTCTTTAACATAGGTTTCTTTCTTTTCATGGTTATATTTCTTTAACCGTTTAAATGTCCATAACGATCGTCTTACCTTTCTCTTTTCCTCTCACACTCGTCGTCAAACCAGCTGCTTTTCTTTTTGCCTGTTCCTACTTTTGATCATGCACGCAGCAGCGCTGCACAGTGAACTTGTAAATGTTTCAATAGAACTATTAATGTCAGTATCGAGTTCCGTATAAGCATTCTGTAGACATTGTTTAAAGTGTACAGACTGTTGTTCTTCTTCGTACTGAAATGCATAGTATTCAGACCATATGATGCGATTTTCAGTACTACCATTTTCAACATCACAACCTCTGTTGCTATGACTTTCCGTACAAACATTCTTCCATTTGAATTCCACAGGTAAATGCCATGAGTCAATTTTATCGCTGACGCATAAATCACAAGACTGTGTTAAAAAACATATCTTCTGAGATGACTACATAATCTATCACACTGCAGCCATGTGGCGAAACATATGTGAACTCACCATTCGAGTCACTAGGGCACAAACCATTGACTATGATGCAATTTAACTGAAAACACATATTTAATAAGGAATTGCAAAATTATTACTACAAACATCCTTTGATTTCCTCTTCAACCCCCCAATCACAATGTTTTCATCCATGACATCGTAATCAGAATTGGGAGAATAATTCAACATAGAGAACAGTATTTTACCAATCCTGGCTCACTTGCTTCACCACCGAGTTTTTGGGCGAAAGTGGCCTTAAAGCCGCCTTTTCCTGTGGCGGAAGAGAGAGAGAGAGAATCACCGGCAGACAGACAGAGAAGAGAGAGACAGACAGACAGACAGAGAGGCGGCAGACACACACACACACACACACACACTCTTTCTCTCTCTCAATTAATGACATAAAATCCGCACACTTCTTCTGACTAATTTCCACCTACAAACTTTGTACACGGGGCTGAAATCTGATCACTTAATTTACGGCTCGCGGCAGTTTGCACCTAGCCTGTGCTGTTTAAACGAAACACACTTGGCTGGTTACACTACATTGCATCAGAAATTCGAGATTGCCACGTCGACAAACCAGATCGAGGCTGTCACGCGAACACAACTGGGGCTGACATTGTTGTTTTGAGCCACCACTCAAGAAGGCTGTGTGTTGTGACCACTGTGTTTTACTTGTGTTATTTAAAATGGCTAAAACGTTACTGAAGAACAGGTTTGTTATTCGAGGCCATAAGTTTTACTTTAACTGCATGTTGTGAAACCGGAGAGATTGTTTTTTAGAAAACGAAAAAAGTGAACTAACTGCTTTGGAAATGAACGGCTATCTTAAAGGTTTGTTGGTTCAAGGAAATGAAACAAGATGTAGCTAGTTTTAATACGTGTTTGACTATTGATGGTGATAAGTTTTATATTTTTAACATAAAATCCGCACACTTATTCTGACTAATTTCTAACCTACAAAACTATGTGTAGACACGAGGCCGAAACCTCCGCTTAATTTACGGCTAGCGAGACGCGCTACCTTCGTTCACACAGTGCACGGCAAGCGACCAAAAAATCAATAAAGCGAGAGACTGGGCTTGCCAGGTGAGGGTGGGGGTGAGGGGGGTGTATTCATTTCAGGTTGACAGCGCGCCAGGTGTCGTTAGCGAATGTTCTAGACTGTTAGGTGTCACTCCCACTTTGTGGCCGCCACGGGTTGTATTGTTCTTAGTTTGTATCAGACTTGATTGATTGTTAACTACAGATTCAGTGTTCATGTGGCAGGCTGATCTGTGTATTAAGATGTGTATACTTTTCTACTTTTCTAATTCTAACCAGTTCATCTGCCTTCAAGTGTGCCCTTATGCAACTGAATGGCGATTTTTTAATGTTCTGGCAAACAAACTAGATAGGGTTAGGCAGACCTTAGTACATCTACTAGTATGGAGAGGAGTAGTGTGTGGCCGGCACTATCTTCATATAAATGCTCCAAATATACAATGACGGTTGTACTACTACTGGCGATTCCCAAGCCTGGATAAGAAAAGTGGTATAAACTTTTTTTGTGCAAGAAGGAAAGTATAATGAAACTCTTTGTTGTGGGAGGCAACCTGCGGTGAAGTTAGCCTTGCTGACTGCTACTATAAATAGCCGTTCATGCTGTGAACGCCTTATTTTCGTGGCAAGAGGACTGCAGTAAAATTAGCCTTGCTGACTGCTACTATAAATAACCGTTCATGCGGTGAACGCCTATTTATAGTAGCAAGAGGGCTGCGGTAAAATCCGTTTTGCTATAAATAACCGTTCATGCGGTGAACGCCTATTTATAGTAGCAAGAGGGCTACGGTAAAATCCGCCTTGCTATAAATAACCGTTCATGCGGTGAACGCCTATTTATAGTAGCAAGAGGGCTACGGTACTGCCTGTACTTGCTATGTGCGGACACTAAGGGAGGTAACTCCTGCGCACCCCCACCCCACGCACGCACTCTCCCCACCCCCACCCCACGCACGCACGTCTCCCCACCCCCACCCACGCACGCACACTTAAGTCATTCACAAGTCATCCTCAAGTCATTCACAAGTCATCCTCAAGTCATTTACAAGTTATCCTCAAGTCATTCACAAGTCATCCTTAAGTTATTCACAAGTTCTTACTTAAGTCATCCTCAAGTCATTCACAAGTTATCCTCAAGTTATTCACAAGTCATCCTCAAGTCATTTACAAGTTCTTACTTAAGTCATCTTTAAGTCACCCCAAGTCATCCTCAAGTTCTTACCCAAGTTAACCTAAGATCATAACTAAGTCATCCTCTAAGTACAACCAAGTTCTTTATTTAAGTATCTTATAATTATCAAAAAAATACAATCTATGTTTTTATCTTAAATAGTAAATGTCTAAGATAGTACACACACGCCTCAAAAAAACGCGTCATCGTTGAGGATGTCTTGCTCAGCGTTCTCTGCATAAATCTTAAGGAAGGTTTTACATCCGAAGCAACCGCATTGATTACAATTCGGGTCTATGGAAATGTCTTTTATAAACTCCAGGTCTTTATTTATTGACTTCATCATTTTATAATACGCCATGATCTATTTTTATAAAAAAAATTTAAAATTAAGTTCTTAAAATATTATTCCATTATAAATGGATCAAAATGATGCTTTGTTATTGGCGGTTTTGGCGTGCAGTTGTCTTTTTCTGTATTTAACGGTTCAGGTTGTTTTAACTTCTTTCGTTCTGTTGCAATTGTGTATATATTTTATAGCCGCAATAACTGCCCCCAACAGCAGCAATAGCGCCAAAAATGGCAACAGTTTTAAGTTCAATATTCCATGAAGACTTTGGGGCCCTTGTATCACATGGAGTTTTTATAGCTGGCATTGAATCAACTTGTTCTGGCGTTGGCGGCGCTATGTTTTCATGACGAGTCATATTCTGTAACATTAATTTTTTTTGTCTGTTCCACTCTGCTAATTTTTTTCCTGCTTCAACACGCCCAGGATTTTTAATGGTCTCCACCTGGTTCAGTGTTTTCTGATGATTTTCTGGCTTGGTTACTTTCTCCACCTGGTTCAGTGTTTTCTGGTTCTGCTGATTTTCCAGATCGTTCATTTTGAAGGGAAATAAAATCTATATGATTAAAAGTTATTAATCCCATGATTAATGGCGATAACAATGTTCCAAATCTGTAATACAGA
Source organism: Conus ventricosus (assembly GCA_018398815.1). Classification (NCBI taxonomy): domain Eukaryota; kingdom Metazoa; phylum Mollusca; class Gastropoda; order Neogastropoda; family Conidae; genus Conus; species Conus ventricosus. The sequence continues at coordinate 34,943,593 of CM031627.1, read as the reverse complement.
TCACACCCTAGAGACTCTAATGACTTTGTTAAAACTGGATCTTGCGTTAATCATACGTAAGATCTTGTTCAGAATCAATGGGAGCAAATCTACTGACTAGTTTAGTGTACAAACTAAGAACCGTTTGCCCCACACTTTTCACCATTCTAGACCCCAGCTGCGCTTCATACCCGTTATGATACTTTAAAATGTCTTGCGGGGACATTTGTTGAATCTGTTCTATGCTGAATTCAGTTCCGAGGAACTGTTTTGTTTTTCCACATGCTGCCAAAGAATACAGCCTCTCCTTTTTGGGCATAATAGCTTGGTCATCAGCTTGGTCATTCATAAGTTCAGGAAGGTTTAGGCTGCCTTGTAGCTGTAGTAGATCATCGCTGTTCATGTTTTTTTATATTAATTATAATTATTTTATTTTTTTAAAATGAGCACCGAAAAAACTATTGCTAACCTTGTATACCATTCTGCTGTTATTGGAGGACTAAGTGTAGGATACTCAATGCTTGGTAAAAGCTTGTTAAGAATTAAACCAGCAGATCTTGGCAAACTAGACTTTGAGGATTCAGCAAAACTGATTGCTATTATTGCAGCTTCATTTGCTACGAAAGATTTTCTAGTTAAGCAAGGAATAATTCCAGAGAATATAAATATGTAAGAAAAAAAATACATTTATAAAAAATGGCTTCACTCGCAATAATGATAGGCGGCGCTGTGGTGAATGCGCTTGCTTTTAGCGGAAGTAATTTCGCATTTAGTAAACTGCGGGATGACAGCGAGAGAAAAAGACATAACAAAGCTATGGAGCAACTAGCAGCTGCACAAGACGCCTATGAAAGGCAGAGACTTGAGCAGTTAGATTTTATTAATGACACCCTGAAAGAACAGGGGCATGCAGCTTACATATTTAAAGATGTTGATCAAGCAATAAAACAATATTATCTAGTAACAGGCAAACCGGTCCAGACATTGCCCCCACCAAAATTCAGTGACTTTTATCAACCATCAGAAAAACAAAAGATGCAAGAAATCGCGTTTATTGTCGTTGGTATGACCGTCGTGTATTTTGTTGCACATAATATTGGCTGAATAAAAAATGAACAAAATCTATTATTCGCCCAAAGGATATTGGAAGGGCATCACAGCAATTAAAAAGCTAAGCCAAGCGGCAGGAGTCAGTGAACAAACAGCAAAAGAATGGTTATCTAAACAAGCGATTTGGCAAATTTATTTACCTGCACCTAGGCGAATACAGAGACCACACTTTGTTAATACAACTCCAAACGACACCCATCAAATGGATCTTCTATATTTACCCTCTGATAGGATTAGACGAAAAAGATTTAAGTACGCACTTACAGTCATTGACATAGCTTCAAGATACAAAGATGCGGAGCCATTAACACAAAAGAGTGCTTCTGCTGTTGCTGTTGCTATACAACTGATATACCAACGAGGGCCACTAACTTATCCTCGCATGATTCAAGTCGATGATGGAAAAGAATTTAAAGGGCAAGTGAATCAATTATTGTTAAAACATAGAGTTACCATTAAAAGAGGCATTCCAGGAGTTCACAGATCACAGGCTTTAGTTGAAAACTTTAACAAACAGTTAGCCGAAAGACTTTTCTCCTACCAGTATCACAGAGAGCTTATTGACAACTCTCGCAACACAGAATGGGTTAGAAGATTGCCCTCAGTTTTGCGCGCAATGAATAATGAAGAATTTAAAGGGTTAAAGCCAGTACAAGCAATCAAAAGAAAAACAATAAATGTTGCTGAAGACTCCAGTACACCCAGCAAACTATTACCGTTTGGTTTGAAAGTAAGGTACCTTTATTTACCGGGGGAAGCAGAAGGGGACACTCGCATCAGGGCAACAGATCCAGTTTGGAGTGTTGACCCGTACGAAATAAAAAGAATTGTAAAGATGAATCCGCCCGTGTATTATTTACGAGAAACTGGCACAACAAAACAACCAGCTCCTCAAAGATCTTTTGTGAAGGAAGAACTGCAGATAATCCCGCCAGACACTGTTCCGCTTTAATTAATTGACGGTTCTCCAGTGCCCAATTGCATATGAAAACTCTGGATTAACAAACACCCGTTTTGTGTTTGTTCTATCTAATGACTTCTTTGTTACAACAGTTGTGTTGATCTCATGTAGATTAGATCGCAGTTTTACGTTGTCATGATGGAAAGTCTTATTGCCAAACAATGCTTCTTTGTAGTTGTCATGCGATATGTTTGACTGCACAACGCTGCGAGATATTCCTTTTGCTTTCTTAATGATTTTCTCCTGGCTCGAAATACTGTACATTTTTGACCTTAGCCCCACATACTCCTTGATCACCTTTCCAGATAATTCATCCTTCATCTTTCCTAAAACCTTCTTATTAACGATTGAATGTAAAGGCGAATCTTTAGGGTAATCAGATGTGTCGTACCATCCCGCATGTCCTTTAGCTACTTCCATTTCCATGTCTTTATAGATGTCTTCAGTAGGAATATCTATAACAAAACTATCTGTATCTGTGTAAAGTACTCTGGACTCAGGATACGAGGGCTTAAAGTAGTCATAAAGAAACTCTAACATCAAAAGCTTGATAATTCTAAAACAGTAAACCCAATAAATACAGGTTTGTCTAATTTGACTTCTTTTTTTCATCATTATGCCAAAAAGCTGATCAATGAAATCTTCTGAAGTCTTGATAATTTGGTTTTGAAGTTAGCTTAATTGCTTCATTCTCTCTGTGACCAATCTGACGTCTTTGCGCTTGTGCGGATTCTCCATAGTCTTTCCGAAACACTGTTGTCATCAACTTGAAAAAGTCTTTTCTGAAGCATCTGTGGATTTAGTTTCTGAGATCAGTGTTCTTCATGATGTATGGTTTCATGAACTGTTCTTGATCAAAGCAATTATGCGATGAACAGCTGTCAACTTCAGCCCATGTCTTAAATAAAATTGTAGAAGTCTGTAATGGCAGACATAATTTTTTTGCCTCGAAGATTAGGCACAAGTTTAGGCGCTCTCTTGGATCCATCTTAGACTTCTGCTGCTAATGGATAGTCATTATGCAGTCATGGAGTTCATGAGGATATTCTAAGTCAACTTCTAGAATGAAGCCGCGCTGCTGATCAGGCGTTAAACTGTTCAACCACTTTAAATGCCTTTGAATATTATTCGTACCTGTGTACATCTTGAAGTTACGTAATGGAAGCGATTGCGCCATAGCCCAACCATACAGATGTTTGCATCTAAATACATGAGAAGTTAGACCTTTTACTCGGATCATAGTCGTCCAAGTATTGTTGTTTGCTTTACAGTAATGATGCGACGCCATACTAATTCCTCCACGCAATCCGTTTCAATCATCTGAATCATTGGTAGTCAGACAATAAATCATCTGTACTCCAGTAAACTTTAAGAAAGCATCCCAACTCATCCCGGGCGCAGAAATAAATGCGCAGGATCCACGCTATAAATGTTTCATGCAGGCTTTCTATAATTTTCAAAGACGTCCGCCAACAAACATGTATCGCCATCAAGTAATGATCATGATAGTCTCCCATCGTTTTACAATCTAACTCTGCCACGCTTCTTGAGCATTTGGTAATCAGAATCGCTGATGTCCTTTCCTCTAAGACTAGAAAAGAACGCGCCTTTAGGCGGAAGTGTATCTTCGTCAAACCTTTCCCAACTGTTCATGTACCATAAGATAAACGCCCTTTCTAACGAGTGTTGGGTCAAAATATTCTTCCGTTTATTGGCAGGACTTTAAGGACATAGCTATGACTCTAATGAACCCATCATGTGTTGCATAGAGTCGTAGAAAGACATGTTATTTAAAGTGAAAACACATGTACTTTCTGATGACTGTGCAATGCATGCTAACCCTGAAGGCGCTGGTACTGCTTGCATTATAAGGTGAGAGTCGTAACCTCGCAAGTTATGAAAGAATACAGGCAGCTTCCATGTCTTAGATCAAACTTTAGTTGAAGATTGCATTTACTGTGCGCTGCTCCTCTGAACTTTCCGCTAATTGATCATGGTCTCTTACTTTTGGATTCGCGCGTCTGATGAAGGCCTAAACCACAAATCCAACAGTGAGTGGCTGAGTCATACTGCTGTTGATCTTCAGGAGTCATTATGATTTCAGATAAATTCAGATATATAGAACAGTCATTACGCACTTGCTGCATGTCGCTGTAAAATCTTCTAGCCGCATCTGGTCCCCTGTATAATTCTGCGATGAATGAGCGCCATCCGACCTGACAACAATGAAGGCAAATGAACAAATCTGATGATTACTCATTAAGACTGTTTTTCGAAGTTTTTGCGGCGCTGGCCCTTCATAAGGAACAATGAGTGATTCGAAGTCTGCGTAAAACTACGTATGGAGAATTTTGCATCCGTTTCCAGTTCTTAAAACTAACTTTACGCCTTCTAGGGGCGTAATTAGTTCTGTATTACAATCAACTGGGCCGATACAATGTTTCTTATGTCGCTCGCGGCTTGAACAGATGGCATTCTTGTTAAACATTTCTGCAGAATTCTTGTTTGTGCCCATCTTTTGAAGTATGCTGCATTAGTTACTCATTGTTCGTATCAATGTATAATGTGGCAGCCCCGCTGGTGAAAACATTAGTAGTAAGTCAACATGATTTTTGTCTGGCTCGCCAATCGTTGGACTGTTCTTGGACACTTTAATTGCACCAAATCTGTTTCCCATCCCATGTGTAGACATTAACAGTTATTGGGTTGTTTTGTTCTTCAAACGATTAATGGAATCCACGCTAACAGGAAAGGATATTCCACTAAAGTTAAGATCATTGATGTAAGGACGAAGTTAGACACTCTCTCTGCGTTTTGCGAATATAATGCAGCCTTGCGAGAACACACCACATGAAACAATTTATTGTCTGTATTCTTATGTTAGAACTGCTTTTTTGAAACCAACTCTCGAGTAGTGAATGTAAGACCTGCCTACAATCGGTGCATACTTAGACTGTTTTAATCTGATCTCTAGGACTTCGCCCTCTGACCAACCGGAGCCTCTCATTTTGGCTTCTTCAGCGGCAGCGTCAAACTGTGCAAGCAGTTGGTCTGCCCAACCGGGTGTTAAGTCATTATGAGAAAGAATAGTCTGCTGTTTAGTTGAGACCCAGACTTCTAGATTTTCTTCATTTATTGTTACATAGTCGATTAAAACAGCTAACATACTTAACTGGCGGGTCTATTGTAGTTTACTTGGAACTTGAGAAATAGCATGAACAACGCTTGCCTGTACGTTTGTTGGGTCAATGACTTCTAAATCAATATCATTCAGCGCTCTTGACAAATTTTCTTGCATTGCTTCAAAAAATTCGTCTTGTCCTTCATATATCTTAGCCATGTTGAGTCTCTTTTCTAACTCAAAATATTTATTTAAATTAAAAAAAAATACTTAATCAGAATCAATATCGACGTCTTTTTGCGCTTGGACTCATAAACTAAAGTATAAACACCTTTTGGTGTTGTTAATGTGACTGTTAGAACAAGTTTAATGTCTCGTTTACTTTTTTTAAGCATTCCTTTTTTATCTGCTCGGGTCTGGCTGTTGAGAAAAACTTGTCACCGCCTTTCTTGAAGATCAAACTTTTGTCTTTTGTAGTCATCAAAATCGGCCTGTAAACGATTAAATTCTTCATCCGTGAGTTTGATCAACAAGCGCTTTATTTATTGTCAGTTTAAACGAACTAAGTTTAGCCGTTATTAGTTGAACCATAGCTGTGTGCTTTTGGAGTTTAGTTTTTATTTTTTGTGCAGCAGCACCTACAGCTAATGAACACAGGCCGAGAGCTAAAGACAAACCTCCTAGAGGTAAAGCTGCGGTGCGCCTATGCCTGTTGCTAAGAGACCAACACTCGTTCCTGCTGATAGAGCACTTATAGTTGATGCTCCAGATTAACATATGTAACAGCATTAAAGGCAGCAGAATACCTTCGTTTGGTTTTGCTGTATTTGAAAGGTCTTGCTCTAGTACTTGCTGCATTTGCGTAATGTTTGTAATCTAAAGGCTTTTTATGTAGGGGTTTCTATAACAGCAGAATTGCCTGCTATCTCTTCTTTTGGCGGCGCTGTAGCACATTTGGATAAACTTGAACAGACATGCTTTTATAAAATAAAAATAATTTAGTATTGTATATCTTTTAATCTGTTATTTTCAATATTCAGCTGCGCATCATATATTAAAAACAAATGTACATTAAGCGGTTTATCGGCTCTTCTTCTTTATCAATTTGAATGTTTATTACGTCTCTCACAGCTCTCCCGCTTCCATGCAACTGATTATCCTCTGTTGACCTTAGGTCAATCCATAAACCGTATTTTGTTGTTAAATAAATCATCAAGTCTTACACTGTGAAGGTGTAGATCTTTAGCCACAAGGTCAACTGTTGGATTTCTACACCTCCCACCTCCAAACAGTTTTCTATTTCATCAAATGCTGATAAGGTTTAAGCCCGCTAGCATAGATTTGGTTAGGACTGCCCTCAATCGAACATTGTACTTTCGTATTTTTGGATAAAAAACTTTTCACTTCCTCTTTGAATGGTTCTTCATCTTCACACAGCAATAAAATACCTTTAAAGCGATCTTGCTGAGACGCTAAAACTAAAATTCCATATAGTGTCTGCCCTGCTTCTAGGATATGTTGTATGATGAATCACTCTTTCGTAATATATTGCTAATTTTGACTGATATGGTGCTCAATCACCTTGCTAAATTAGGGTTGCTAACAACGTCAAACTCTAACGAGATGTCAGAAATGCTGTACATTGCTTCGGTGTCTGTTGATCTAAATAACACGTTTGTATTCGTTAAAAGTTAGTTCATAAGACAGTCGTCTTTTAATGCTCCTTGAAAGTATGGGGCATGCGCTTTTAACAACTCAAAATCTAAGGAATGGAAAAGCGATTTCCAAACGCAAAATTTACAGCCACATACTTTTAACCGTCTTATATCTGCGGCACCTATTCTATGTTTTAGTGCTTCTTCATTTTCTATTCCTTGAAACGCAAGATCAGCCCTTTCATTCCCGTTAGCCATAGATCAGAATAGGTTAAAAATATGTCTGCATTGTGTAAAGAAAATATTTCTTGCCCCTCAAGTTTTATAGAAATTTTCTTAACAATTGCCCGCCCCAAATTCTGGACAACTGTCCTGTTTGTGTCTGTTGTTGAATCAAGTACTATTTTAAAAGTAAGACGCGCAGAGCCTGCACAATCACTTCATCTGCTCCTAGGTCCGGAAATTTGACAGTAAGAATTTGATCTGCATCAATAGTAGATTGGATTATTTGGAACAGTAATATTCCGTTATTTCCCTTCACGCCAAAGGGCTCTTTCAGTCTTCTATGCGGGTCAAGAATTGACCATAATGTTTGCGACATTTTTAAAAACAAAATAAAAAGTTAATTAATTTAAAAAACATGGCAGGCATTGAAGATGAAGATTATGATGTTTTGATCGTGGAGACGACATGAGTGATTCCCCTTGGAGCGGCATCGCTCGGGCTCTCATTGCATGATGAATTAGCAGAAATCGGGAGTACATTACCAACAAGTCGGTATAAATTAACAGAAAGTAAGGTCAGATCATTTATACCAAAGTTTAGGCCAAGAACCTCCCGAATTTATAGACCCTAAATGATTTTGAAGTAAAAGATGACCATTTGTTTGTGAGGACGACCAAGGACAACTTGTTCAGCTTACAACTAAAAAAGACCCATCAAAGTTTTAGCCGTGGGTTCAATTAGAAAATAACACAGTGGTGAAAGAACAAAATCGCCTTGGCCTTGTTAGGCCAAAAATTAAGGGCGGAGGCAGTGCTAAACTTCAAAACACACGCAAGAACTCCCAACAGATAACCAAATGCAAAACATGGAACTTAAAGAATTAAATCAATCATCAGTGAATTAATAAATGTAATAGAAGCAGAAACCAGTTTTTCAGAAGAAACAGCATGAAGACTATACACGACTCACCGCTACCCATGCGAAAATAACGGCCCTTGATCATGCTTTAAGAACCATTAGAGGCGAATTAACAAACAATTTAGCAAAACTAGGTGAACTAGATGAGCATATTAAAAAGAGAAAAGAAAACTCGTTGAGGCTGATGAGCCAACTTAGGGCCTGATATTAAAGAAAGATAACCCAAAGACGTAAAAGATCTTGAACAAGAAAGATCAGCAAGACTAGAAGTCTAACTACTAACCGGGACCAATTAACGAACTCAAGTGAATAGAATAAGAGAAACTATCGAAAAAATTTATATGAAGACACGACACTAGCAGAACGAATACGAACACTGTTTAGAGACAAGAGTCACATAAGCAAGCGTTATAACGCCTTAGGATTTGCAATAAAGCACACTAGGTTGCTATACAGGCGGCGGTGAGCCAAAGTCCAGCGCCTCCATCGCCATCACCTGATAAAATCATGGTAAAAAAACAACTTGATCATCTTGCGAGTTATTAAAAAAATTAGCCAGTAAAGCTAAGACTCTTTACCAGGTATATTAGAGGTATTGTTGCTGGCTTGTTGTCTACTGCAAGCAAAGTATTTGGCTTATGCCGAGCACTTATGGGCATTAGTTCTCTTAATATTTGGGTTTACTATTGAGTAAGATAAAGACCAATAATCCTAAAGCAGTTAATCCAACAACAAACGCTGTCTTTTTCATATTCAGGTCATCGCGAACAGAGTCCGCAGCTTTGCTGAGTCTTCAATGACTTGGGGGTTGGACTTCGGGGATTGGATGACTTAATCTTGGGTGTTCTTTTATTGTTTGTAATATTACTGGCCCAGAATTTATGTCGTTTTTCTCCCAACCTTCTGTTCATTGCCTGCTATAAGAATTTCATTATTATAGTTTATTATTGTACCTATCTGGAGTCGAGGTCAGAAGGCACATGTATAAACCAGTGCCAACACAAAGTCTACTTTCGATCTTGCGTATTGTAAAACATGTTGGTAACCTTTGAAATCTTGAAGGTAAATCAACTGTAAATTAATGGCGTCCTCTAAAATTGCTAAGTATTTTTTTCGCGTCAAAGCCAGTAGAAAGATCAGTTATGCTCGATCTTGCCTGTGCTTGCGAACCTAGCAAACACCAAACGTAATACGAATAGAGTCGTTTATTCGTTCTATTCCCGCTCTAGTTTAGGCCCTTAGAAGTGTCTAAGATAAATGTTGTCCATGCTGTTTTATGCTCTTGCTGTAGGGACCCAGGCTGAACATTTGCCTGAAAAGAAAGTTTTTGAAAGGAGGATGCCGTCATAGTTATACTTTCTGTGCGTGCCCCGAAAATAAAGGTCGCCTAGGCCATGATTATGATCCAACTTTTGTCTAAAGTCTGTCTTGACGTTAATATTGAATTCGTTACAGATCCTTTCAAAAGCCTTCATGTCTATTCTGTTGCTAAGTGGATTAAATGGTTTGTCATTTGGTAATGGCGCTTGCAGTTCAGTCAAAATACGTCTAAAGGTGTAATAAAAATGAAATCGTACACTGACCCTCACCAAAGGATCATGGTGATTTAAATGATCAGCATACGACACTCCACACCCAGTTAATGCGCAAAACACAGCAAAGTTAACTGGTTCTGATAAAACTGCATCGGATGACTAAACCACGCTTTCTTAATGCGGTCGTTTTTCAAGGGGGGTAAGATAGCTCTTCAATGGAGTACTCACCTTTTTATGAAAAGAGCAGTCTGGGTCACAGCAATGTCAAGAGTATCAGTTGCTATATTTTTAAGATTGTAGTGCGGCCCAACAGAATATTTTGCGCCAGTATATTTGAAAGCACTCATTTTATTCTGTTTAAAAAATGTTTGTAACAATAACAACCCAAGACCGTCCTTCGTTTTTAGAACATGCTATTAATAACAAATGCGGAACCAGAACGTCGCGCCCATGAAATATTCTACAAAGTCGTATGGTTTAATATAAGCAAAGCCAAGAAGAATAATAAGGTTCTAAAAGTTAACAGAGCAGGGACCAAAATGAGCCAGTTAACAATACCTGATGGTTATTACGGGTTTTGCTCACTAAAAGAAGCAATGAGTAACTTTGACATTACTCTCAAACTTAACAATGCAAATCTAAAAACAATGTTAACATTTAAGCTTGAAGACGAAGGAACATCTTACTTTTTTGATAGAGAGCTACTAAAATGTTAGCTTTACAACTAGCAATTTACCCACTCATAGTTTATTGCTGGCCAGACAAAACTACTTATAGGGGGAAAATCCGCGCGATCTTGCATTACATTCATTACTCTATGTTCATTTGGATGACTAAGCACTGATGAAAACTTATATGACGGAAGGCCCTCAACTGTTTTAAGAGCTCTGCCGCAGGAAGGCTGCATATTGCGATTATGAAATTATACAATTCCCTAATTTACAGTTTAAAAGATTAGTTTTGTGGAGGGTTGGATCATTTAATATAAAAATCAAAGACAAAGCGGGGAAAGTTGTGAAATGTGATAACCTACACATTGTTTTAGAAATAAAATAATACGCTACTAAAAAATAATGTCGCGTGGGCCAGAAGAACCAGAGTTACATTAGCCCTGTGAGGTGTATAACCTAAATTAAAAGACCTTGCAGACGTTGCGGACTTTGAACAGAACGGTGAGATAGGCACTTTGTATGGGTTTGAGTACACTAAAGATGGTGAATATAACGCAAAGAGGTTAGCGACAGCAAAAAGTTTCCTAAACTAGAACAGCTGCGCATCTAGAAGCAAATAATGTTGGCCAGTATGAATATAAAATAGTTCGAAAGCCTGACCTCAAATGGCACTTAGAACCATATTAGAATGGGACATAAAATTTGAATTCATAAGCCCATTTACATATTTTAGCCATCAAAAAAGTTTCAGAAAAGCATTCAACTCTGGCCCTTTACATGTAAGTCTTATGCCAGACGACAATAGTCCGAAAGAGATTGAAATAAAGCCGTATGGGAATAAACAGTACATCCTCCACAGAAGAGAAACGTTTTAAAGGATGCTTCTACAAAATTACAGTTCATTCCGCAAATGAAATTAGGAGACACGTTCACAATGATATTTGAAATTTCTGTCTTAAAAGATAAGGAAGGGATGGGTTGTGGGCGTTAGTGACGTCCTTCTAAAGGGAATTCTAATTAGCTGGCAAAACTTAGACGTTGAAAAACTTAAAGTTACCGTCGTCATTCTTCACAATGGCGAGGATATTAAGGTCATAACAACAAGCAACAAAATCAATATTAGTCTAAATAGAAACAATCTTACAGCACTGAATTGATTAATCTTACACATTTAGACCTTATAGGATTTTATTATACTGAACAATTTTGACAGAGAGTATGATAAAAACAATAACTGGATTAGATTAAATTCTAGTATAAAACTATGGAGCAGTTAAACTTTATGACAAAAACCCCTCATTGTTCATTGATTTGTGGACAGACTGGTTGTGGAAAAACAATATTTGTCCTCGACCTATTACAAACAGTTTATCGTTATAATTTTAATCATATTGTGGTTTTCTGTCCAACACTTAAATGGAACAAAGCATATCATAATAGAAGGTTTATATGGGCTGATGATAACATATTTTTAGTTAATCCTAGCAATAAACTGAGTGAGTGTCTAGAACAGTTTTATAGACTGTTTGAAGGAACGCAGACACTATTTATTATAGATGACTGTTCGGCAGAAAGAGACATAGTTAAAAAGAGAAACACTTTGTCAAAACTAGCTTTCAGTGGAAGGCATGCTGGGATAAGTGTGTGGATTTTATGCCAGAAATATAACTCGGTTTTAAAAGACTTTAGAGAACAGTTAAAGACTGTAGTTTTATTTCACATGAAAGACAAAGACTCATTTGAAGAATGTTTGCGTGAAAATGATGTTATTGAAAACGATCAGGAAAAACACAGGATTAAGCAAAAACTGAAATCTGAAAAGTTTAGTAAATTAGTATTGAAAACGGATAACCCTGCACAGTATGTTTGTTTGTAGGGTCGTTATTTTTTGGTTACTTGTCAGAGAACAGGAATAGGCGGCTTTTAGGCCACTTTCGCCCAAAAACTCGGTGGTGAAGCAAGTGAGCCAGGATTGGTAAAATACTGTTCTCTCAACATTGATTCGAGTTTAGTCTGATCACAAGCTGTTCTGGCATTAAGATCACCAACTATCATAACATGAAAATCATGATTTTCTGTAATCTGTAGAATACTTTCCTCCAAAATAACAATACCGTCTTTAATTTCCATGTGGTCATACAACGGTCCATTTTCTGGAACAACATAACAACCAAGTAAAAGAATATCTTTATCCTGGTTGAACACAGATTTGTCAACTCTAACAGCAACAGTATTACAACAGTTTAACTCGACCCTCGACACAAAGCTATCTAATGACTTTCTTACTAGGAGCAAAACGCCGCCAGAATTTCGACCATGTCGAGATAGCTTTCTGGCTGGGGCAACAAACTTGACATGATCATGAAAAACACCATTAAAGTCAAAGGTATTATCCACAAAGGTTTCAGTTAGACAAACAATATCAAAAGAAGAAACATAATTCATGAATGACATATCACTTAATTTAGAGTACAGATTTTCTACATTATATACAAGGAAAGTCAGTTCATCAAGATGACCCTGCCTGTCCTATGGGTTAGTCCGTGTCCGTGTTGATCGCCGGGGCTTGGTGGGGTTGTTGCCGGGACACTTGTTGACTGGGGAGGACTGGCTGGAACGGAGCTGAGTCACGTTTACTCCAGTGTGTCGACTGCCACCATTAATTCTGATGTCACTGTGGCCACCACGCACATTGCTCTCACCACCAGCACGGGCACTGCTGTCACCGCAACACGCTCTGTCGTTAACACCACGAGTACCACCACCATCACCACAAGCACCATCACCACCACCACCACCACGAGCATTACTGACACTGCCACAAGCACTACTGACACTGCCACGAGCACTACTGACAGCACCGCGTGCACCGCTCTCACCACCACGCGCACTGCTCTCACCATCACATGCACTGCCGTATCCACCACGTGTACTGCCGTATCCACCGCGTGTACTGCCGTATCCACCATGTGCACTGCCGTATCCACCGCGTGTACTGCCGTATCCACCATGTGCACTGCCATATCCACCTCGCGCGCTGTCACGTCGACTCTCCCTGTTGGAGCGAGGAGAATCTTCACCTCGCCGATGACCCCCGCTGATGTCGTGACCTGTGCCCTCAGGACCTCCGCGACGTGATGCGTTGCACTTGGGCTGTTCCGTGGCCGGGTTGTTGGTTGACGTATCTCCGGCGTCGGCGTCATCGTTTGTTGCTCCTGCTACTTCAGCGTAAGTCCTGGGATCAGGCTTTGGCACCACCATCAGCTTTCCTCGCCTGAAGAATGCGACCTTCCCCTCCTTCTTCGCCTCCGCAACGATGCCGGCCTGCTTCCTGGTGAGGTCGTTGGCCACTCTAACACCTTGCCCCTCCAACCTGGCTCGGTACTCCCGGTTCGTGATGACTGCCATCTTGTCCCTCCACCGACTGAACTTGACAATCATGGGCTTTGGCTGGCCATTTCTGCTTTCGCCCACTCGATGAGCCCGTGCAATGTCGTCTACTGTCCAATCCTTCGGTGCTTCCACACTGTTCAGTGTGTCAACAACCAGTCTGGCACAGGAGTCATAGCTCTCGAATTTTTCTGTCTGTGGCACACCAAACAAGCGCAGATTATCCCTTCTGGAGAAAGCTTCCAGAGTATCACAATGTTCTTTCAGACCATCTATCTCGGTTTTCATAGTTTCCATTTCAGAAAACAACGTGGAAAGATTGTCCTTGTTCTGTTTGCAGGCGCAGAAAAGTTCGTCAACATCTTCTCGGGTATCCTTCACGGACGAAGACAAGCGCTCATTCTCCTCCTCCAGCCTGTCACAACGCCTCCCTATGTCATCACACTTCGTTCTGACATACGAAATGTCCGTTTTGATGGAACCGAGATCTTTCCGCAGGAGTGACATATCATTAGAAAGAGTCTGGGACTGTTCACGCAGTAATTGCATTGCTTCCAATAACTGCTTTGCGAAATCGGGTAGAAAACCCGAATCAGCTGCACAACCGATGGAAGGGGGACGAGCGGAAGTCTTGTCAGTGTCACTGCTACCATTCGCACTGTCACTTTCTGCGCTAATGCCCTGTTGGTGAACGGCATCGCTATCTACAGGTCCAGGGTTCACTTCAACGTCACCACAGCACAAGAAATATGCAGCCACAAACACAAAAAGAAGTAGCTCCACTCGGTTTCGCACAGTGATAACCCTGATGCGCATTTTCACGACCAACTGAATTCGCTTGGCCATGAAGCTGTGGTAAGTGGGCAGAAACAGGCCACAGGCAGCACGGAAACACAGAGCGTTCACAGGCATGGTCACGATTTTAGTCAGAAATTTTACATCACAGTGATCAGCACACTTTCACCAGTTCAGTGTGATTGAAAATGACTTGATTATTCCAGTAATTAACGTAGTAATTAGACAATAATCCTCCGCAACACGAGAGCGTTCCCAAAACACGTCTTCTCTGCGCTGTGAAATCAGCTCACCCCGAGAGAGAGAGAGAGAGAGAGAGAGAGAGACGTCACTGGGGTTGAGAAAGAGAGAGAGGGGGGGGGCTGGAGGGTTCGCGAATTTCTGAGTATCCATGTGAGGGAGGGCGGGGGAAGGTGGAGGAGAGATGAGTTCGGTATGGGAGAGATACCTAAGAACTTCTGAGTAGTTGATGCCACATTGGCGTTTGGGCACGATGCTGCCTTGGGAACTGTACTGGTATCAGGGATGAACACGGAACATGCGTGCATTGAAAATCAGGATTGAAATTCATGTATGCCTCTCATACACATAACATTGTGCAACATGTGTCATTTGGTACGCCTAATAAATGCAACAAATAGCATGATTTAACAGTGGTCACACGGCGTGTTACGATACAACAGTGCATTGAACTATTCGTCGTTTTCAGAACTGAAATCATGAATCCCATACAGCAGAAACCCTAGACCGCCTTCTTCTGTTTTGTATCATCTTTTTTTTTTTTTTTTTTGTACTCCCAGTTCTTATAGACCAGGGAGTACTTTAGAATGGGAACGAAGAAATGCTCGGTGTGTGTGTGTGTGTGTGTGTGTGTGTGTGTGTGTGTGTGTGTGTGTGTGTGTGTGTGTGTGTGTGCTCTGTGTGTGTGTGTGTGTGTGTGTGTGTGTGTGTGTGTGTGTGTGTGTGTGTGTGTGTGTCCGTCCGTCCGTGGTCAAAATGTGTTCCACTCGCTCCAGACAAAACTACTTGGCCGATCTTTCTGAAAAATTGTAGGTATGTTCATTAGGGGTCACGGACGATGCCCGATGTTTCATTTTACCGTTATATTCGTTACTAGCGGCTGTAACGGCCCATAACGGTTTTTCTTCTTTATGGAATATCTCAGAAAGTACTTGGCCGATCTTTTTGAAAACTTGTAGGTATTTTCATTATGGGGTATCTTTCTGAAAACTTGTAGGTATTTTCATTATGGGGTCACTGATGATGGCCGATGTTTACCAGAATAGCCGTTACTAACGGCTGTAACGGCCCAAAACGGTTTTTCCTCTTTATGGAATATCTCACGCGTATTCAAGATAAACTGGGAGTACTTTTATATGCTTTGCATCTTGTTGTTTTTCTTTGTTCCTTTACTGTGTGAAGAGGTATTGCGGCGCCACTGTGAAGAACTGTTCACCATGTGCCTTCAGCTTTGTTTTGGATGGGGGGGGGGGGGAGGGGAGGGGCACCAAGGCCTGGGTCGCTGCATATAGTTTCTCTGTCCATTCTGCAATGTTATCGATCCATCGTCTTTTTTTTATCTATCCGTCTCCCTTCATCATCAACAGTTCTGTGGAGGACTGGTTCAGCAACTCCACGTTCTTTTCTCAGCTGTTGTCGGTAGACCTTCACATCCTCTGGTATGCTGCTTGGATGGTCCGGCGCGCCGGGCGGTATGATCGGTTTACCCCTCATGTTTATTATCTTAAAAACTCCTCGCGTCCTTGGCGTGGGGTCTTCTTTCCACGTTGCTGTGGGTCCGTGTCTCTCACGCATACAGCCAGACGGAATGCACCACTGCAGGCAGGAGGCTGACCTTGTGACGGAATACACCACTGCAGGCAGGAGGCTGACCTTGTGTTGGACTATACCACTGCAGGCAGGAGGCTGACCTTGTGACGGAATACACCACTGCAGGCAGGAGGCTGACCTTGTGTTGGACTATACCACTGCAGGCAGGAGGCTGACCTTGTGACGGAATACACTATTGCAGGCAGAAGGCTGACCTTGTGATGGACTATATCACTGCAGGCAGGAGGCTGACCTGGTGTTTGGAGGAGAGGTTTGTGTCCTTCCATGCAGGTTCCAGTCTGGACAGTGCTGATGCTGTCTTTGCTGCCATTGATTTCTGGTCTGAATATCTCATTGCGTATTCAAGATAAACTGGGAGTACTTTTATATGCTTTGCATCTTGTTTTTCTTTAGGTAAATGATCTGTTGAACTGTTTGTTCACAGCTTCCATCCGTGACCAGCCTACACAGGTAGTGATGGTCGTGTGGTGGCTTGTCACCAAACAGCCTACACCGGTAGTGATGGTCGTGTGGTGGCGTGTCACCAAACAGCCTACACCGGTAGTGATGGTCGTGTGGTGGCGTGTCACCAAACAGCCTACACCGGTAGTGATGGTCGTGTGGTGGCGTGTCACCAAACAGCCTACACCGGTAGTGATGGTCGTGTGGTGGCGTGTCACCAAACAGCCTACACCGGTAGTGATGGTCGTGTGGTGGCGTGTCACCAAACAGCCTACACCGGTAGTGATGGTCGTGTGGTGGCGTGTCACCAAACAGCCTACACCGGTAGTGATGGTCGTGTGGTGGTTTGTCACCAAACAGCCTACACCGGTAGTGATGGTCGTGTGGTGGTGTGTCACCAAACAGCCTACACCGGTAGTGATGGTCGTGTGGTGGCGTGTCACCAAACAGCCTACACCGGTAGTGATGGTCGTGTGGTGGCGTGTCACCAAACAGCCTACACCGGTAGTGATGGTCGTGTGGTGGCGTGTCACCAAACAGCCTACACCGGTAGTGATGGTCGTGTGGTGGCGTGTCACCAAACAGCCTACACCGGTAGTGATGGTCGTGTGGTGGCGTGTCACCAAATGTGGTCTTCTCGGCGCTGATTTGCGTTCCCGTGGTGTTGATGCTCCATCCAGCCTTCGAACAAGCTTGGCCAGTTCTTTTGCATTGCCTTCCATCCCTCGATGTCGTCTGTAAATCGAAGGTTCGTGATTGTTTCTTCCGTTACTGACTGTGCTCACATGGTTTTTAAAGTGTATCGGTCATGATACGTTTTCAGAAATATGTTGAAAAATGTGGGAAATACAAGCCAGCCCTGACAAACTCTCAATCAAAGTATGGCACCACTCAATAACACCATTCTTGTCTGGAATTGTCCAGTCTGGAGTTGTCAAGAATGCGTGTTGTTGAAAGACAAGATGCAAAGCATATAAACGTACTCCCAGTTTAGATCCATTTGAATACGCGTGTAAAAAAAAAAGTCACAATCAAACTTGTGTCATGATTAAAACAAAAAAAAGTCACAATCAAACATGCGTCATAATGTATTTCGTCACTGAGATACGAATTCGGCGAAGTACTTTCAGAGATATTCCATAAAGAAGAAAAACCGTTTGTGGCCCTTAAAGCCGTTAGTAACGGCTATTCTGGTAAAATAAAACATTGGGCATCATTCGTGACCCATGATGAACATACCTACAAATTTTGAGAAAGATCGGTCCAGAAGTTATGTCTTGAGCGAGTGGAACACATTTTGACCACGGACAGACAGACAGACAGACGGACTGACAGACAGCATTTCTTCGTTCCCATTGTAAAGTACTCCCTGTTCTATAAGAACAGATACGCAGCAAAATTTAATGCATTCGTTTTTGATCATATTGTTTTGTTTTGTTTTACATTTAGTTTGGCGAAAAATGGGTTTTCCGTAGTTTTAGCGTAATCGTGCCTAACAGTTTGAGGAGCGGATCGGCTGTACGGATCCACGCACATAGTTTAGAGGCTTTGTCCTTGCGCAACATTCAATCTTTCCACCAAATTTCGTTCAAACCACATTTTTGCAGTGCTTGCATATTTATGCTGAGAATCAAACACACGAAACAACAAAAAAAACAAACCAACCGATACGGCTAAAAATAGTACCACCTTCTCGCGGGATGTACAACATAAGAGACAAGGTTAGACGAGCCCTTGCACTGTGTAAGAAATGTTCAAATATCCCATGCATCAAGACGCATCCTATGAATTTCTCTAAGGTCGAAAAAGGTCATAGTCCCGCGTCTAAAGGTCGTCGGGGCATTGAACTGTCAGAGGTTCACTGTGTCTGGAGCACAGCCTGATAAAACGTGCCCCCCCCCC
>CM031627.1:34910039-34912539 GCA_018398815.1 Conus ventricosus | reverse complement strand
TTTAGTTTACCGTTAGAGCCGTTACTAACGGCTGTAACGGCCTGTAACGGTTTTTCTTCTTTATATAATATCTCAGAAAGTACTTGGCCGATCTTTGTGAAAATTAGCAGGTATGTTCATTATGGGTCACGGATGATACCCGATGTTTTAGTTTACCCCGTTATAGTCGTTACTAACGGCTGTAACGGCCCGTAACGGTTTTTCTTCTTCGTGGAATATCTCGGAAAGTGCTTGGCGGATCTTTGTTAAAATTAGCAGGTATGTTCATTATGGGACACGGATGATGCCCGATGTTTTAGTTTACCTCGTTAAAGCCGTTACAAACAGCTGTAACGGCCTGTAACGGTTTTTGTTTTTATGGAATATCTCAGAAAGTACTTGGCCGATCTTTGTGAAAATTAGCAGGTATGTTCACTATGGCTAACGGATGATGCTCGATGTTTTAGTTTACCGTTATAGCCGTTACTAATGGCTATATCGGCTCATAATGGTTTTTCTTCTTTATCGAATATCTCAGAAAGTACTTGCCCGAATGTTCTGAAAATTTGTAGGTATGTCCATTATGGGCGACGGATGATGCCCGACGTTTTAGTTTACCGTTGTAGCCGTTACTGACGGCTGTAACGGCCCATAAAAGTTTTTCTTTTTATGGAATGTCTCAGAAAGTACTTGGCCGATCGTTCTGAAAATTTGTAGGTATGTTCATTATGGGTCACGGATCATGCCCGACGTTGAATTTACCGTTATGGCCGTTACTAAGGGCTGTAACGATCCATAACGGTTTTTGTTTTTTATGGAATATCTCAGAAGGTAAATGGCCGATCTTTCTGAAAATTTGTAGGTATGTTCAATTTGGGTCACAGAGATGCCCGATGTTTAAGTTGACCGTTATAGCTGTTACTAACGGCCCATAATGGTTTTCTTCTTGATGGAAAATCTCAGAAAGTTATTGGCCGATCTTTCTGAAAATTTGTAAGTATGTTCATTATAGGTCACAGATGATGGCCGATGTTTACCAGAATAGCCATTACTAACGGTTACACCAGCCCAAGACGGTTTTTACTCTTTATGGAAATATTACGCGTATTCAGGATAAACTGGGAGTATGTTTATATGCTTTGCATCTTGTTTTTCTCTGAAGTAATAGTCGAGTCGAAAGTTCTCCAAGGCATGTCGTTAGGCACATTGCTTTTCCATTGACACGTGAATGATTTCCCAGAGTGCCTGATATAATAAAACGTATACTGGTTCACTGATGACAGCTTTTTAAAATGTTCTTCTCAGTTTTGTACTCCCAGTTCTTATAGAACAGGGAGTACTTTAGAATGGAAACGAAGAAATGCTGTCTGTGTGTCTGTCTGTCTGTCTGTCTGTGTCCGTGTGTCCGTGGTCAAAATGTGTCCCACTCGCTCCAGACAAAACTACAGGGCCGATCTTTCTGAAAATTTGTAGGTATATTCATTATGAACCACGGATGATGCCCGATGTTTTAGTTTACCGCTATAGCCGTTACTAACGGCTGTAACGGCCTGTAACGGTTTTTCTTCTTTACGAAATATCTCAGAAAGTATTTGGCCGATCTTTGCAAAAATGAGCAGGTACGTTCATTATGGGTCACGGATGATGCCCGATGTTTTAGTTTACCTCGTTATAGCCGTTACTAACGACTGTAACGGCCTGTAACGGTGTCATGAGTCGGCCGAATGTTCTCGAGCATTTAGGCAAATTAAGGGTAGTTTTGCTGTTGTTGGGAGCAAGTCCTTGGGTTCTTCAAGTGTGCGAACTCAGGCATCACCAGAGGGGAATACCCCGAGTCGTATACTGAAGGAGGGAGAGTTACTGGGAAGTGTTTCACATGTCCGAGGGATAGTGACAAGGAGTTGCCGACCTGCCGGTCCTGGGTAGAGGAGTGTCCAGTCCAACCACTGGCTGGCTATTCACTGGGTTCTCCAGTGGGCCTGAAGGGAAGGCGATCGTGTCAGGTGACCGTCACGGGTAGGTGACCGTCAGCCTGCAGGCAGAGTTCAGCGACCATCCAGTCGTCCCTGTTCTGGGGAATTAATGGAAGGCTGCGGCCTATGGAGTGGTTTGCGCCTTGTTGTCTATAGAGGTAGTAAATACTTGAAGCATCAGTCCTGGCTGGTAGAGAAGTCCAGGGTGTTAGTACACTGGGTGCTTGGGGGAATCGAACATGAGTTTGAATAGGAGGTTATGCATTAACCACTGGGTACCCAAGTCTTTGTTGGCGCTAGCAGCTGTGGTGTGTGTGTATGTGTAGAGGACTAGTGATTCCATTGGTGGAATAAAAATAACTTGGGATTTATTGGTACAAATCGTGTGATGTGTGTGTGCCAGTGATTCCATTGGTTGAGCCAGTTAAACTCGGGTTCTCTCTTTCTTTGAGAACGAATATAAGGTGCTTGGAAAACCAGGAAGTGGGTGACTCACTTAAGGGAAAGTGAAGTCGCCCGTCTTGCTGAAGGCTCAAGAAAATACAGCG
>CM031627.1:34897539-34905039 GCA_018398815.1 Conus ventricosus | reverse complement strand
TCATCAACTGATGATGATGATGATGATGATGATGATGATGATGATGATGATGATGATGATGATGATGATGATAGCAACAATAATGATGATAGTAGTGATGATAATCATTTAATGCTAGTTATAACTACAACAATAACGATAACAACAACAGCAACAATGATAGTAATAACAATCGTAATAATAATGACGATGATGATGACGAAGACGACGACGACAATAACAACAACAACAATGATGATGAGGAGGAGGATAACAACAATAAAATGAATATGATAATAATAATGATGATGATATTAATAGTGATGAAGATAATAATATAATAGTAGTAAGAACAATAGCGATAGTAACGATAACAACAACAATAAAACCTGCAAAAACAAAGACAAACAAGGGGAAAATATATATTCTCTGTTTCTTCCTTCGTGTCTTTTCTGCACATTCGTTTTCCTGTTCTTGCTGGATGTCAGACACTCCCTCTTCCCCCCCCCCCCACCCCCACTCCTGCACCCCCACACCACCACCACACACACACATACCAACCCCACCATCCCCATCCCCAACCCCTTCTCTGTCTTTTTCAGTGCATCAGCAACTTTTCTTTACAAGGCTGCAACATTCACCAGACGACCTCAAATCGATTTCAAACGGCTGTCATTATCTTCTAGTATCTTCTGTCATTATCTTCTAGTATCTTCTGCATCACAACAAGTGCGTGGCCACCACTAGGTTAAAAAAATAATTATGAAGGACGCTGAATAGCAAAACACAAAAGGAAAGAAAACGAAACAAAACCAAAAAAAGGGGGGAAAAAAGCTGTGAAATAAGATAGTTTGAAGAAATGAATAAAATGGAACAAATCGTGAAACCGACTGAAAAGGAATCAGAACAAAATGGACCAGATTGGGAAAAAAAAAAAGCCCTCTCTGAGAACAAGAAGAAATAACTCAAACAAAGAGGAATATATATTTTTTTTAAAAGGCACAATCTTGAAAACGCCATAAAATGAAAGTAAACTCAACTAAAGCTGAGTAAACTGGGACGAAATGATGTAAGAATCAAATCAAAGAAAACACATGAAACGGCTTTGGGAAAGACAACAACAAAAAAAGTAAATAAATATATAAATTTAAGAAAAAAAAAGGAAAAAGGAAGAGGAGTGAGACATTGGCCATTAAGCAGTCTGTTACCATGACAGCGGAGTGGAAATGCCAGAGCCTCGTTATGCTAACACGTGGAAATGACGTTGGTGATTGTGTGAGGTAATCGACATGTTGGGAATTCACACTGGCATCGAGTCAGCTCTCCCGGCGTGCATTGTTACCGCAGATTTCCGGCCGAGGCTTTCGCGTGTTTGTCTGTCTGCCTGTCTGTCTGTCTGCCTGTCTGTCTGTCTGTCTGCCTGTCTGTCTGCCTGTCTGTCTGTCTGTCTGTCTGTCTGTCTGTCTGTCTGTCTGTCTGTCCGTTTCTCTGGCTCCCACTCATCCCCTTCCCCCACCCACCTTCGTCTTTCTTTTCCTGACCGGTCCCCCAGTATGTCTGTCTGTCTGTTGGTCTGTCTGTCTGTCTGTCTGTCTGTCTGTCGGTCTGTCTGCCTGCCTAAGCGTGTGTGTCTGAGTGAGGGAGGGGGAGGAAGGGGGGGGCTGCTTGAAAAATTTGAAATATTGAAACTCTTAATTTATTTTTTTCAATATTTTTGACCTTCATTAGTATTCCTATCAGTAATATAATTATCATCATTACTACCTTAACTCACGCGTGATCTCCCTTCTAACATCCTCTTTTTCATTCAACGTCTACCTCGCGCTGAAAAGATCAGAGCTAAGTGACAAACTCGTTCATTTTCATTGTCCTATTTGGTTGTGTCTTGCCTAAAGAAGACCTAAGAGGCCGAAACGCGTCGTGTTTTGTCTTGTGACTCGTTTGTCCACGTTCCTCTCGGCGGTTCGCTAACATTTATTTCAGATTTGTTCATGTTTTATAGCGTTTTGTCCCCACGCCATCAGCTGCCAAGAGGACAGACGTACGTCCCGTGATGACTGGAAAAAAAAAACCCCACCCCAACATCTCAAGTTCTGTACCTCTCAGAATTTCCTCTCCTGCAACATCTGCAGTCGACTGTGCACCGGGAAGACAGGTCTCCTCCGCTGCCATAGGAGAACATCTTCTCCTCCGCTGCCATAGGAGAACATCTCCTCCGAGAACATTTTCTCCTCCGCTGCCATAGGAGAACATCTTCTTTCTTTTTGTGCCCACAATCATCATGTTGATTATTCTGACACTTTGGTGTGTATGACCTTTTTTTTTATCCCGCCGTTAATGCAGCCATACTCCAACTTCGCGGAAGGTGCATGCTATGTGTAACCGTGTCATCCATACCAACGGCCAAACTGGCCTTCTCTTCCGAAAGTTGGTGATGGGATTTTTGACGTGTGTGCAAGATGTTGTGCGTGTGTTCACACACGGAACCTCGGTTTATAGTCTCATTCGAGGGACTGTATGGGGAAGTGGAGTCAGAACCAATGTTAACTCCGAGGGAAAAATCCCCCCTGCACCGAAACGGCCCGGCGGAGATTCGAACCCGCAAGCCCAAGATTACGAGTCCGGCGCTCTACCAACTGAGCTATTCCAGCCCTCTGACGTAGTCCAGCAAATGACGGACATGCCGACTCATCTAACGAACCGACAGGAGATTCTGTTCGGTAAACTGATCGTCACAGCACTTTTTCTTCTTTTTTTTTTTAGTGTGTTGTATGGAATTGACTGGACCAAAATGACCATGCCAGATCTCCTCACGACAGCTACAAACAGAAGAGCCTGGAGAGAAACGGCGGCTGCCTCATCACGTCCCCCCCCCCCCCCCACCTATTATGGTGTATTGTGTTGTATTGTATTCTATCATGGTGTATTGTGTTGTATTGTATTCTATTATGGTGTATTGTGTTGTATTGTATTCTATTATGGTGCATTGTGTTGTATTGTATTCTATTATGGCGTATTGTGTTGTATTATGCTGTGTTGTTTTGTATCATCCAACACATGAAGCGCTGGCATCGGGGGGAGAGGGGGGGGGGTACAGAGACGGAAGGGTGACGGGAGAAGAGGGAAGGAGCCACAGCGGATGGAGCTGGGGGGGGGGGGACAATGGCGAGGAAGAAGGTGGGGAACAGGGGATGGAAACAGGGACAAGGGTGAGGCGGGGCAGGGGGGAAGGGGATGGAGGAGGGATGAAGGGGAATACGGGAGAGAGAGAGAGAGAGGGGGGGGGGTGGGAGAGGGTATGTAGGGTCGGGAGAGGGAGAGCGTGGGAGAGGGGGATATAGGGTGGGGGTGGGTGGGGGTGGAGAAGGTTAGTATTTTATAGCATTCTCGTGATCACAAATTTCTTTGTAGGCTTGTGTGTGTGCGTGTGTGTGTGTGTGTGTGTGTGTGTGTGTGTGTGTGGTCTGTGTGTGTGTGTGTGTGTGTGTGTGTGTGTGCGCGTGTGTGTGTGTGTGTGCGTGCGTGCGTGCGTGTGTGTGCGTGTGTGTGTGTGTGTGTGTGTGTGTGTGTGTGTGTTTTAGTGTGTGTGTGTGTGTATGTTGTGTGTGTGTGTGTGTATGTGTGTGTGGTGTGTGTGTGTGTGTGTGTGTGTGTGTGTGTGTGTGTGTGTGTGTGTGTGTGTGTGTTTGCATGTGCGCGCGCATGCGTGCATGTATGCGCGCGCGTACGTGCGTGAATGAATGAATGTGTGTGTGTGTGTGTGTGTGTGTGTGTGTGTGTGTGTGTGTGTGTGTGTGTGTGTGAGTGTGTGTGTGTGTGTGTGTGTGTGTGTGTGTGTGTGTGTGTGTGTGTGTGTGTGTGTGTGTGTAAGTCAATCATCACAAGAAACTAGTATTGCATCGTAAAATATTGAACTGCATCATATTGTGTAAAAATAAAA
Source organism: Conus ventricosus (assembly GCA_018398815.1). Classification (NCBI taxonomy): domain Eukaryota; kingdom Metazoa; phylum Mollusca; class Gastropoda; order Neogastropoda; family Conidae; genus Conus; species Conus ventricosus. The sequence goes on along the minus strand of CM031627.1, from coordinate 34,901,120 downwards.
AATGAAACAACAACAACAACAACAACAACAACTTCGTCGCAACGGTTCGTGCTTTTTTTTTTTTTTTTTCATTTTTCAGTTCAATTGTATTGCATTGCAGAAGATGACCGTCATAACTGATTTCTCTGCATGAAATTCGGGACTGTTCTCTTCGCGGACAACGCGTCGCTATAATGCAGCATCGTTCCTCCATTTTGCCTGCTGTATATTTTTCCCCTCTTGGTGCTAGATCCAAATGGTGTTATACTCTGCCTAGTTATACGGGGATTGTCCTTCAGTCGTGACAAGCTCCTAGCATAACACCATCAGTCTCTCTCGAAGTCGGAGTGTGGCTGCCCGCGTGGCAGGGTAATCAAAAAACGGTCACACACGTAATGTTCTCATCCCTAGCTGATGCATTTGTACCATAGTGTTCAAGTGGTTCGGCTGTTCGGATGATCCCTGGTGTCTTTTAGAGCCAGGGTACGACGACAACAACAACAACAACAACAACAACAGTGCCACTTGAGCATCGTAACCCTCATGCCGTTTATTCCGGCTTCCCGTCCACAGCTACACCCCGCCCCATCCCTCCGCAGCCCCAGCACCGGCAATCTATCGCGAGCAGTCAGTGTCAAGTCGCCATGAGTCAACCCACCGGGGAGACACTGCACTGCTGCCGAGTCACTTCGGTGATGTTCAGTGGCGATTGTTCTGATCCAACATTCGAAGGACACGGCCTGCTAAGCACCTCATTGACATTAATTTGCTTAAAGTAAATATGAAACGAGGCAGGGAATAGTAAACAATAAACAATAAACAAGCAGGGTAACCCTTGCTCCCACAAAAAAACATAACTCCAAAGGAATGCTGCTTACGACACCGAATCGCCTAGCAGACATGACAGCACAGAGCACACAGAACAAACAAGGAAACGTCCCCCAAAAAGGATGCTCCAAGCTTGCCCATATACTCTGTACCCTGATGGGAATCGAAGCCACGACCTTCCTGCCGGGAATCAGCGACGCTAACCACCACGCCACGCCAGCTGGTCTGAAATGTAACTGTTGTGACCCAATCCAAATGGGTCTGTCTGCCGTGTAATTTACTGATGTGACAATCACTTTTTGCCATGGGTTCTTTTACTTGCGTTAAGCGCATCCTGCTGCAGCACACGGGCCACTGTTTAACGACTCGTCCGAAACACTAGCACTCAGACCATCACGTAAGTTCCAGTGGAGAGGGAGTGAAAAAAAACGCTCCCAGTGCGAGAACTCCCGCGGACCCGGAATACTTTTTCGCCCTAAGCGCGTACGTAATCCATAAGATCACCGTTGCACAGAGTGGTAATCTCATTTCACTGTAAAGAATTGATTTTATCATAGATGCATAGTATATTGCCTCCCTGAAAGCGAATTCTGAATGTATTGTTCTTGTTACTGTGCGCTTGACAATCTGGTTCAAGCGCGGCATTCAGATATCGGTAACGGTTTATTCACAGGACGTCTTTGTAGACGTCTCTGAAGCCTTTGATTTCATTCATCGAATTTTCTTCGAAGAGAAAAACTGGGTTGTATGGCTCAGCTACAGAATCACGATAACGTGAAAGTTGATTCATCGCAAACAGAAGACAAGAGTTTTGATTTTTCTTTTAACTTTGCCACATCCATTTTTGTTTGTTTGTTGTTGTTGATGTTGTTGTGTTGTTGTTGTTGTTGTTGTTGTGTGTGTGTGTGTGGGGGGGGGGGGGGGTTTCCCCGTAAAAAAATATTGAATCCTTCGGGATTAGTCTTGAACCCAGTTTTACTTTTCAATTAACATCAATCGCTTTTCTCTCTCTTCAGATCTCATCTGCTTGGAAGCTTTTTGCTGATAATACAGTCTAGGTAATACAGGCAGAAACGCAAGTTTAATATGCATTGTGCTGCAAACTAATCTTGATAAACTTACTCGTTGGGGAAATCTTAATCTGTGGTCCTTCATCCTCAAAAATCAATTTTCATGTTCGTGAAGACGACAAACAAACGCATCCAAACAGTAAACCAAGTCAACGGAAAGTTCTAATTTTTTTTTCTCTCTCTCATGAAGTATTTTGCTACACTGTGATCAAGTATCGTTTTCGACTGACTCATGTTTCTGTATAAGAATTCCCTCTTCCTTACCTCACCAAATGAACAGAACAGAAGAAAGCATTTTATGTTTATTTGATCAACACTTAGGAAGTTCTTTCCCAGTTGTAGACCAGATACTGGTTATGCCTAAGCATCTTTGGGTTCAGTAAGTAAAGAAAAAAAAAGCTAAAAAAATCCCCCGTTAGCACTTCTGTATGTTTTATGCAGCTAACATGTCGTAAGCCTCCTCCTTTGGAAGTGAAAAATGACAAAGAGCTTTCTATATATCTTCATCTGTATCCTCTCAAAAGCGCGCCATTCCTTTCCGTTCCCCTGTGTACCCATGGCTACACGCAGATTCCATTCACCACAGTCCTCCCCGAACAGTTAATGCACGAACAGCCCTCAACACAAGGTCGACATGGTGATTGCAATTAATCTAAAATTATTGCTTTCGTCTTAACATCTAACATTATTGCTTTCGGTCTTAACTGGCGCTTCGTAAACATACATCTTTACGCTTTCAGTTTCAGGTAGTCACGTTCCAGTACATCTTCACAGAAACTGCAACGAAAGATGCTCTGTAAGGCAGTACAAATTTTATCCCTCGTATGAGTAATAGTCAATTGTCTCTTGTGTCAGTTTCAGACAAATTAATTGGTCAAATTCGGGAAGCCTAGACGTCGTGATTTAGAAACTCATCAGTGGCATTTACTTGCGGATTTTTTTTTTCGGTGTCGACTGCATCTTTTCCAGAGCTGAGTGTACCAAGGGCTGACATTGGAAGACTTCAAACACACAGTCGAAGTTCATCCATGTAACTGATGTGTTCTGGAGTGTTGCTCTCCACAGTGCAGGTGTTTGTATCTCTCGGGCCTGGCTGACCCCTATGCCTTTCATGTAAAGAAGCGCACGTCTCGTGATCCTGTCATCGAGATCACCCACCTCTTCAAAGCCTCAGGCTTTGTGGCCCTTCATGCCTTACTCTCTGTGGGCGACATCAGTGCGTCTCGGCCCGTGGTGAGTGCGCGTGTGAAAGTGGCCGGTAGCGGGAAGCTCATGGGAGCTGACGTTCAGTGGAAGTAGTCGCTGGATCCCATTTCGACAGGCACGCTCACTCTCGCTGGCTCTCCTAGTATACACTTCTTGACATTATCAAGGGGCTTAGTAATGCGGTGGCCTGTACACGTGAGACGCTCACTCTCGCTCGGTCTCCTAGTATACACTTCTTGACATTATCAAGGGGCTTAGTAATGCGGTGGCCTGTACACGTGAGACGCTCACTCTCGCTGGCTCTCCTAGTATACACTTCTTGACATTATCAAGGGGCTTAGTAATGCGGTGGCCTGTACACGTGAGACGCTCACTCTCGCTGGCTCTCCTAGTATACAATTCTTGCTATCATTAAGGGCTTGGTAAGGTGGTGGTTTGTACACGTGAGACCAGATAGGGCGCCGTTTCACACCGCTGAACTGACTCAGCCACCGTGCA
>CM031627.1:34882539-34892539 GCA_018398815.1 Conus ventricosus | reverse complement strand
AGAGAGAGAGAGAGAGAGAGAGAGAGAGAGAGAGAGAGAGAGAGAGAGAGAGAGAGAGAGAGAGAGAGAGAGAGGGGGGGGAATTCAGAGTGTTTAGTGCAAATAATCGGATACGTATGTCACAGACACAGAAAGAGAGAGAGAGAGACAAAGAGAGTGAGAGAGGGGTGAGGGTGGAGGGAGCAGTAGGGGAAGGGGGGAGGGAGGAAGATTGTGGCTTCCAATGTTACCGCACCCACATTGTCAGTTCATGTCAACTTGTCAGTAGCATGAAGGTGTCTTGATTTTGACTCATGGTAACAGCCCCTGACCAACCTCCCAGATGGGCTATATAACACAACATGGATTCAATTCCGTGAGATGAATGAAGACTTGACAGTTTTGTTGCTTTTTTTTAAAAACTAGCTTCTTCAGCGGTTTTCATAGTCACCTTGATTTAATAATTCTGCTCACCCCCAAAAACGAAATCAACCGATATTAAAAACAAAAAGCACACACACGCCACGTCAAATCCAGACAAAGGCAAACTTAGCAGTTGTGTGTTAATTCCACACAAAGGCATCATACTAAAAAAAAAGAAACTAGAAAAAAAGATGTGGGGAAACGAGAGAAGAGAGAGAGAGAGAGAGAGAGAGAGAGAGAGAGAGAGAGAGAGAGAGAGGGAGGGAGGGAGGGAGAGAGAGGGAAGGAGGGAAGGCCGGGAGGGGGAGGGGGAGGGGGGGGTAGAGGGCCGGTCCTGGCTCGGCCGGGATCGGCCATCAGAAATTTCAAGCCTTCTCTCTCACCCCAACCCTCATCTCCACCCCCCCCACCCTGCACCCCGCTTCCTTTCTCTTCCTCCACCCCCTTCCACATCCTCCTTACCTGCCACCAATCTCCCCTCTCCCTCACCTTCTTACATGCTTCCCCTTCACAACTAAACCGTTCAGTCTGTTGTGTAATATTCATGGGAGACAGGGTTGGATGGCTTCTGGGTGTCCTCATCACGTGGGGGGTCAACATCGGAAACCTCTCCGCTCTGGGTCGGGACGCCTTTTCCTTTGTTACGCTTTGCCTTCTTTCGCCGACGTTTGCCGCCGCCCTGTTCTTTGTCACCGTCCCTGTCTTTCTGTTCTGCCGTCTGGCCTTCCTCGCTGCCTTCCGTTCCTTCTTTTCTGCCTTCCTTTCTGCCTTCCTTTCTGCCTTCCGTTCCTTCTTTTCCGCTCTCTTCCGATTTTTGTCCGTCACTTCCTGTCCCTCTGTTTCCTGCTCTCCATTCTTGGGTTTCCTGCGCTTTCGTCCCGCTTTTTTCGCCGCCTTGGCGGCTTGCTTGTCTCGTTTCTGTTCTTTCTTTCCTTCTTTGCGTTCCTGTCGCTTTCGTTTCTTTTCAGCGGCTTCGGCTTTCTTTTTTTCCACTTGCTTTCCATTCCTTCGCTTCTTTCTTTCCTGCCACAGCTGTTTCAGCTCCGCTTGGGTCAGGCTGTTGAGACGAGTCTGGTTGAGGCAAGAGGAGTCGGTGACCCCGTCGATGATGGCACTGGAGTTGGTTGCAGTTGCTTGTGGAGGTGCCATTCAGAACACGGATAAGGTCCTCAAGTTTCTTTCGTCGTTTCTCTTGTTTCTTTCGTCGTTTCTCTCGCTTCTCCTTCCGTTTTGCTCGGCGCGAGGCTTTGTCGTCAGCGCCGGCTACGTTCGTGTCGGGGTTTCCTGTTGCAGCGTTAAGGGTTTCTGACAGTAGGTTGTCCGGGAGGTTGTCACGGGTGATTGCATCGCCTTGGGACGATGCCTGGTCGTCATCCTCGTCGGCACGTTGGAGGGAGGATGAGCTCGCTGCCTTGGGGAAGATGGCCAAGGTCAGGGCGAGCAAGAGGAGCAGTGCCACTGGGGTGATGGGGAGTTTTGAACGGCCGACCTCTGGCCGCCATCTTGTGGGCGAGGGTTTCTCGTTCCTGTTGTTGGTTTTGACGAGAACGCGACTGTCGCGTCGTCCGTCCGGAGGTCAGCCTCTTCAGAGCGACAAGGGTCAGGGATGACAGTGGAAAGGTGAAGGCCAAGCTGACTCTGTCAGAACAGGAAAAGGACTTGCTCTCTTAATTTTGCCAATAACGTCTAGCAAAAACAAATATACAAGCTAGCATATAAAGGAAGAAAGTTTTCAAATGCTGAAACACACACACACACACACACACACACACACACACACACACACTTACATATTACCACACGACACCACTCACACCCACATACCACACCACACCACACCACATCACGCGACATTACCACCCAATCCATTTTCTGCCCATAGACGTCCCCTAACACAACTAAAGACCGATAATTCAGAAATCCCTTAAACTAAGCCCTGTAAATGTATCCCCTCTCACCCAATGCTCTTTAGACGCTACCCCCCCCCCCCCCCCCCCCCCCCCCACCACACCACCATCCTAGCCCCACCCCACCCCACCCCTACACACACACATACATATTCCCACGAAAAAAAAAAAACCGTTGCTTTCAAGTGGTTACAGTTGTTTTACCCAGAAAACACGTGCTTGTCTGCTTGTTTGTTTTGGCAGTGCGAGCCTGTTTCTTTCTTTCGGTCTGGAGTACTGCGCCCTGCAGATTAACTGACAACGGAACAAATCCATCCGTAAAGTAAAGCCTTTATCATTTTTAAGAATACTTGAAGAAGTCCTGTCAATCTTTCGTTTTCTGTGTGATTGACAAGCGAGGCACAGTTACGTCTCTTGCTATCTGCGCCGTTCGCTGACCCATGATGTGAAATACAGGAAACGTATTTCGCCACACTACAGGGTACCCCTCGTGAAAATGAGTTCACACACACGAAATAGCTTGGGAACCTACAACACGAAAGTAGGTCACATTACAGTAAACATCGTAGCTGCACGCTTACTTTTGGCATGAAACGTTGCGTCGTAACTCCCGTGCAACGTAAGCCCTTCAACTTGGTGAACTTAATTATCAGGTCATCACGTCTGTGGACCTATTACGTATACAGCAGCCCAAAGATTGATACGTATGTACACTCCTCAACTCGCTAGCCTGATGTTCTTATCCTCTCTGCACGCCCACACAGGCACAGAGCGACAAAGCCCCGAGAATATCAAGACAGAGAAACAACAGCGATAACAGTAACAACAACAGTAAAATGGAGCGGCACCAATAGGCCTGGCGAGAGATGGTAAAGAGAGCGGCGTTGACCTGGTTTTTTTGTTGTTGTTGTCATACTGTGGTTTGCATCCCTTCCATCAGATGGTGAAAGTTCGTAGTTGTGTTTCATTGTACAAATGGTATTTTATTTTCAAATGTCACAATCTATGGTGGATTTCATGCTCAGTGTGAATGTTTTCGTGATGAATAGATAAGTGTGCCGACAGCCCCTTACCCCAAGCCCACTCGCCAAAAAAACAAAATAGACAGACGGACACACACACACACACACACACACACACACACACACACACACACACACACACACACACACTGTAATGTTGTAAGGATAACGTTCTGCTGCAAATGTAAGAGAGCAGGCGCACCCACATATATCACATTTAATATCTTAATCACTATTTCGACTGATTAATTTTTGACGACGTGAAGAACGATCATTTAAAACAAAACAAGGTGGTCGTGAAACGTCGAACTGCAAACTGGACGCCATGATAACATTAAAAAACAAACCAATAACGAATTACCTTCCCATTTGCTGTTAAGCACCTAACATCGTCAAATGAACAGGACGATTGCTATGAACAAAGAAACAAGAGAGGCAAGCTGCCCATTTGAGTCACGTGTCATGATCAGAGCTGAAGCGCCGGCCATCACAGCGCTGTTTTTGGTTCGTGAGGTAACTGACTCTCTTCTCTCTCTCTCTCTCTCTCTCTCTCTCTCTCTCTCTCTCTCTCTCTCTCTCTCTCTCTTCTCGATGGCTGCTTTGAATTATTTAATTTTGAATTCTTGGGATTTGACCATTAAGAGACTCCTCTGGCCAACAGGCAATTTAGGCACATGTGTACGAGGCAAGTGTCGACAAGTCCTACAGAACATGATATAACTGGCTGAAGAAATAGGGAAAACTACAATAAAAGTGAAAATAATCGAAGGAAAGTACTAACCTGATACATGGAAAGCGGTAAGGCTTTGGTAATTTATCCATGGGGATGCTAAATCCAACGAACACGAACAACACAAGTCCAACACTCATGAACAGGACCACAGAAGTACACACATGAGTGTCAAAGGTTATCATGGCAGACCCAAGATTCGGGGTTTTCCTTTCCTTTGCACGGTAGAGGGCGCATGCGTAAACATAGTAAACAAAAGATGCTTAAAAATAGCACGGCCTTCCAGAGAGTTATACGACGCAGATGTAGTAAGGTCTCCACTGTATACAAATGAAAATACGATGAGGGAAATGTAATTGATAACATGTCTTTTGCATGCTAGTATCAACAGCATTCATATCATGAGTTTTAAAATAATTAATTATATATATACCTATATTATGTTTATAAGGAAGAACGTACTAAGAAGCATTTGTGAAGAATTAAGATGAATTTTGCATGTATATATATATGTACATACTGTCATGGAAGAATGTTTTGTTGCAGTCATGGTACATTTTGTTCTAATTATATAAAATTGTTTTTTCTTGTTGCGTACTCATGTGAATAGGCTGATGGCCTCACATTAAAGTCACGAGTCTCTCTCTCTCTCTCTCTCTCTCTCTCTCTCTCTCTCTCTCTCTCTCTTCTCTCTCTCTCAAAATGCCTTCTTTCCAGTTTGGACAGTCCTCAACTCAACAATGCACATGCGAGGAAAGAGGATGCAGTGGGACAGGAGATAGAGACTGGGAGAGGAGGCGATAGAGATTGGGGAGGGGTGGGGGTGGGGGTGGGGGGTGGCGGATGCAGAGTGGAAGCAAAGTTGTGTCTAGATGCGTTTTGCGGGTGAATTATCACTCGAAGTGACCAGAGACAGAGTCACATGCAGAAGTTGACATCAAGCATGCAGTTTCATAATGAGACCATGATGTATTTTGTAATCTGTACTTGAAGATACTGGTCCGAGGTGCATAAACAAGGCATGTGAAGATAACTGTCCACACACATTTTGATTCATCCAGAAGTTTATCATGCTGATCAAACTCATGGAGCCTGATACAGAACATAAAAAGTGTGTGTGAAATATACTGTTCTTCTGTTCCTTTGATGCTATTGTGCAATGAAATAATACTAATAGTCTCTTCCAAACCAAAGCAAATTTGCTAAGGTGACTGGTCTTAAGGCCTTTTAAGATGATATATTCTTATTTCCTGTCAAGCACGACTGAACCCCCCCCCCCCCCCCCCCCCCCCCCCCCCCCCCCCCCCCCCCCGACCCACTCAGAAACAAGTCATTCAAATAAACCCAAGTACGGACATTTTTCAAGCAACTACTGATATTCACATGGTGTATTGATTTCGTCACAAATCCAGCACACTAAACAAATACGGCAATAAAACAAGGAAATGAAGGAAATGAGAGTTGTGTATGATTGTTTTGTATGGACATTAAAATACAGTTTTCACGTAGATGCCCGTAATAAACATAGGGAACATGCTCGCATTCGTGTCTTTAGAACATAATTTTTTTTTAAAGCAGTTTTTCCATTAAAAAAAAATAATGGCAAATGGTGGAATAATAATCTGTGCTTGATGATTGAAGACTGACATGAAAATCACAGTACGAAGCTATGACTAGCGTTAATGTTGTAGGAGCAAAACTTGATTTCTTGTCAAAGTGAAAACATTCGCACTGAAGGGTTATCTGTCAAGTTGTTGTGCACGCGCAATTAATGAAACATAAAGCACAAACGCTACAACAACAAACAAACAAAAAAGGATTCAACTGAGATTGGAAGAAAAGGTAAAAGCGTAGCACCTCACTTGTCAAGACTTATCAGAAGGCCTAATCTTACATTAAGAGAAAATAACAGAACAAGCTCACATCTACAAGACTGAAAAGTATGCCAGTGCAGCCAGCATTGGGTGATCTGGCTTCCTAGTCAATGTCCTCGCCATAGAAGTGGAAGCAAGGGGGGGTTGTGGGCTCATCAGCCTACGATCTCATGAAACAGATATTCCTGGTAAGAAGAGGACCAATGCCTTGAAGGCAGCGACAGGGGCAGCTGAGAAGATTTCCAGCTGGATTATGCCGAGGAAGGACAAAAGTTAACTTCATGAAACCAAACATGTTCAGTTCAGGACATACTGTGGACAGTGATGTGGATAAGACATCCGTCTAGAAAAGCGTCGCCTTGAGGTGCCCATCCTTCCAGCAAGTTGCTGGTTCAAAACCGGCAGTACCAATGATTCTGGTAGCAGAAGAGAATCAAGAAGTCATTACCTGGTTGCCCCCGCCCCCCTCCCCCCCCCCCCCCCCCCCCAAAAAAAAAAAGAGTTGAAGGAGTTCGGGGCCTTTCAGACTGTAAAGACAGGAAAGGGGTGGGGTGTAGGTCTGTAAAGACAGGAAAGGGGTGGGGTGTAGGTGTGTAAAGACAGGAAAGGGGTGGGGTGTAGGTGTGTAAAGAGAGGAAAGGGGTGGGGTGTAGGTGTGTAAAGAGAGGAAAGGGGTGGGGTGTAGGTGTGTAAAGACAGGAAAGGGGTGGGGTGTAGGTCTGTAAAGACAGGAAAGGGGTGGGGTGTAGGTGTGTAAAGACAGGAAAGGGTGGGGTGTAGGTGTGTAAAGATAGGAAAGGGGTGGGGTGTAGGTGTGTAAAGACAGGAAAGGGGTGGGGTGTAGGTGTGTAAAGAGAGGAAAGGGGGTGGGTGTGTAGGTGTGTAAAGAGAGGAAAGGGTGGGGTGTAGGTCTGTAAAGAGAGAAAGGGGTGGGTGTAGGTCTGTAAAGAGAGGAAAGGGTGGGGTGTAGGTCTGTAAAGAGAGGAAAGGGGTGGGTGTGTAGGTCTGTAAAGAGAGGAAAGGGGTGGGGTGTAGGTGTGTAAAGACAGGAAAGGGGTGGGGGGTGTAGGTGTGTAAAGAAGGAAAGGGGTGGGGTGTAGGTGTGTAAAGACAGGAAAGGGGTGGGGTGTAGGTGTGTAAAGACAGGAAAGGGGTGGGGTGTAGGTGTGTAAAGAAGGAAAGGGGTGGGGTGTAGGTGTGTAAAGACAGGAAAGGGGTGGTGGGGTGTAGGTGTGTAAAGACAGGAAAGGGGTGGGGTGTAGGTGTGTAAAGACAGGAAAGGGGTGGGGTGTAGGTGTGTAAAGACAGGAAAGGGGTGGGGTGTAGGTGTGTAAAGACAGGAAAGGGGTGGGGTGTAGGTGTGTAAAGACAGGAAAGGGGTGGGGTGTAGGTGTGTAAAGACAGGAAAGGGGTGGGGTGTAGGTGTGTAAAGACAGGAAAGGGGTGGGGTGTAGGTGTGTAAAGACAGGAAAGGGGTGGGGTGTAGATGTGTAAAGACAGGAAAGGGGTGGGGTGTAGGTGTGTAAAGACAGGAAAGGGGTGGGGTGTAGATGTGTAAAGACAGGAAAGGGGTGGGGTGTAGGTGTGTAAAGACAGGAAAGGGGTGGGGTGTAGGTGTGTAAAGACAGGAAAGGGGTGGGGTGTAGGTGTGTAAAGACAGGAAAGGGGTGGGGTGTAGGTGTGTAAAGACAGGAAAGGGGTGGGGTGTAGGTGTGTAAAGACAGGAAAGGGGTGGGGTTGTAGGTGTGTAAAGACAGGAAAGGGGTGGGGTGTAGGTGTGTAAAGACAGGAAAGGGGTGGGGTGTAGGTGTGTAAAGACAGGAAAGGGGTGGGGTGTAGGTGTGTAAAGACAGGAAAGGGGTGGGGTGTAGGTGTGTAAAGACAGGAAAGGGGTGGGGTGTAGGTGTGTAAAGACAGGAAAGGGGTGGGGTGTAGGTGTGTAAAGACAGGAAAGGGGTGGGGTGTAGGTGTGTAAAGACAGGAAAGGGGTGGGGTTGTAGGTGTGTAAAGACAGGAAAGGGGTGGGGTGTAGGTGTGTAAAGCAGGAAAGGGATGGGGTGTAGGTCTGTAAGGACAGGAAAGGGGTGGGGTGTAGGTCTGTAAAGACAGGAAAGGGGTGGGGTGTAGGTCTGTAAAGAGAGGAAAGGGGTGGGGTGTAGGTGTGTAAAGACAGGAAAGGGGTGGGGTGTAGGTCTGTAAAGACAGGAAAGGGGTGGGGTGTAGGTGTGTAAAGACAGGAAAGGGGTGGGGTGTAGGTGTGTAAAGACAGGAAAGGGGTGGGGTGTAGGTGTGGGGGTGGGGGTTCTTCTCAGCAAACCTTCTTTCAAGCGCCTCCTAAAGTGTCACCAGCAATGGCCCAAACTAAAAACTACTGTACAGATACGAGTCGTCATGTTATTCGGACATGAGCTTTTTTCCATGTCGAATACTCTTTTCATACTTCCTCACACACACACACAAAATGCTCACAACTTCTGCACTGTGAAGTGAGACAGTTTTTAGTTTAAATTTCGATACTATGCCTTTATAGATGGTACAAAAATACGTACCTCGTAAAAAGATAATCAACGAAGATGAAATGATGTTATTCGTGATTTCTCTTAAAAAGAAAAAAGAAAAGAAAAGATAGTGGAGATACAAGCTTCCCTTGTCAATGGCGGCAAATCGGGGTGAAAAAGACATCGGAGTAGACGTAAGGTGACGTTGCATGTTTATGCAAATCGCTGTTGGAAACGAAACCAATCTGTTACTCAATCGAGAAAAGATCGTGCGTGTGAATGATTATTTAACGTGAAGTTTTGATGTCGGAGAAAAAGTTCCAGTAATGTTCGTTTCCATCGTATATCTACTATTTTGTATAGTATTTTCGAATGCGTTAACGATTGGTACACAGATACACAGGAATGCAGACGTAGGGGACGGAAGAGGCGAGTCATCATTCAGACATGAGATCAGTTCAGTTCAGTTCAGTGGTTTATTTAACGTCTTTTCATCGCCAGATGATATTAGACACTTGTTTAAAAAAATTCAACTTATCTAGTACTTGCAAAGCCACATCTGATATGTGCATATTTACATAAGTGAAATACCTAGTGGTACACAAAGTTGTGATCTTTACAAAAATTTTGCAACCTGTGACTGCGAAATAACCATGGCAATTTCAGCAACACATGAACCATATAAGACACTATTGACATTATCAAAGTTAATCATCTCAATACCTTTCTCCTGATAGAGCGGGGTCAGCACTGAGCATTCAAACAAAAGATGACGCACAGAAATGTTTTCTCTGCAGACACAAGTAATACCATGAGAATATTTAGTGTTCCAAGTATTCAGCCTTAATTTATGAATTAATCTATGTCACGACCGACCCCTGGAGGTCTGCCCTGACAGGATCGGTCTAGGTGGGAGTGAAGGGAGTGACTGACCTCACACGCTCCGCAAGAGACCACACAATAAAGATTACGATACAACACCCCATTTATTCACACCAGCAAAAATAAACATTCCAACACACGCACCATGCACGATCACAATAAAGCACTCAAACGCACACAACATGCACAATCACGATCAAGCACTCAACGCACACAACATGCACAATCACGATCAAGCACTCCAACGCACACAACATGCACAATCACGATCAAGCACTCCCACACCCACAACATGCACGATTATAAATAAATATTTCGCCATACGACGTACACGATCACAATTACGGCATTCCAGCACATATGACATATACACAATTATAAAGAAATATTTCCAGTATCGATCCTTTCTCACACCATGGAGTGCGTCCACATCCCTGCCCCTGTCAAGACTGCTGGGAGCACCCTGTCGCACTAGGTGCTCCGAGCCGGGTTGGTTCTCGCAGGGAGTCGCCCAAAGCCGACACCCTCGACTCCAAGCGGGCAGTGAAGAGCGTGTCCGGGGGGGGGGGGGGGGGGGGACGTAGCTGTTACTGGAGGTCCTGGACGGGGGTCCAGGCGGCAGTCAGACGGGGTCCCCTAGCAGTCACGGTCCGACCAAGGCGTGGCCTTGACCAGCGGTGCACCA
>CM031627.1:34872629-34881539 GCA_018398815.1 Conus ventricosus | reverse complement strand
TTCGTTTTCCGTTTTGTCCTAAATATGTTTGTTTTTGCCTGAAGAAGACCCAAGAGGTCGAAATACATTGTGTTTTGTCCTGTAATCTGTTTGTCTGTAACGTGTGGTGGAACTAATACCATTTCTTTTTTTAATTGGCTGTGACAGAGATCATCCCTGTTTCCCAGGCTTTGTGTTTGTATGTTTCCATGCTGCCCCAACTCCATTTTCCACTGTGTCTGTGATCCGACTCTGTAATCCATTAAGTCCATGTGGCCACGACTGAGAATTCGCCTGGCTCTATGCCCCCTGTGTCAATGTTCTCCGGCTCTATGTCCCCCTGTGTCAATGTTCTCCCGGCTCTATGTCCCCTGTGTCAATGTTTCCTCGGCTCTATGTCCCCCTGTGTCAATGTTTGCCTGGCTCTATGTCCCCCTGTGTCAATGTTCTCCCGGCTCTATGTCCCCCTGTGTCAATGTTCTCCCGGCTCTATGTCCCCTGTGTCAATGTTTGCCTGGCTCTATGTCCCCCTGTGTCAATGTTCTCCGGCTCTATGTCCCCCTGTGTCAATGTTCTCCCGGCTCTATGTCCCCCTGTGTCAATCTTCTCCCGGCTCTATGTCCCCCTGTGTCAATGTTTGCCTGGCTCTATCTCCCCTGTGTCAATGTTCTCCCGGCTCTATGTCCCCCTCTGTCAATGTTCTCCCAGCTCTATGTCCCCCTGTGTCAATGTTCTCCCGGCTCTATGTCCCCCTGTGTCAATGTTCTCCCGGCTCTATGTACCCCTGTGTCAATGTTCTCCGGCTCTATGTCCCGCTGTGTCAATGTTCTCCCAGCTCTATGTCCCCCTGTGTCAATGTTCTCCCGGCTCTATGTACCCCGGTGTCAATGTTCTCCCGGCTCTATGTCCCCTGTGTCAATGTTCTCCCTGCTCTATGTCCCCCTGTGTCAATCTGCTCCCGGCTCTATGTCCCCCTGTGTCAATGTTCTCCCGGCTCTATGTACCCCCTGTGTCAATGTTCTCCCAGCTCTATGTACCCTCTGTGTCTATGTTCTCCCGGCTCTATGTCCCTCTGTGTCAATGTTCTCGCAGCTCTATGTCCCCTGTGTCAATGTTCTCCCAGCTCTATGTCCCCTGTGTCAATGATCTCCCAGCTCTATGTCTCCCTGTGTCACGACCGACCCCTGGAGGTCTGCCCTGACAGGATCGGTCTAGGTGGGAGTGAAGGGAGTGACTGACCTCACACGCTCCGCAAGAGACCACACAATAAAGATTACGATACAACACCCCATTTATTCACACCAGCAAAATAAACATTCCAACACACGCACCATGCACGATCACAATAAAGCACTCCAACGCACACAACATGCACAATCACGATCAAGCACTCCAACGCACACAACATGCACAATCACGATCAAGCCCTCCAACGCACACAACATGCACAATCACGATCAAGCACTCCAACGCACACAACATGCACAATCACGATCAAGCACTCCCACACCCACAACATGCACGATTATAAATAAATATTTCGCCATACGACGTACACGATCACAATTACAGCATTCCAGCACATATGACATATACACAATTATAAAGAAATATTTCCAGTATCGATCCTTTCTCACACCATGGAGTGCGTCCACATCCCTGCCCCTGTCAAGTCTGCTGGGAGCACCCTGTCGCACTAGGTGCTCCGAGCCGGGTTGGTTCTCGCAGGGAGTCGCCCAAAGCCGACACCCTCGACTCCCAAGCGGGCAGTGAAGAGCGTGTCCCGGGGGGGGGGGGGGGGGGGGACTGGTTACTGGAGGTCCTGGACGGGGGTCCAGGCCGGCCAGTCAAGACGGCGGGCTCCTCTAGCAGTCCACGGTCCCGACCAAGGCGTGGCCTCGACCAGCGCGTGGCACCATCCGTCCGTGGTCTCAGCCAGAACGTGGCCTCGACCAGCACGTGGCACCATCCAGTTCGTGCTCCAGGTGAAGCCCCCGAGAGGGGGGAGGAACGTAGCTGGGAGGAGAGCCGAAGAGGAGGGAAAGAAGAAGGAAGGAGGAAGGAAGAAGGGTACTGGAACCCTGCCGTCAGTCCCGTCTGACATTGCTGTCAAGTCTTAACAGCCACTCGCATGATGGGCGAGGGGAAGTGTATTAAACGCACACAGTAAACCCATTGAATCAAGTCTTCTCACACGATGCAGGTAAAAGACTGCATTAAATCAAAGGTTATAAAACAAATATGAATTATCTTCACCCTTCTCTCACTCACGCTTAACATTTCCCTTCCTTAGGAAATAAATCAACACAGCGACCATCGCTTAATAACTGCCACCACATTTGCAAATAGTAATTCAATGGCATAACTGTCACATTTATAAACACATTTCAAAATAACACAAATCCCCAACCCACGCATCCGAACGACAAATCATGCGTACGCACGCTCGTGAACATAAAACTCGTTCTCCTTGCACACACAAACAGACGGGGGCCCGAAGAATAAAAGTCCGGCGAATGTGACAGGGGCGGACGAGCGAGACCAAGCAAGTTCCAACCTGAATCGCCAGGTTCTCTCCCTTCCCCACCGACCACCGCATCACCAGATACATAAACAGGAGAAAGAAATTTGGAAATAATTTAGAATGGCCAGGTTTTTTAAAATTGAATTAACAGAGAAAAGGTCTCACACAATATTTCTCTTACAATTTCGAAAACAAAAGAAAATTGCGCAAAAGAGAAGACTAAGCCGGCTAACAACAACAAATCAAAACAAACAGACCACGAAACTGATGCTTACCAGCTACCCGTGGGTGACCCCGAAGAGGCGGGTCAAAGGACTCTCTCTACCCTCTGTCCAGTCGAGAGGACAGAGGCGAAGATGCGGAAACAGAAGAAATGATGTCCCTCTCTACAGGCCGACTGCAGGAATTGAAAGTACTGACTGTACTCTCGATGATAAGGTAAAGAACCATGGCTGGAGCAGGCGCCCCAGAGACATCTTCCGCTCGAGTGAAGAGCTAACCTCCCTCAGCAATGGCGGCCAACATGCCATGCTGCGTCACAGAGTGAGCATACTTCAAACTAAAAGAAACGAAGCACGGGGCGACAGGTAAAAAGACAGGCGAGAGGCCGACAGACAGAAAGTTCGAGAGAAAGGTACGGCCACCCGTGAACTTGCAGGATGAATAGCACGGGCGGTGGAATTAGAGAGAGAGAGAGAGAAAGCAAACCGAAGTTGAGCTGAACCACACCAAGGTGCAACCGCACCACAAGCCACATCAAGGGACGGATACACAACAACAGCAACGACAATAAACAAATGAATAATTCCGCCACCCTAGATGGGTCAAACGTCGTAGGCCTCGTGACAAACTCGTGACAAACCCCCCTTCTAAAAGCATCTGTTTCTCTGAGATACAGTGCTCCTTTGAACCTGACGTGTGCAAATTCCAAAAAAGGGGGACAAACCCAAAACTCTCTGGTCGACAGGACAGGAATCCAATACGAAATTCCACGATGAATCTACGGGAAATACAAATACACATTTATCAAACGACTAAGCAAACCTTTCCCAAACCCATGAAAGTAACAACCCAACCCTTTGATGACCCTCCCGTTAAATCAAAAGTGAAAACCGCATACACCGATCAGAGATAAAAGGGGATAAAACCTGGTTGGGGGGAAGTGCCCCTCTAAATTTTTTTCCCAAATATGCAACTACGGAGCTCGGCTAAGATAGTCAGCACCGATTAAGGAACCCTTAATGACGGAAAGTAAAGCATGACTCTGCAGCTCCACCCTATCATGAGTGACGACTGACGGGCGGATCCGGTCAACACTGGAGGGATGAGACGCTCCCAGTACAAACTTCCGGCCGTACTTCTTCTTGGGCCGCAGTGCGCCCAAATCTCCCTGAAGTTCAGCAACGTAGGGGCTTTTTAGTCCTAAGGGGGGGAACCCGGGGTATCGACCCCCAGTTTCTCCCATCCCGAATGTAGCGGTGACGCGATCGGATGGAGGATTAAGGGTCCCCAGGTCACCCCAACCTTGCGAGGCCTCCCCAACCGTGGCACTGACCCTGGGGGAAACCACCTTAAGCGCCCCTTAGGCGTTGCCCGTTGGCAGACATCGAAACTCGGCAGTCTGCCAAACTGTGAGTTCACCCCGGCCAAAAGAAGTCTTTCTTACTCGCTCGAGAGTCCGCTTTGAGCCCGTATGATGCCTGGGGGGAAACGTGGGCCGCCCGGAGAACGTCCTCTCAAGTTTGGGAACGCCAAAACGTTGGCCACACGATCTGCCTGAGTGGAAACCCCAAAGGGATCCCCCTTTTGGGCTTGAAGCTCACCTTGGCGTGTCGGGCCCGTGAGCGGGACGATCCCCCAGTTGTCGCGGGTTTTAAACCAAGTCCCTGGCCTAAGACGGATAAAGCTAGCAGGATCGGGCCCCTTTCCCGAAAACCGTCAGAGTCGGCTGAAGAACGGGACGCAAATCCCGTTCCTGCTTCTTAGTTTGGCGCGTGTGGGGACTCCACCCGCCTGTATGGGCAAACCTAACACGACTGGCTGCGTCCGTCTGCGAAGGTGACAGTATATACCCTATGATAAGGGAATACAGATGAGGTCGCTCCACCGCGATGGCCCATACTTCGCGCACAGAAGTAGGGGGTGGAGATAGAAACGATAATGAAAGGTCGTGGAGGTAAAAACCAACCTCCAACCCGCACACATCGTAACTTGGCGCCCACGCCGGCCTTAGGGGAAACTAAATTTTATCCACAAAGAGTGTTGATGCTCCCGAATCCCTGAATGGTGTCCCGACTAAAGGAGGAACCAACAACACGAGAGAAACACTGGGCACTCTGAATCACCAAAGCTGGTATGGAACCCACGTTAGCCAGAGGCACGAGGATGCTGAAAGGGACTAGCCCACCTGACTACCAGCGGCTCAGGGCAAATCTTACCTGATGTGTGCCAGGACGAACCCCACAAAGAAAACAAAATCGAGGTGCTGAGTCCCCATGACCTGCCTGCCCTTATTCGACCCCGCTAGCAGTGTCGGCGCCTTAATTGCCACTAAATCCTGAGGGAGGCCTTCCTCTCCGTATCTGGGCCGATTCCCATAGCCCTGCGGAGCTTCAGCAAACACCTTAATCACGCGTGAAACGAAGCCGCGAAATCCTGAGTGCTTGGTCCCTCGCCTATCCGGATCCTCAACTCAGGGGACACCGTGATTGGTGAGCTGTTCAATGAGGAACAATCCTCCAGCTCCAACATAGCCAACTGAACTCCAGTACGCCTAGCGATTTGCGCAGCCTATCACACAAACTGCACGAAGGTCTCGTCGTTATTCTTCTCATGACCTACCTTCCTCCAGAACGTCTCTGGGTAATTGGAAACGCTTACGCAGAAGCAACAGCATGTCTGCATAAGACGCACCCATTCGGTTTAGAGTGACACACACACCCTATGCAGCACAGAAAACCCATAAAAAAGGTGCAAGCCTTTTGTTCCCACAGACAATTGGTATGAACTAGCAACCTTGTCAAAATGCTCTAGAACAATCAATGTCCTCACTAGGTCAGAACTCTGGAGCTTTACTTGGCCTCTAACTTCTATCACCTGCCTGGTGAGTTAACCCCCTGATTCTACAGATGCGGGAGACCGCGAAAGAAGTGTTTCCATCTCTCACCCTACGCATCTGGAGCCTCCATCCAGTCTAGTTTCTTCCCTACGGAGGCTTTCCTGCCTGGCAGCCTCTTTCCCTACGCGATCCTCCAGTCTGGCAGCCCTCTTCCTGCACCTGAGCAGCCTCTTTTATTTTTTTTCCCTACGAAGAATAAGCCTCTTCCCTGATGCAGAATCTCCGTCGTCAGTCTCCTCTCTGCGCAGAGCAGCCTCCTCTCTGCGCTCTCCCTACTCAGAGCTTCCTGCCTAAGGCCTCTACCTAACGTAGGGCTTGCCTGCCAGTGACAACGCTCTTCACTACGGAGGGCCTCATCCTCCCGTCGCTTGTCGTCCAAAACATCAGGACGGAGGTGATGGTCCTGGCGGGGTTCACCGCTCCCGACACGGGAAAGGAATACCCGTCTTGGACCCGTCCCCCTTGGGTCTCGACTTTACCATGAGGAAAGTCCTCCCGGGCATACTCCATAACGAGGGGAAGCCTGGAGATGAGAAGGTTTTCGTCTCTGGCGACCCAACATAATACCCACAGTTGCTTCGCTATGCTCCTGACGCATTCCGAGCGGGAAGTGCCAGTCCGGGTCTCTACAAGAAGACCCCCCAGCGCAGAGGTTAGTAAAAGTACCCACTGTACCTACCTGCTACAGCCTGGAATAAGGAGAAGTTTTACCGAGTCGAAGTACTGTACTAATAGAAGGGACTACAGTAACATTTTGAATACCTTCTTCTCGACGCACGCGTCGGCCACCCCACCCAGCGGCCGGACGTCGCCATGACAACATATCCTACTGTTTCCAAATACAGGGAAAGAAGTCAATTCCACAAGAAAAAAAAAATAAATTAAGGGGCGTGTGTATATGTGTAAGTGTTAGTGTGGTGCGTGTGTTCGGACAAGTTCCGCTGCTCCCACTCTGGCAACAACCGCGCTCTACACCACCGAGCAACAGTGGCGGAGGGGCTCACCGAAAAAAAAAAAAAAAAAAAAAAACTATGTCCGGCTGCCCCCACTCCTGGCAACGACCCCCCCCCGAGCTCTACAGCCCGAGCAACAGCTGCGGTGGGGCTCCGAAAAAAAACAAAAAAAAAAACTAGCAGATCGGAATCCGGAGCAGGGGAAAAAAAAAATCCACAAGCGTCCGATACAACCCCCTGAAACTCAACAACCCGGTAGAGAAAAAAAACAAGAAATTTGGCTAACTACAAAACAGGAATAGGAAGACTGAGCGGCAACAGAAGGGCAAGACTTACGCCGTACCTGCGTGAGTTACCCCGGCGGAAGGAGGTCTGGACGCGGTCGACACCCTCGGTCTCACCTACCTCGACCCCACGAAGTCACAAACCGGATGTTCCCTCAGGCCACAAAAAGACTCCCTTCACGCAGAGTCACCCAGCCAACCACCCACGAACAAACACGACAAACTGACTAAACATATACAAAACAAGACCAAAAACTAAACAGGTACTCTGCGAAACGGAGAGAGAACCGCCAAGCCCTTCACATCCCGGACGAGCCCCCACAATTGTACACCGACCCCTGAGGTCCTGCCCTGACAGGATCGGTCCTGGAGGGATGAAGGGAGTGACGACCTCACACGCTCCGTCAAGAAGACCACACAATAAAGATTACGATTACAACACCCCATTTATACACACCAGCAAAATATACATTCCAACACACGCACCATGCACTACACAATAACGCACTCCAACGCACACAACATGCACAATCACGATTCAACAAGCACTCCAACGCACACAACAGCACAATCACAGATCAAGCACTCAACGCACACAACAATCAAATCACGATCAAGCACTCCCACACCCACCAACAATCACGATTAAAAATAAATATTTCGCCAACGAACGTACACGAACACAATTACTGGCATTCCAGCACATATGAACATATACACATTAAAAAGAAATATTCCAGTATGATCCTTTCTTCACACCATGGAGTGGCGTCCACAGACCTGCCCCTGTCAAGAACTGCTGGTAAAGCACCCTGTCGCACTAGGTGCTCCTAGCCGGGTTGGTTCTCGCAGGGATTCGCCCAAATCCGACACCCCGACTCCCAAGCGGCAGTTAAGCGTGGTCCCCCCGGTGGGGGGGGGGGGGGGGGGGGGAACGGTTTAGCTGATACTGGAGGTCCTGACGGGGGTCCAGGCCGGCCAGTCAAGACGGCGGGCTCCTCTAGCATGTCCACGGTCCCGACCAAGGCGTGGCCTCGACCAGCGCGTGGCACCATCCGTCCCTGTGTCTCAGCCAGAACGTGGCCTCGACCATCACGAGCCCACCACCAGTTACGTGCTCCCAGTGAAGCCCCCGAGAGGGGGGAAGGACGAAGCTGGGAGGAGAGTCGAAGAGTAGTAACGGAAAGAAGGAAGGAGGAATAAAAGGGTCTACTGGAAACCCTGCCCGTCAGGTTTTTTTTAACAACCCCGTCTGACCATTGCTGCAAGTCTTAACAGCCATCGCATGATGGGTCGAGGGAAGAGTATTAAACGCACACAGTAAACCCATTAATCAAGTCTATTCTCACACGAAGCGAGGTAAAAAGACTTGCATAAACTCCAACAGTTATAACACAAATATGAATTACTCACCCTTCTCTCACTCACGCTAACATATCCCTTCCTTAGGAAATAAATCAACACAGCGACCACGCTTAATAACTGCCACCACAGTTGCAAATAGAATTCAATGGCAAAACTGTCAACATTTTATAAACACATTTCAAAATAACACAAATCTCCAACCACGCATGCGCGAACGACAAAATCCTGCGTAACGCACGCTTCGAGACATAACAGCTCCGATCTCCTTGCCACACAAACAGACGGGTGGCCGAAGGATAAAAGACCGGCGAATGTGACAGGGGCGGACGCGCGAGACAAGCAGTATCCAACCCTGAATCGCCAGTTCTCTCGCCTTCCCCACCGACCCACCGCATCACCGATACATAAACAAGAAAGAATTTTGGAAATAATTTTAGAATGGCCAGTTAAAGATTGAATAACCAGAGAACAGGTACTCACACAAAATTTCTCTTACAATTTCGAAAACAAAAGAAAATTGCGCAAAAGAGAAGACTAAGCCGGCTACAACAACATATCAAAAGCAAACAACCACGAACCTGATGCTCACCAGCTACCCGTAGGTGACCCCGAAGAGGCGGGTCCAAAGGACTCTCTCTACCCTCGTTCCAGTGCGAGAGGAACAGAGGCGAAGATGCGAAACAGAAA
>CM031627.1:34837629-34867629 GCA_018398815.1 Conus ventricosus | reverse complement strand
AACCCCACGATCACCAAGATTACGAGTCCGGCGCTCTACCCACTGAGCTATTCCGGCACAGAAAGGGCGCCAGGGAGAACACATACCTCTACCACGGTCGACCGGATTTCGGATCCGCCCTTTGACCTGGACCTGCACTGACGATTCCATGGATTCGTTTTTACCGGTCTCATTCTTTTCTTTCACCAAGCCCTGCATCTGCTGTTTCATACAGATCTGCCTAAGCATCTTGTATCAACATTGAAGGGGCTTGTACTTACTCCACGTCACACCTTTCTCTTGATTTTCTTTCAAATCAGGATTTTTTTTTAACCCTCGGATGATCGTGCTGAAAGACAAAGACACAGAAAGCGCCGACAGGGTCGATGTATCACCTCCTCAGCGACTTTGATTCTTTACATAATATTAAATATTGAATCACAGAATATTCATTATTTTTCATATTCATCTATTTTCTTTCTTCTTCTTTTTTTTCTTGTTTAATCCTGAGGCTTGGAGAGGGATGTCTTTAATATTTTTGGTGAATTAACTAACTGATGGGGGTCATTCAAAGTGGGAAAGCACAACACAAAAGAACTTCATTTTCTTCGGTACTTTTACATGAGAGAGAGACAGAGAGAGAGAGACAGAGAGAGAGAGAGAGAGAGAGAGAGAGAGAGAGAGAGAGAGAGAGAGAGAGAGACGCAAACAAACAGGCGAGACAAAGTACATTCACACCCTGAGAGAGAGAGAGAGAGAGAGAGAGAGAGAGAGAGAGAGAGAGAGAGAGATTTAGCACGAACACACACACACACACACACACACACACACACACACACACACACACACACACACACAGAGTATTGTTGTGTCCAGTGGTTTATCATTATTATAATTGTTATTATCATGAATATTTATATAGCGCCTATCCTCCGCTAGAGACCAAGTCTGAAGCACTTTTCTACAATCCGCATTCTCGTTTACGTAACGGGCTGCCTACCTGGGTAGAGCCGACTGAAGAGCTGCCAGCTGGCACTTCATTCAGTCGTTTCCCGTGTCACCCAGTCAACATCGTTCACTCCATTTCCTTACTTCCTTCATTCTTTCCATTTCTCACGCAGGGTGCATGCTAGGTGTAACGTGTCATTCATAGCAACGGCCAAGCTGGCCTTCTCTTCCGAAAGTTGATGATGGGATTTTACGAGCGTGCAAGATGGTATGCGTGCGTTCTCACACGGAACCTCGGTTTATAGTCTCATTCGAAGGACTGTATGGGAAATGGAGTCAGAACCAATGTTAACTCCGAAGGAAAAAAATCCCCCTGTACTAAAACGGCCCCGGCGGAGATTCGAACCTACAACCCAAGGATCACCAAGATTACGAGTCCGGCGCTCTACCACTGAGCGATTCCGGCCCCCGGAGTACTATGGTATTCTGCTCATGTTGGATCAGAACATGCATCGGTGAATGCCATGTCACCGAAGTGACTCCAGCAGCTGCGCAGTGTCTTCTCTGGCGGGATGCCTCATGACGACTTGACTTGACACTGACTGCTCCCCGTGTGAAGGGCCGGTGCTGGGGTTGCGACGGCACGAGCCAGGGTGTGGCTGTAGACGGAGAGACGCGTGGGGGGGGGGGGGGGGGGGGGGCGGGGAAGGGGGGATGTAAAGGAGGGGAGGTGGATGCCACCCCAAATGGCTCGGAAGAAGAAACAGAAAAAAAGAAGATAACTGGATAGACACGATAGGTAAATGAAGAAGAAACAGAAAAAAAGAAGATAACTCGATAGACACGATAGGTAAATACATAGAGACATCTATACATAGATAAATACGTAGATGGATACACAGACAGATGCATACAGACAGACAGACAGAGAATCGAGTCAAACCGTACGTTTGAAGCCCATTCCTGGTGGGCTGCGTGCAGGCAAAGGCTACGTGCAAGGACAGGAGCAATCTCGCTCAAGAGCGGAGAAAAATCAAGCTGGCATACATGGTAACTTAAGAGGGCAGCATTGCTGACTGAACAGTCCTCTCTCGGATGCTGTGCTGACTGTGAGTTCTGGACATGTTCAGGGACCTGCACGCTGCGAGCCAGCGGGACTCTGACACTGGTGACCAGAGGGAAAGTGTGGCGAAACGCCTCTCCGGTCCTGTCTTGATCTGAGTCTCAGAGTGGAAGTGATGACCGAACTTGATGTTCGTCATGTCGTCATAGGAATTCCATGGACCTCCCTTCTTTTGACGATCGAGCGAATGAAATGACGTCTGCCACATGTGACAGATTCTGGTGTAAATCTGTGTGTGTGTGTGTGTGTGTGTGTGTGTGTGTGTGTGTGTGTGTGTGTGTGTGTGTGTGTGTTGTGCGTGCGTGCGTGCGTGCGTTGGCGCAAATGCATGTGCTCTTTTCTCAAACTCTATAAGCCATCATGACGTCTGCAAAGAATGTTTTCAAAAAACTTGGAAGACCAGTATTTCGTGTAATCTTTCACGAATTATGATTGTAGTTGAGAGAGAGCGAGAGAGAGAGAGAGAGAGAGAGAGAGAGAGAGTTTTAATCATGTGGTGAAAAGCACGACGGATTTTCACTGTGGTATCTTAGTACTTTGCCTTCACATCTTCAACTCTGTCATGTCCAGATCTCTCCCTCTTTACAGACACACACACACACACACACACACACACACACACACACACACACACACACACACGCACGCTCGCACACACACACACACACCACACACACACACACACACACACACACACACACACACACACACACACACACACACACACAGAGATTGGCGAGCAGTTTTTTAAATTGTGGATAATAAAGTGGAACAGGTATTCAATCATTTCATATGATTACGGATGTATTTATAATCATAAACGCGACACTATTCGGGAAAACCCCCCAGAGAAAGTATAAGATATTCTGATATTCTGCCAACTGTTTCTTGAACACGTTCACAGTTCCACTGTTTATCGTTCACTTTTTTTTTCTTCACCAAGATTCGAATGTAAAACAGACAAGATGAATCTCGCGTGGTCTTTCTGACATAATGCCTTACAGAGATGCATCTTTTCAGAGATTCAACAATGATCACCATGGAACATGGCCTTCAGCATTGACACCGGCTTTACTGCGGTGGATTCCATGGAATTTCGTTAGTTTGTTCCACACACGGTGCAATCGGCCAGAGCCACGTTTCGGTCGCGGGACGTAACAACGAGTTCAAATTCGAACAGCAGAGAAACAAATGTTTGCCCCAACAGAGCGACTATTAAAATAATTGAATATTCTTCCAGTAGAGATCGAGCTTGCACAGAATCTTGACCAGTTCAAAGACCTAGACAATCACCTGAAATGCATGCATTCGCAGTATCAGTACGATTAGGCAGTTGCAGCGAATGTGTCTTCACCATGTCACTTAAATCAACTTTAACGCATTATGAAAAGGGGCACAGTTAAAGACCGTGAGGCCTCGTTGCCATAGAAATCCTGGCACTGCTCCTGAATATTATGTTGGAATTGTTGTATTACAGGTTTCACCGGTGTGGGTTGAAATTCTACGCATGGGTGAATAGTAACTCAAACTAATCTGGAAATGATTTCGCTGATAAAGTGAAAAACGAGAGAAGTTCTAAAACGTGAATCATATCGACCTAGGAATGGTTTAGAAGAGGGTCTCTATGTAAGAATCAAATCCCTGATCATGCGTCTAACCATGGTATGAGTGGTCGGTTTCAACACTCCAACTGGTTTCGGTCGGGTAACGATATTTCAGCCGATGTTGATATGACGAATGACCAAACGCTCTGCAGCTTGTTTGGCGCGAACTATGGTCTAGCACCTGCTGTGCTGACATGATCTCACCTTTTGTCCGAAACTTCTGAAGCATTTTGCAGGGAACTCAGTTTAGCACGTGTTCTTGTTATGTGTCATGCATTTCATGCAGTTCTCATAATCATCTAATGACCGATGCTGTGGGTGGTCACGTGACTATGCCTCGCTTCAGGTGAAACATCAGACGGGAAGTGGACAGGCCCGTTTTTTTTAATTTCATCATGATTAAAACTGTGCTTCGAGTCGATTATGAGTAAACTAAAATGGCATAATTTTTTTCAAAAATGAAAAATATGAAGAAAAAAAAAACAACAAAAACAGACTCCCAACACACTAATTTAAAAAAAGAAATGAAAAGAAACAGACTCTCAAAACCCTAATTAAAAAGAATTGAAAGAAAGAGACCCCCAACGCTCCAGTTTTTAAAAAAATTGAAAGAAACAAACTCCCCAATCTCTAAGTATCTGATGTGATTGATTATTTTGTACTTCAACTGAACACAGTCAGCAGTGCATAATGGCGGTTCAGATGTGTAGCATTTTTGCCGTGGGTAATTCGTGTGATATGTTTGATGAGAAACGAAAAGCTAACCGATCTGAATGCATTGTGGTGGCCATTTTGGAATGGTTGTTTCAGGAGGAAACAGGAGTGGAGTGATATTAGCCCTGGTGGTGTTCTGATCACGTTTAATGACCCGAAAGAAAATCCATACAAGCGTCATCAAAAAAAAAAAAAAAAAAAAAAAAATTTAAAAGCTCACATCATGATATTAGTGAAAAGCTCCTTTACTGTACAAAGTTGATCGAAATAATGAAATACAATTTGAAAATAAGAAGAGAGAGAGAGAGAGAGAGAGAGAGAGAGAGAGAGAGAGAGAGAGAGAGTGATCCGCCCAATGGATTTCCACATGTGACGTGCTTTTTCCACATTTTTCATTCAAGAAGCGTGCTCAAAGACCATTTCTGTTAACCCATAACTAGACCAACAACAGCTACAATAACAACACCCATTGGAAATAAAAAGAAACAGAAAGAAGCAGGTCAACTCGATTAATGAAGGTCGTGAAGTACAATTCGAATCAAGGGCGAGGAGAGAGAGAGAGAGAGAGAGAGAGAGAGAGAGAGAGAGAGGGGGGAGAATTCGGAGTATTCAGTGCAAATAATCGGATACGTATGTCACGTACAGAGAGAGAGAGAGAGGGGGGGGGGAGGGGGTAGAGGGAGAATCAGGGGGGGGGGGCGGTGAGGAAGATTGTGGCTTCCAATGTGACCACACCCACATAGTCAGTTCATAATTATCAACTTGTCAGTAGCATGAAGGTGTGTTGATTTTGACTCATGGTGACAGCCCTTTACAAACCTTCCTGCGATGGGTTGGGCTATATAACACAACATGGATTCAATTCTGTGAAATGAACAAAAGCATTTGACATTTTGTTGTTGTTGTTGTTGTTTGTTTGTGTGTTTTTATTAAACTAGCTTCTTGAGCAATGTCATAGTCACCTTGATTTAATAATTCTGCTCACCCCAAAAAATGAAATCAATCAATATCAACACCCCCCCCTCCCCCCCCCCCCCCCCCCCCCCACACACACACACACACACACCACGTCAAATCCAGACAAAGGCAAACTTAGCAGTTGTGTGTTAGATACGGACAAAGACATCATACTAAAAGAGAAACTGAAAGAAAAGATGTGGGGAGGGGGGGGGGAAGAAACGAGAGAGAGAGAGAGAGAGAGAGAGAGAGAGAGAGTGAGGGAGAGAGAGAGAGGGAGGGAGGGAGGGCGGGGGGAGGGGGAAGAGCCCCCCCCCCCCCCCCCTCCCCATTGGCTGTCAGAAATTTCCAGCTTCGCTCTCATCCCCCCCCCCCGTCCTTTCTTTCTCTTCCTCCACCTATCCCCCTCCACCGTTCACCCTCCCCATCCTCCTTCCTACCACAAACCTCCTCTCTCTCCCTCACCTCGTTGCATGCTCCCCCTTCACAACAACGCCGTTCAGTCTGTTGTGTAATATTCATAAGAGACATGACTGTAAGGCTTGGTGTCGTCCTCATCGCGTGGGGTGTCCTCATCACGTGGGGTGTCCTCATCACGTGGGGTGTCCTCATCGCGTGGGGTGTCCTCATCACGTGGGTGTCCTCATCACGTGGGGGGTCAACATCGGCAGCCTCTCCGCTCTGGGTCGGGACGCCGTTTCCTTTGTTACGCTTTGCCTTCTTTCGCCAACGTTCGCCGCCGCCGCCCTGTTCTTCATCGCCGTCCCCTGTCTTTCTGTTCTGCCGTCTGGCCTTCCTCGTTGCCTTCCTCGCTGCCTTCCTTTCTGCCTTCCGTTCCTTCTTTTTCGCCTTCCTTTCTGCCTTCCTTTCTGCCTTCCTTTCTGCCTTCCTTTCTGCCTTCCTTTCTGCCTTCCTCGCTGCCTTCCTTTCTGCCTTCCTTTCTGCCTTCCTTTCTGCCTTCCTCGCTGCCTTCCGTTCCTTCTTTTCCGCTCTCTTCCTTTTTTTGTCCGTCACTTCCTGTCCCTCCGTTTCCTGCTCTCCATTCTTGGGTTTCCTGAGTTTTCTTCCTGCTTTTTTTCGCTGCCTTGGCGGCTTGCTTGTCTCGTTTCTGTTCTTTCTTTCCTTCTTTGCGTTCCTGTCGCTTTCGTTTCCTTTTGGCGGCTTTGGCTTTCTTTCTTGCCACCTGGCTTTTCATTCCTTTGCTTCTTTCTTTCCTGCTGCAGCTGTTTCAGCTCTGCTTGGATTAGGTTGTTGAGATGAGTCTGGTTGAGGCAAGAGGAGTCGGTGACCCCGTCAATGATGGCGCTGGAGTTGGTGCAGTTGCTTGTGGAGGTGCCATTCAGAACACGGATAAGGTCCTCAAGTGTCTTTCGTAGTTTCTCTTGTTTCTTTCGCCGTTTTTCCTCGCTTCTCCTTCCGTTTTCCTCGGTGTGAGGCTTTGTCGTCAGCGTCAGCTACGTTCGTGTCGGGGTTTCCTGTTGCAGCGTTAAGGGTTTCTGACAGTAGGTTGTCCGGGAGGTTGTCACGGGTGATTGCATCGCCTTGGGACGATGCCTGGTCGTCATCCTCGTCAGCACGTTGGAGGGAGGACGAGCTCGCTGCCTTGGGGAAGATGGCCATGGTCAGGGCGAGCAAGAGGAGCAGTGCCACTGGGGTGATGGGGAGTTTGAACGGCCGACCTCTGGCCGCCATCTTGTGGGCGAGGGTTTCTCGTTCCTGTTGTTGGTTTTGACGAGAACGCGACTGTCGCGTCGTCCGTCCGGAGGTCAGCCTGTTCAAGGTGACAAGGGTCAGGGATGACAGTGGAAAGGTGAAGGCCAAGCTGACTCTGTCAGAACAGGAGAAGGACTTGCTCTTTTAATTTTGCCAGTGACGTCTAGCCAAAACAAATATACAAGCTAGCAAATAAAGAAAGATTTAAAATGCTGAAACACACACACACACACACACACACACACACACACACACACACACACACACACACCACCACCACCACCACCACCACCACCACTACTACCACACCACACCACACCACACACCTCACCTCACCACATCACGCGACATTACCACCCAATCCATTTTCCGTCCATATACGTCCATAAAACGCTAAGGACCAAATATTTCAGAAAGTCCGAGAAAACTAAGCCCTGGAAAACGTTTTCCTTCTCACCCGATTGCTCTGTAGGCTGCTACCCACCCCCACCCCCACCCACACCCCACACCCCCAATCCTCCCCCCTCCCCACACACACACTCATACGTATTCCCTCGAAAAATGGCTTGTGTTCGAGCAGTTACAGTGCACCACCAAAAGCATGGTTTGAAGTTGTTTGACCCTAGAAAACACGTGCTTGCTTGCTTGTCTTTGTTCCCAGAGCCTGTTTCTTTCTTTCAGTCTCTAGTTCTGCGCCCTGCAGATTAACTGACAACGGAACAAATCGATCCGTACAGTAAAGCTTTTATTATTTTAAGAATACTTGAAGAAGTTCTGTCAATGCCTCGTTTTCTCTGTGATTGACAAGCGAGGCACAGTTACGTCTCTTGCTATCTGCGCCGTTCGCTGACCCATGATGTGAAATACAGGAAACGTATTTCGCCACACTACAGGGTACCCCTCGTGAAAATGAGTTCACACACACCAAATAGCTTGGGAACCTACAACACGAAAGTAGGTCACATTACAGTAAACATCGTAGCTGCACGCTTACTTTCGGCATGAAACGTTGCGTCGTAACTCCCGTGCGACGTAAGCCCTTCAACTTGGTGAACTTAATTATCAGGTCATCACGTCTGTGGACCTATTACGTATACAGCAGCCCAAAGATTGATACGTATGTACACTCCTCTACTCGCTAGCCTGGTGTTCTTATCCACTCTGCACGCTCACACAGGCACAGAGCGACAAAGCCCCGAGAATAGCAAGACAGAGAAACAACAGCGATAACAGTAACAACAACAGTAAAATGGTGCGGCCCTAATAGGCCTGGCTAGAGATGGTAAAGAGAGCGGCGTTGACCTGGGTTTTTTTTTGTCGTGTGTATAAAGCAGACGATACTATATTCGCATCCGTTCCATCAGATGGTGAAAGTTCGTAGTTGTGTTCCATTGTACAAGTGGTATTATATTTTCAAATGTCGCAATTTAGGCTACGATGGATTTCATGTTCAGTGTATGAACTTAGTGTAAGCGTGTTCGCGATGAATAGGTAAGCGTGCCGTCAACCCCTTCCCCCAAGCCTACTTCTCCCCCCCCCCCCCCCAACATAGACACACACACATACACACACACGCTCTCTCTCTCTCTCTCTCTCTCTCTCTCTCTCTCTCTCTCTCTCTCTCTCTCTCTCTCTCTCTCTCTCTCTCACACACACACACACACACACACACACACACACACACACACACACACACACATGCTCACGCACACACACACACACACACACACACACACACACAGAGAGGATGAGGGCAGCATGTAAGAAAGCTGGAAATCTTATTCTTTAACCCCCAATAAAGATAATTTTGACTTGACTTGATTTGACTTGCCTTGACTTCACACACACACACACACACACACACACACACACACACACACAATGTAAAATTATCATATGTACTGCTGTAAGGATAACGTTCTGCTGTAAATGTAAGAGGCGCACCCACACAAATATACATTTAATATCCTAATGACTTTTTCGACTGATTTCTTTTTGACGACGTGAAGAACGATCATTTAAAACAAAACGAAGTAGTCCTGAAACGTCGAACTGCGAACTGGACGCCATGATAACCTTAAAAAAACAAACCAATAACGAACCACCTTCCCATTTGCTGTTAAGCACCTCACGTCGTCAGATGAACAGGACGATTGCTATGAACAAAGAAACAAGAGAGGCAAGCTGCCCATTTGAGTCACGTGTCATGATCAGAGCTGAAGCGCGGGCAAGCACTGCGCTGTTTTGGGCTCAGTGAGGCTAAGCTCTCTCTCTCTCTCTCTCTCTCCTCTCTCTCTCTCTCTCTCTCTCTCTCTCTCTCTCTCTCTCTCCTCTGTCTGTCTGTCTCTCTCTCTCTCTCTCTCTCTCTCTCTCTCTGTCTCTCTGTCTGTCTGTCTGTCTGTCTCTCTCTCTCTCTCTCTCTCTCTCTCTCTCTCTGTCTCTCTCTGTCTCTCTCTGTGTCTCTGTCTCTCTGTCTGTCTCTCTCTCTGTCTGTCTGTCTCTCTCTCTCTCTCTGTCTCTGTTTCTCTCTCTCTCTCTCTCTCTCTCTCTCTCTCTCTCTCTCTCTCTCTCAAAACACCTTCTTTCCAGTTCGGACAGTGGGCACGTTGAGGACTCTGCAACACACATGCCAGGAAAGAGGAGGCAGTGGTACGGGAGATAGAGACTGGGAGAGGAGGCGATAGAGATTAGGGTGGGGTGGGTGGGGGTGGCGGCCGATGCAGAGCGGAAGCAAAGCTGTCTCTGGATGCTTTCTGCGGGCTAATCATCACTCAAAGTGCCGCCGTTTTTGTTTTTTTTTTGTCGTGGACGTGACCCAGAGACTAAAGAGTCACGTGCAGAAGTTGACATTGTAGCACTTATCTAATGACATAACGTCGCATGCGATTTGGGTTTTTAGTCAATTGTAGTTGGAAACCGGAAGCGTCGCTATGACCATGTTGTTCAACGACTGTGTTAGAGAAGTTGATCAGAGAATGGTTTAGTTTTGTTATTGAACATTAAAAAAGGTTGCCTTCGCGTCTGTGTGTTGCTTCAACATCAAGCATGCAGTTTCATAATGAGACCATGATGTATTCTGTTATCTGTACTTGAAGATACTGGTCCGAGGTGCATAAACAAGGCATGTGAAGATAACTGTCCACACACATTTTGATTCATCCAGAAGTTTATCATGCTGATCAAACTCATCGAGCCTGATACAGAACATAAAAAGAGTGTGTGAAATAAGCTGTTCTTCTGTTCCTTTGATGCTGTTGTGCAATGAAATCATACCAACAGTCTCTTCCAAACCAAAGCAAATTTGCGAAGACGACTGGTCTTAACGCTTTTTAAGATGGTACATTCTTATTTGCTGTCAGGTACGACTGAAAACGCCCCCTCAGAAACAAGTTATTCAAATAAACCCAAGTACGGACATCTTTTAAGCAACCACTGATATTCACATGGTGTATTGACAAATCCAGGACACCAAACAAATGCAGCAATAAAACAAGGAAATGAAAGTAATGGGAGTTGTGTGTGATTGTTTTGTATGGACATGAAAATACAGTTTATTATTACTATTGTTATTATGAATACTTATATAGCGCCTACTCTCGGCTAGAGACCAAGCTCTAAGCGCTTTACAGTCCACACTCGTTTCCACAACGGGCTGCCTACCTGGGTAGTGCCGACTGAAGAGCTGCCAGCTGGCGCTTCATTCAGTCGTTTCCCGTGTCATCCAGTCAAAATTGTTCAATATCGTTCACTCATTTTCCTTGCTTGCTCCCATTCTTTCCATTTCTCACGCAGGGTGCATGCTGTGTGTAACGTGTCATCCATACCAACGGCCAAATTGGTCTTCTCTTCCGAAAGTTGGTGATGGGATTTAACGTGTGTGCAAAATGTTATGCGTGCGTTCACACACGGAAACACAATTTATAGTCTCATCCGAAGGACTGTATTGGAAATGGAGTCAGAACCAATGTTAACTCCAAGGGAAAAATCCCCCCTGTACCGAAACAGCCCGGCGGAGATTCGAACCCGTAACCCCAGAATCACCAAGGTTACGAGTCTGGCGCTCTACCAACTGAGCTATTCTGGCCCCACTGAGCTATTCCGACCCCCACTGAGCTTTCCACCTAGATGTCCGTAATAAACATAGGGAACATTCTCGCATTCGTGTCTCTCTTTGCTTGAAGAAGACCAAACAAGTCGAATCGCGTCGTGATTTGTCTTGTGATTTGTTTTTCTCTTTCGTTCGGCGGAACCTAAAATCTTCTTTTAAATGCTAAGTTTTTTTTCTGTTTTTTTTTTTTTTTTTTTTTTTTTTTTTAATATATTACATTCAACCATTTCGTTTTTCTTTCGAAGGAGAACAACAGCAACAACAACAATAAAAACACACCTTTACCTTTAAGCTCGTTGGACACGATTTGTCTGTCAATCCAAATGCCGTACCATTTGGTTGCCGCGTTTTCTTCAGTTCCCAGACGGTGTAAAGCAGTCGACAGACACGTAATATATGTCGACGTCAGAGACGATCCCATGACGCGTTGCGTGTTGTTGAATTGGCACAAGGCTGCCAGAGAGAGAGAGAGAGAGAGAGAGAGGGAGAGAGAGGGAGGGAGGGAGGGGAGGGTTGGAAGGGGTAAGAAGGGGAGGGGGTGGGCACACATCAAACGTTCCCACGGTAATTTTTTTTTTCCTTTTTCTTTTTCTTTCCATTTTTTTTTTTTTTTTTACAAACCCTCAGTAGTTCGGCCTTGTCAACAAACAGGTCAAGAAACTATAACTGGTTTCTTACACTCATGACAGTGCCTTCCCTTTCATTAAGTCACGCGATCACCCCCACACGTGCGTGCTCCATAATTATGAATGAACACGACCTCTCTACCCTCTCTGTCTCACCCGAAATACGTTAATGTTAAGTTGTAGTACGGGTCCATTGCTTGCACACCCGTTCATTGAGGCGGCTCGTGACTGGGGGTGTGGGGGGGGGGGGGGTGTGGGAGGGGGGGGGACTGTGGATGGCACGTGAAGGCGGTCCGTCCTTTCCTGTGAACTTAGAAGGATCCATATTTACACCACCACCACCACAACAACAACAACAACACACACACACACACACACACACACACACACACACACACACACACACACACACACGCGCGCGCGCATGCACGCATGCACGCACGCACACACACACACACACACACACACACACACACACATACATACTTATACACACACACACAAACACACACACACATGCGCGCGCGCGCATGCACGCAAGCACGCACGCACGCAAGCACGCACACACACACACACACACACACACACACACACACACACACACACACACACACACACACACACACACCATTTCATTCCTCTCTCTCCGCCTCGGTTCTCAGCATGTGTCATTACCCTTCCCTTCACCCCCATCCCCCACCCACCCCCACCTCTCCGCACCCCCTACCCTCTCTCTGCCTGTCTCCAGTTCCCACCATCAACTGCTTCCATTCTCTTCACCCCCTCCCCCATCTCTCCCTCTCTAGTTCTGTCTGTCTGTCTGTCTGTCTGTCTGTCTCTCTCTTCTCTCTCTCTCTCTCTCTCTCTCTCTCTCTCTCTCTCTCTCTCTCTCTCTCTTTTCTCTTCTTCTCTCTCTTTCTCTCTCGCTTTCTTTCTCTCGCTCGCTTTCTTTCTCTCTCGCGCGCGCTCTTTCTCACTCATCATCCTCTACTCTCTCTCTCTCTCTCTCTCTCTCTCTCTCTCTCTCTCTCTCTCTCTCTCTCTCCTCTCTCTCTCTCTCTCTCTCTCTCTCTAAGATTCCTACTGTGTGCTACCCGCCCCCTTTCTCTCCCTCTTTCTTTGCGTGCGTAAGTCCGCTTTCCACCTTATTATTCTCCTTTTCTCTCTCCCCCTCCTCTGTCTGCCTATCTGGCACTGTCTTTCTCTCTGTGTGCCCACCTGCCTGCCCGCCTGTCTGTCTGTCTGTCTCACTCTCTCTAGCTCTGAACGTGTGTGTGTGTATATATATATATATATATATATATATATATATATATATATATATATATATATATATATATATATATATATATATACAGGGTCGAACTTTAATTAAGGACCACTTATACACAGTCTCACAAAACATAGAAAGAAAAACCGACAAACGACAGAAACTTTATAAATGTTTAATTTCATTATCAGTGAACAACATTTTGTCACTTTCATCGAAAAAATCATTCTTTCTGATTCGACAGGGGACTACCCCCCAAAATGACATTCACAAAAAGAGTGTTTCTTTACAGTCTGATCAAAACCGAGTGTGCCCCCCTCGTGCTGCCACACAATCCACACAGCGCTGCCTCATGGTGTTGACTGTTCTTGTAATGAGTGCCTGGGGGAGGTTTGCCCACTCCTGCTGCAGGTAGTGCAGCAGCTCCTGTCGATTTGCCGGAACAGGGTGATTTTCTTGAACTCTCCTCCCAAGCTCGCCCCAGATGTTCTCAATAGGGTTCATGTCCGGGCTGTTTGCCGGCCATGGCATCTTGGTGATGCCAGCTTGCACCACAAAAGTGTTCACGGCTCGACAACGATGTGGGGTGGCATTATCGTCCATGAACACAGCCTGAGCCGCAATCTGCTGGAGTGCTGGGACAACCAAAGGCCATAAAATCTCCTGCAGGTAGCGTTGGCCGTTCAGGTTGCCATCCACATGGTACAGGGGAGTCTTGTGGTGACTGCTGATGCCCCCCCCCCCCCCCCCATACCATGACGGAGCCACCACCAAAAGCGACGACCTCCTGGATGACGTCATCTGCCAGCTGCTCCCTGGGACGCCGCCACACCCAAATGCGTCCATCTCGTGGCTTCAACTGGAACTTGAACTCATCGGTGAAAAGCACCATCCGCCACTGAGCCCGAGTCCATGTTCGATGAGCTGTGCAACAGGCCAGGCGACGTGCCCGGTGGGCCGCAGTCAGTTTTGGTTTCCGGACTGGGCGCCTTGCTCGAAGGTTGGCAGCATTGAGGCGCCGCCGTATGGTCATCTCACACACTGCTGTGTTAGTGGCAGCTTGGAGCCGACGCCTGATGGTGATGGAGGTGGTGGTCCTGGTCCGAAGAGCATGTCTGCGGATGAACCTGTCATCTCTTGCAGTGGTCTTCTTTGGCTGGCCTGGACGGGGTCTCTCTTTGACAGCTCCAGTGGCTTGGAAACGTTCTCTCAGCCGAATGATGACGGAGTGGGACACTTGTAGTCTTCTGGCCACTTCTCGAACGCCAACTCGATCCTGCAGCCATGCAATCGCCCGGGTCCGGTCAAAATCAGACAGCTTGCGTCTTGGAGGCATTTTTGTGTTATGAAGAATTATGCACGTTGGGCTGCTTTTAGGGGCATTCCAGTCAGCAAAATGCTCTGCAATGCATTGGTTTTTGCACGTGCATTTGGAATTTCAGTGCAAAACCGTTTGAAGCAGTGTTCTCTTGCTTAAAAAACAAACAATTTTGACAACAATCTGCAACTTTCAACCCCCCCCCCCCCCCCCCCCTGCATGCCGCACGTGACAATAAGACAGCTTTCGCAAGCTTTGCGGAATACTCTGTTAACCCCTTAAACCTTTCCCAGTCGAATTCTTCGAAAAAATGCATTGCTTGTATTTTTGGCCAATTTAAAAAGAAAGGGCCTATTTTCGGGGTGGTCCTTAATTAAAGTTCGACTCTGTATATACATATATATATATATATATATATATATATATATATATATATATATATATAAATATATATCTATATATATATATATATATATATATATATATATATATATATATATATATATATATATATATATACAGAGAGAGAGAGAGAGAGAGAGAGAGAGAGAGAGAGAAAGTATGGTTAAAAAGCCTAAAACAATTCTACAAGTGCTCAACCCCTTGGGGAGCAACATTAGTTAAGACAAGTATTAAGAGGAATATTAAAATTATCTACAAATTTGTTTCTAGCGCTTGGCTATCGTCAGGACGAGGGGGTGAAGAGAATGGAAACAGTTGATGGTGGGAACTGGAGACAGGCAGAGAGAGGGTAGGGGGTGCGGAGAGGTGGGGGGGGGGGGGGGGGTGGGGGGGGTGAAGGGAAGGGTAATGATACATGCTGAGAACCGAGGCGGAGAGAGGAATAGAAACAAATTTGTAGATAATTTTAAAATTCCTCTTAATACTTGTCTTAACTATATATATATATATATATGTGTGTGTGTGTGTGTGTGTGTGTGTGTGTGTGTGTGTGTGTGTGTGTGTGTGTTGTGTGTTTGCCTGCTTTCCACCATACTCTCCTTTTCTCTGTCCACCTCCTCTCTGTCTCTCTCTGTCTGTCTGCTGCCCCCCCCCCTCTCTCTCTCTCTCTCTCTCTCTCTCTCTCTCTCTCTCTCCTCTCTCTCTCTCTCTCTCTCTCTGTGTATGTGTGAGCACTTTCCATCATCTCCTCCTGTTCTCTCTCCCACGCCTGTCTGTCTCTCTCTGTCTCTATTGGTCTGTCTGTCTGTCTGCCTCTCTGTCTCTGTCTCTCTCTCTCTCTCTCTCTCTCTCTCTCTCTCTCTCTCTCTCTCTCTCTCTCTCTCCTCCTCCTCCTCTCTCTCCCCTTCCTCTCTGTCTCATTCATTCATTCAGTCTGTCTGTCTGTCTG
Organism: Conus ventricosus; assembly: GCA_018398815.1. Classification (NCBI taxonomy): domain Eukaryota; kingdom Metazoa; phylum Mollusca; class Gastropoda; order Neogastropoda; family Conidae; genus Conus; species Conus ventricosus. The sequence continues at coordinate 34,851,918 of CM031627.1, read as the reverse complement.
CCAGTCTGTCTGCCTGTCTGTCTGTCTGTGTGTTTGTGTCTGTGTGTGTGCACTGGTATGAAATAGGTGGACGAACTGTGGAGAACATAGATACCTAGCTGACATATTCTCTGGTTTTAATTACCCTCATGAAAAGACTGCAACGACCTCAGAGATGAATTCAGGGAGAGAAAAAAAAACCCGCTAAAAGGCTCACAATGAAACAGGGCACAAATAGGGCGCCAGGGGGACCACAGACCTCTGCCACCGTCGACCGGATCCCGGATCCACCCTTCGACCTGAATCTGCACCAACAATTCCATGGATTCGTTTGTACCGGCCTCTTTTTTTTCTTTCTTCCACCAAGTCCTGTTGCAACAGATAGAGCATGTTGTGCATATAGTCGCTGAACGGATCTTGTATCTGCTCTTTCATACAGATCATATAGATACCTAAGCATCTTGATCAAAATTGAATGGGCTTGTACTTACCTTAACGTTATATCTTTCTCTTAATTTTCTTTCAAATCAGAATTTTGTTTCTAACCTTCGGATAATCGTGCTGAAAGACAAAGACACAGAATGTGCCGACAGGAGCGATGTCTGACCTCCTCAGCGACTTTAATTCTTTACATAATATTAAATATTGAATCACAGAATATGCATTAACTTTTTTTTCAATTTAATATCTTATTGATCTGTTTTCTGTCTTTTTTCTCGTTTAATCCTGAGGCTTGGATTTGACTCTGCATAAGTCGACATGCAGAGGGGTGTCTTTAATATGTTTGGTGAATTAACTATCTGATGGGGTCATTCAAAGTGTGAACGCACAACACAAAATGACTTTATTTTCTTCGGTACGTTTACGTGAGAGAAAGAGAGAGAGAGAGAGAGAGAGAGAGAGAGAGAGAGAGAGAGAGAGAGAGAGAGAGAGAGAGAGAGAGAGAGAGAGAGAGAGAGAGAGTCAAACAGACAGACAGACAGACAGACAGACACAGGCAGAGATAGAGAGCCACAGACAATCAGACGAGAGAGACAAAAACGTACACCCACACACCAAAACATCTCTCCACGTTAACCCCCCTCCCCACCCCACCCCCACCCCCTCCGACCCCCCACCTATTCAAAATAAGGTGTTTACTTATTTACAACCAGGGTTAACTTCCCTACCCACCTACGGGGTGTTTCCCCCTCTTGGGTCTATGAATAGCAGCCATCAATGACGTCAGAACAATGGCGCGCATTTTTCGCCCCAGAAGAAAAATCTTTCAACTTGTCTGGAGTGGTGTAGTTGGGAATGTCAAGGCATTACATAACAAGCACTCCACGGGGTAGCACCTGCGTCATAATTGGCGCTATATTTGTTTAAACGACGCGACGTGGTCTTTATAGCGAGGTTTCTTTTTTACACTTTTACTACGTTTCTTTTGATTAGTTCGTAGTGGAGTTGTAAGGAATAACAGACTCCGTCACACACGCACGCACGCACGTGCATGCATGTGCACACACACACACACACACACACCGGAAAAAAATAATGAAGAGTAGTGCGAACAAAATGTTGTTTGCATGTTGTCCTTGGAAGTGGGCGTATTGTTGAGGTTCAAATTCAAACTTGTGGGAGGGGTGTCATATCACGTGGGCTTGTGGTGGGGGAGGGGGGTTGAACTTCGCTTTCACATTCCTCCCACCACACACACTTGCTATGAACATGCATGATTTTGCCGTGGACTTTCTGAGGTCATCCTCCCGCAGAATACAGTGAAGAACGGGCGTCTTCGAGGCTGCGCGGAGACAGCCTGGTTGGATAACGTGAAGGTCTGGAATGTGTGTTCAGCGCCTCTACCTTGTTGTGCATGACTGAGGACAGAGAGCTGTGGAAAGATCTTGGACGGCTGGACTTTCTGGTCGCAGGCAGCACCTCAAAACGATGATGCGCAGCAGTAGATGATGGCGAAATAACAACATTGACAGGCGATGAACGAGGAGGGTAACTTGTTTGTTATTTACTGAACAACATTGACAGGCGATGAACGAGGAGGGTAACTTGTTTGTTGTTTACTGTTTACTCTTCCCTGCGTCGTGTGCGATTTCCTTTCAAGTGAAGAATGGCCCAACGTTCAGCAATACAATACAGAAGAACGTGATGTTACGCTGAGTGCGTCTTCACACACAAACGCACGCATGCACACACACAGATACGCGTGCGCTCGCGCACACACACACACACACACACACACACACACACACACACACACACAATGTGCTCGCGCGCGCGCGCGCACACACACACACACACGCATACATACACACACACACATACGCACCACACACACACACGCGCGCGCGCGCGCGCGCACACACACGCACACACGCACACACTATCAATCAGTTCGTGTGAGTCGTAACCACACACACACACACACACACACACACACACACAATATAGAATTCGTTCAAACGACTCATACCTTCCTCCTACAGGCTAAAAATTAAAAAAAATAAAGATAAAAATCACTACCACTACTACATAAACAAACTGTTGATCCTCAGTCATCGATCGCTTCCTATGTCCTCATCGCCACCTCCAACTCAACTTGAACCCTGCGGAGAACAGTAGTTAAGATGCAATTCTCGGCAATTTTCGTGTCCTATCGACTGTTCTCGGCACCTTTCGTGACAGGCAGAAACAAATGACGCGTCCGTGTATTTTCTACCCGAGACCGATCGATCATGTGTGTACGCAGGCCTACCTACGTGTGTGTGTGTGTGTGTGTGTGTGTGTGTGAAAGTCCTAGGCGTGAAAGATTCCGAAACCGATGACTGGAAGGTTTGCCGCCGTGTTAAGATCGTATTATTGCGACGGAGGAGGTATACGTCATCCTGCTGACGTCACAGACTCGTTCAACGTCATTTGAATGGGGGCTTAAGCAGGGAAAGCTATAAAATGAATTTATAGCAGGGGTTCTTCGATCTTTTTTTTTCCGGCTGTACACGGTCGAGGTACAATGATGATCTCTAAGAGTAGTTTTGTCTTGTTTGTTGCCTTGTTTGTTTACAGTGACAACGAAAATTTAAAAAAAAGACACAATGCGTGGAACGAAAGTTGGCACAAGGTGAGAGGTACTTCACTGCAGACGCTATCGTTTTGGATCGCGCTTGTTCTGTTTGCTTGTTTGTTCCAAGCAACAACGAAAACAACAGGAAACAAAGCGTGCAACGAACGTGGGTGTGTCAAAATAATATAAGGGGCACTTCACTATAGACGCTTTTGTTTGGGGGTGTATTGTAATTGTCTTGTTATATTGTGTTGACGACTCGCGTCGGGGTCATGTCATGTTACATTTTGGTGCTGGGTTGTGTCATGTTATGGTGGGTTGTTGTGTCATGTTATGGTGGGTTGTTGTGTCATGTTATGGTGGGTTGTTGTGTTATGTTATGGTGGGTTGTTGTGTCATGTTATGGTGGGTTGTTGTGTCATGTTATGGTGGGTTGTTGTGTCATGTTATGGTGGGTTGTTGTGTCATGTTATGGTGGGTTGTTGTGTGGTAAAATAACGTATGTGCGGAGTAATCTGTCCGCAGGTAACAGCGTCCTTGATGAAACTGAAACTGGTTTGTGTTAGGTTGCCTTGTGTCCTGTTCTGTTTGTGTTTGTCATGTTGTGTTGTGTTGTCTTGTGTTGTGTTGTGTCGTGTCGTGTCGTGTCGTGTCGTGTCGTGTCGTGCTGTGTCGGTCATGTTGTGCGGTGTTGTTTTGTGTTTTGTCGTGTGTCGTGTCGTGTTGTGTTGTGTCGGAGGTCTGTCACGGTGTGGCGTGTCGTGATGCGTTGTGGTTTGTTGTCATGCTGTGATGTGTTGTTTGTGTTATATTGCAAACTGTTTAACACGATGCTCTGTTATACTGCTTTGTGTTACGTTGTATTGCATTGTATTGTATTGTATTGTATGGGGTGTTCTGTTCTGTTGTAATTTTCCCTCCACCACCCCGTCTTTCTTTTCTTTTTTTCTTTTTTTTTTCTTTTTTCTTTTCTTTTTCTTTTCTCTTTCTTTTCTTTTTTTTTCGTGTGGTAAAAACGGTTTTTTGTCGTGTGTTTTTTTTAAAGTGGGGCTTACATCTTTTTTTTTCAACACTTTTTTCATATTTTCTTTTTCTTCAAAACCTCACACACCATGCATTGTCTGCGTGTTTTATTACCGATGGACATTCGCTTGCTGTTTCAGTTGTTTGTTTTTCGAGTTGGATACAAGGCGTCTGGGTTTATATATGTTCTAATGTTCTATTCTGTTGTATTTCATTGCCTCGTGCTTCAGTGCAAAGTGCTCGTATCGCATTGTACTGTATCATGTCGCCTTGTTTGGCGTGTCTTTTTTTTTTCTTCCCCGCCGTTTTGAAAGTGGTCTATTACATGACGCAGTCAAGACAAGGTCTTGACAAGTTCTCCACAGCCGGTAGGTGAACGCCGCTCCTATCTGATACCAATCGCAGTGAAGTTTACAGATTTCAGCCAATCACGCACCACGACACATCATATGTTAAATGAAACGCAGACGAAGTACGAAGACGATAATCAAACAGCCTTGTCTCTGATTCTGATTACTTCCCTTTAGTTTCCTGAGTCAGATTACTTCCCTTTAGTTTCCTGAGTCAGATTACTTCCCTTTAGTTTCCTGAGTCAAATTACTTCCCTTTAGTTTCCTGAGTCAGATTACTTCCCTTTAGTTTCCTTAGTCAGATTACTTCCCTTTAGCTTCCTGAGTCAGATTACTTCCCTTTAGTTTCCTCCTCATCAGCAGAGCACACGAGAAAGACGTTGTTGTCTTCACGTGCGGCAGGTCAGCATGTCCCCCCCCCCCCCCCCCCCCCCCCCGCCCTTACCTCCCCCCCCCCCCCCTCCCCTTTCTCCCATGAACCAAGAATAGTAATGTCCGCTGATTGGTTTGGAAAGCTGTCGGAATTCTCAACTCACTGGGCCGTCAATGAAACTATGACAAATGTGGAATAAATGTTGGACCAAACTTTTTCAAGTAGATATCAGTCTGAACACTCACTCTTTCAAACGTCGATGGATTATGCTTTCTGTCTTGGAAAAATATCTTGACGTGTCAAGAAATCGGAATTAACCCCATAACAACAAGAAACTTACATTCAATTTCATAAGGTGTAAACTTTTTTTCTTTTTTTTTTTTGTTACCCATGGTCAGAGCGTTTTCAGAATCTAGCCAATCCCGCATCTCAACACATACATATCAATAAAGAGACAGAGTAAAAACCAAAGTGGAAACAACTCGGTCTGCAGACTTCAGTTCTTTTCCGTTACAAAAAAAAAAGAAAAAAAAGAAAAAAAAAGCCATTTCATCTTCCATGTAAAGAAGATAAATGTTTTCTATGCGTGGCCGATCGTCAGTGATTTTCTTTTCGGTCCAATCATGTGCCGCCATTGTCAGTCTTCCACACATGAAAATAGTAATGTCTTCTGACTGGAGTAGAAATTGATCGGTATTGGAACTATCCATGCCAGCTTGCCTCCATTTCAATATTCAGCAATGGCTTATGAAATGGATTTGCGTCTCTGTCTACGTTTCTTTTCTTTTTTTCCTTTTCTTTTCTTTTGTTTTCTTTTCTTTTCTTTCTCCCTTTCTTAATTTCTTTTGCTTTGTTTTTCTTTTCTTTGTTTGTGCGCTTCTTTCGTTGATTTGATTTAACACACATGTTTGGCTGGTTTTATTCTATGGTGCTTGTTTAGATCTTTTTCAAGAAATCTCAATTCTGTCCCCCCCCCCCCCCCCCCCCCCCCACCAGACAGATGGTGGAAATGACCATCATTCTGTCCACCAATGATAACACATTACTATCATGGTGCATGGGCGAAGAGTAATGGTGGGAATGACCATCATTCTGTCCACCAATGATAACACATTACTATCATGGTGCATGGGTCAAAAGTAATGGTGGGAATGACCATCGTTCTGTCCACCAATGATAACACATTACTATCATGGTGCATAGGCCAAAAGTAATGGTGGAAATGACCATCATTCTGTCCACCAATGATAACACATTACTATCATGGTGCATGGGTCAAAAGTAATGGTGGTGCATAATTAGAACAGGCGTCCGTTCTGACCTTAAAACCTTTCGAAAGACAATTTTCATCTTGTTTGCGTTGAAGACGGAATAGATCATACATGTAAAGAAACTGTATGAGTGACTGAACGACGTGATCGGTATGCACCAGTGTTGAGCTTTACTCACTGAGACCGGACTGGAATCAGTCTTACAACCTGAGGTGGATCAGTGATGTTGGAGAGGCTTGATCTCCCCTCTTTGAGTGCTGAGCTACTAACCCCCACCCCCACCCCCACCCCACCCCCACCCCCGATGACTCTGATGCCTGACTGATGCACAGGCTGTCAGATAACAGGACAGAAAACAAACAAACAAACAAACAAAAAATGGGGTGATGGTGGTGGTGGTGTTTAGTCATCTGAAAGGGAAGGGTTCTCCACAGCCGATAGGTGAACGCCGCTCCTATCCGATACCAATCGCAATGAAGTTTACAGATTTCAGCCAATCACGCACCCCGACACATCATAATTTTATGTCAAATGAAACGCAGACGAAGTACGAAGACGATAATCAAAACAGCCTTGTCTCTGATTCTGATTACTTCCCTTTAGTTTCCTGAGTCAGATTACTTCCCTTTAGTTTCCTGAGTCAGATTACTTCCCTTTCTTTTCCTCCTCATCAGCAGAGCACACGTGACCTGACAGTGTAAGAAAAGAGGGAGGCGGAGGAGGAGTGTTAGTAATCTTAAAGAAGGCAGTCGCTTCCCAACACATGCATTCCACACGATGTACTTGGGATCAGAGATGAACAGTCTCTAAGAGCCTGGCTGGTCTTTCAGCCTCGGCGCCAATGACTGAAGACACGGTGTCCACACCTTTTAGTTAGGACCACACGCAGACACTCACAGCTTCGTGTCCACACCTTTTAGTTAGGACCACACGCAGACACTCACAGCTTCAACGACATCCAGACAGGTCACAGGGTTCACGTGGTGACCTGACAGATTGGGGCCACAGCATCGCGCGGCCGTCTCACCTGAGAAGCAAGAAGACTTGAGAGAGGAAGGCGTACAGGGTGGCGGCGGGTTCCTTTGTAGTGGCGTTTGGGTGGACTGGGAAGTGCTTGGGCGACTTTGTTTCGGGCGATTTTCATGAAGAGCATGCCACTGTCAGAGTAGAAAGGAAGGAGAAGAATGGTGGCCTCGCCCTGCCGTACAGTTACGTTAACATTCTCTGTAACATTCTCGTTGTTGTATCTTACATGTCGCTGTTCCACGTCCCGCGGTACAGTTACGTTAAAATTCTCTGTAACATCGTCATTGTTGTATCTTGCGTGTCGCTATCAGATCAGAAGGAGACCCAGAAGAGTTGAGGCAAGGCGCCGCGCTACAGTTACGTTACAATTGTCTGTAACACTGTCGCTGCTGTATTTTGCCGCAGTTACGTTACAACTGTCTGTAACACTGTCGCTGCTGTATTTTGCTGCAGTTACATTAAACTGTCTGTAACACTGTCGCTGCTGTATTTTGCTGCAGTGTATGTTACAACTGTCTGTAACACTGTTGCTGCTGTATTTTCCTGCAGTTACGTTACAACTGTCTGTAAACACTGTCGCTGCTGTATTTTGCTGCAGTTACGTTACAACTGTCTGTAACACTGTCGCTGCTGTATTTTGCTGCAGTTACGTTACAACTGTCTGTAACACTGTCACTGCTGTATTTTGCTGCAGTTACGTTACAATTGTCTGTAACACTGTCCACTGCTGTATTTTGCTGCAGTTACGTTACAGTTGTCTGTAACTGTCACGAGTTTGTCACGAGGCCTACGACGTTCGACCCACCTAGGGTGGCGGAATTACTTATTTGTTTATTGTCGTTGCTGTTGTCGTGTAGCCGTCCCTTAGGGTGGCTTGTGATGCAGTTGCACCTTGGTGTGGTTCAGCTCAACTTCGGTTTGCTTTCTCTCTCTCTCTCTCTAATTCCACCGCCCGTGCTATTCATCCTGCAAGTTCACGGGTGGCCGGTACCTTTCTCTCGAACTTTCTGTCTGTCGGCCTCTCGCCTGTCTTTTTACCTGTCGCACGTGCTTCGTTTCTTTTAGTTTGAAGTATGCTCACTCTGTGACGCAGCATGGCATGTTGGCCGCCATTGCTGAGGGAGGTTAGCTCTTCACTCGAGCGGAAGATGTCTCTGGGGGCGCCTGCTCCAGTCCTGGTTCTTTACCTTATCATCGAGAGTACAGTCAGTACTTTCAATTCCTGCAGTCGGCCTGTAGGAGAGGGACATCATTTCTTCTGTTTCCGCATCTTCGCCTCTGTCCTCTCGACTGGACAGAGGGTAGAGAGAGTCCTTTGACCCGCCTCTTCGGGGTCACCCACGGTAGCTGGTAAGCATCAGTTTCGTGGTCTGTTTGTTTTGGTTTGTTGTTGTTAGCCGGCTTAGTCTTCGCTTTTGCGCAATTTTCTTTGTTTTCGAAATTGTAAGAGAAATATCGTGTGAGACCTTTCTCTGGTTAATTCCATCTTTAACCTGGCCATTCTAAATTATTTCCAAAATTCTTTCTCCTGTTTATGTATCTGGTGATGCGGTAGTCGGTGGGGAAGGGAGAGAACCTGGTGATTCAGGTTGGAACTTGCTTGGTCTCGCTCGTCCGCCCCTGTCACATTCGCCGGACTTTTATCCTTCGGCCACCGTCTGTTTGTGTGTGCAAGGAGAACGAGTTTTATGTTCACGAGCGTGCGTACGCATGATTTGTCGTTCGGATGCGTGGTTGGAGATTTGTGTTATTTTTGAAATGTGTTTATAAAATGTGACAGTTGTGCCATTGAATTACTATTTGCAAATGTGGTGGCAGTTATTAAGCGATGGTCGCTGTGTTGATTTATTTCCTAAGGAAGGAAAACGTTAAGCGTGAGTGAGAGAAGGGTGAAGATAATTCATGTTTTTTATAACCTGTTGATTTAATGCAGTCTTTTACCTGCATCGGTGAGAAGACTTGATTCAATGGCTTCACTGTGTGCGTTTAATACACTTCCCCTCGCCCATCATGCGAGTGGCTGTTAAGACTTGACAGCAATGGTCAGACGGTACTGACGGCAGGGTTCCAGTACCCTTCTTCCTTCCTCCTTCCTTCTTCTTTTCCTCCTCTCCGACTCTCCTCCCAGCTACGTCCTCCCCGTCCCGGGGCTTCACCTGGAGCACGAACTGGATGGTGCCACGTGCTGGTCGAGGCCACGTTCTGGCTGAGACCACGGACGAGATGGTGCCACGCGCTGGTCGAGGCCACGCCTTGGTCGGGACCGTGGACTGCTAGGGGAGCCCGCCGTCTCGACTGGCCGGCCTGGACCCCCGTCCAGGACCTCCAGTAACAGCTACGTTCCCCCCCCCCCCCCCCCCCCCCCGGGACACTCTCTTCACTGCCCGCTTGGGAGTCGAGGGTGTCGGCTTGGGCGACTCCCTGCGAGAACCAGCCCGGCTCGGAGCACCTAGTGCGACAGGGTGCTCCCTGCGGACTTGACAAGGGCAGGATGTGGACGCGCTCCATGGTGTGAGAAAGGATTGATACTGGGAATATTCCTTTATAATTGTGTATATGTCATATGTGTTGGAGCGCTTGATCGTGATTGTGCATGTTGTGTGCGTTGGAGTGCTTGATCGTGATTGTGCATGTTGTGTGCGTTGGAGTGCTTTATTGTGATCGTGCATGGTGCGTGTGTTGGAATGTTTATTTTGCTGGTGTGAATAAATGGGGTGTTGTATCGTAATCTTTATTGTGTGGTCTCTTGCGGAGCGTGTGAGGTCATCACTCCCTTCACTCCCACCTAGACCGATCCTGTCAGGGCAGACCTCCAGGGGTCGGTCGTGACAATTGTGGGGCTCGTCCGGGATGTGAGGGGCTCTGGCTGTCTCTCTCTCGTTTCGCAGAGTACCTGTTTAGTTTTTTTCTGTTTTGTATATGTTTAGTCAGTTTGTCGTGTTTGTTCGGGGGGGGGGGTTGGCTGGTGACTCTAGCGTGAAGGGAGTCTTTTGGTGGCCTGAGGAACCTCCGGCGTGACTCGGGAGTCGAGGTGAGACCAAGGGGAGTCGACCGCGTCCAGACCTCCTTCCGCCGGTACCTCACGCAGGTACGGCCGTAAGTCTTGCCCTTCTGTTGCCGCTCAGTCTTCCATTCCTGTGTTGTATTTAGCCAGTTCTTGTTTTTTTTTTCTCTACCGGGTTGTTGAGTACAGGGGGTTGTATCGGACACTAGTGTTTTTTTTTTCCTCTCTCCGGATTCCGTCTGCTAGGTTTTTGTTTTGTTTTTTTTTCGGCCAGCCCCACCGCACTGTTGCTCGTGCTGTAGAGCGCGGTGTTGCCAGAGTGGGGGCAGCCGGACATAGTTTTTTTTTTGTTTTTTTTTTTTCGGTGAGCCCCACCGCACTGTTGCTCGTGCTGTAGAGCGCGGTGTTGCCAGAGTGGGAGCAGCCGGAACTTGTCCGCACACACGCACACACACACATACACACATATACACACGCCCCTAAAATATTTTTTTTTTTTTTTCTTTCTCTAGTGGAATTGTTTTTTCCCCTGTATTTGGAAAACTGTAGGATATTGTTGTCATGGCGACGTCCGGCGCTGGTGGTATGGCGACGCGGGCGTCGAAGAAGAAGGGTATTCAAAATGTTACTGTAGTCCCTACTATTAGTACCAGTACTTCGACTACGGTAACTTCTACCTATTCCAGTGCTGTAGCAGGTAGCCCAGTGAGTACTTTTAACTACCTCTTCGCTGGGGGGTCTCCCTGTCGAGACCCCGACTGGCACTTCCGCTCGGAAGCGTCAGAGTATAGCGAAGCAACTGTGGGCTTCTGTTGAGTCGCAGAGACCGAAACCTTCTCCTCTCCAGGCTTCCCCTCGTAAGGGCATGCCCCAGAAGACTTTCCTTATGGGAAAGTCGAGACCCAAGGGACGGTCAGACGGATCATCCTCCCGTGTCGGGAGTGGTGAACCCCGCCCAGGACATCACTTCCGTCCTGATGTTTCTAGAGCGACAGCGACGGAGGATGAGGCCCAACGTAGGGAAGAGGTTGCTAGGCAGGAAGCTCTTCGTAGGGAAGAGGCAAAGCTCCGTAGGGAAGAGCTAGGTAGGATGAGGCTCTGCGTAGAGAGGAGACTGACAGACAGGAGATTATGCATAGGGAGGAGGCTGCTCAGCGTAGGGAGGAGGCTGCTCAGCGTAGAGAGGAGGCTGCCAGACAGGGGGATCAGCGTAGGAGGAGCTGATCAGCGTAGGGAGGAGGCTGCTCAGCGTAGAGAGGAGGCTGCCAGACAGGAGGATCGGCGTAGGGAAGAGGCTGACAGGCAGGAAGCCCTCCGTAGGGAAGAACTAGATAGGATGGGGGCTCTGCGTAGGAGGAGATGGAACAATTTTTTTTCGCGGTCTCCCGCATCTGTAAGTCAGGGGGTTAATCACCAGACAGGTGATAGAGTTAGAGGCCCAAAGTTAAAGCTTCCAGAGTTCAGACCTAGTGAGGACATTGACATGTTCCTAGAGCATTTTGACAAGGTGCTTGTTCATATCAATTGTCTGAGGAACAAAAGGCTATGCACCTTTTTTCTGGATTATCTGGTGCTGCAAGGGAGTGTGTGCTCACTCTAAATGAAGGCGCGTCTTATGCAGATATGCAGTTGGCTCTGCGTAAGCGTTTCCACCTTACCCCAGAGACGTACAGGAGGAAGTTCAGGTCCATGAAGAAGAATAATGATGAGACCTTCGTGCAGTTTGGTGATAGGCTGCGCAAAACGCTAGGGTACTGGCGTCAGTTAGCTAAGTTGGAGCTGGAGGATTTGATCCTCATTGAACAGCTCACCAACACTGTGTCCCCAGAGTTGAGGATCCGGATAGGCGAGACAGCACCTCAGGATTTCGCGGCTGCGATTCACACCGCTGAGGTGTTTGCTGAAGCTCGCAGGGCTTATGGGCATCGCCCAGATACGGAGAGGAAGCCCTCCACAGGATTTAATAGCAATAAGGTGCCGACAACTGCTAGTGGGGTGAACAAGGCAGGCAGTTCATCGGGGATTTCAGCGCCCCGACTGTGTTTCTTTGTGGTCGTCCTGGCCACATTAGGAAAGATTGCCCTAGGGCCGCTGGTAGTCATGGGGCTAGTCCTTTCCAGCATCCTCGTGCCTCGGCTAACGTGGGTTCCATCCCAGCTTCGGGTGATTCAGAGTGCCCAGTGTTTCTCTCTGTTGTTGGTTCCTCCTTAGTCGACACCATCAGGGATTCGGGAGCATCAACACTCTTTGTGGATAAGGATTTAGTTTCCCCTAAGGCCCGCGGGGCGCCAGTTACGATGTGTGCGGGTTGGAGGCTGGTTTTACCTCCACCCGTCCTTCATACTCGTTTCTATCTCCACCCCCTACTTCTGTGGCGAAGTGTGGGCCATCGCGGTGGAGCGACCTCTGTATTCCCTTATCATAGGGAATACTATCACCTTCGCAGACGGACGCAGTCAGCCCGTGTCTACGGATTTGCCCGTACAGGCGTGTGTGGGAGTCACCACACGCGCCAAAGCTAAGAAGCAGGAACAGGAATGCGTCCCGTTCTTCAGCCGATCTCTGACGAGGTTCTGGCAAGGGCCGATCCTGCTAGCATTATCTGTCTTCAGGCCAGGGACTTGGATGTCCAACGCCTACGACAACTTGTGGATCGTCCCACTCAGTCGGCCCGACACGCCAAGGTGAGCTTTAAGCTCCACAAGGGGATCCTCTTTAGGGTTGTCACTCTGGCAGATCATATGGCCAAGCAGCTTGTCGTTCCCCAAAGCTTGAGAGAATCTGTTCTCCGGCAGGCCCACGATTCCCCCATGGCAGGTCATATGGGCTCCAAGCGGACTCTCGAGCGAGTCAGACAAGACTTCTTTTGGCCAGGGATGAACTCACAGGTTAGGCAGTACTGCCGCAGTTGCGATACCTGCCAACGGACAACGCCCAAGGGCGCTTGAGGCGTGGTCCCCTAGGGTCAGTGCCACGGGTTGGGGAGCCATTCAGCAAGGTTGGGGTCGACCTGGTGGGACCCATTAATCCTCCATCCGGTCGCGGTCACCGCTACACTTCGGTAGTGGTAGAATCTGCGAGTCGATACCCAGAGGCTGTCCCGCTTAGGACTATCGATGCCCCTACTGTTGCTGAATCTCTCAGGCAGATTTGGACGCGCACTGGCGTGCCCAAGAAGAAGTACGGCCGGAAGTTTGTACTGGAGAGCGATCATCATCCTCTCCAGTGCTTGGACCGGATCCGGCCAGTCAGTCATCGACTCATGAGTTAGGCAGTGGAGCTGCAGAGTCATGCGTTCACTTTCCGTCATATCAAGGGTTCCTGTAATACGGATGCTGACTATCTTAGCCGAGCTCCGTAGTTAGCATATTGGAAAATCAGTCAGAGGGACACCTCCCCTCAACCAGGGGTTTTATCCCTTTTTGGTCTCTCTATCAGGTGTAGTGACAGTTGTCACTTCAGTGAGGTTAACGGTAGTGAATCACCAATGGTTCGGATTGTTACTTTCATGGTTGGAAGGTTTGCTTAGTTGTTTGATAAATGTAGTATTATGTATTTCCCCGCGTGATTCTATCGTGGGAATGTTTGTATTGGATTCATCGTACTCTGTCGATCACAGAGAGTTGGGTTCGGTCCCATTGTTGTGAAGTTGCACATGCGACAAGGTTCAAAGGAGCACTGTATCTCAGAGAAACAGATGCTTTTAGAAGGGGGGTTTGTCACGAGTTTGTCACGAGGCCTACGACGTTCGACCCACCTAGGGTGGCGGAATTACTTATTTGTTTATTGTCGTTGCTGTTGTCGTGTAGCCGTCCCTTAGGGTGGCTTGTGGTGCAGTTGCACCTTGGTGTGGTTCAGCTCAACTTCGGTTTGCTTTCTCTCTCTCTCTCTCTAATTCCACCGCCCGTGCTATTCATCCTGCAAGTTCACGGGTGGCCGGGACCTTTCTCTCGAACTTTCTGTCTGTCGGCCTCTCGCCTGTCTTTTTACCTGTCGCACGTGCTTCGTTTCTTTTAGTTTGAAGTATGCTCACTCTGTGACGCAGCATGGCATGTTGGCCGCCATTGCTGAGGGAGGTTAGCTCTTCACTCGAGCGGAAGATGTCTCTGGGGGCGCCTGCTCCAGTCCTGGTTCTTTACCTTATCATCGAGAGTAAAAGTCAGTACTTTCAATTCCTGCAGTCGGCCTGTAGGAGAGGGACATCA
>CM031627.1:34825129-34827629 GCA_018398815.1 Conus ventricosus | reverse complement strand
ATATTCGTTAGCGTGTGACCAGTGTTTTTGGGTTATGCAACTCTATGTGTAAGTATGTTTGAGTTAAGTCTTTGTATGTGTGTTGTGTGTGTGTGTGTGTGTGTGTGTGTGTGTGTGTGTGTGTGTGTGTGTGTGCATATGTACTGTATGTGTGGATATAAACAGGCAGGCGAGGATTAAGTCTTGTTGTTCTGGAAACGTCTGTGAGGTGTGGACGTTTTTCATTCGTTAAGGGAGGGAACGCGCGATGCGTTCGAATGAAATCAAAGCGTAATTAAAAGAGTGACCCAATTCGGGTTTTTTTTTTCTGACAGGCAAGGGCAATGACCCGATGAAGCTTCTTGTCGTTTTGTCTGTCTGTCTGTCTGTCTGTCTGTCTCTTCGCTATCCGCCTGCTTGCGTTTTATTTCCCCTTATGTCATACCTGTCTGTCACTATACCCACCATTCCGCCCACCTTTCCTTTTCATACAGCCACCCCCCCCCCCCCCCCCCCCCTCTGTCTGTCTGTCTGTCTGTCTCTGTCTCTCTCTCTCTCTCTCCTCTCTCTCTCTCTCTCTGTACGCGCGCGCGCGCGCGCGCGCGTGTGTGTGTGTGTGTGTGTGTGTGTGTGTGTGTGTGTGTGTCTGTGTGTGTGTGTCTGTGTGTGTGCGTGCGTGCATGCGCAAGCGTGTTCCTGCGTGTGATGCATGTTCATGTTGTGAGTGCGTGCGTGTATGCACGTTCATGTTGTGAGTGCGTGCGTGAGTGCATGTGTTTGTGTAAGAGTATAATGTGTGTGTGGTGTGGTAGTGGTGGTGGTAGTGGAGGTGGTGGTGGTGTGTGTGTGTGTGTGTGTGTGTGGTGTGGTGTGGTGTAGTGTGCGTGCGTGTGCGCGCTCGCGTGTGTGTGTGTGTGTGTGTGTGTGTGTGTGTGTGTGTGTGTGTGTGTGTGTGTGTGTGTCTGTGTGTGTGTGTGTGTGTGTGTGTGTGCGTGTGTGTGTGTGTGTGCGTGTGCGTGTGTGTGCGTGCGTGCGTGCGTGCGTGCGTGTGTGTGTGTGTGTGTGTGTGTGTGTGTGTGTGTGTGTGTGTGTGTGCGTGCGTGTGTGTGTGTGTGTGTGTGTGTGTGTGTGTGTGTGGTGTGCGTGTGTGTTATGTGTGTGTCTGTGTGTTTGTGTGTGTCTGTGTCTGTATACGCGCGAGCGCAAGTGTACGTGTGTGCATTTAGTGTGTGTGTGTGTGTGTGTGTGTGTGTGTGTGTGTGTGTGTGTGTGTGTGTGCGCGCGCGGGCGCGCGCGCGCGCGCGCGCGAGCGTGCCTGCGTGCGTACTTTGTGTGTGGTGAGAGAGAGAGAGAGAGAGAGAGAGAGAGAGAGAGAGAGAGAGAGAGAGAGAGAGAGACCGATAGACCGATAGATCGACCGAAAGACAAAGGGACAGACAGACAGACCGAGACAGACATCAGAGAACGTGTATGAAAAATGATTCTGAATTAACCTCTTGAGGAATGAATGGATTGACGTAACCAATCAATATCACGCGCTGGGTACGGAGGTGACCTTTGCGCCGATCTTTTTCCAGCTGCTGCACTTGAACTCCTGGTGTCAGTCGATCGATCTGCCATTGACACGAACATCGTGACACTGGCATTGTGGCAGTGTCGCCACCGTCAATTGTCGCCCAGATGGTCTGAACACTGGGGGGACAGCCTCTGCGCGCGCGTGTGTGTGTGTGTGTGTGTGTGTGTGTGTGTGTGTGTGTGTGTGTGTGTTCATGTGTGTGCGTGCTCTCCTCTCTCTCTCTCTCTCTCTTTTCTCTCTCTCTCTCTCTCTCTCTCTCTCTCTCTCTTTCTCTCTCTCTCTCTCTCTCTCTCTCTCTCTCTCTCTCTCTCTCTCTCTCTCTCTCTCTAAATCCATGCTTATCACAACCAGGCAAAAAAGACAAAATCTCACTCTTAAGTTTCCTCCTGTACATCTTAAAAATGAACCCGTTGAACAGGTTACATGCCTCAAAGTGCTAGGAATAACCATTGATAACAATATGAGCTGGCAAGCTCACATAACCTCACTATGCAAAAAAGTTTCACAGAAAGTTTATCAACTCTCCAAAATCAAACGCTTCCTCGACCTGCATTCACGCAAGCTCTTTTTCCAGTCTCATATTCAATCATACATAGACTATGGATCTACTCTATGGGACTGTGCTAGCGCTAACACTCTCAAACCATTGTTAAGCCTGCACAAGCGAGCGCTCAAATTAGTCCTCCTAAAAAGCAGTAGTCTTCTGGACTCGGACTATAAATAGATTCAAGTTCTCCATTAAGTCTGAGATTAGAATACAACAAAGGGATCATAATGCACAAGATTGTGTCTGGAAGCACCCTCAACATTAGTTCACAGATTCTCAATAATTCCTCAAGGACTCTACCCAAACTTCATGTCCCTGTTCCTAGAATTGACTTATTCAAATCCAGTTAACATATTCAGGTTCCTGTCAATGGAACTCGCTCCTGAATCAACCAAACA
>CM031627.1:34802629-34817629 GCA_018398815.1 Conus ventricosus | reverse complement strand
TAATTTCATTGTGGCAATTCCCGTCTCACCACCACCCCACCACCCTTCCCGGCGCTACCCCCCCCCCCCCTCTCTATCCCATGAAAACAAAGGCCTGTTGCCGCTTTGCACACCGCCACCACCACAACTGGCGGATCCGAACGAGAATATGCGTCTATCCCGGACGCAAAAATTAAATGGGCCGCGAAGACTGAGCTGGGTTTATTAAGTTCAAAGGGTTTTCCGGGGCGACTGGTGATAAACAGATCTCTCCCCCTCTTACCCCTGAGGTTGATGACAGTTGCCCAAAAACCCAAAAATTCCGCATTAAATACAATATACACCGCAAAAGGGTGAAACCTTTCACTGACCCCTCAAGACTCCCCTTAGCCCGCCAGAGGAAGACAAAGAGACAACTAAAAAGGGCTTGAGGAAACCCCCGGTCCCCCTCTTTGATCCCCAAAGTCATTCACTGTTCTTTCCCCAAAAAATGAGTTGGAACTCTGCTTTACCTTTTCGAATCTATTATTAAATTTTATTATTTTGTGTGCTTTTCCCTTGTAAATGTTAAAAAAGCCAGCAACATGTAAAAACAGATGAATGTTTATTATATGGGGATTTTTTGTTTTTCCCCATCATATGCTTTTTTCCTTGTTCTTTCCCCCTTTTGACGGGAACAAAAATATTCCAAGCACCCCCATTTAAAATTTTAAAATTTTTAAAATTTGATGAAAACCCCCTTTTATTTTCCTTTTTTGCAGGTTTTAAAACTTTTTTCAACCTGAACCATTTAGTCTCCTGTGTGCACCTTTTCCGAGTACTTTCTTACGTCTATTACTAGGCCCAGTTTTAAACCCCTGATTTAAATTTAAACCCATCAAAATAGTAACAGGAAAGGGAATTTGTTTTGTTAAAAAAAATTTAGACAAGAGGATTTAAATTAGGGTTTTTTTTAAAAGTTTTAAACCACGGGAAAAATTGAACTCGATCCTGGTCCGCCCACCAAAGTAAAAAAAATCCATGCGGAATTTTTTGAAATTTTTGGAGTCCAGGGAAAACATAAAGCATTCCTGTGACGTCTGCAATTCATGGAAAATCACACTAAATGATGTTAATAAATTTAGCAGTTTATGAAAAATCAATAGTGTTTATATCATGGACTTTTTTTACCTGGGGGTTTTCCAAAACCTTTATTCAAACTTTTTGAGGATTCAAATTAAAAAACGGCAGCTCAGAAAGAAAAACCCTTTTTGGGACCCTATCTCACCAACCGACCCCCAAAAAAACCCTTAAAAAATTTTTGTCCTAATTTTTGCATCCCCCCCCCTGATTCTAAAACTGATAAAACCCCTCAAATCATAAATTTGCAACTGAACCCTAAATAAATTAAAAAAAAGAAAAACCTTAAATGCATAGTCGTAAATTTTAAAACTTTTAAAATTAAGAAAAAGGAAGAACTCAGAAATTTTATCACTGAAAAAAACTTTTTTGGGGGGGGTTTGTTTTGGGAAAGAAATTTTGGCTAGAAACTGGAACATCCGCAGTGAATTTTCTAATGGAGGTTTTTTGATTTTTTATAAAAGGGAACCGATTTGGGAAAAAAGAGGGGGGAGTCTTGTTTCCCAAATTGGGAAGAACTTAGCCAGTAAATTTTTTTAATCAAGGCAAAAAATGAAATTTTTATTTTTGGTTTAAATTTTCAAGAAAAAAAACCCTTTTCCCTTTTTTTGGATCATTTACGACCTCCAACTCAGATAAAATGTATTTTTGTCTATTTGCAGAGCCCCTTTTCCCCCATTTTTTTGGGCCCAAATAGGAAGGCAATATTATGGATTGGGGAGATTTTAATTTACCAGATTTTAATTGGGGTGAAGATCCCATACGGGGGTCATCAATACAGAAAAAATTAATACTCATTTTTTTTTGACCCCAAAGCCCTTGGTTTATACAGTCAGTTGAATCACCAACTGTGTAAGGCATTCCGGGATTTTTTTTTTTAACCAATTTTTCCGGGCGCTTTGGGCAACCCGGGAATTAAATTGCAGGCCTGGGTATCATGACATGGGTTCTTTTAAAGAGAAAAAATTTTAAAACCCCTTTTTCGAAAAAAAACCCCAAAAAAACGTCCCCAACAGACGGGGGAACCCAAGCATTTTTACCAAAATTGCGCGGGGAAAAACTCAAATTTCAGCCCCGTTTTTTTTTGAGGTCCCAAGGGGAAAAGAAATGTCAGTGTTTTTTTGGGAAGTGTATAAAAACTAATTTGGAATTTATTATGGAGGGAAAAACAACCTTAAAATAACTTCAACAAGAACCACCAGCCATGGATTACTACTAAAACCCTAAACGTTTTTTTTTAAAAAGGAAACATCGTTCTTTAAGAAATTAAACACACCCCAAAATTCCCGAAAGTTAAACGGGTTTTGGGTATAAACATATTAAAAAAGGGTGTCGGAGAAATGAAACCCTTTGCTCCCCTCCAAATTTTTAAATTTTGTTTATTTGGGAAAGTGATAAATAAAACCAAAAAATTAGGTCTTACATAAGGAGAAAGAGACAGGAAAAACTTTGGGGTTTCCAGACCAAGAAAAAACCCAAAAATTTAACCTAAATACAAAACCCTGAAGGAAAGCAAACTTACTAAAAAAGCATTTTGTTCTTTTTCCCCCTCAAACCCCCAAACCCTTTAAATTTAACGTTGGACAAAAGGGTTTGATGATAAACTCCCTTTAAATGCAAAACATAAAATAAACAAAGCAGAAGTTTTAATTACGACCCAAACCCAATGAAAAAAAAACAACGGGTCCCGAGGGCGTCCTGGCAAGCTTTTAAAAATTATGTCCAATGAATTGAGTGAGGTATACCAATTACTTTACCAAGTTTCCCACTGGACCAGGGAGTAATACCTGATGATGGCAAAGTTTCCCAAAGCATTTTTTCCCAAATTTTAAAAAGGGTGACAAAACAAAAGCAAAAATTTAATAGACCGAACCTTACATCCAATCAGCTAAATACTTGAACACTTAAATAATATAGTAGCAAAAGGACCATTTTGACAAAAAATGATTTTTTTTTAAATAACCCCCCAGCAGGGTTTTTTGGGACAGCGAAGGATTTGTGAGCCCCCAACTTATAACAACTCTCAATGATTTAATAACGTCTTAAAAACAGACAGAAAAATAAATGCAATTTTTTTAGTTTTTTCAAACCTTTGATAAGGTTAAACCATGGGGGCCTCGCTTAAATTAAACACATTGGCTTTGGGGGTTTTTTGAAAAAAAGGGGCCCCTAGATAAATTCCTCTTTGGGGAAAACCCAGAAAGTGTTGGGAAAGGGTTCCAAACCCATTGTAAACCATTTTTCGGGTGAAACCACAGGGAACTGTCGGGGCCCCTTGTTTTTTTTTAAATTTTATATAAAGACATAAGTAGAAAATCCTCCCTGGAACACTATAAGGCTTTTTGCAGAGACTTTTTAAGTAAATAAACAACCAGAAGCAAAATGATACACCTTTCCCAACAAGAAAAAACAAAACGCTTTACAAAGTGGGAAAAAATTTTGGAAAAAAGGGAATTTCATCCAAAAAAGTCCCAAGTTTTTCGTTTATTTAACAAACCCTCACTAATTAGATCAGATTTTTCCCTATTCAAAAAACATTTTTAAAGAAATTTAATGCTCCCAAAATTTTTTTAGGCGTGATTATAAAATAGCCCGTCTCAAAGGGAAAAGAACATTAAAATTTAGTATTAAGAAAGCAAATAACTTCTTAGCTTTTTACACAGGAATATCAAGACCCCCCCAAAAGGAAAAAGCCCGACTGCTACAAAAACACTTTTAAAGACCAGTACTGGAATAGGGTTGCTCTTTTGGGACCCTTTAAACCCATCAAAAGGGACTTTGATAACCTTGAAAAATCAGAAAAGCAGCACTTTTCGTAACAGGAACCAAACAGAAAAAAAGGGGAATACTGGGAAAAACCCGGAAAAAATTAAATGGAAACCCTTAGAAGATAAAAAGCTTTTTTAAAACTTAACACCTTTTCAAAGGCAGAGCAAAATTTAATTGATTTTCCAATGTGTAAACGATTTTCACGAGGCCTACGACATCGCCCCCACCTAGGGTGGGGGAAAATTACTTTTTTGTTTATTGTCTTTGGGCTGTTTCGTGAATCCGCCCTTAGGGTGGTTTTTGGTGCATTTTGCCCCTTTGGTGTGGGTTCACCAACTTGGGTTTTGGGCTTTCTCTCTCCCTCCTCAAATTTCCCCACCGCCCGGCTATTCATCCTGAAAGGGTTCCCGGGGGGCCGGAAACCTTTTCCCCTCTCGAACTTTCCCCTAGGGGGCCCCTCTCCCCTTTCCCTTTTTTAAAACCTTTCGCACGTGCCCCTTTTTTTTATTTTTGAAGTATGCCTCCCTCTGTGACGCAGCATGGCTTTTTGGGCCGGCCATTGCTGGGGGAGGTTAGCTTTTCACTCGAGCGAAGACCCCCTCTGGGCCCCTGCTCCAGCCCTGGTTCTTTACTTATAAATCGAAGAAACAGTAAAGTACTTTAAAATTTCCTGCAGTCGGCCTGTGGAGGGGGGACTTTTTTTTTCTTCTGTTTCCGCATCTTCCCTCTTCCTCCGACTGGACAGGGGTAGAGAGAGCCCCTTTGACCCCCCTTTTTGGGGGTCCCCCAGGGGTAGCTGGTAAGCTTTAAGTTTCGTGGTCTGTTTTTTTGATTTTTTTTTGTTACCGGCTTAGTCTTCTTTTTTGCCCCAATTTTCCCTTTTTGTTTCAAAATTGGGTAAGAGAAATTTTTGTGTGAAAACCTTTTTCGGGTTAAATTTTCCAAATTTTAAAACCTGGCCATTCAAAATTTAAAATTTCCCAAAAAAAATTTCTTTCCCTGTTTTTTGTATCTGGGATGCGTATCGTGGGGGGGGGAAAAAACCGGGTGATTCGGGGTTTTGGAACTTTTTTGGGGTCTCGCTCGCCCCGCCCCTGCCCACATTCCCCGGGAAATTTTTATCCTTGGGGCCACCGTCTTTTTTTGTGTGTGCAAGGAACCCGTTTTTTAAATGTTCACGAGCGTGCAAACGAAATGATTTGTCTTTTGGGATGCGGGGTTGAAGTTTTGGGTTTTATTTTAAATGGTTAAAAAATTTACAGTTATGCCATTGAATTTTATTTCCCAAATGGGGGTGGCAGTTTTTAAAGCGAGGGTCCTGTTTTGATTTATTTCCCAAAGGGAAAGGGAAAACTTTAAACGGATGGAGAAGGGGAAAAATAATTCTTTTTTTGTTTTATAACCTTTTTTTTAATCCCAGTTTTTTTACCCTGCATCGTGTGGAAGACTTATTAAAGGGGTTTATTTGTGTAAATTTAACACACTTCCCCTCCCCATCATCGGGGTGGTTTTTAAGGATTTACAGAAAATTTTCAAAGGGAAACGGACGGCGGGTTTTCCCGTCCCTTTTTTCCTTCCCCCTTCCTTTTTTCCTCCCTTCCGACCCCCTCCCAGCTACCCTCCCCCCCCCCGGGGGTTTAAACCGGGAGAAACAACTGGATGGTGCCACGTGCGGGTCGGGCCACTTCTGGCTGAGCCCCACGGAGGGGATGGTGCCCCGCCTGGCCCGAGACCACCCTTTGGGTGGGGAAAACCGTGGACTGCAAAGGGGGGCCCCCGCCTCGGACGGCCGGCCGGGAACCCCCGCCCAGGCCTCCATAACAGCTACCCCCCCCCCCCCCCCCCCCCCCCCCCCCCCCCCCCCCGGGACACTCTCTTCACTGCCCCCCCTTGGGTTTTCGAGGGTGTGGGTTTTGGGCGACTCCCTGCGAGAACCACCCCGGCTCGGGCACCTAGTGCGACAGGGTGCCCCCTTTGGGGGCCCTTGCAGGGGGGGGATTGGAAACTCCATGGTTGAGAAAGGATCAAAATCGGGAAATTTTTCCCTTTAAAATTGGAAATATGTCATATGGGGGTTTTAAAAATCCCGTAATTTTTAACGTGTACGTCGTATGGGGGAAATATTTATTTAAAAACGTGCATGTTGTGGGGGGGTGCTTGATTGTGATTGTGCATTTTGTTGCGTTGGAGTCCCTTGATCTTTGGAATTGTGCATGTTGTGTGCGTTGGAGTGCTTGATCGGATTGTATTTTGTGTGCTTTGGGAGTGCTTTATTGTATGGGCAGGGTGCGTGTGTTGGAATGTTTTTTTTTGGCTGGGTAAAATAAAGGGGGTGTTGTATCGAATTTTTTATTTTTGGGGCCCTTTTGCGGACGTGTAAAGGGTCAGTCACCCCCTTCACTCCCACCTAGACCGATCCGTCAGGGCAAAACCTCCGGGGCCCGGTCGGGGACAATTTGGGGGCTCGTCCGGGATGTAAAGGGCCTGGCTGTCTCTCCCCCCTCGTTTGGGTTCCAGAGTACCTTTTTAAGTTTTGTCTGTTTTGATATGTTTAGTCAGTTTGCCCGTGTTTTTGGGGTTTTTTTTGGGCCCGGGGTGCCTCTAGAGTAAGGGAGTCTGTTGTGCCTGGGGGAACACCCGGGCGTGCCCTCGGGAGTCGGGGAAAAACCCAAGGGGATCGCCCCGGGTCCAGCCCTTTTTTCCCCCCGGGTACCTCACCAGAAAGGGCCCTAATCTTCCCCTTTCTTTTGCCGCTCAGTCTTCCTTTCCCCTTTTTTGGTATTTACCTTTTTCTTGTTTTTTTTTTCTCTCCCGGGTTTTGAGTCGGGGGGTGCATGGGACGCTATTTGTTTTTTTTTTCCCTCCCCGGGTTTTCCGTCTGCTAGGTTTTTTGTTTTTTTTTTTCCGGCCACCCCCAACCCACTTTGCCCCGTGCTGAAAGGGGCGCGGTGTTGCCAGAGGGGGGGAAACCCCGGATATATTTTTTGGGTTTTTTTTTTTTTTGGGGTGAGCCCCACCGCACTTTTGCCCCGTGCGTAGAGCGCGGTGTTGCCGAAGTGGGAGCACCCGGGAATTTTCCCCGCACAAAACCACACACACACATACACACATATACACACGCCCCCAAAATATTTTTTGTTTTTTTTTTTTTCTAGTGGGGAAATTTTTTTTTCCCCGTATTTGGAAAAATGTAGGATATTTTTGTCATGGGGGACGGGCCGGGGCTGGTGGTAAAAGGGGACGCGGGCCCCAAGAAAAAGGGATTCAAAATGTTACCCGTTGTCCCTACTATTAGTTCAGGAAATTCACAAAGTAACTTCTCCTATTCCAGTGGGGTAGCAGGTAGCCCATGAGTACTTTTTACTACCTTTTTTCGCGGGGTTCTCCCCGTCGAGACCCCGACTGGGACTTCCCCTCGGAAGCGTCAGAGTATAGCGAACAACTGTGGGGTTTCTGTTGATTTCCCGAGACCGAAACCTTCCCCCTCTCCCCCTTTCCCCCCGTAAGGGGCCCCCAAAGAATTTCCTTATGGGGAAAAAAGAGAAACCCCCCGGGGCGGGGCAGACGGGTCCTCCCCCCCTGTCGGGAAATGGGGAACCCCGCCCCGGCCCCGCTCTGTCCTTATGTTTCTGGGGCCGGGAGCGTAGGGAAAAGGCGCCCACGTAGGGGGATTATGGAAGGCTTTTGCGCAGAGAGGAACAGGAAAAGACAGGAGATTCTGCTAGGGAAAAGGCCCCCGCTGCTAGGAAAGGCTCTCACGCAAAGGGAAAGGCCCCCAACCCCGGGGGCTCCCGCGTAGAAAAGGGGGGCTGCCCCGACAGGAGGGTCAGCGAGAGAGGAGGCCCAGACAGGGAACACGTAGGGAGGAGGCTCCCCCCGTAGGAAAACTAGACAGGATGGAGGGCCCGGGGTAGGAGGAGAGGGAAAAACTTTTTCCGCGCCCCCCCGCTTCTGTAAACCCCGGGTTAATCCCCCGCAGTGAAAGAGTTAGAGGCCCAAAATTAAAACTTCCAGAGTTCAGACCTAGTGAGGGCAAATTGGGTTTTGTTCTTAAGCCTTTTGACAAGGTTGCTTTTTCATACCAATTGTCTTATGGGGCCCCAAAAAGGGTTTTGCAAAAAACCTTTTTTTTGGGGTTTTCTGGTCTGCAAGGAGTGTGTTTCCACTCTAAATGAAGGGTGGGGGTCTTTTGCAACATGCATTGGGTCTGCCCAAAAAAATTTCCCCCTTAAAACCCCCGAGACCTAAAGGGGGAATTTTGGTCCCTGAAAAAGAATAAAGAAAAACCTTCGGCATTTGGTTATAGGGTGGGGCAAGACCTAGGGAAAAGGCGTCAGTTAACAAAATTGGGGCTGGAGGGTCTGAACCTCATTGAACAGCTCACCAACAAAGTGTCCCCCGAGTTAAAGGGTCCCGGGAAAGGGAGACAAACACCCCAGGATTTCGCGGCTGCGATTTACACAGCTGAGGGTTTGCTGAAGCTCGCGGGCTTATGGGCATCGCCCCCGATACGGGGAGGAAGCCCCCCACAGGATTTATTTGCAAAACGCCGACAACGCTAATTTGGGTGAACAAGGCAAAAGTTCCCTCGGACCTCACACCTCAAATTTTTTTTCCCTTTTTGTCGTCCCCGGCCACATAAGGAAAGATTTTCCCCCCCAAGCCCCCTGGTAGTCATTTGGGGGTTTTGCTTTTTCCCCATCCCCCGCGGCCCCGGGTAAGTGGGGGCCATCCCAAACTTTTTGGTGGAAAAAAGTGCCCTTGTTTCTTTTTTGTTGGTTTATCCTTGGGGGGGGCACCATGGGAATTTTGGGGGCAAACAACACTCTTTTGGAAAAAGGATTTAGTTTCTCCTAAGGGCCCCGGGGGGCGCTAGTTATTAAAAGTGGGCGGGGGGA
Organism: Conus ventricosus; assembly: GCA_018398815.1. Classification (NCBI taxonomy): domain Eukaryota; kingdom Metazoa; phylum Mollusca; class Gastropoda; order Neogastropoda; family Conidae; genus Conus; species Conus ventricosus. Next base: position 34,808,864 of record CM031627.1, on the reverse strand, counting down.
GGCTGGTTTTTTCCTCCACCCTTTCCTTTTTGTACTTATTCCTCCCACCCCCTACTTTTTGGGGAAGTGTGGGGCCCCGCGGGGGGCACCTCTGTATTCCCCTTTTCAAAAAGGGAAAACAAAACCTTCGCAGAACCCGGCCCCATTTAGTCCCCTTTCCACGGGTTGCCCGTACAGGCGTGTTGGGAGTCACCACACCGCCAAAAACTAAGAAGCAGGGAAAAGGAAATTTCGCCCTTTCTTCCAAAACCCAACTCTAACGGGTTTTTGGGAAGGGCCGATCCTGCACATTTTTCCCTTCAGGCCAGGGGCCTTTTGGGGGTTTTCCCCAAAGCCTACGAGAAATTTGGGTCGTCCCGCTCATCGGGGCCCCACACGCCAAGGGTAGCTTTAAGCTCCACAAGGGGATTCCTCTTTTTTGGGTTTTTCCCCCAGGGAATCGGTGGCCCAAAAAGCTTGTTGTTTTCCCCAAAAACCTTTAGAGAGTCCCGTTCCCGCAGGCCCCCGATTTCCCCCCTGGCAGGGCATAAAGGCTTTCCCCCCGACTCTCGAGCGAGTAAACAAGACTTCTTTTGGCCCGGGATAAACTCACAGTTTGGGGTACTGGGCCCCAGTTGCCTTTCCCGCCCCGGGCAACGCCAAGGGCGCTTGAACGGTCCCCCTTTGGGGGAGTGCCACTTTGGTTTTTTTAGGGGATTCAGCAAAGGGTTGGGGGCGACCCCGGGGGGACCCAAAAATCCCCCATCCATCGCGGGCACCGCTACACTTCGTAAGTGGTAGAAATCGCGGCAACCCAAGGCCGTCCCCCCCTTTGGAAATATCGAAAGGCCCCCCACTGGGCTGGGAATTTTCCGGAGATTTGGACGCGCACTGGGGTGCCCAAAAGAAGTAAACCCCGGGAAATTTGTACTGGGGAAACGATCATCATCCTCCCAGTCTTGGGACCGGAAACCGGCCGGGGGGGGGGGGGGGTTTTATCGACTCAAAGATTAGGGGATGGGGCGCAGAGTCATGCTTCACTTTCCGTCCCTATCCAAGGTTTTTCCCGTAATACGGAAAACTGGGCTATCTTACCGAATCCCCTAGTTACCCAAATTTGGGAAAAAAAAATCAAGGGGCAAACCCCCCTCAACCCCCGGGTTTAAATCCCCCTTTTTTGGGCTCTGTATCAGTTAGTGACAGTTGTCACTTCAGTGAGTTTTAAAGGTAAATGAATCACCAATGGTTTGTAATTTTTATTTCATGGGTTTGGGAAAATTTGCTTTTTGTTTTGGGTAAATGGTATTTTGTATTTCCCGGGGTATTCTATCGTTTAATTTTTGTATTGGATTTTTCTACTCTGTCATCACAGAGAGTTTTTTTTTCGGTCCCCCTTGTTTTAAGTTGCACAAGCGACCAAAGGGTTTAAAGGAGCACTGTATCTCAGAGAAAAAAGATGCTTTTAGAAGGGGGGGTTTTTCCCCGAAAAATTTTTCACGAGCCCCAAAGACGTTCGACCCACCTAAAAGGGGGGCGGGGAATTTTTTATTTTTTTATTTCGTTTCTTTTTCGTGTTCCGCCCTTTTGGGGGCTTGTGGGCATTTCACCTTGGTGTGTTCAGCCAACCCTTTGGGGGCCCCTCTCTCTCTCTAATTCCCCGCCCCGGGGATTCACCTGCAAGTTTTACGGGGGGCCCGGGACCTTTTCTCAACTTTTTTTTTTATCGGCCCTCTCGCCCGGCTTTTTACCTGCCACGTGCTTTTGTTTTTTTTAGTTTTTAAGTAAGCTCACCCCTGTGACGCAGCATGGCATTTTTGGCCGCCATTCTGAGGGAGGGGTTTGCTCTTCACTCGAGCGGGAAAAATTTCCCCTGGGGGGGCCTGCTCCCGTCCTGGTTCCTTTTCCTTACATCGAGAGTACAGTCAAAAAAATTTCAATTTCCCGCAGCGGCCCTTTTGGAAGGGAATCATTTCTCTGTTTCCGCATCTTCGCCTCTGTCCCCTCGACTGGACAAGGGGAGAGAGGCCTTTGACCCCCTCACCGGGGGCCCCCACGGGAGCGGTAAACATCAGTTTTTTGTGGGCCTTTGTTTTTTAAAAAGGTTGGGGTTTTGCCGTTAGTCCCTTTTCTTTTGCGCAATTTTCTTTTTTTTTCGAAAATTTTAAGAGAAATATTGTTTAGAACCCCTTTTTTCCCGGTTTTAAATTTCCCTCTTTTAACCGGCCAAATTTTAAATTAATTTTCCAAAAAATTCTTTCTCCTGTTTATGTATCTGGTGAAGCTAGTTTGGGGGGAAGGGAGAGAACCTGGTGATTCAGGGGGGAAATTTTCCCTTTGGGCTCCCTCGTCCGCCCCGTCACATTCGCCGGAAAATTTTATCCTTCGGCCACCCCCTCTTTTGTGGGGTCAAGGAAACGATTTTTTTAAGTTCACGACGTGCCCTAAAGCATAAATTTTTCGTTCGGGTGCGTGGGTTTAAATTTTTTTTGTTTTTTTGAAAAGTTTTATAAAATGTGGGAAGGTTTTTGCCATTGAATTATTTTTTCCCAAATTTTGGCAGTTAATTTAAACGAAGGCCCGTGTTGATTTATTTCCTAAGGAAAAGGGAAAAAGTTTTAAACGTGAGTGAGAGAAGGGGGAAGATAAATTTATATTTTTTTTAAAACCTTTGATTTAAACATCTTTTTCCCGCATCGTGTTTAGAAGACTTAAATTTAATGGGTTAAGGTTTTTTAACACACTTCCCCTCCCCCCATCTTTCAGTGGCTGTTAAGACTTGACAGCAATGGTCAAACGGTACTGACGGGAGGGTTTCCCTACCCTTCTTTCCCTTTCCCCTTCCTTCTTTTCCCCCCTCCCGCGGGCTCCCCCCAGCTAAAGTCCCCCCCCCCCCCCCCCGGGGGGTTCACCTGGAAACACAACTGGATGGGCCTACTCGGGCGGGGCCCCTTTTTTGGGTGAAACCACGGACGGGAAAAGGGGCCCCCGCGCTGGTCCCAGACCACGCCCTTTGGGCGGGGGCCCTGACTTTCTAGAGGGGCCCCCGTTTGACTTCCGGCCTTTACCCCCGTCCAGGCCCCCCAGAAAAAGCTAGTTTCCCCCCCCCCCCCCCCCCCCCCCCCCGGGGCACCTCTTCACTGCCCGCTTGGGAGTCCCAGGGGTCGGGTTTGGGCCCACTCCCCCGCGAGAACCACCCGGGTCAGCACTTCCCAATGCACAGGGGGCCCCTGCGGACTTGACGGGGCCCGGGGTTGGACGCACTCCATGGTGTGAGAAAGGGGTCGATACTGGAAATATTTCTTTAAAAATTGTGTAATGGCATAATGCCGGAATGCTGTAAATTTTGATCGTGTACGTCGTTGGCAAATATTTATTATATCGTGCATGTTGTGGTGTGGAGCTGTTTGTGATGTGCATGTGTTGCGTGGAGTGCTTGTCGGATTGTGCAGTTTGTGCGTTGGATGCTTGACATGTGCATTTGTGCTTGATGCTTTATTGTGATCGTGCATGGTGCGTGTGTTGGAATGTTTATTTTGCGGGTGTGAATAAATGGGTTTTGGGTATCGTAATCTTTTTTGTGTGGTCTCTTGCGGAGCGTGTGAGGTCAGTCACTCCCCTTCACTCCCACCTAGACCGATCCTGTCAGGGCAGACCTCCAGGTCGGTCGTGACACAATGAACAACTAGTTTTGAATAAAAGTAGCACCAGGAGTGGCGTCATGTTATACCATACCTGCATCAAATATTGACAGCCACTTACATTCTTTTTATCCCAGTTCGTACGCTGTGGAACTCACTGCCGGTGCCATCAAGATTGCCACAAAGCAATCTCATTTCAAAAACAAATTGATTCGACAGTTTTGAATCTGCATTTTGACATTTTTTATTTTTTTTTTACTTCCCTGATATTTACATTACCTGGGCCTGAATTTGGCCATTGCTTTTATCTTCTTGAATATCGAGTGCGACCCCTGTTGCTAAATTTGCTCCGGGGGCCAACAGTCTGATCGCACTTTTTTAAATGTTTTTTTTATTTTACTTTTAACATGCGCGCTGGTGACCTACTCTTTTTGAGTGAACCGGTTTTTTTTAGGAAGAAGAAGAAGGAGGCAAAAGCTCTCTCCCAGGGGTTATGATTCTTTGTTAACTATCTGATCACTGTTCTTTGTGTTCACCCTGTAGGCAATTCTGTCTGTTAAGGTAATATTTAAATGATTAATGGTGGTCAGGAAAACAGTATACCTGTGCTAGGTTAGAACTGCTACCCTGACTTATAAATACTGGTGATTGTTGGGAAAGATTTGTAGTGTATGACTTTAAGTCTACCCACATTGTACTTGGACTCAGTGTAGCCCAATCAGTGTGATTAATTCATAAGAAACATGGAAGAGTTGTTTGACTGAAACTATGTAACATTGTATTACTGCTCCTACCCTTTTGTAAGCTTAATTTAGTCTTTAAACGAAAGTGGAGATTAATAGTTATAGCAGAAACCTACCATAGAGAATACTTTGCTGGCTGAGTCTCACACCTGTGCTGAAAGTAAACCAGGGTAAATGTGTGCACTCGACAAACCAGCCATCAGATTCTCACCTACAGACCAAGTTCTCTTTATCACAGAACTGGGGTCCTGGTCAGCTATCCTGGTCACCCTATCCTAGTCACGCTACACATTGCGCGGGACCAACGCGGACTTCGCCCAACACCAGGGCGACACCAGAACCTCCAATCACACCAGTGGGGCAGTCACCAACCACAGGAGAGATCAACTACCCACTCCGAAGCAAAGCTAAGTTAGCTTACCACCTGACTCAAATCCATCAGACCCTTGCCCTCACTTATGATGACATAGGAGAACCTGTCTATGAGTACCTCTTTGGATACATTCAGTGTAACTTAGACAGACCCCCTGTATGCCAACTTAAAACTTGCTGCACTGAGTGCAAGCTAGTAAAATAAGGAGTGAGGTAGGGCCCCTCATGTGGTAGTCCAATGAGAATTAATCCCTAGCCTAGTCAGAGTTGACATGCCAATATTTACCAATGTAACAATAAAAGTGATGTGTAAAGTGCACTTAACTTGTGTCAGTTCTCTGTTGTTCAATCAAATGTTGAATGTTTGAACTTCTCTCTTCAATTCTGTCTCTCGGAGCTACAAGTACTTCTACAGTACAAGCCTAAGAAAACTATCTCAGAGCCACTGTCCAGTATTTTACCCAGTCCCGGAATTAAAATTAAAATTTCTTCGATGACTAGTACCGGAAAGTTGCTCCTTCCACCACTAGTAAGAGAGAGGTGTAGTGAAGTGTTAAATAATTCCCATTGAGAAATTATCCCCAGTCCTTCCCCTAGAGGACCCACCTACACACATCATTCATCTCGTCACAGTGTGTGTGTGGTGTGTGTTGTGCTGAACAATTTAGTAGTGGGGGAAATAAGTTCAGGCTAACAATTCTTCCGTCATTACATTAATGACTTGACAAAACGAAAGAAAAAAAAAGAAGGGAGGAAAGGGTGGGGGGGGGTGCAGGTGGGGAAAACAAAGAACATAAAATCAAGCAAATATATCATAAATGTTAAACCTTTCACTAGCAGCATACGGGACTAATCGTAATCCTTCCCGAAGACAGATCAGTTCATATGCTTTCTTCTGGTCTAAGTATGTTATCATTTATCATCTATCTATCTATCTATCTATCTATCTATCTATCTGTCTGTCTGTCTGTCTGTCTATCTATCTATCTATCTATCTATCTACGTATTTGTTTGTTTATTCATTGATGAATGAGGTTACAAAACCAACTCCTAAAATTTGAAACGTAGAGTCTATGGCAATAGTCTAAGACAAACGAACAAACAGACAGACAAACAGACAGACAAACAGACAAACAAACAAACAGACAGACAAACAAAGCGCAAAGAACATTCCAATCGATGTCTCCCTAATTAAATCCTCCATGCTTTAGGGGGAGGGGTTTCCTCCCTCATAATATTCTTGTCGTATGATGTAGTAGCTGTCGTTGACGTCAGGAAAATGACGCGGACGGATGACATTCTGACGACATTCTGACCATACCTAGTTCATTCCCTCCTCCACAGTTTCCGCTGAGGGGGTTTCTAACCTCAGTTCCAGCCATGTGACGTATTAACCGTCTGCAACGTCAGAAAGTGACGTGTACTTCCTCCACAGAGGGAAAAATCTCTAAACATGGCTTCAGAACCATATCTACCGTCGACTGCTGTAAATCTTTATTAAGA
>CM031627.1:34791387-34795152 GCA_018398815.1 Conus ventricosus | reverse complement strand
CAGTGCACCACGCCGCTCATTCATACCCCGGGCGGGGATGCTGTCCCCTTTCGTGCACCGCGGCACGGGCCCACTCACAGTAGCCAACCCCGTCAAGCAACGCTGGCCGCTGCATCCCCGCACCGGCAATCCAGACAACTGAACGCAGAGGCAACCACGGAAAAGCACTGCACTGCTGTCAAGTCACTTCGGTGGTGTTCAGTGGCGCCTGTTCTGATCCAACATACGCAGGACACCACCTACTTATCCCCCTCTGACGACAATAATTGCTTAGTCGCGGAGCCGGCGTGAGTGAGCTCTCCCTCCGGAGGGCGCCACCACGTCCGTCCATCGACAGCCCCCATGGACTTGCCGATACCGGTGACCCCGACGGAATTAAACCAAGGCCACAGACGTGGAGAGGACATCGAAACTGAAGTCACCAGGACAGCACGGCATGAAGGGCCACAGAATTTGAGACATTTTTAAGCTGATCGACGAGAATGAGGATGATGAAGATGATGCTGCGGATTTCCATTCCAGTCTGAAACATGTCTTTTTCGAAAGGCTGGTATGGCTCAGCGTAGGTACGATTCAGCTTTATTATGTGATCCACTCTGCTTTTGAACAATACAGCGTTCAGCCTGAATGTGTTTATACATGCACACTTCTATAGTGTTAATGACTTTAGTAGCAGCTGCTCTCTCTCTCTCTCTCTCTCTCTCTCTCTCTCTCTCTCTCTCTCTCTCTCTCTCTCTCTCTCTCTCTCTCTCTCTCTCTAGATTTGTTCAAATCTAGTTTTGCATTTTTTGGTCCATCTGTGTGGAACTCTCTTCCTCCGTCTGCCAAATCATGTCAATCACTGCCGTCCTTCAAATCAGCAATACATAAACATTTACTTGAACAATAAATCTAACCTTTTGATCATAGTCTGAACGCCCTACTTTTATGTTTGCCTCCATATTAGCTGATGAAAATGTGTATGTATGTATGTGTGGGTGGGTGGGTGGGTGTGTGGTGTGTGGGTGTGGGTGTACGCGTGCGTGCGTGTATGTGTGGGCGTGTGCGTGCATGTGAGCGCACAGGTACGTCTCTGATTATGTTTGTGTAATTTTGTAATGGAATTTTTTTTTTTTAAATCATTATTATTCTTATTACTATTGTTATTGTTATTATTATAATGTTGCTATATTCTTCATTGTTTCTACCATTATTAATATGTGCAGTGTGTTTAGTTGAATGTTGTAGAATAGCAAGGACAGATTGGAAGAATAGGCACTGCCTAAAATCTCTATCCTTGAGTAATAAAGTTTTTGAGTCTTGAGTCTTGAGTCTCTCTCTCTCTCTCTCTCTCTCTCTCTCTCTCTCAACGTACAACGTAGCTCAGTGACACATACACAGTTACCATCGACAATAATCATTCCTGGTCACCGCATAATTGACTGTTTATGCAAATGAGTTTCCAAAAAGTTTTCTCAGCTCTCAAAAATTAAAGATTTCTTCAATGTTACAGAAGCAAAAAAAAAATGATATGTATTTAAGGATAAGGAAAAGGATAACACTTCTATTTGTTCAAAGATGGAAAATTCATTTATTTCATCCTTTATCGATTAAGCCTTAACACGTTATGATCTGTGCAGTGGAAACACATTGAAATATTTGAAGAGAATCCATAAACACTCTCTTTGGGCTTTGGAACTCCTTACCAAAGTACATGAAGGATAAAAGTAGTATTTCTTCCTTTAAATCAGATGATAAAACATCTTTGTTTCAGGCGCTGAAAACTTCAATTACACTATATACTAGATGTAATGTCGCTGTTTGCTATGCCCAGTGATATGGAAGAAATGATTTACCATACATTGTTACCTAACTGTATGTGTAAACAAAAGTGTACCATACATTGTTACCTAACTGTATGTGTAAACGAAAGTGTACCATACATTGTTACCTAACTGTATGTGTAAACGAAAGTGTACAGGGTTTTTCTCAGTGGATAGGATCCTCCATTCCCCATCCCAGGTCCTGTGTGTGTGTGTGTGTGTGTGTGGTGTGTGTGTGTGTGTGTGTGTGTGTGTGAGTGTGTGTGTGTGTGTGTGTGTGTGTGTGTGTTGTGTGTGTGTGTGTGTGTGTGTGTGAGTGTGTGTGTGTGTGTGTGTGTGTGTGTGTGTGTGTGTGTGTGTGTGTGTGTGTGTGTATGTGTGTGTGTGTGTGTGTGTGTGTGTGTGTGTGTGTGTGTGTGTGTGTGTGTGTTCGCGAGTGTGTGTGTGTGTGTGAGTGTGTGTGTGTGTGTGTGTGTGTGTGTGTGTGTGTGTGTGTGTGTGTGTGTGTGTGTGTGTATGTGTGTGTGTGTGTGCGCGCGCGTGTGTGTGTGTGCGCGCGCATGTGTGTGTGTGCTTGTGAATGTGTGTGTGGGTGCGTGTGAATGTGTATGCTTGTAAATGTGTGTGTGTGTGTGTGTGTGTGTGTGTGTGTGTGTGTGTGTGCGTGCGCGCTCACTTGCTTGCTTCTTTTTCAGCATCCTAGTGACAATATCTTTTCGTTGAAAATATGGTGTCCTCAGAAGATATCACGTCCTCAGAAGGGTTGGAAATGAAAATAAAGTGTTGCGAGAGAAAAAAATTATGCCTTTGAGCCTCACACGCAGCGCGTCAAGAACCTGTTTTTGTTTGTTTGATGCTGTTCCATTTTCTGTGCCACCTCAGTTGCATATATATCTCCCTCCCTCTCTCTCTCTTTATATATATATATATATATATATATATATATATATTATATATATATATATTATATATATATATATATATATATATATATATATATATATATATTATATATATATATATGCTCTTTAGGTTAGAAACGCGACAAAATCAAGAGGCAAATTGCAACGAAAACTTTAATATGATACCATTTCATTCACAGTAGACATATTTCAAAGCGGTTTTTTGCATAGCATTAATTGAAATTTGATCTTTTCAGATAAAACTAAGCACGAATTGTCACTGTAAAGTTTTCAAGAGTTTTCGCCCTGGGATCCAGGCACCCGCGCAAAGGCCTCAATATCGGGTGTGGCCACCTCCAGCAATCACGGTGAGATTGCACCGATTTGGCATGGAGTTGACAAGTCGATCAAGAAAGGCCTGAGGAACTTGGTTCCACTGACGTTGGATCTCCCGTCTCAGAGCCACAGCATTGTGAGGGCGGTTGGGCTGCTCGTTGATGCGGCGTTTCAGGAAGGCCCACAACTGTTCGATAGGGTTCAAGTCTGGACTTAGAGCAGACCAGTCCATCATCTGGACATTGTTCTGCTGAAGGAAGGCTTGTGTGACCTGTGCTCTGTGGGCCGGGGCGTTGTCTTGCTGGAAAACATATTGGCGGCGTCTTGCAAACAAGGGCACTACAACGGGCGCAGGACCTGTGCTATGTAGCGAAGGGCAGTGACTCCACCGCCACGACCTGGCTGCAGGTTGAAGAACACTGGTCCAATGAGTCTGTTGCCACACATTGCCCCCCACATCATGACGGACTGGCAGCCCCACAGGTTGTGCTGCTGCACGTACTGACCAGCAAAGCGCTGGCCACGAAGACGATACACGTGAACCTGATCCAGACAGAATCGAACCTCGTCGCTGAACACGACAGTTCTCCAGTTTGTGTTCCTGTGCCTGTGAACCCAATTCAACCGGGCAGCACGATGCTGTGGCGACAGATAGTGACCATGGTAGGGTCGGCGGCAGTACAGCTGGTGGCGTCTGAGAAGCTGCAGGATGATGCTGGGGCGAA
>CM031627.1:34783887-34786387 GCA_018398815.1 Conus ventricosus | reverse complement strand
TGCTTCTCATCAAGAATACAGTCTACCTGGCTCTGGTACCCACTATTCAGGAATCGCCCTGCCCCATCATCGAGATGCTGTATGCTCTCTGAGACTGTAGGCAGGGACCGAGTAATTTACCACTGCCAAGCTAAACAAACGTAGTCCCATATTATTGGTTGTGCCATTACAATAGAGGCCGCAACAATTCTTCCAGTCTTTTCTAGGCATTTATAACTTGCCTTGGCGTTTACAGTCAGCCTGGACGATGAAGATATCTTTCGCATCAACCTTGTTGATAACACCAGCCACCGTGGCGAAGTGGTTAGCATCGCGGACTCCCGGCTGGGAGGTCGCGGGTTCGATTCCCATCAGAGTCATGTGGGATTTTTCTGCCCCGACCGGCTCCTACCCAGAGTTGAGTTTGCAATGGGCTCAGTTGGGAAGACTGGGACCACACACAGTCGAGTTTCATCTACTTAACGGATGCGTCTCTGAGAGTGTTGCTCAAGTTTCCTGACCAACACTGCAGGTGTCTGAATCTCTTGGGCCTGGTTGACGCCGGGATATATTATGAAAGGAAGCATAGAGAACAGTCCTGTCATGCAGTCTCAGACCAAAACGGAAATCCATGGCGTCATCATCTTCATTATCCTCATTGTCATCGATCAGCATAAAAAAGTCTCAAATTCTGTGGCCCTTCATGCCCTGCTGTCATCCTGACTTCACCATGTCCTCTCCACGTCTGTGGCCTTGCTTTGATTTCGTCAGGGTCACCGGTATCGGCGTATCTATGGGGGCTGTCGCTGGACGGACGTGGTGGCGACCTCCAGAGGGCATTTCTTACACATTTGTACATTTCTTATCAATACAATCTCTGTTCACAGTGCATTGAATTAATGCGGCATTGGAGTCTGTAAAATATACACATATATTTCTTTTCCTTTTTTTTTTCTTTACATGTATTATGCAAACGTCTTTATTGACACGGATTTTTGTACCATGCGGACATTCGCATATGTGTGTTTATGTTTGTGGTCGCGTGTGTGTGTGAGTTTTTTTTTTAATGTACGCTATTCATTGTAAATTTCTTGTTCCTTTTTTGCTCTCATTCTTGCTTGTCCAAACAAATTCCTTTTTCAGTTGGCGTTCTTTTACTTTTTTCACAATCCAGTTTCCATGGTTATTGATTCCTATAAACACCCCTTTAAGCTTGCTTCCTCCCTTGTCTTCTCAGCAGGGAATTTCGGCCAAATACTTCCCGGAAATTCACTATCGCTTCTTCGTTGCAGCTATCGCTCTCTTCGTCATTTGCCGTGGCTTCTTTCAGCTTGCCCTAAACCGTCTGGTACCTCAACGGCCTCTCGGTCTGTTCTTCTTGCCACGAGTGGTGCCTTCTGTCGATATGCTCCAGACCTGAGTCTCCTGTTCTGGATGTTCCCTTTGATCTCCCTGCAACTTGTGCAAGGACTGCACGGGTGAGACGGCATACAATTCACCAGTTTGGTTTTCGTGTTACCTTCGTTGAAAATCCACTAGTTTTGGCTGGGCAGTCACCTCGTCTACCTCCCTCACCCGTTCCACAGTGATTCTGAGGTCAGTGTAGACAGGTCAGCGTTCTCCTCCCACCCCCACCCCCTTTTCTCCACGCTTTGACCCCTCAGTTCCTCCTAGTGGAACAGGGGCGGCTGGGGAATATAACCTTGGCGGGGACGTTGCGTCATGCATGCCACCAACGTTGTTCACGGTCAGACAGTTTCCCGAGAGGAGTAGGTTCCACAGGGGTCCTTCCAGCTAAAAGGGTGAGCCTGGGTTGATCCTGGTTGGGGGGCTTGGACGTCGTCTGACCGTCAGAACACAGGTATGTGTGGTGAGAGTGTGGAGGAACGTGACTCGGGTGATGGAGATGAGGAGTTTTGTTCTGATGATGATTATGATGTTTCAATTTCAAATTTTTGGTTTTCTCTCACCAGGACTGCCTTAACTAATGACTGGTCAGTGCTGCGGACACTATTCCCGCTTGTATTTTGACCTTCCTCCTCCCTACATTGTATTTTGACCTTCCTCCTCCCTACATTGTATTTTGACCTTCCTCCTCCCTACATTGTATTTTGACCTTCCTCCTCCCTACATTGTATTTTGACCTTTCTCCTCCCTACATTGTATTTTGACCTTCCTCCTCCCTACATTGTATTTTGACCTTTCTCCTCCCTACATTGCATTTTGACCTTCCTCCTCCCTACATTGTATTTTGACCTTCCTCCTCCCTACATTGTATTTTGACCTTCCTCCTCCTACATTGTATTTTGACCTTTCTCCTCCCTACATTGTATTTTGACCTTCCTCCTCCCTACATTGTATTTGACCTTCCTCCTCCCTACATTGTATTTTGACCTTCCTTCTCCCTACATTGTATTTTGACCTTCTCCCTACATTGTATTTTGGACCTTCCTCCTCCCTACATTGTATTTTGACCTTCCTCCTCCCAACATTGGATTTTGACCTTCCTCCTCCCTACATT
>CM031627.1:34745606-34775387 GCA_018398815.1 Conus ventricosus | reverse complement strand
ATAAATCCTTGGCCCAAATGCGAGTTGTTTCCCCTGGCAGTGCTACCTGCATGTACGATCTCTTGAAACATTCGCATTGCTGTTGTCCCGTTTCATGGGGAGATACTTCAGGGCGTGTCTCTGTGTGTGGGGGAGAGTGTGCACGTGTGCATCGCTGTTGGCGTTGTCCCGTTTCACGGGGAGAATTTCAGGGCGTGTCTCTGTGTGTGGGAGAGTGTGTATTGCTGTTGGCGTTGTCCCGTTTCACGGGGAGATACTTCAGGGCGTGTCTCTGTGTGTGTGGGAGAGTGTGCATTGCTGTTGGCGTTGTCCCGTTTCACGGGGAGATACTTCAGGGCGTGTCTCTGTGTGTGTGGGAGAGTGTGCATTGCTTTTGGGCGTTGTCCCGTTTCACGGGGAGATACTCAGGGCGTGTCTCTGTGTGTGGAAGAGTGTGCATTGCTGCTGGCGTTGTCCCGTTTCACGGGGGATACTTCAGGGCGTGTCTCTGTGTGTGGGAGAGTGTGCATTGCTGTTGGTGTTGTCCTGTTTCACGGGAGATACTTCAGGGCGTGTCTCTGTGTGTGTGGGAGAGTGTGCATCGCTGTTGGCGTTGTCCCGTTTCATGGGGAGATACTTCAGGGCGTGTCTCTGTGCGTGGGAGAGTGTGCATCGCTGTTGGCGTTTGTCCCGTTTCATGGGGAGATACTTCAGGGCGTGTCTCTGTGCGTGGGAGAGTGTGCATCGCTGTTGGCGTTGTCCTGTTTCACGGGGAGATACTTCAGGGCGTGTCTCTGTGCGTGGGAGAGTGGTGCATCGCTGTTGGCGTTGTCCTGTTTCACGGGGAGATACTTCAGGGCGTGTTCTCTGTGCGTGGGAGAGTGTGCATCGCTGTTGGCGTTGTCCCGTTCATGAGGAGATACTTCAGGGCGTGTCTCTGTGTGTGGGAGAGTGTGCATCGCTGTTGGCGTTGTCCTGTTTCACGGGGAGATACTTCAGGGCGTGTCTGTGTGTGGGAGAGTGTGCATCGCTGTTGGCGTCGTCCTGTTTCAGGGGGAGATACTTCAGGGCGTGTCTCTGTGCGTGGGGGAGAGTGTGCACGTGTGCATCGCTGTTGGCGTTGTCCTGTTTCACGGGGAGATACTTCAGGGCGTGTCTCTGTGTGGGGGAGAGTGTGCATTGCTGTTGGCGTTGTCCCGTTTCATGGGGAGATACTTCAGGGCGTGTCTCTGTGTGTGGGAGAGTGTGCACGTGTGCATTGCTGTGGCGTTGTCCCGTTTAAACGGGGAGATACTTCAGGGCGTGTCTCTGTGTGTGGGAGAGTGTGCATTGCTGTTGGCGTTGTCCTGTTTCATGGGGAGATACTTCAGGGCGTGTCTCTGTGTGTGGGAGAGTGTGCACGTGTGTATTGCTGTTGGCGTTGTCCTGTTTGACGGGAGGTGGCTCTAAACAAAGCCTCAGATCCTCTCCCTCCAAGCAGTTTCTGCAACTTTGTGTCAGATGATTCAGCGGGATGAGGCATACATCTAAGCATTTTATCTCCATCTTCAGTTAAGTCGATGGACAGAAAGGCAGAGATGTGTTAGCCTTTCCTCTCTGCGCCCTATCTCTCATCTGTTCCCCTACATACATTCACAGAGAGAGAGAGAGAGAGGTGCACATCGATACTTGAAAAAAGGTTTTGCGCGCGCGCACACACACACACACACACACACACAGAAGGCAGAGACAGAGAGGAGAGAAGGAGAAAGGGTTATTAAAGACACCAAAAATAACTAACTCCAAATACAAATATGAACAAAAATATGATTTGTTATTGCAGAACTGGAATGTGGAACGATATACACAACTGTCAATATATTAATGAACGATCTAATTAAATGTACTTCCAAATACAAGGAGAAAAAGAATGGAACGTTACAAGAAACAGTGTAACCCACAAATCAATCCATCATCAGCTCTGAACAACTGTAACTATAGGAGCACCTGCATGATTATCCACTATGATAAGTACATAATTCATATAATGATCCTTCCCAAAAGCCGCATCTTGGGTTGGAACCCCATCGTTTCAATTACAGTTACACTGCTCATAATGACTGAACGTTACACTGCTCATAATGACTGAACGTTACACTGCTCATAATGACTGAACGTTACACTGCTCAAAGTGACTGAACGACCACTTAGAAACTCACTCAAAATTTCATGATGGAAGACAAAACAGTTTTGACAACAAGGATCGGCAACTTTCTTCTCCAATCATAAAGCAGCAAAGAGGATCAACACAATATGACGACGAAATTCTTTTCAAGATTTTCAGATGTGATAGACGTAAGTACCCTTTTTAAAAAAAAAAAAAGAAGAAGAAAAAAACAACAATACACCATAAAGCCAACAGAATAAGAAACCTGTTCTGCCAGTGTTAACATAAATAACAGTATGCATGTGTATGCACCCTTTGATGGCTTCAGTGTAAGTGTAAATAACAGTATGCATGTGTATGCACCTTTGATGCCTTCAGTATAAGTGTAAATAACAGTACGCATGTGTATGCACCTTTGATGTCTTCAGTGTAAGTGTAAATAACAGTACGCATGTGTATGCACCTTTGATGCCTTCAGTGTAAGTGTAAATAACAGTACGCATGTGCATGCACCTTTGATGCCTTCAGTGTAAGTGTTGTATATGTTTCAATATATCTGTGAACGAAACATATGACTGTTAAGTATAATCATCACATCCTCACAATTTTATTTTCAATGCCATTTGCAACACTGTGCATATCATTAAGTTAAACAGCTGTCACTACCTTAGCACAAACGGAAAGCATTCAGTGTGGTCAATGTGTTGTGGGGGAGAAAAAAATCACATGCAGGGAGTAGAAATGTACATGAAGAACACTGGTGCCCAGTGCAGACAATACTGTGAATTAAGTCCCTTTGTAATCTATGCCATTGCACTGTTTTGTTTGGGATAGAAAACATCTTTGGTTACTATATGTTGCACATAACCTCTTTTTGTTCTTTTTTGTCTCTGGCACACACATCCCCCCCCCCCCCCTCCAAAAAAAAAGGGGGTCAATTTCTTTTAAAAAAAAAAAAAAAAACCAAAAAACAAAAAAAGTCGATGCCAATCTAACATGTGATAAGATTAATCCAGGCGATATTTGTTCTGAAACTGCACAGTGCTAGTCAACACTAATCCATGAATGTTGAAATGGGAGCTGCAAATATACGCAAATGTACTCACACTGACGAACGTGCAACTGACCATCGATACGAGACGGAAGCACAAGTCAACATAATGTGCTTGACATCAGAGAGCAAAGTTACACACACACACACACACGCACACACACACACACACACACACACACACACACACACACACACACATATGTCATGGTATCACATCACTTGCACCTGGTTGAAAGAAAACCAAACAAATGCAAACACAAACCTTGTTTTACGGGGCAAGTGCATTCCGTCAGCTACATTTCACAGTGAGCACAACCTGCGTCAGCATCAAAAGAGATGCCAGTACATTAAGCCACGTGGAGCTGAAGGACTAGTGTGCAGGACAACCGGGTGATTTCCTGACTTGCCAGCTAAACCACAGCTTGTGGCACCGTCACTGCACAGTCACGGCCATTGCTGTTAGAATTCGGCATCCACAACAAGCTTTGGACGACGTTTCATTGTGGAAGTCATTTCAGTTTCCTGGGCAGCACCTGAGAGTCATTGCCATCAACTGCCACACACTTCTTGCTGTTGTGTAATGAATGTCACCATACTAAATTGCCATCAACTGCCACGGACTTCTTGCTGTTGTTTCATGAATGTCACCCATACTAAATTGCCATCAACTGCCACAGACTTCTTGCTGTTGTGTAATGAATGTCACTATACTAAATTGCCATCAACTGCCACAGACTTCTTGCTGTTGTTCATGAATGTCACCATACTAAATTGCCATCAACTGCCACACACTTCTTGCTGTTGTGTAATGAATGTCACCATACTAAATTGCCATCAACTGCCACAGACTTCCTGCTGTTGTGTCATGAATGTCACTATACTAAATTGCCATCAACTGCCACGGACTTCTTGCTGTTGTTTCATGAATGTCACCATACTAAATTGCCATCAACTGCCACGGACTTCTTGCTGTTGTGTAATGAATGTCACCATACTAAATTGCCATCAACTGCCACGGACTTCTTGCTGTTGTTTCATGAATGTCACCATACTATCTTACTGCATTGTGAAACTACTGTTTCATGAATCTCACCATACTATCTTACTGCATGGTGAAACTCGTGAAGCAATCTGGAGAATTCGCACCAAAGGCTTTTATCTGGAGAATTCACACCAAAGGCTTTCTCTTCGTAATGATTTTGCATGTTTTTTTTATGTGTAACCCTTTGGTCCCTTTGGGGTACGGAGGATACAATGAAAACAAACTCAGCTGATTCATTTGAACAATTCAAGGTAAAACACTTTTTTCTTTGTGTAAGACGTGGCCACATCATCCTAAGAAAACACCACCTACCATCGCAAGACAACAAAAAGTAAAAATTAATTATTTCCAGCAATAAAAGTTGACAAGGATGAAAGCATCAAGATGGCATACCATGACACGCCTGGAAAGACGATGTTTTGAGGAGACACACAGAAGCACCACTTTTGTTGGCCACTGTTTCCAGTTAGTCCCAAAGACTGGATCAAGGTCTACGCTTTGTTTTCTTATAAAGGCTCGTGTTTGGGACACACAAGGATTCTAGGCCTATGCAAGTCTGCATACTTCGAGTCACAGGGCAGTGTGCATTTTGTTTCTCATAAACAAACCCTGACAAAATCAAATGAGATTTGTATTTCTGTTCAGTTCTTATTCCATGAATTTTTACTGCTACACTAAGTACACAGGTATACACAATGAACATCCAAAGACAAAACTGAAAGAGCGCATGGCAAATAACTCATTAGAATTAAAATTTGTTAGAACACAATTGCAATCAGTCTTTTAAACAAATCACACACACACGCACGCACGCACATATTCAGTCTGGTCATTTAAAACTTTACACTCTTAAGTCTAATAGTCCACAATGTTACTTTAAGAAAAAAAGAATCACCAAAAAATCATTCCACATCCAATGTAAAGGATCAAAGACAAATCAACCCTTTATAAAGTAAGCCATCAAATCATTTCATGTCAGTAAAATTGCAAGGTGTGAAAACACTGCTTTACGATATTCACCAAAAGTGACCAAGTTCTCTCCTGAACAAAACACCGCTTTACGATATTCACCAAAAGTGACCAAGTTCTCTCCTGAACAAAACACCACTTTACGATATTCACCAAAAGTGACCAAGTTCTCTCCTGAACAAAACACCGCTTTAAGATATTCACCAAAGTGACCAAGTTCTCTCCTGAACAAAACACCGCTTTAAGATATTCACCAAAAGTGACCAAGTTCTCTCTCTGAACAAAACACCGCTTTAAGATATTCACCAAAAGTGACCAAGTTCTCCCCTGAACAAAACACCGCTTTAAGATATTCACCAAAAGTGACCAAGTTCTCCCCTGAACAAAACACCGCTTTAAGATATTCACCAAAAGTGACCAAGTTCTCTCCTTAACAAAACACCGCTTTAAGATATTCACCAAAAGTGACCAAGTTCCCCCCTGAACAAAACACCCCTTTAAGATATTCACCAAAAGTGACCAAGTTCTCTCCTGAACAAAACACCGCTTTAAAATATTCACCAAAAGTGAACAAGTTCTCTCCTTAACAATACAAAACTTTGGCTTCACCCAAACTGCAGCTGATGGTAGAACCAAATTGACATGGGTTTTTTTCTCTCCAATTCAGTTTAAATTTTAAAAAAAGGCCACTTCACTAGAACATAATGCCCAAAGATACCCCTAAAATGAAAAATCACTCTTGCTTCTCATGATATAAAGAGAGAGAGAGAGAGAGAGAGAGAGAGAGAGAGAGAGAGGGGGAGAAGAGGAGAGAGACAGAGAGAGATAGACAATAAAAAAGAAAGAAAATCACCCATGTAAAACACCCCAAACACGAAGGGATAAACACTGCATGGTATGATAAACCAACCTATTACATTCAATATGTCATCAACACATGTATAAAGAATCCATGTAACATGCTACCCCCTTCATTTTTTACAGACTACAATATGTGAAATTTGTCCGTGCAAATTACTGTTCGTGCGTATAATTTTTTTTTTGCTGTGGCATCAAACACCAAAAGCAAACTCAAACACAGAAATTCACTTGTCTCAGCAAACCTACGACAAGGATATACTCCGAGAGAAAAAAAAAAAAGAAAAGAAAATATGGTGATACATATCATCAAGATCTAGCCGAGATAAAAGGGCACCTGGCATATACTGCACCTTCTTCCCATGGCTAAAATGCACAGGTACTGCTGCGTACAACAAACTTCTGCTTGTACGTTTTCCTGGAATTGGAGGAAGTGTAAGACTGCGCGAGTTTCCTTTTGGAAGGTCGACCTTGGCCAGCTATTCAGCGGAATAAGAAGCACAAGTGAAAGAAGAAACAGAACCTCACGGTGAGGTCAGTGAAAGAAGAAACAGAACCTCATGGTGAGGTCGGTGAAAGAAGAAACAGAACCTCATGGTGAGGTCGGTGAAAGAAGAAACAGAACCTCACGGTGAGGTCAGTGAAAGAAGAAACAGAACCTCATGGTGAGGTCAGTGAAAGAAGAAACAGAACCTCACGGTGAGGTCAGTGAAAGAAGAAACAGAACCTCATGGTGAGGTCTCCAGTATCAGCAAGTTCACTGTGGGGGGGGGGGGGGGGGGTTCTGTTGTCAGTGGCGCCCTCCTGAAGGGAACATGAACTCGAACAAGCTCTGCGAATGGAGGATGATGTCATCAGTAGAGGGCACTGTCGTCGGTGCCCTGCATGTGTGGATCAGAACAGGCACCCGCTGAACACCACTGAAAAGACTGGGTGCAGCGTCTCCTCTAAAGGGTTGCTTCATGGAGAACTTGACAAAGACTGCTGCGTGTGGCTTGCTGGTGTCAGGGAAGCTTTGAAACAAGGCAGAGTATGGCCCCCAGATGGGGAACTGGAAGGAGGGTTGTGTGGATACAACCACTAGGAAACGAGGTAGACCACACAAAAAAAAGGCCGAACTTAATGACACGTACTATACCGTGGCACACTATGCAATAAGCGACAGCAGTTTGCTATCCCTGCCTCGTACACAAAAAGTCCGCATGGACAAGCACCCTGAAAGGGCCTCGTGTCCTGCTCATGCGCAGATCATTCCTCTTTTCTCGGCAGCCACTTCCCCGCTAGCCTCATGCACTCCGAGCAGCTAAATATTTTTTACCTTTTTCTCGCAATTGATTGATTGTTGCTGCTGATTTTGGTGTTCTTGCACATGCTTTCGCTTAAGGGAGGGAGAAACGTACATGAAGCGTTTGGGTGGCAAAGCCAGGGTTCGGAAGATTTTGTTGGTCAATTTCTCCCAGTCACAAGCCCGCACTTTTTCTGGCAAACCAGAGCCCCCCCCCCCTTCACCACCGCTCTCTCACCTTTCTAATGGCTGCAGATTGTGGCAATATACTCTCTAAGGGGAGAGAAGAAGAAATTTCTGCAGAGACATAATGCTAGTAAGTTTAAAAAACATTCAGTTCAATATAATACAATGCATATACAACCAAGGAAACCAAGTCTTTGACACATGATAATTCAATTTTAACATTTGACAAAAGAAATAAAAAACATGTAAGAAAAAATTATACAGCAGCTGTCAATCTTCAGAAAAAATTTGCAATAAAAAATTTGGCAACAACCTAAAGCAAGCTTTCATTCAAAAGAAATTTGCCTCAAAAAACAATCAGTATAAAAGGCAACCAATACGATATGTCTGCTAAACCAAAACAAAAGGGAACATATACATGGATGGTGCACAATAAAATCTGTAAGCTTACTTATCATTTTTTTTAATTCATTAACCACTTTAAACAAATTAAATAAAAAATTTGATTGTAAAAACCAACAACAACAACAAAACTAGCAACATAAATCCCAAAATATTAAAAACAAAATAACAGAAAAGATCAAAACCTGCAACAAATTTGACAAAGTAAAGTTGTCAATTCATTTCAGCTGTGCAAAAGAGATATTTAAAGTCTCTAAAGAGAACAGAAATATCCAACGTAATCAACAACAACAAAAAAAGTTAGAAAAGGCCAGTGTCATGTATCCTAACACTTTAAAATCGCAAGATAAGTAACAAGTTGAAAACTGTAACTCTTGCTGCATTTGACTCGATTTGCATTTCGCTTAGCTCATAGTCATTTAAAAGTTTTTGTGTTCTTTTCCATCGTTCCGTTTCACTTCATGTAACCAATGTTCATGTGTGAGACTTACCGGAACATCACTGATGTATGGATGTACCACGTACTCTGCACACTGTCCTGCTTCTGCACACCCTGTAAGGACAAATTGTTTGCATAGAAATAAAATCACTGGGTAAAAGGAGGTAGGGGGAAAAAAGCGTGAAAAAGGCAGGCTACATCTACAGGCACACACCGCTCCAACAATGGATTTCCACAGACCTCCCCAGGTGTGCCAGTTCCTCACAGAAGCACCCAAGGCACCCAGGTGTTATTGTGGTACTTTGGATTCCCCCGATCATCGCCGGGTTTGTTCCCGGCGGGATCATGGTGTAGCTGTACTCCACCAACTTCTGCAACAGCTGGACAAAAAATGCCAGGGTTGCCGCCAGCGATGTTGTTGTACTCGCAGGGGTCGGACGGAATATGGAATAAACAGGCTGCCTTTTCCGGCTGGCAGTTGGTGCTGGCATTGGCCGGCTTCAAGCCGCAATCGACCGTCACCGGCACAAAGGAGAACTCTGCGGGAATCACCTCCTCGAGTTTTTCGCAACCATTCTCTGAATGTTTTCAAAACGAGAAGCGGAATGAGACGTTTCGTGGCGGCGAGAATCGGAGCGGGACATTCTTAGCGCATGTTGCAAGGACAGTGGTTTCTGGCCATTGTGGCGATCGTTCTGCGGAGCAGTCAACGCTCTGTCAGAACTGAAGTGATCAACGTGCAGGCGATGCTCTTTCTCGTCCAACTGCCCATGGCGGGTACCAGTCGCTGTACCCATGCCCGACATTCCCAGTCACTAATTTATACTCTCCGACCCGTATCGCCGCGAACTTGCGGATCGGGTCAATGTTGTGCAGCATCTCCGAGCGGACAGCTGGGCCGTCAGTGGACAGCATTTCCCAGGCGCTGACGCCGTCCAGGTTCTTCAAGGCCTTGGGGTTCCCGCCAGCTGCCTGGTACAGCGTGGGAAGCCAGTCACAGACGTGAAGCATCTGCTGGGGGACGTAGCTGGACTTTTTGAGGAGGGGAGAGTGGATGAAACCCACCCCCCTCACCCCTCCCTCCCACAGTGTGTCTTTCAGACCTCTGCCAGAAAAAAGAAAGACACATATACGATCATTTATGATGATTTTCAAAAAAAGACACATATACGATCATTTATGATGATTTTCAAAGAAAGACACATATACGATCATTTATGATGATTTTCAAAGAAAGACACATATACGATGATTTATGATGATTTTCAAAGAAAGATATGATGATTTTCAAAGAAAAAACACATATATGATGATTTTCAAAGAAAGATATGACGATTTTCAAAGAAAGACACATACATGATGATTTATGAGTTTCAAAGACACATGTATGATGATTTTCAAAGAAAGACACATTAACAATGATTTTTGGTGAAAAGCACATTCATGATGATTTGGAAAAAAAAAAACATTTTGATTTTCAAAGAAACATATATTTATGATGATTTTCAAAGAAGACACTTATGCGTTTTTAAATGAAAGCCCAATTTTGATGATTTTCAAAAAAGAATTTTTAATGAGATTTTAAAAGGAAAGACACTTTTATGGGTGTTTTCAGTGAAAGCATCTTGAATTTTCGAAAAAAAAGACACTTTGGTTTTCGTAAAAAAGACTAGTTATACAATTTCAAAAAAGAAATTCATGATGTTTTTAAAAGAAGGAATTTTTGAGTTTCAAAAAGACAAGACTTATTGCCCATGAAAAAATATCCTTCCATTGTGAGGTGAAAAGCAAATTATTTCTTTGTTGGGGGTTTAAATAAACCCCCCCCAAAAAACAAAACAGATGTTTTAAAATTTAAAGAACAATCAAATCTTGAAATTACCCGCTTCGTTCACCGTTTGATGTATCAAGTTCTGCAACGAACTTGGAAGGTGCGCCTTCAACTCGAGTCATCAAAATCTGCCTGCCGGAAGTTTAAATCATTCAGTGTTCATAGGTGTCTGCCATTGTTAAGTCTTTGGCTCTTACCCTGACCCAGGCCAAATTACGTTTCCCTATATTCCCCCGCGAGTTAATCAGAAAAAATCTTTTTTTCCTCTAATACAAAGGGAAAACGGGGGATATAAACAGAAAAAAAAATTTCACTCAGAGATTTAAATCAATAACCAAAATTTCGATCCCGACCGGGAAAGTGTATTTATCAGACGGAACCGGGGGAAAAGGGTTTTTTATGAAGTGGTTTTTGTGGGAAGTTTTTGAATGAACTAGAAAAAAGGACAAAAATTTCCCAAAATCGTTTAAGAAGGGTTTTTTTTTTTTTAGCTCCACAAACCAAAATTTCCCGTGAACAAGATGACACCACAATCATGGCCCCAAATACGATTTTTTGCACGGTTTTGGGCGAACTTATGGTCGAGGCATTGAATCATCTTCAAAGGGCCCGCAAGATGATATGAAGATGAAGATACATCTTCTGCTTGTCTATGAAGTGTTTCTTGAATACAAAAAAAATCGTTGCGATGGTTTTAATTTTAATCAAATTGCAGGTAATTTTGAAACTTTTAATTTGTCAAATTAGGTATAAACAAAAACAAAAAAAAATCAATCAATCAATCGATGGGCTGGTGCCTCTGCACTGCCTAATTTCGTCCATCGTAAGGCTGTAGTTAGTTAAGCTATCACATCATGAATTGTAAGTATTGTGTAGAATCTTTACCGTTTCAGTTTAATATTTTCAGGGGACAACATTTTGGGGTTTTCAGTGTATGAACAACCCTGAAAAGGGGACATAAGGCGGGGGGGGGGGGGGGGTGGGGGGGGGGGGGGGGGGGGGGGTTGGCTGGTTCATGATCAAAGAAACAGAAAATGAAAAGTGAGGGTGAAAAACTACAATCATTATGTTCTCTCTCTCTGCACGCACGAATGCACACACGCACACAACACACACACACACACACACACACACACACACACCACACACACTACACACACACACACACACACACACACGCGCGCGCGCACACACACGCACACACACACACGTGCGCGCGTGCACACACACACACACAACACACACACACACACACACACACACACACAAGCACACACACATATACTCTCACACATACACACACAAGCACAACACAACACACAAACTTATCTATGTATGGAATGAATTGAAACTAAATGCGAGATGTGAAAAGCCAGAATAATGGCACTGGCACACACTCACTCACTGGAGCGCAAGCATTCTTGAAACACACACACACACACACACACACACACACACACACACACACACACGCTGCGCGCGCGCGCGGCGCGCACACACACACACACACACACACACACACACACACATTCACACGCATGCATGCCAACATCAATGTATGGAAGCTGGTCACTGATAATTCAGAACACAATCATTTCACAGTGGAAGCACCGCCCCAAAACCCCACAGGCCTTGATGGGCGTCTCATGCCACGTCCGTGCATCACGCGCTCTTGCCCACCTCAAGGGAAAGTTGTTGGCGGCGTTGAAGTCGAAGCCGTTGGCCGGACCCCCGTTGTCAGTGGTGAAGATGATTGATGGAGTTGTCCATCATGTTTTGTTTTTCAACGCCGCATGCACTGCTCCACACCATCATCAAGGGCGGACACCATGGCTGCACAACAACGGTAACCAAATCAGCGAGGACGCTTGCACAGAAAGCTGTGTCGGGATGCTTTCCCATCTTCATGAGGGTAAAGTCCGAGACCTGTTTGAAAAGCTCCCGCCCCCCCCCCCCCCCCCCCCCCATCTCCCACTCTCCCTGCCCCAGTCCACATCCTCCTACAGTCTCATCCTCAAAGCTTCCTCAATGTAATCGCACACTGCTCACTCCAGGCCTCTCGAGACACCTTTATTTCGTCCCTCAAAGCTTCCTCAATGTAATCGCACACTGCTCACTCCAGGCCTCTCCAAGACACCTTTATTCGTCCCCTCAAAGCTTTTCTCAATGTAATCGCACACTGCTCACTCCAGGCCTCTCCAAGACACCTTCATTCATCCCTCAAAGCTTTTCCTCAATGTAATCGCACACTGCTCACTCAGGCCTCTCCAAGACACCTTTATTCGTCCCCTCAAAGCTTTCCTCAATGTAATCGCACACTGCTCACTCCAGGCCTCTCCAAGACACCTTTATTCGTCCCCTCAAAGCTTTCCCTCAATGTAATCGCACACTGCTCACTCCAGGCCTCTACAAGACACATTTATTCGTCCCCTCAAAGCTTTTCCTCAATGTAATCGCACACTGCTCACTCCAGGCCTCTCCAAGACACTTTATTCGTCCCCTCAAAGCTTTTCCTCAATGTAATCACACACTGCTCACTCCAGGCCTCTCCAAGACACCTTTTATTCGTCCCCTCAAAGCTTTTCCTCAATGTAATCGCACACTGCTCACTCCAGGCCTCTCCAAGACACCTTTATTCGTCCCCTCAAAGCTTTCCTCAATGTAATCGCACACTGCTCACTCCAGGCCTCTCCAAGACACCTTTATTCGTCCCCTCAAAGCTTCTCCTCAATGTAAATCGCACACTGCTCACTCCAGGCTCTCCAAGACACCTTTATTCGTCCCCTCAAAGCTTTTCCTCAATGTAATCGCACACTGCTCACTCCAGGCCTCTCCAGACACCTTTATTCGTCCCCTCAAAGCTTTTCCTCAATGTAATCGCACACTGCTCACTCCAGGCCTCTCCAAGACACCTTTATTCGTCCCTCAAAGCTTCCTCAATGTAATCGCACACTGCTCACTCCAGGCCTCTCCAAGACACCTTTATTCGTCCCCTCAAAGCTTTCCTCAATGTAATCGCACACTGCTCACTCCAGGCCTCTCCAAAACACCTTTATTCGTCCCCTCAAGCTTTCCCTCAATGTAATCGCACACTGCTCACTCCAGGCCTCTCCAAGACACCTTTATTCGTCCCCTCAAAGCTTTCCCTCAATGTAATCGCACACTGCTCACTCCAGGCCTCTCCAAGACACCTTTATTCATCCTCTCAAAGCTTTTCCTCATGTAATCGCACATGCTCACTCCAGGCCTCTCCAAGACACCGTTATCGTCCCCTCAAAGCTTTACCTCAATGTAATCGCACACTGCTCACTCCAGGCCTCTCCAAGACACCTTTATTCGTCCCCTCAAAGCTTTTCCTCAATGTAATCGCACACTGCTCACTCCAGGCCTCTCCAAGACCCTTTATTCATCCCCTCAAAGCTTTCCCTCAATGTAATCGCAACTGCTCACTCCAGGCCTCTCCAAGACACCTTTATTCGTCCCCTCAAAGCTTTTCCTCAATGTACCGCACACTGCTCACTCCAGGCCTCTCCAAGACACCTTTATTCGTCCCCTCAAAGCTTTTCCTCAATGTAATCGCACACTGCTCACTCCAGGCCTCTCCAAGACACCTTATTCGTCCCCTCAAAGCTTTTCCTCAATGTATCGCACACTGCTCTATCCAGGCCTCTCCAAGACACCTTCATTCGTCCCCTCAAAGCTTCCTCAATGTAATCGCACACTGCTCACTTCCAGGCCTCTCCAAGACACCTTTATTGTCCCCTCAAAGCTTTTCCTCAATGTATCGCACACTGCTCACTCCAGGCCTCTCCAAAACACCTTTATTCGTCCCTCAAAGCTTTCCTCAATGTAATCGCACACTGCTCACTCCAGGCCTCTCCAAGACACCTTTATTCGTCCCTCAAAGCTTTCCCTCAATGTAATCGCACACTGCTCACTCCAGGCTCTCCAAGACACCTTTATTCATCCTCTCAAAGCTTTTCCTCAATGTAATCGCACACTGCTCACTCCAGGCCTCTCCAAGACACCGTTATTCGTCCCCTCAAAGCTTTACCTCAATGTAATCGCACACTGCTCACTCCAGGCCTCTCCAGACACCTTTATTCGTCCCCTCAAAGCTTTTCCTCAATGTAATCGCCACCTGCTCACTCAGGCCTCTCCAAGACACCTTTATTCATCCCCTCAAAGCTTTCCCTCAATGTAATCGCACACTGCTCACTCCAGGCCTTCCAAGACACCTTTATTCGTCCCCTCAAAGCTTTTCCTCAATGTAACCGCACACTGCTCACTCCAGGCTCTCCAAGACACCTTTATTCATCCCTCAAAGCTTTTCCTCAATGTAATCGCACACTGCTCACTCCAGGCCTCTCCAAGACACCTTTATTCGTCCCCTCAAAGCTTTCCCTCAATGTAATCGCACACTGCTCACTCCAGGCCTCTCAAGACACCTTTATTCGTCCCCTCAAAGCTTTTCCTCAATGAAACCGCATACTGCTCACTCCAGGCCTCTCCAGACACTTTATTCATCCCCTCAAAGCTTTTCCTCAATGTAATCGCACACTGCTCACTCCATGGCCTCTCCAAGACACCTTTATTCGTCCCCTCAAAGCTTTTCCTCAATGTAATCGCACACTGCTCATCCAGGCCTCTCCAAGACACCTTTATTCGTCCCCTCAAAGCTTTCCCTCAATTGTAATCGCACACTGCTCACTCCAGGCCTCTCCAAGACACGTTTGTTCATCCTGTCACAGCCCTGCATTTGCACAGGGAACAATCGTAACCAGGTCGCCGTGTGGCCACCCCCAGAGGAGACCCTGCCCTGCTGCTGAGTCACTGGGTGGGGTTCAGTGGCGCCTGTGCTGATCCAACATATGCGGACACCACCTACACAGTTTCCCCTTTTCTTTCTACTGCCTCACCTTTCCTTTTTACCTGCCTCACCTTTCCTTTTTACTGCCTTCCTTTTTACCTGCCTCACCTTTCCTTTTTACCTGCCTTTCCTTTTTACCTGCCTCACCTTTCCTTTTTACCTGCCTCACCTTTCCTTTTTACCTGCCTCACCTTTCCTTTTTACCTGCCTCACCTTTCCTTTTTACCTGCCTCACCTTTCCTTTCTACCTGCCTCACCTTTCCTTTCTACCTGCCTCACCTTTCCTTTTTACCTGCCTCACCTTTCCTTTTTTACCTGCCTCGCCTTTTGAACTGTGGAAGTATGGACACAGTATTGAAACCATATGTGGACAGTGTTAAAACCATATGTGGACAGTGTTAAAACCATGTGGATAGTGCTTAAATCCCTAACCTTTCCTGCTGCTGATTGGAGCCTGAGGCACAGGGTTAGTTGAGAGAAGCTCACTTTAGGACGGGTGTGTTCCCAATCTGCATGGTAGACCAGGAGTTGCCAGACAGGGGGACAGAGCGCTTGACTTGGGTCAACACCAGATCGAGACTGTTTCCTAGTTTGTTGGTCCGCTTTGTGTCTACGTTTGTGATAGATGAATTATTTATTGCCATATGCAGTATTCGTCTGGAGTTTTGGCTCAGTGATTTTCTAACCATGGTGCAAGAGTTATTCTGCTCATTCGTTAAAAAAAAAAAAAAAAAACTCAGGCGGAAAGCTCCTCCTTGCCGTCAAAATAGCTTCACCCCAGTCTTTCAAACTCAATGTTCATGATTGTCGTGCCCTTTTTCTTTTTCCACGAACTTCATCATCACTATACCTTTTCTCACCCACTTTGGTTCTTACCAGAAATCATCTTTCCACTGATTCATCACTGAATCACAAGACTCTTATTTTCCTTTGTTCGGGGGGGTGGGGGAGGAGGTGTTGGGGTGACGGTATGATCTTCGTCTTCATCTCACGGCAGCATTACCCCCATGCTGTTCCTGTCAGCTCGGCCGACCCACACACAGCTGCATCCAGGCTGTCGCACGCAGCCTCAGCACTGGCACTCCACAAAGAGCAGTGAATATGAAGTCGCCATGCCAACCACCGTGGTACAGCGGTCAGCGACGTGTGCGGGGCCCCTACGCTAACAGCAAGACCGTATCCTCACAGCAGTCCTACACAGAGCGCTTTGCGTTTGTTTGTGACACTTCTGTTGAGTACTCACAAACATGTGTGTAGTAACTGACGCACTGAGTACGGAATTCTGTGCAAAGGAAGGATTTCTAAAAGGAAACGACGATTTCTGCCATGAAACACAGTCACGTACCCTCCCCCCACCTGAGGAATGAATGCACGCCATAGCAACGACAACTGGGTCAGTGCCTCTGTCCGTACTATCCCTCGTCACTATGAGCGAGAGTGGGACGGGGCGAGAGAGAGAGAGAGAGAGAGAGAGAGAGAGAGAGAGTGAGAGAGAGAGAGACAGTGACAGAGAGAGAGAGCCTGCATGCCGGTAAATGTGGTAAACAGCATCATCCGTGCGTGGGAATTCTGCTGACGGCGCCCACTAACAGGAGCTGGCTCTGTAACGGACAACACGTGCCATGGTTGTGGCTGTGGGACAGAATGAGCGGGCTACATCCGTAAGGGAGTGTGCCTCGCTGTTCGCTTACGGTCAGCTGTTAGCGTAAGGCGCCCACAGACGCGGATTCCCAGCTGGGAGGTCATGGGTTCGAATCCCACTGAACCATTTATATCTGTGGGATTTTTTGGGGGGGGGGGGGGGGGGGCGTGACAGTCTCCTGCTCTGAGCTAATTCTGCTGTCGGATTAGTTGGGAAGACTGGGACTGCACAGTCGGGGTGTCCTCCACTTAGCCGATGCCCCTCTGACAGTGTTGCTTGAAATCCTTGACCAACACTGCACGTGTCTACAGCTGTCAGGCCTGGTTGACGCTGGAGTACACCATGAAATTAAACAAGAGTTCAGCCCTGTCATGCAGTCTCTGACTCACATGGAGCTCCTCACCGTCATCCTCATCCCCTTCGTCGATCAGCATTAAAAGAAAAAAAAGAAAATATATTCAGAAAGTCTGTGGCCCTTCTCCCATGCTCTCACGGTGATCTCAGTTTCGATTTCCCCTCCACGCCTATGCCTTGGCCAGTTTGCGCTGAGGCCGCAGATCTGTCACGTTCATGGGGACTGTCACCGGGCGGACATGAGGTCACCCTTCCAGGGCGGGGCCCACACAGAGGTTGGTTCTGCGACTATGCAATCATTTTGGTCAGTAGAGGACTTCGTCAGTGGTGTCCTGCTTGAGCTGGACTTAATTAAAACGGGCGCCACTGAACACCACCAAAGTGACTCGGCAGCAGGGCAGTGCAGTGCTCCTCCGGCTGGTTGCCTCGTGGCGACGTAACACCGATTCTCCCTGTGGATTTCCGGTACTGGGACAGCGATGGTACAAGCAGGGATGTGACTGTGGATGAGGGGGGTGGGGGTGGGGTGAGACGGGGGGGGGGGGGGGGATGCAGAATGAACAGGTAAGAGGCTGATGCCATTGCGGGTGGCACAGAAGAAGAGACAGAAACAAAAAAATTAGGTCACCATAAGACAACCCACCAGAGGAGATACTGAACTGCTGCCACAGTTTTCTTTTTTATTTATTTATTAATTAATTAATTTATTTATTTATTCATTTATTTACCTCCAAACCACTGGAGTGTACAAACATCAATATATTTTATTAAAAAAAACACACACGCAGAGACATACCGGCATAAATGCGACGCTGCTTGTTTCTGATGTGGGGAAAGCGGTCGATGTAAGACTGAGGGGCTTCCAGAGGAGACGGGCTGTTTCCGTTGCCGCTGTGGACGCTTGGTAGGCAAGTAAAGAAACAGGGGCTGAAAAATCAGCAACACACACACACACACACCACAACACACACACACACACACACACACACACAACACCACACACGTACACATGCACAAACACACACACTTTGCATTTTCACTACGCTTGGTTCTAAAATCAGGAAGGCAGAAATAGAACATGTATGCGCACGCACACACACACACACAACACACACACACACACACACACACACAAAACTCTCTCTCACTCTTTCTCTCTGCTGGCACTGCCAACACACACACACAAACACACACACACACACGCGGCGCGCGCGCGCGTACATACACACTTTTCGATTTCACCTAACTTGGCTCTTGAAAGAGCAAGGCAGAAATTACCAAAACACCTCCATACCTCTCTCTCTCTTCTCCATCTCCCCCCCACCTCCTTTACCCCCCCCCCCCCCCCCCCCCCCCTCCCCCCCCCTTTCTCCCCTTTCTCTTGCTTTTTGGGGCGCTGAACAATGTTTCAGTTCCTAAGATTCTCAGACACACACAGGGAATAAGCCTCCTCACTGAATGTCACCAGCGTACCCTTTCACTGACAGCACGTGGGCTCCATACAAGGCTGACATGAAAACAAGAACATCCGTTTCCTCTGTCATGAGGAGTCGCCTTTCAACTCCTGCATGCCACTCTCAGTGAGACATGTTGGTCCATCCAAGGAGGGGGAGGCAATTCATTGATAACGTTCACACAACCATGCAGAGAAGAGCAAGAATCCAACAACCCCCTCCACATCCATTGTGCACCCAGTGTGAGGAGACATGCGATGTGTTCGTTCTTTTTTGTTTCCGCTGTCTCGAATGTTGTTTGTTAGTTAGTTAGTTAGTTCTTCAATTTAACGTCTGTTCACTTAAAGTGATATTAGACAAATGTTGTTTGTCCTGCCTGACCCATGACCCTAAGAGGTCAAACTGCGTCCTGTTTCGCCGTGTAATTTGTCGGTCTCTTTCTGTCGCCAGAACCGTCACTTTTTTCCTTCTAAGTTTGTTTTTGATTTCCATCCACAGTCTCCTGTCTTTGAAACCAACAACGGGGTCCGGAAACAGCTCAGTGGTTAGAGCGCCGGACTTGTAATCTGGGGTTGCGGGTTCAAATCTCAGCCGGGCCGTTTCAGTACCGGGGGAGTTTTCCCTCGGAGTTAACATTGGTTCTGACTCCATTTCCATACAGTCCTTCGAATGAGACTATAACCGAGGTTCGTGTGTGAACGCAGCATAACATCTTGCACACACGTAAAATCCCATCACCAACTTTCGGAAGAGAAGGCAGTCTGGCCGTTTGTATGGACGATATGTTACACATAGCATGCACCTTCCCGAAGTTGGAGTATGGCTGCCTTAATGGCAGGATATAAAAAAAACAACGGTCATACACACAAAACTCCACTCCTTTGTTGGGTAGATGGGATCAATCCTTGCCTGTCTGTACAGGGAGTGTCTGCAGGGGTATCAGCCTGTCTGTACAGGGAGTGTCTGCAGGAGTATCAGCCGTTAAGCAAGCAAGGGGCAAAGAAGGGCAATGGCAGGAAGTGCCATCAGGAACCCAGGGGCTGAAAACGAGAATAATTCACATTGGAAATGAAATTTTGATCCCAGGCTCGAGGATCCCAGAGAGGATGCAGGGAGGTCACGAGACGCCAACAGTGAAGAGTGATCACCTGCTGCTGGATAATCCAAAGCACTGTCAGTGGCGTCAGCAAGACAGCAGCAAAAAACAGCCTGGCCTTGAGTCTCCTGAAAGGTGCCATCTCCCTTTGGTTGTTTGAACAGTATCATGTTGAGGAGGAGGGTGGAAAACGCCATCTCCCTTCGGTTGTTTGACAGTATCATGTTGAGGAGGAGGAGGGTGAAGATAAGATAAGATAATGTTGCTTATAGCCAGCCGACCGAAAAGGGCCACTTTGGATTCTCTCTTGAGGGCACATAAGACCGTTATGGCGAAAGCTTGGCTGTGTCTGGAGTGGCACTCTCTTCATCTGTCCGTGGGCATGGGTGGTTGGGTCTGTGGGGTGTGCTCGGCAGTGGAGGGTGGTGTTTCTCGCCGGTGGGCTCTGCAGTCATGAAATACGGGCTGGTACACCCATGGGGGATGCTATTTTAAGGCTGTTATGGAGTTGCATCCTGCGTCTGATTTACCTCTGTTCAGGAGCAGTTATGTCCCTTGATATCTTAATGGAGTGTCCTGCGCGTGCCTGTACCCATCGTCAACACAGCGCAGGCCTCCAAGGGTGGTACAGGGCTGCTCTAAAGGCAGGTGAAGACAGTGTTCTCTGGGTCCTCCCCAGCCCTTCGGGTGTTTCTTTTTCTTCTTTGCCTTAACTAGGCTGACCCTGGAGAAGGTCAGTGACGGTGAGGAAAGACCCACTGACCACAGGGAAAGTCTGTTGACAGTGGGAAAGACTACAACTTTGGATTCTCTCTTGAGGGCACATAAGACCGTATGGCGAAAGCTTGGCTGTGTCTGGAGTGGCACTCTCTTATCTGTCCGTGGGCATGGGTGGTTGGGTCTGTGGGGTGTGCTCGGCAGTGGAGGGTGGTGTTTCTCGCCGGTGGGCTCTGCAGTCATGAAATACGGGCTGGTACACCATGGGGGATGCTATTTTAAGGCTGTTATGAGTTGCATCCTGCAGTCTGATTTACCTCTGTTCAGGAGCAGTTATGTCCTTGATATCTTAATGGAGTGTCCTGCGCGTGCCTGTACCCATCGTCAACACAGCGCAGGCCTCCAAGGGTGGTACAGGGCTGCTCTAAAGGCAGGTGAAGACAGTGCTTCTCTGGGTCCTCCCCAGCACCTTCGGGTGTTTCTTTTTCTTCTTTGCCTTAACTAGGCTGACCTGGAGAAAGGTCAGTGACGGTGAGGAAAGACCCATGACCACAGGGAAAGTCCTGTTGACAGTGGGAAAGACTACACTTTGGATTCTCTCTTGAGGGACATAAGACCGTATTGGCGGAAAGCTTGGATGTGTCTGGAGTGGCACTCTCTTCATCTGTCCGTGGGCATGGGTGGTTGGGTCTGTGGGGTGTGCTCGGCAGCTGGAGGGTGGTGTTTCTCGCCGGTGGGCTCTGCAGTCATGAAATACGGACTGGTACACCCATGGGGGATGCTATTTTAAGGCTGTTATGAGTTGCATCCTGCAGTCTGATTTACCTCTGTTCAGGAGCAGTTATGTCCCTTGATATCTTAATGGAGTGTCCTGCGCATGCCTGTACCCATCGTCAACACAGCGCAGGCCTCCAAGGGTGTGGTACAGGGCTGCTCTAAAGGCAGGTGAAGACAGTGCTTCTCTGGGTCCTCCCAGCACCTTCGGGTGTTTCTTTTTCTTCTTTGCCTTTAACTAGGCTGACCCTGGAGGAAAGGCCCCCAGTGACGGTGAGGAAAGACCCATGACCACAGGAAAGTCCTGTTGACAGTGGGAAAGACTACAACTTTGGATTCTCTCTTGAGGGCACATAAGACCGTATGGCGAAAGCTTGGCTGTGTCTGGAGTGGCACTCTCTTCATCTGTCGTGGGCATGGGTGGGTTGGGTCTGTGGGGTGTGCTCGGCAGCTGGAGGGTGGTGTTTCTCGCCGGTGGGCTCTGCAGTCATGAAATAGGGCTGTACACCCATGGGGGATGCTATTTTAAGGCTGTATGAGTTGCATCCTGCAGTCTGATTTACCTCTGTTCAGGAGCAGTTATGTCCTTTTGATATTTTAAATGGAGTGTCCTGCGCGTCCCTGTACCCATCTTTACACAGCGCAGGCCTCCAAGGGTGGTACAGGGCTGCTCCTAAAGGCAGGTGAAGACAGTGCTTCTCTGGGTCCTCCCCAGCACCTTCGGGTGTTTCTTTTTCTTCAAGATAATGTTGCTTATAGCCCAGCCGACCGAAAAGGGCCACATCAGGGCTGGAGGAGGGTGAAAAACGCCATCTCCCTTTGGGTGTTTGAAACAGTATCATGTTGAGGAGGAGGAGGGTTGAAAAAATGCCATCTGCATTTGGTTGTTTGAACAGTATCATGTTGAGGAGGAGGAGGGTTGAAAACGCCATCTTCCATTGGTTGTCTGAACAGTATCATGTTGAGGAGGAGGAGGATGAAAACGCCTTTCTTCCATTGGTTGTTTGAACAGTATCATGTTGAGGAGGAGGAGGAGGGTGACAAACGCCATCTTCCTTGGTTGTCTGACAGCATCATGTTGAGGAGGAGGAGGATAAAAAACGCCATCTTCCATTGGTTGTTGAACAGTATCATGTTGAGGAGGAGGTGAAAAAACGCATCTTCCATTGGTTGTTGAACAGTATCATGTTGAGGAGGAGGAGGATGAAAAACGCCATCTTCCTTGGTTGTCTGAACAGTTTCATGTTGAGGAGGTGAAAAACGCCATCTTCCATTGGTTGTCTGAACAGTATCATGTTGGGAGGGGGAAAAAACGCCATCTTCCATTGGTTGTCTGAACAGTATCATGTTGAGGAGGTGAAAAACGCCATCTTCCATTGGTTGTCTGAACAGTATCATGTTGAGGAGGAGGGTGAAAAACGCCATCTTCATTGGTTGTCTGAACAGTATCATGTTGAGGAGGAGGAGGATGAAAAACGCCATCTTCAATCGGGTTGTCAACAGCTTTCATGTTGAGGAGGAGGAGGGTGAAAAACGCCATCTTCAATCGGTTGTCAACAGCATCATGTTGAGGAGGAGGAGGGTGAAAAACGCCATCTTCAATCGGTTGTTTGAACAGCATCATGTTGAGGAGGGGAGGGGTGAAAAACAAGCGCAGGAAAATAATTCCCCTGTCACTGAGACCATGAATTAGCAAAGTTATTGGATATTTTTTTTAAAAGAAGAAAAGGAACGGGGGGGGAATGAGTGGATTCAAATAGGCAATGAAAAAAGCGGGCAATGAAATGTAAATAATTAACCTCTTTACTGCCAACACATAGGGAACAGCGAAGACGGTCTTGACTGTAAGACACACACACACACATGCAACCATACACGCACATACACATGCACACGTGCGCACCCACACACATGCACACGTGCGCACACACATAAGCACACACATACACGATATGTGCGCATACTTGCAAGCTATCAAATTTACATGTTTACAACTTTGTGCATGTGTGTGTGTGTGTGTGTGTGTGTGTGTGTGTGTGTGTGTGTGTGTGTGTGTGTGTGTGTGTATGCGTGCGTGCGTGCGCACATGTTTGTGTGTGTGTGTAGGAGATAAGATAATGTTGCTTATAGCCCAGCCGACCGCAAAGGGCCACATCAGGGCTGTCACCACGTTAAATCAACGCACCAGTCATTTTTAAAAAAATAAAAAAAATAAAAAAAAAATTAAAAAAAACCCAACTTTCACACATCTCTTTAAATGACATCGTCTAGAAACGCACCAGAAGCTTTGTTAAAAATCTTTCTGCTGTAAAATCTTAAATCAGATGAAAAATGTTAATCTCTCTCAAAAACTCAAGGATCACGTCAGGCGGGACATCCTGAACAGGATCTTCATGGACTCCGCTGTAAAATGTTTGTGTCTCACATCGTGCAAGTCCCAACACTCAAAAGAACATGTTCCACTGTGAGTGGCGCATGACATGGAATGCACCACGGAGCTTCTTCACTCTTTAAAGGTAAGAATGGGTAAAATATGAATGGCCGGTGTGCAGCCGGCACAGAAAACCCTTTCCTCTTCAGAGCTTAATCTAGGATTTTTGAAAAAGGGGGGGAGTCCCCCCTCATATCAAAAAAAGGGGGGCACTCCCCCCCCCCCCCCCCCCCCCCCCCCCCCCCCCCCCACCCCCACCCGTTACATACCTCCTCCACCTTTGTACACAGACTTCAACACCTTGATCAAATCATCTAGATTAAACAACCACCTTGGGGCGACGTAAATACGTTTTGTTTCTTGTGTTTCAAACACAATTCCACATCGCATCACCCGGTCTTCAGCTTAGGTATCCAGGGCCACTTCTTCAGCCAATCGTCTTGAAACCAGTGTTCCCTTGCACTGCACTAATTTCGGGCTGCTTCTCCGAGCTTTTGGATGTAGTCGCGGTTTCTTCATGATCTTCTCCACCCCGCATGGCAGAGAATCCTTTTTTTTTTTTTCACTTTTCCTCACGAAAGTCGAAGTCGAATAGGGTGGGTGGGTGCACGCTTCATTTTGGAAATATCCAATATGGCGCCTTAACTCTCGCAACTTCTCGTCGGTGATCGAGAAGGAGGAGATGAACGCCGCCGATTGGTTGATTTACACAACAGCCAATGAAATGTCATGAAATCGTTCATCCTGCTCAGTCCTAGTTTCAGTTTTTCAAGCAGACGACAAACGAGCGCCCGCAATGATCAGTCAACAGGGCGGCAGTTCTGCAAATGTGCGGGAGTCTGCCCGCGTTAAGACTCGATAATTGCGGGAAGGAACAGATTTTCGGGGGATTGTACCAATCCCGCGCTCTAGATTAAGCTCTGCCTCTTTACGACCACCCGACGTAGATGGGAGGAAGTCCTTAAGGTTTGGACGGATCTGAAAGAGCTTGTTACTCGTCTGTGTGTTCCAATCCTCCCGCCAGAGGTCTCTCACATAATCGTTAATTTTTGGGTTTCACATCAGAGCAGGGGATATAAATGTTGGACAGTTTCTCTCTTGTGGCGTTCTTGGCTAACGATCAACATTTCGTTCCCGCCGATGCCAACATGACCAGGAACCCAAGCAGAGTAATGTTGTAACCGTCCCCCTTCAACTTGCTAAAAAGTTCAAAGAAATGTAAAAGTTCTGGATGCTGAAGGTTGCGGCCAGCTATGGCCTCCAAAGCTGACAGCGAATCCGACAGAACCAGAAAGTCCCTCTTCAAAGAATGTGAGATTATCTTCAAAGCCAGAACCAGAGCAGTAAGTTCAGCGGAATAGACAGAAGCATCTGAATGTATATGTTCCAACAGTATCTGAGAAGGAGCCCCAGGGCAGTAGGCTGCACAGGCCACTCCATCTTCAGACTTGGAACCGTCAGTGAAAACTTTTTGATAGGATGGGAATTTGGAACAGAGGTCAGCATACAAT
This sequence comes from Conus ventricosus, assembly GCA_018398815.1. Lineage (NCBI taxonomy): Eukaryota > Metazoa > Mollusca > Gastropoda > Neogastropoda > Conidae > Conus > Conus ventricosus. The sequence continues at coordinate 34,750,347 of CM031627.1, read as the reverse complement.
GCCTTGTATGCCAGAGAGCTGGTAGACTCTTTGCGAAAAGCTGCAAGATCAAAACGAATCTCTGGTGTGAAAAAGGTCCACGGAGGTTGATCCGGAAACTTGGAAAAATCGGACACAACTCCTAGGTCTAGACCTGCATTCCGCACATGAGGCCGCATACGAAGACCAAACGGCGGAATACATTTCGGGTTGTTTTCAAACTTACTTTGGAACGGAGGGTCAAAGACACAGTCATAGGCAGGGTTTTCTGGTTCCGAGAACAGTCGGATATAATAAATCAAAGACAGTTTCAGCCTGCGGTTGGACAGTGAAGGTTCACCTGCCTCTGCGTACAGGCTTACACAGGGTGGTGCGGAACGCTCCAAGACAGAGACGAAGCCCTTGATGGTGGATAGGGTCCAAGAGTTTGAGGTAAGACGATCTTGCGGAGCCGTACACAGCACAACCATAGTCTGTTTGGAACGGACCAAGGCTCTGTAGAGGTGCAGCAAAGTTTTCTTCTCAGCGCCCCAGTCAGTGTGCGCTATGACCTGCAGAATATTCAGTGCTTTCGGGCAAGCAGTTTTGAGGTTTTTGATGTGGCTGAGAAAGTTAAGTTTCTGGTCAAAAATAACCCCTAGAAATTTGGCCTCTTTGACAGCTGGAATGGGAGATTTCCCTACTTGAAGTTCAGGATCTGGAAAAAACTGACGGAAATTATGGAAGTGAATACACTGTGTTTTTGTAGCAGAAAAGGTGAAACCGTTTTCATCCGCCCACTGATGGATTTTATCCACGCAAAGCTGGAGCCTGCGCTGGACACTCGGTGCAGGCTTCAGTTGTGTAGACAGCGAAATCATCCACAAACAATGAGCAGTCCTGAACCCTGCTGAACTGATTGAACAATGTTGTTAATCTTAATGCTAAAGAGGCAGGAGACAGCATGCTCCCCTGTGGAACACCCAACTCCTGCTCGTGGACATCAGAGAGAGTGGTGCCAACCCGGACCTGAAACTGTCGTTCTGCCAAAAAATTTTGAATGAAAAGCGGAAGATGACCTCGAAAACCCAGATCATGGAGATCATGAAGTATCCCCGACTTCCAGGTGGTATCGTAGGCCTTCTCCAAGTCAAAGAAAATTGCCACTGCATGCTGTCTGTTCAAAAGGCGTTCCGAAGTGTAGATTCCAGACGAATCAAATGGTCAACTGTAGTCCGATGTTTGCGGAAACCACACTGTTCTTTCGCCAAAAGGCCATCGGTTTCCAGTTTCCACATGAGTCTAGCATTGACCATTTTCTCCATCAATTTACAGACACAGCTGGTCAAAGCTATGGGACGGAGTTTGATGGGTTACAAAGATCTTTTCCAGGTTTGGGGATGGGAATAATGAGGGCTTTTTCGCCAAGAAGGTGGAAAGAAACCAAAAGTCCACACAGGGTTGTATACCTGTAGCAGGATGTTCAGACCTATTTGCGGAAGATGTTTCAACAGTTGATAATGGATTTCATCTATACCTGGAGAGGAATCGCTGCAAGAAAGTAAGGCAGATTTCAGTTCATTTAACGTGAAAGGAAGATTGTAGTCTTTCATGTTGTCGGACGAAAAGTTGCAGGGTGATTTTTCTTTAAGGGCATTATTTTTGACAAAAGTGGCTGATTTGTTAGAAAGGAGGAATTCTTTTCAATGGTTGAAGCAAGCAGATTAGCAACTGCTTTCTTCTCTGTTATTAAAGAATCCGAAAACTTGAGATGGTTCACAGGGGGACAGGTGTTCTTCCCTTTGATTTTCTTAATGATGTTCCACACTTTTTTCTTGGAAGTTTTCGATGTCAGCCTGGAGCAGAAGCTTCTCCGGGACCTACATTTACTGATTTTAAAAGTGTGTCTCGATCAGCACGGAGTTTTTGATGGGCTCGAGCGTTGGGACCCGAAGGTCGTTGGTATACCCGACGCTGAGCCCGTTTTCGAACTTTGGAAATTTGTTGGCAGTCTGAATCGAACCAGGGTGTTTTCGGCATTTGAAGTTTATCGGAAGACACTGGAATACAGGCTTTAGCACATCTGATCACAGTGTTAGTCAGAGATTCAGCTGGGTCCGGACTCTGAAGAAAATCAGTGTCCTGGAATTCCTTAGAAATAGTGGCTGCAAATAGATCCCAGTTTGCTTTCTTATAATTTAGATGTGAGACAGAGACGTGTTCAGTTATGACGGGTTGTAGAAGGACAGGGAAATGGTCACTTCCGTGCAGATCGTCATGGACAGACCACTCATAGTCCAGGACCAGCGAGGGGTCACAAACCGACAAATCTAAACACGAAAGTGAACCTGTGGAAGAGTGGAGGTAAGTTGCAGATCCGTCGTTCAGACAACACAAATCCAAATCCGAAAGGACATCCTCAATTAGCAGACCTCTGGATGACGTACTGACACACCCCAAAGAGGACTGTGACCGTAAAAGTCACCCAACAGCAAAAAAGGTCGAGGAAGTTCTCCTATCAGACTGACAAGGTCCTGACGACAAACCGGGACAGAAGGTGGAAGATAAAGGGAACAGATTGTCACAGTCTTGTGAGAGTGACTCTCGCAGCTACAGCCTGAAGGGAGGTAGACAGAGCGACAGGACTATACAGCAAAGTTTTGTGTATGAGAAGGGCAACTCCGCCCGACAGTCCCAACGTGGATGGTTGTGCAGGTTTTGAAAGAAATATTAAAGCCAGAAAGAGTGAAGGTCTTCTGGCTTTGAATTTGCGTTTCCTGAAGAGCCACGACGGAAGGTTTTATAGATTGACACAGAAGCTGCAGCTCCTCGAAGTTGGAATTTAGTCCACGATATTCCAATGGAATACTGTACTATCCATGGTGCAGAGGGTGAAAAGGAGAGAGATCAGGTCATCTCCTCCTCAACGTCTGCTTCTAAAGGTGTAAATTTATTTGAGAGTTGTACCGGACTGTGTTGGTCTTCAGACCTGCTGGCAGACTTGCCAACAGGCGAAGAAGTTCTGGATTTGGGAGACGGTGGTGGTTTCTTCCTCATCTCCACCATCTCCACACTGGATTGAACTCCCTTGCCCGCACGGGCACTGGACAGAGGAGTTCGAGGCGGGATTGCTGGTTTTTTAATCTGCCCAGCAGCAGATGTTGTAGACTGCTGGGCAGTCTGAGGGGTGGCGGATTTTTTGCCTCGACCAGGGCATTCACTTTGGGTTGGGAGGTGGTGGACCTGCTTCCACCAGAGTTGACAATTCTTCCTTGCAATGTCTTAGAAAACGTGAAGTCATCAGTCTGGCAGTAGACTGACCGAGTAGGAACTGTTTGAACTGTCTTTAACGGCCAAAGCATATGAAGAAGCTGTTGGCGTCTGACTGCCCACAACCTGTTTGCGGGCCTCAAAAAGGAGATCTTCTTTTCTGTTTTGACTCTTTGTATTGTGGATTCCTGAATCCAAAGAGGACAGTTTCTTGAAGAGGATGGTCGCCACCGCAGTTAGCACAATGTGCCGGATCTTTACACGGCCCATCATGGGTTGCCTTGCAGCAAACACCGCACACCTCCTGCCCAGAACAGCGGTCTCTGACATGGCCAAACCTCTGGCATCTGAAACACCTCAACGGGATGGAACATACAGCTGAACTCGGACGTATCAGGTAACCAACTTTGATGACCGGAGGCAGCACAGGGTTGCAGAATGTCAGAAAGAGGGTGTTGGTGGCCACTCTTTCTGCACCTTTTTTTAACCGTCAACCCTGCGCACCTCCGTCACACCCTGGGACGCCAGTTTTCCCTCTTGATCTCTGCCTCTGAGACACCTGTATAAATCTCGGCAGCGAATCCACTCCTTTCGATGAATTCAACTGTTTATGGGGAGTCACCCTGATCTCCCTGTCCACGAGCTTTGTTGCCCTCAGCAGCTGTTCGGATTGTATTTTTGATCTACACTGAATCAGAAACGAGCCATTCCTCAACCTTTTGATGGACTGAGGGTCACCTGCTAAAGCTTGAAAGCCCTTCTGTATGGCGAAAGGACTCAGCGCTGAAAGGGGTCTTTCCTGCTCCGTCCCTTCCATCATGAGCCAGAAGCCCAGAAACCTGTCCTCTGTCTTACCTCTGTATCTGAATCGCTATCTGAATAAAGATCCCCTGAAATAGGGGATGCTGCCTTCCTATTCTTTTTTTTGGGGGGATGTTTTTGGAAAAAGCCAAAATTTATTTTATTACGTTTCATCTCTCCCTTACCCACCCACCTTGGAGTCCAACTAAGGGGCCAGGGCCAAGAAACCAATGTCTTGACCCCTTCCAGGGTTCAGGAGAGACATACGACAAACAGAAACCACCAACCCTATCCCCCCTGATCATGCTCAATTCCCGGGAACAGAGAGCTGAGCACTGCAGGGGTTCACATGGCCAGCAGGGAACTGCCTGTCTTGACCCAGCCCCAAGAAGGGAGCCGATTTGTACACCCGGGCCAAAGTGTACTCCCTGTCTAGAGAGGTCCAAACCAAAGTGATGTGTTGAGAGCACCGGCCTCCTCAAGCACTGGCCCTCTCAATCACCAGGATCTCATCCCCCTCCGACACAGGTCGCACCGCAACGGCAAACGCGGCGGATCTTAAGGAGACCACAGAGAGAAAAGGAGTGTGGAAAAGAAGACTTGAAGGGGAGACGAAGATAGAAAAGGGCCAAATAAGAAAGGCAGAAAACAAGAAAAGGAGAAAGGCGGGTTACTCTAAGGATCCTCACCCTTAGCCTATCTGACATGGGAA
>CM031627.1:34730606-34740606 GCA_018398815.1 Conus ventricosus | reverse complement strand
ATCTGAGGGAAGTGGTGCATGCCAGATATACGCATGAACACACGGCTCTGACTGATAATGTCTATTGGACTTATGCATGAACACATGGCTCTGACTGATAATGTCTATTGGACTTATGCATGAACACATGGCTCTGACTGATAATGTCTATTGGACTTTGCATGAACACATGGTCACAACTGATAATGTCTATTGGACTTGTGCATGAACACATGGTCACAACTGACAATGTCTATTGGACTCCGCCATGGCTTAAGGCTGTGTCAGGCCAATTGACATAGGCTAGAACACCAAGGCTACATCAAAATGGTGTTATGCTCTGCATAGTCATGCGGGGATTGTCTTCAGTTGTGACAAGCTCCTGGCATAACATTATCAGTCAACCCAAATCCCCCGAAGTCGAAGTGTGGCTGCCCACGTGGCAAGGTAATCAAAAACGGTCACACACGTAATGTTCTCATCCCCAGCTGATGCATTTGTATCATACTGTTCAAGTATGCTTTGGCTGGAGTCTTTTAGCCAGGGTACGACAACAACAACAACTATTGGACTTACGTATGAAAACATGGCTCTGACTGATAATGACTACGGGACTTGTAAAATTGTGGACCATGTTTACAAGTTACTTTCTAAGTCACCTGGTGCGGCGGCCATCTTGAAACAAGACATCGCCTAGGTTTCCCAGAATGGGTTGAGGATTTCTGGGGGCTGCTGTTGAGATGCTCCGTTGAATTAAGACGCAAGCTTTATGGTGGGGTTTCTGGGGGCTGAGGTAGAGATGTTCCGTTGTATTACAGGCACAGGTCTTTCAAAGTGCAAGACAGAGAAGCGGTCAGCCACATCTGTTTGCTGTTTCTACACTACGAGAAGCAAGCTACACAGCGGGAGCCTGACCGAGTACAAAATAATATTTTTGATACACTGTTCCCAAAACATGGTGGTGGACAACAACATCAACATAAGCATATATCTTTCAGTCAGTCTGACACAAAGGCGCCGATGCCCTGTTGCAGACAAAAAAAAAACATACAGCGATTAGGTCCAGTGTTACACTGACCGCTCAACAACCGATTTGAAAAAAAAAGCGAGAGAGGCAAAAGTTTTAAATGATCTGACCACTAACAATTACACACCATCACCAGAAGAAAATGTATTCTCAACTGGTCCAGTTTTACATTCTAATGTGAATGGAAATTTGTCAAAACTCGCTTTCCAGTGACATAAAAACACGACTGTGTTTCTTCACAATGAAACTGTGGACTTCACAGCTGGTGATTGTCCATTTTGAGAAAACAGGCCGGAAAACTTAGTTCAACATGTCACTGGCTAATGTCTTGAACCTGAGAGCATACTGAACCTGAGAGCATATTGAACCTGAGAGCATATTGAACCTGAGAGCATATTACTTAGCATGATACCAGATTTTATTATTTGGGTAAATGAAGACAAGTTGCCAATTTGATAAATGATACTGCGATCATTTTCAGTACAAGAATAAGCCCTTCATCTTTACCAAATCGTGTCTCCCACCATGCCTTTGAGAAGAGGCAACAAGTACTCACTTTCCCCACAACGTGGGAGCGGTATCCTAAAGGCTTAAGGTATTCAGGCAACAGTTTTTCGGTCAGCGGCAAGCCGTAGGGCTGGTCCCCCACTATCACGCCCGTCTGCATCCCTGCGACACACCATGCAACGTACAACTATGGCCCAGGACGTGAGATGTGGGATACTCACTTTCCCCACAATGTGGGAGCGGTATCCCAGAGGGTTGAGGTATTCAGGCATCAGCTTCTCCGTCAGCGGCAAACCATAAGGTGGTCCCCAAAAATCACTCCAGTCTGCATACCTGGGTACATATATACCCTGGCTTTTAGATCACTCCAGTCTGCATACCTGGGTACATATACCTTAGCTTTTAGATCACCCCAGTCTGCATACCTGGGTACATATACCTTAGCTTTTAGATCACTCCAGTCTGTATACCTGCAAGAGTTGGTCTGCGATGTTCTTTAAAGGGTCGACTTGCTCCTCTAGCTTTTAGATCACTCCAGTCTGCATACCTGGGTACATATACCTTAGCTTTGATCCATCTGATAGGAATAACCTAGCTTAGCACTCCAGTCTGCATACCTGGGTACATATACCTTAGCTTTTAGATCACTCCAGTCTGCATACCTGGGTACATATACCTTAGCTTTTAGATCACTCCAGTCTGTATACCTGGGTACATATACCTTAGCTTTTAGATCACTCCAGTCTGCATACTGGGTACATATACCTTAGCTTTTAGATCACTCCGTCTGTATACCTGGGTACATATACCTTAGCTTTTAGATCACTCCAGTCTGTATACCTGGGTACATATACCTTAGCTTTTAGATCACTCCAGTCTGCATACCTGGGTACATATACCTTAGCTTTTAGATCACTCCAGTCTGCATACCTGGGTACTATATACCTTAGCTTTTAGATCACTCCAGTCTGTATACCTGGGTACATATACCTTAGCTTTTAGATCACCCCAGTCTGCATACCTGGGTACATATACCTTAGCTTTTAGATCCCTCCAGTCTGCATACCTGGGTACATACACCCTGGCTTTTAGATCACTCCAGTCTGTATACCTGCAAGAGTTGGTCTGCGATGTTCTTTAAAGAGGTGGACTTGCTCCTCTAGCTTTTAGATCACTCCAGTCTGCATACCTGGGTACATACATCCTAGCTTTTAGATCACTCCAGTCTGCAAAACTGGGTACATATACCCTGGCTTTAGGATCACTCCAGTCTGTATACCTGGGTACATACATACCCTAGCTTTTAGATCACTCCAGTCTGTATACCTGGGTACATATACCTTAGCTTTTAGATCACTCCAGTCTGTATACCTGGGTACATACACCCTAGCTTTTAGATCACTCCAGTCTGTATACCTGGGTACATATACCTTAGCTTTTTGATCACTTCAGTCTGTATACCTGGGTACATATACCTTAGCTTTAAGATCACTCCAGTCTGTATACCAGGGTACATATACCTTAGCTTTTAGATCACTCCAGTCTGCATACCTGGGTACACACACCCTGGCTTTTAGATCACTCCAGTCTGCATACCTGGGTACATATACTCTAGCTTTGAGATAACATGGTGCTTTTGTACATAAGACATGCCTTTTGATTCTGAATGTCTCTTTCATCCTATCAACAAGGCGCTCTGAGATATAAAGGCGCCCATCTTGCTGTGGAATATAAAACACACCTCCTGATCTTTCAAATCCATTCCATCCAACAAACAAGCTGCGCTGAAATATACAGATGCTCCTCCTCATTTTGTCCAATCTGTTTCCCTCCTTAAAAAAAACAACAGTCAGGTGCCACGGAATATCAGTATTTCTCATGATACACCACTGGGGGTACTTCACACACAGATTCTGCAGTTTGATGCACAGATTTTTACACAAAGAGTCCCCAGGATGCACAGTTTTTTTTGTTTTTGTTTTCGTTCACCAGTGTGATCGTCTCTCTGCAACTTTGTTTAAAGCTGAAAGTTGCAAATCCTTCATGAGGGGCAGTGACTCAGTTCTGTCATGAATGCAGTCAAATGTTTCAACTTCAGAAATGCAGCCCCTGAGCATCAGTCTTACATGATCAATTGGAAAGAAGTAATTTTGGCTTTGATTCAGTAGCTTCAGCCCATTAAAAACCCACTGGATGCAAGAGTTTGTCTGCGATGTTCTTTAAAGAGGTCGACTTGCTCCTCTTCTTCATTGTTCCCAGTGAAGAGATTGACACAGGTGCTAGCATGCGCACTGCCATTATGTTTGTCGATCTCGTTTTCAATTTTGGTTAAGGGATCGACAAAAAATAGCAGCAGGTCTCATCGTACCACAAAGGCCATTGATCTAAAAAAAAATATTCTAGTTACGTTAAATCCCAGGGTATGTTTTGAACGAGTCGGCCATCATGTACCAGTGGACGTGGGTGACACAAACACCACAAGCACACCAGTGCGGCTGTTTCTTCAAAGTTTGGAAGCTGGCTGCCTTAAACAAGTCAAGGTAGAACCCCAGTGACTGTGACTTGTCACAGATAAAAAGCAGCCATTCCAAGCCCAACACAGGGCCAGTGAGTCCTTGTTAGCGACAAGATTTTATGGAGAAAGTCCCGTTGTTAGCCCCCTCCCCCTCCCTCCTTTTCTTCAGCTTCTGTTCTTTCCATGGAGAAGATGCTCCACCCATCAAACTGAAAATTTTCTCCTTGGAAGAAAGAAATGTGGATTGGAGGGAGAGGGAGGGGGCTTCAAAAACAGGATTTACCCATTTTCGTTTGCTTCTGTCATTTCTGGTTTGAACGCAGCTAAGTGAATAATTGCTTTGATGCCTGTCTGAGTGTGCTGAGTTCCACGTTGCTGTGAAGCAGAAGGGATGAGTGTGTTGGTGTTGCATTCAGAGCTTCACTTCAACAGTAAGCGCCCTCAGATTTCACCAAAGGATCCTCACATTTATCAACAGAGAGCCCCAAAGACCTCTCATTATTGAAAGCTCTCAGGAACACTGAATAAATTGTGCATCTCATGGCTTTCGCAATCTGTTTCATCCAATATGCACATCTGGACTTAGAAAATCTATTTCCTTCCATAAACACGGTCCTTATATGTAAGACACACCACCTGATTTCCAAAATCTACTCCAGTTTGGGCCTGAAGGTTCCCCTCGTGATTTCTAAAACCCATTCCATCCCATAAAAAAGGCGATTGGAATATAAGACACTCTTCTTGATTTGTTAAAACCCTCTTGATTTCTAAACTCCATTCTGTCTCATAAGCAAGGTGTTTGGGAATATAAGGCACTCTCTTAATTTAAAAAAAAAACAAACAAAAAAACTGTTTCATTCAATAAGCAAGGTGTTTGGAATATAAAAAGTACATCTTGATTTTGAAATGTATTTCATCCCATAAACAAAGCACAGTGGAATACTTGGTGTATATCTTAACTTTACTTGGTGTATATCTTAACTTTAAAATCCATTTCATCACATTAAAAAAAAAAAAAAAAAAACCTTGAAATATGATAATTCTTTACTTCTAAAATCTGTTTCATCCCATAAGCAAGGCAGTACCCATTTTCTAAAAAAAAATTTGGTATTTGTCAAAAACTCAATATACTGAACCTAGTAAGCCGATTTGGGTGTACATGCGTCATATAGGAAAGAAATAATCAATTGTGTTATTCAAACTGTACACTTCCGACAGTGCAGGTTGCAGATGACCCATGCTGTAAAGAGCGATAATTGACACAGCTGCGTTATCATATATGTGGGTCAAAGGTGACCCGCATCGTCTGTACAGGTAAACACTTTTGAACACTTGACGAAGACGGGTCTTGTACAACCTGCATCACCTGAAGACTTCATGAGGAGTACACAAAGTTAAAGCAAACAGCAAACCGTGTGTAAACTGGGGGATCTTGGGCAGCCTGTATCACTTGGAAAGAAGTAGTTCTAGTTCTGATTCAGCAGCTTTAGCCCACTAAAACCACACTGGATGCAACAGCTGGTCTCCGATTTGGTGTAAGAGGTCAACTTGCTCCTCTTCTTCAGCGTTCCCGATGAACAGATTGACAAAGGAGGTAGCATGCGCACAGCCATCATTGTTTGTCGATGTTGTTTTCAATTTTGTTTTAAGAGTTTGACAAAAGTGTCATCCAGGGAAAAATTAAGATGTGTTTACTTTGTAACTTTTTGTTCTCAGAATAGATTCACCTCTGGCTTAAACATCCTCCCACAGAGAACATAACCTTAAATACTTGAACGTTCAAGTGTAAAACAACATAGTAAATGCCAGACCATGGAACTGAAAACATAAATAAACAAATCAACCATAGCATCCAGCAAAAGCACAAACAAAGGTCATAACTGAATTTGCACCGAGCAACCAGGTGCAAACGTCACATCACCTGTGTGAATGGGGTGACGACCGGTCATCAGCGCACTGCGTGTCGGGGTGCAGATGGGAAACGTAGTAATTATTCAGCAGCACACCTGTGTAGGCCAGGTAGTCGATGTTGGGGGTGGGGATTTGCTCCGAACCGTGGAAGCTCACATCGTTATAACCCTGGAAGGTGAGCAAAAACAACAGTGATTCAGCGACTGTGAGCTACACTGTCCAGCGTTTTGACCTCCGACATGGATGTTGCAATTTCCCCCGCATCTGTTGGTTTGTGTGTCTGTCCGTCAGCCAGATTACACAAAAGCTACTGAACTGATAATAACAAGTAGGGTAACTCTCGCTCCCATGATGAAATAAATACAGGCCCGTAACTCCAAATGAATGCTGCTTACAACACCGAATTATCTAGCAGACAGGACAGCACTGAGCACACACAAAAATGTTCTGTGTGCTCTGTGCTGTCATATCTGCTCAGCAATTTGTTGTCGTAAGAACCATTTGTTTGCACGCAAAACATATTATATGAATACACACATAATTAAACATATTACACACACACAACGCACACACACACACACACACACACACACACACACACACACACACACACACACACACACACACACCACTGTACACAAATGTGTATCTACACATGTGTACTGAACATGTACATATACAGTGACACTCAAGCATATATATGTATCAGTACATCACAGAACGAACATCACGCCACACAAGTTGCAAGGGACATGAAGATGCATTTCACACACACACACACACACACACAAAACACACACACACACACACACACACACACACACACACTACACACACACACACACACACACACACACACACACCACACACACACACTGACCACATTGCCCATGCTGACCTTACTCACCAAGTCATCAGCAACGATGACAATAATATGAGGTCGGGGCAAGGCCCCAACCTGACCACGTAAAGAGCCCATCACCACAGCCAAGGCTGTCAATACCGTCACAGCCTGATCCATCCTGTACTGGCTGTTAATACGATCGCATTTGAAGCTGCAGATTTTGATGACGATGTCCAAACCTGAGGTAAGAAGAGAACATTTTTCATTAGAGCTATCACTAGTAAACAGAGCTACAAAACTATCTAGGATCAAAACAGCATGTTTATCAACAAGGACAATGTATCAAAATGTTTAACAGTATTTCAAAATCAAGGGAGAACTTTCTTCTTCTTTTTTTTTTCTTCTTTTTCTTTTCTCTCCTTTTTTTTTTTCTTTTCTGTTTTTTTTTTTTCTTTTTCTTTTTTTCTAAACAACGTTCATGTCCAACAAGTTCTCATTAAAAGCAGGCATGAAGAAACTACTGTATCATCAGGTCGGAAATTTTCTCTAGTAAGAGATCATCATTTTTCTTGTATCCTCACCCTCAAATGGCAATGTTCTTTCTCAGCATGAACATTTACAATGCAAAGATCAAGAAATTATAATCACAACTGTACCAGTTCTGAAAAATAAAAGCTCACATTGTATTATCATGAATATATACCTTAGTGAATTTTTTTTTTTAAAGAGAGAATAAGATAAGATAATGTTGCTTATAGCCCAGCCGACCGCAAAGGGCCACATCAGGGCTGTAAAGAGAGAAATCAAAATGTAACAAATCAATATATGAATGTGACAGTGGGTCTGTTTGTGTGCATGAATGTATGTGCATGTGTGCGTGCACATGTGTGTGTGTTGTGTGCATGCACATGCATGTGTGTGTGTGTGTGCGCGTGCATGCGTGCGTGCGTGCGTGTTCGCGAGTGCATGGGTGTGTGTGTGTTTGTTGTGTGTGTTTGCTTGCACGCATGTGTGTGTGTGTTGTTGTTGTTCTGTTTTACGTCTTTCCACATTACGTGATATTAGACGGAAAAAAGGAAGGGGGGGGGGGGGGGGGAGGGAGGGGGAGGGGTAAAAAACGGTTAACACTCTGAGGTACAATAACTAACTTATCTACAGCAATAACACAAAAGTAGAAAATCCACTTAATCAAAGACTGAAAAAACAAAAAAACCAAAAAAAAAGAAAAAAAAAAACACACAAAAAAAACCTCGAAACATGTAACTCTTCTGTCTCATCGCACCACTGACTGTTATATGTTATAAATATTTGCCAATTGGACTTTTAGCTAAGTGCAAAAAGAAAAGATACGTTTCACTTGCTGACAGTGACCGGAAAAACATTTTGACTAGGCTGTACAGACGTATTTGGAATGAATTTTTTCATTAAGTTACACAAAAGAATGTGATCAGTTGATATGCTATGACTACATATACAATGTATATTTTTGACATACTTTGTTTTAAAACAATCCAATTTCCATCTACAGATCAAGGAACTTATCTGTCGTCTACGATAATGTTTTGATCATACTTACTTAACATTTCATGAATACTTCTCATTTCATCGTGTAAACCAAAACACCCAGTTTCTCTTTCTATCAAATGAAAATTAGAAAATTGTACTTTCTCTGCCAAAGTATAGCACTCTTGCATTGACATAGAGAAGTTCAAAAAATGCGAATCTGATGATCGTTTTGCTCCTCTCTTTGCCAGAACATCAACCTTTTCATTATAGTATAACCCACAGTGGGAGGGCACCCAAAGAAATGTTATTTCAGTGTCTCTGGCTGAGAGGAAGTGTACTAAATTATTTATTTCAGTGATCATCTCAGGTCGAACTTTTAATCTAAAATTCTTCATTGCAGTAAGAACTGACTTGGAATCTACGCATAAAAACAACTTTAAATAAATTTTGAGGGTAATCAATAACACACTTTAAAGCCATAATTATAGCAGTTAACTCAGCAGTGAATATAGATTTGTTTTTTCCAAGATAATAGGACTTTTCTTCGTTAAGACCTGGGATAATGTATGCTGCACCTGCATGTTCATTGATTAATGACCCATCAGTGTATATCTTAAAATGGTTGGAATAGTGATCATGCAAATGCATTTTTTATATGGATAATAACAAATTAGTATATTTTCAGCCTTTGTTAAATCTGTATGGTCAATATCAAAACGTGCTCGTATTAGTTTCCATGGGGGGATAGGAGACACAATAGATCTTTTTGCAATAGATGTTAGTTTAATATCTGAGGATTCTAAAATCGAGGAAGTATATGTTCTTAGAGTCGTTTGAGATGATATATTTTTAGCCCTTTTGGGAAAATCAATGTCCGATTTAATATTTATTTCAGGGCCTATATTGTTATCTATAGTAGAACTTCTTATAAAACAAATTTGGTGCATGCAAGATTCTATATTCTTCCAGTGGTAATCTCCCAGCAGCACTGTATGCTTTTGTACAAGGCATGGACTGGTAGTGTGTGTGTGTGGTGTGTGTGTGTGTGTGTGTTTGTGTGTTGTGTGTGTGTGTGTGTGTTGTGCCTGTTGTGTGTGTGTGTGTGTGTGTGTGTGTGTGCACGCATGTGTGCACGCGTGTGTATGCGTGTATGTGTTTGTTTGCATGTGTAGTGTGTATGTGTTGGTTTGCGTACACATGTGCACGCTCGCACAGAGAGAGGAAGCAAGAGGCAGACAAAGGAACTGACAACCAGACTCCACCCAATGAGAGAATATGATTCCCCTTCAGGAGCCAGAGAAGGCCCTGGTCAAGGACATCAGGAAGGCCGAAACTTTCTCAGAAAAGGGACGCCCCACACAACCCCCTGACCCAGGTCACTGCGGATCCGATTCCACACACAACAGACTTAGCAGTCACAGGCACAAGAAGCTGAACTCTGCCGATGACCTTCGCTGCAGGAACAGGAGCATACAACCACAGCGCCCCTACAGGGCTGGCCACTCCACGCTGTCCTGAGAGATTTGGGTCAATGCAGAGACAGTGTGGGCTAGAAAGTTTGGGTGTGGCGAGGAAGCGAGCGCCAGTGGGCTGCGGCATTCCCATCTCAGGGGCGGGGACCAGGCGTACTATCTTTGACGGACTTACAGTGTAGCAGCAAAGAAGAAGAAGAAGAAGACAACAGAGGGAGAAGAGATGAAGGGGGTGGCTC
>CM031627.1:34713106-34728106 GCA_018398815.1 Conus ventricosus | reverse complement strand
CATCTCCCTCTCTCTCTCTCTCTCTCTCCTCTCTCTCTCTTTCTCCATGAATCATATTTCATATGTCACTAAACCGCTGCCAGACTAAAGTTGTGCTTATAACAACCTATCAAAGACAGAAAGAATATTTTTTTAAATTCCCTTTTGATTACATCAACAATGTGAGATTAAAGAAGTTTAAAAGCCATCCTGCACTAGGCATAACAACAGACAACAATCTTAACGGGTTGCTCCCATCACAAAATTATGCAAAACAGGATCCAGACAAAATATATCAAATATGCAGGATTTAAGCCTTTTTGAATTTCCATGCCAGAAAATTTTTCTCCTGCATGCATTCATTCTCTCTTCAAATCAATGTTCAACACTATTTGAACCCCACAAGCACCCAAATCTCATGGAACTTTTGATCAGCATCTACTAAAACACACCCTTCAAGCAGTTCTGAAATCCTAGAATCATACAGAACTAGACTATATATTCAAGTTAGTGTTCTTCCACTAAGGAATAGGTTTGCTGTCAATAAAGAAATGTTCATATGAAAAAATTGTATCTGGATCAGCACCCCAAGCTTTTCAATCCAAATTTAGCATGAATTCTATAAATTCAACAAAATTCCAGGCTCCCACATCTGACACTGACCTCTTATTTTTAAAAAAAAAGTCTTCGTTATTCTGGTTCTCCTCAGGGAATTCGCTTCCACCAGGGCTGAAATGCCACTGAAGTTCAGAATCTTACAGATGAAACGGACACATTTTGCACACTCACATAAAATTATACGTTATGAAGTTATGCAGTATAACTAATATTATCAATGCCAGTATCCATGTATACATTATTTTCCTATAACATCAACAACACAGATTTTTACTTACCTTCCTGATGTGATTCTTGCTGTTTACAAGCGTTATTTTTTTTCAAAATACACTACTACTATTATTGGCTAGCTATGTCAGTGCATGCAAATGTCGATTCATGCAACGTGAACGTTTCATAATGTACTCATGCAGCATGTGTTTGAGCCACAGTAGTAGTACATGCACTTTAGTTTATGACTGTTCACATCTGTGATATTAGACGAAGAGAGCTCTAGACAGACAGACAGACAGAGAGAGAGAGATGCATAAATGTCTGTGACTATGTAAGTGTACGCATAATGTGGTTATCTAAGTGCATATATATATAAATGTCCCCTTTAAAACATCCCTACAACACATCTGCAAGTAATCTTAAAGCAAATGTATAAACTGGACTACAAATTAAAGAAAAAAAACACTGAAGGCAAACTAAAGACTGGAGGTGTGTGAAGTCTTTTCAGATTGAGCCACAGCACTGCTTGCATAATCATATATGTATTTTTAGCCCTGGGGATGGATAGGATGCATAATGGTGTTACTTTTTCCTCTTTTTCTTTTCTTTTGACTTCTTTTTTTACCTTTTTTTTCTTTTGGTAGGCTTTCCATGCTCTATTTCGTTTTACTTCTTTGTGACGTTTGTCCCACATAACATTAACAGTGTTTCAATCATCTCTCTCTCTCTCTCTCTCTCTCTCTCTCTCTCTCTCTCTCTCTCTCTCTCCTCTCTCTCTCTATCTCCCCTCTCTCTCTCTCTGTCTGAGCCTCATGAAACTCCACAGGCAGTGCTGATAATATTATCATGACTGACGGATATATTCTATTGCTTTTTTCCGCTTGGAGTATGTGTGCATAAGTGTAAGTGTGTGTGTGTGTGTGTGTGTGTGTGTGTGTGTTGTGTGTGTGTGCGAGCGTGCGTGCATGTGTGTGTAAGTGAATGAGTTTGTGCATGTGTGAGTGAATGAGTAAGTGAGTGAGTGAGAGTGTGTGTGTGTGTGTGTGTGTGTGTGTGTGTGTTCACTTTTATGGTGACTGATGCTTCTCATATCATGCTCCTTCTTTAGTGTGTGTGTGTGTGTGTGTGGTACAGTGTGTGTGTGTGTGTGTGTGTGTGTGTGTGTGTGCGTGTGGTGTGTGTGTGTGTGTGTGTGTGTGTGTGCGAGTGTGTGTGTGCACGCGTGCACACACTTGTGTGACATACAGTTTCTGTGGGTATACATGTACGTTCTCTGTTATGATGAAATGAACCATCACTGTTTTGTTACATTCAGTTTTAAACTAGCCTATGTAATAGTGTTAATTTGTTGTTGTTTTTTAATCTTAATGTGTTGTTATCCTTAATCCAAATCCTTAAGAACATGGGCAGGATGGGGAAAAAATGCATCTTCTTGTTTATCTGTTACCCTTGGGAATAACGATTATCTATCTCACTCTAAACCAAAATCAACAGAATAGTCAACATGATGACTGAGGACGACAACTGGATGATGATGATGATGATGATGATTGCGAGCGCTTAATGAAAGAAAATCCGGGAGTCGGCGGTACCTAGTATCTGTTCACAAACAAACCCAAAGTGTCATTTTCCTCTATCTCCTGAAATAATCCGAAATCGTCAACCACACAAACACGAAGGCACAAACCTGAGAACGCTTCTTCCACACACGATCAGAAAGCTACCGTCACGAGGTAAACTTATTCAACTTTCAACCTGTTTGTTGTAAAGTCACATGACTTCATACCGAATCACAATCACGTGACCAAGTTAGTGTGCTGCCCGAATCGATCTTTGACCATCACATGAACATGACTTCCAAACCTATATTTCAGGTAATCGATTTATCAACAGGTGTGTGTGTGTGTGTGTGTGTGTGTGTGTATGCGCGCGCGCGCATGTTTTCCCGTTGAACATTGCAACACGGAAAATTTTATACTACACGACGTTTTTCTTCAATTTTTTAAAATTAGAGACCAGCGAGTTCTTTCTTTGTGACTCAAAGTTAAGAAGAAAATCAATTAAAAGTGAAGATTTTTTTCCATGAATTTGAAAGATATGAAGTGTGTAGAACTGAAGTAAATTTTTTTTTCTTGCCAGACTTTGTGGATCCGAATTCTGCGGGTGAAATCGTCTACAAAATAATTGTGTGTGTGTTCATTTTCTCACTACGAAATTTCCCGGAAAGGGTTTACAAGTTTTAACAGTTAATAAGATTTGTTGTGCTTTGGGACCTTTCTTTCCTTTCTCTCTCTCTCTTCTCTGTAAAGGGATTACAATTTCTCTGCGTTTAGTTCTCTTCTTCTCTCTCTACGTCGCCCATTTTTTAGCTCTCCAATGTGTCTCCCCTCCCATCTCTAGACTATCTCTCATTCATGCAGGACTTTACCTTAGCCGTACTCCCTCGCTCCTAGGCATCTCTCTTTAGATCCTATGGTCTTTGTGCATCTGCACAGCAACTTTTTTCCTGAATTAATAATTTTAATCCCGTATTGTATTGTAGTTCTAGTCACTTTTGCATGCTTCCTTTGTTACCTTTTATTTTATATTGTTGACCCTACTCAGGCGAGGACTGGATTGAAGACTTCTTGGGAGAAAAATTTAGAGTTCACGAAAATTGGTTAGAGTGTAGGCTCCATTACTAGTTTTTTTTCTAGTAATGCTAATGTCATTAGTGGAATTCCCCAAGGCAGCATACTGGGACCTATATTATTTACTATATTTATAAATGACTTACCAGACGGGTTAAAAAGCACATGCAAGATCTTTGCTGATGATACTAAGTTGTACAGTTCACCATCCAAACACCTTACAATGCAAAACGACATTGAGCTACTCATAAATTGGTCTAACTCATGAATTTGTACTTCAACGCATCCAAGTGTAAAGTATTACATATCGGCAAAAGAAACCCTAAGTTAAATTACAGTATGAAAGTTGGGATCAAGAAGTTCAAATAACGTGCTGTGAAGAGGAAAAAGACTTGGAGTAACATTTGATGAAGACTTCCTTTTTGACAGACACATTGCACAGACTGTCAAGAAAGCCATGCAGATGATTGTATTATTAAGGAACCTTTACATACTTGAGACAAAGATCCCTTTTTATAGACTATATAAGGCAATGGTGAGATCGATTCTTGAATATGGCAATGTGGTATGGTCCCAGATCAAGGCAGTCAATAGAAATAGAAAAGGTGCAGAGAAGAGCAACTAAGTTAATACCGGACATTTCTGATTATTCATATGAAGATAGATTAAGGTACTTAAAGTTGCCATCCCTCAAACCAGAAGGATAAGAGAATCTGATCTAAACTTATAAAATTTTCAATGATATAGATGATATTGATCAAGCATTATTTTATTTAACCTGCACTAACCAACATAACCCGTAACAGTTGTGACAAAGTACAAATACAGCAAGTTAATACTAATATAAGGAAACATTTCTTCAGCCAGAGGATAGCACCAATTTGGAATAAACTAACTCTGAACATCAAACGTGCACCAAATACTACTCTTTTAAAAATCTTATCGATAAGCATAAAATAATTACTGACATCATGTTCGACTTTGATGGTCGAAAATAAAAACTGGGCTCGCTGTCGACCTGACTAATGAAAGAACACATAAAGAAGGGGCATATAAAGCCGCGAGGCTATGATGAAATAATCATCGCCCCTAAACCTGAACCTGAACCTGAACCTGAAAAAAGCACATCAGTGCTTATCTAGTATTATCCTCATAAATAAAGAATTTTGTCTTTTGTCTTGTCTTGTCTTGTCTTGTCTTGTCTTGTCTTCTTGTCTGTCTTGTCTTGTCTCTCTCTCTCTCTCTCTCTCTCTCTCTCTCTCTCTCTCTCTCTCTCTCTCTGTAACATTCAATTGCAAAATAGTATAGCTCTCTATGATTTATCTATCTATACCCTTCTTGGATGATGCGCTGGTAGTATACTATGAAAAAGATACATGGGGCAGATCACAAAGTCACGGGGACTTCGACTTGGTAACCACGAGCTTCAGCCCTGATGTGGCCCTTTGCGGTCGGCTGGGCTATAAGCAACATTATCTTATCTTAACCACGAGCTTTCGATGTGTCCATCACTTCACTGTTTAGGTATTCTATCTTTCGTTTCCATGTTTTTTGCTCCTCAGCCATCTCTTTTGCTTCCCCAGCTGCCTTCAGATGAGTCACCAAGACCTGGGCCAACCCAGTCCGGTCTCTCCCGTCCCCAGGCCACCTCTCATTCCCCCACCCCCCTCCCATCCCTCCACCTTTCCCCAACTTCCTCTGGAAAGGGGGTTATTGAAGGGTGGGGCTGAGCCGGGTGGCTTGTATGGTGCTTGAACTGAAGCAAAATTGCCAGTTCAAATGAATTTTGCAGAATGAGCTTTCGACGTTGTGCATCTTCTCACTCGGTAGTGTTTTGTTGTGGGAGTAAAGCTAAAAGTCGTGCCACCATATTTCCTGTCATAGATCTTACATAGCTTTCAGAACATTTCTGCCAGGCATTCCTATGACAAATGCCGCTTAAGAAAAACAAATACATAATCTATTGTACCATAAAGGTTCACCATCTTCTGTATCTAGAAAAGGTAATTTTGCTTCTACATCCTCATTCTTCAGCTAAATGTCTCGAGTCTTAGAGTAACATAGAATGTTCAGCCCCCTGGAATTTGACAGAATGAAGAGCATAATGTAAAGTTATGTACAGGGATTTTGAATCCCAGGCCATAAACTCCTGCCTCTAATCTAATGGATGGTAAATCTGCAACCCCGCATTATTTCCACAATAGCATGTCAACACACTCATTAACTTTTTGTCTGCCATACTATACATCTGTGTGTAATGATTGCAACAATGAGAACTTGCGCTGGTAGTATTGTTTGGTTGTACTGAAAAAAAAAAGTCCGCGAGGTAACAGAGAAAGTCACACATGTGCGATGCGTCGCATTCATCATCACCACAGTCCTTCACAATGTAGGTGAAGAAAGCATTGTCAAGCATGACAGCGACTGGTTCAACAAAACCATGCATTTGTGTTGAAATTTGTGTGAAGCCGACCTCAGACTAAGGGAACTGATTTTTGAGCACACTTTGGAAGGAACCCAGATAAATGAAAAGAACAAAGCAATGAAGGCAAGCTGGGTGGAAAAGGGACATGCCTGAATTGGGAGGTAGCTTGGGTTTACTTCGTTGGCACTTATTTTTTTGAAATCAGTTCTCTGCTCTTTTCAGTGGGAACCAGTTCGTTTGAAAACAGTTTGTATTTGTGTGGAGGAAGAAGCTTTCATCAGCGTGTGGGGGCATTTTTATGTGTAGGAACAGCAGAAGCCCCGGATTTGACCTTTTGTGTGTGTGTGTGTGGTGTTGTTGTGTGTGTGTGTGTGTGTGGCTGAACGAGCCCCTCACCTATTTTGTTCATTTGTTTTGTGCATGGTTTTCCTTTCTTTAACAAAAAGATTACAGACCTTACACCCCCCACATTGATGTCATCCCTTTCCCATGCCCTTTGTTTCACTAGTGTGTTGATGAACAGTTGGTATCAACACTTTTCCCTAATACGTTGGATTGGGTTTTTTTTTCCCCAAAAAGTGTTTTAAAAAGTGTTGTTATCAGTACTTTTCCTTAAATCTTAGCTCACACTTTTTTGTCTCAATAGTGTTGGAAAACAGTTGGTGACAGCACTTTCCGTGATTGTTTGGTTTGGCCCTTTTTTCCCATAGTGTTGAAAAAGTGTTGGTGACAGCACTTTTCTTTAAATCTTTCGCTCAGTCCTTTTTTCCCCAGTAGTTTTGAAAAAGTGTTGGTGTCAGACTTCTTAACTCGCTATCTTTTTTCCCCAGTAGTGTTGAAAAGTGTTGTGACAGCACTTTCCCTTTGAATGCTTTGCTTGTCCTTCCCCCCCCCCCCACCCACACCCAGTGTTGAAACTCTCCCTTAAATCTTGCTTGGTCCTTCTCCCCACCCCCACCCCCCCACCCACAACACCCCCCCAGTTGTTGAAAAACTCTTGGTGTCAGCACTTTTATTTAATTCATTGCTTGATCCATTCTTCCAGTGTTTGAAAAAGGGTTGGTGTCAGCACTTTTATTCAATTCATATGCTTGGTCCAATTCTCCCAGTGGCGTTGAAAAACTACAGGTGTCAGCATTTTCTCTAATTCTTTGCTGTGGTCCTTCCCCCCCCCCCCCCCCCACCACGCCAAAAAAAAACCCTGTCAGCTAGCACCGAAGGAATGGAGGGAGGGACGAATCGCTCAAACAGCAGTTCCAGCTGCTGCAGGAGCAGCAACAGAAGCGTCTTCAGTTGCGCCGGCAGAGGAAGGAGGAGAAGGACCAGCAGAACAAAGCCCACACGGCGCGGTCCACCCCTAGTGCCACCTCCACCTCCTGACCAGCCGCACCGGCAATGAGTTTGGCATCACGACAACTTGGACTTGAAGGTGTGTCAATTGGGTTTGTTTGTTTGTTTGTTTGTGTTTTCGTTGTTGAATAAGCTGGGTGTGTGGGTGGAAGTGAATGCAAGTGTTCCTTTTCTGTTTTTGTTTTTCAGTTTAGTGGAAAGTTTCAAGAATGACTTTGGAGGTGTGTGTTGTGTGTGTGTGTGTGTGTGTGGTGTGTGTGTGTTGTGTTTGTGTTTGTGGTGTCTGTGTCTGTGTGTGTGTTTGTGTGTGTATGCGCGGGCACGCGCACCACATGTGTGTGTGTGTGCACATGCATGTGACAAGTGTGGGTATGCCCTTGGGGCTCCAAAATCCCATTTGATTCAGATAGGGTTTGTGCTTTTCTGAGTGCTCTCTGGTTTTGTCTTTTTTTTTCTTTTTTTTTTAATATTGTGTCATTTTTTTTTAATGAATGTTCATCTTTAACTGCAGTTTTTAGTCACTGCTTTGCTGAGTGCCTTTTTAGTGTTGTATCATCTCAGTGAATGTGCGTCATTAATTGCAGTTTGGCTGAGGTCAGGTCATGGTGGAGACACTGGGTTATGATGATGATGATGATTTGATGACCTCTATGGTGACACTCGCTCTGCTGAGAGTGTAATCACTCCATGGAGATCAACTGAGCGCTGTTTACAGGCAATGCTGCTGATGTTACTTTTTGCTGAGCAGTACCAACAAATGTTGCTGTGACTACTGCAGCTATTTCTACTTTGTGGCTGATAGTGATACTACTGCTGCTGCGGCGGCTTCGACTTCTGTAGCTCTTGGTGCTACTTCTACTGCTGCTACTGACTAATACTGCTGCTGCTGCTGCTGCTGCTGCTCTCCTCCTCCTTGAAATAGTGTGCATGATAAAGGTAGAGAGGAATGAGTGGGTACAGATAGAGGAGGGTGGTATAGGTGGTGATGGCATAAATGAATGGTGGTGGAGTTGAAGATTATGAAATCTTCTGATGATAATCATTATTACCATGCTGACGAAGTGAAAATGATGATTTCAACGTCATCATCATCATCATCATCATCATCATCATCATCATCATCATCATCATTTCAGTTTTTCCCTGTGTGTGTGCCCTAATCCTTTTGCTTAAACACTGTCTAAATTCTGGTGTGTGTGTGTGTTGTGTGTGTGTGTGTGTGTGTGTGTGTGTGGTGTGTGTGTTGTGTGTGTGTGTGGTGTGTGTGTTTTGCACGTTACAGAACAGCGTAGGAGCTAGTTACCTGTCTGAAGTAACTTGTCGACCATTTAACACAGATTAGGGTATGTAAATTTTTGTGTGTGTGTGTGTATGTGTTGTGCAACGTGTGTGTGATCAGAACTGGTAGGCGTGTTTATGGAGCTTGTCTGTCTGAAATGTATATGTTGAATCTTAAGACATGTAGTTGTGAGTATGTGATATTGTATGTCGTGTGTGATGTGTATGTGTGAAGTGTGTGTGTGTGTGTGTGTCTGTGTGTGCAGGTAAGATGATTATATTGTTTTATGATTTTTAGAAATCTACAAATGTTATGCTTGTAACATACTTTTGGAATTGATCATGTCTTTGTAAATTTAAATTTTCATGTCATTTCATCTTGTTGATCTTTCATCTGGTTACTGTGGATATATATGTAGGAAAGGGGGTGCAGGGGAAGTGGGAATGTGTGTGTGTGTGAGACGAAAGAGACAGAGAGAGAGAGAGACCAAGATAGAAGGTGTGAGTGAATGTGCAAAGTGT
This sequence comes from Conus ventricosus, assembly GCA_018398815.1. Lineage (NCBI taxonomy): Eukaryota > Metazoa > Mollusca > Gastropoda > Neogastropoda > Conidae > Conus > Conus ventricosus. The sequence goes on along the minus strand of CM031627.1, from coordinate 34,719,091 downwards.
ATGAGCGTGTGTACATTATCTTACACATGCAAATGCACACATTTGTGCATATACATCTGAAAACATAACCCTGAAATCATTCAATATCTATTCTTCTTTCACTCACCAGACCATAGTAAAAGCCTGTAATACACTTTGGACAAAGCCAAGTAAAAAGAATCGATCAAGATTTCAACCAGTGAGCGTTGTTGTTGGTGATTTGTGCATCTGCAGGAGATGAAAGACGAGAACGGGCGTCTGTACAAACTGTTGAGTGAAAAAGACTTTGAGATCAAACAGGTGAAGAAGAAGAAGAAAGATGAAAAAACAGCAATCATGGGTAGGTCACTTGACTTCTTGTCAGGTGTGGTTGTTTCATGGATGGATTCGTTATGTCACGTTGATCGTTTGGTTATGCAATTGAGTTGTCTGTCATTTAACTCAGCTGTCTGTCGTCTGTCTGTCTGTCTGTCTCACATGATATATCTGTCTCAGCTTCTACTAGTTTTCCTGTCAACAGAAGTTTATTAATTTTGCAAGTTATGTGTTTAGTGGTGTGTTATTTGTTTACATAAGCAAATCTATTTATCGTTTGCTGTGTGTCGGCTTGTCTCTTCCTATGCCTGTCGTGTATGTCTGTCTCAGTATCAGTCATTTATTTTCTCAGTCATATTCTTTTAAACATGCATTATTGGTTTTCTTTATGTATGTTTTCTTTGCTGTTTATTTTCTTTCATCTTTCCTTATTTTGTTTTGTGTTATTGATCTGTCTGTTTCACCATTTGTTAGCAGTAGCTAGTTAATTAGTCTTGACTCATCTGATCCAGAATCACAGCTGACCAATGAGACGGCAGCGACAAAGATCGTGGAGCTGTCGAAGAAAATCCGCGAGCTGACAGCAGAGCTGGAATCGGAGCGCACGCGTGGCAAACAGTTCCAGAGAAAGTGCCAGGAACTCCAAGCGCAGGTATGTGCTCATCCGGCTCTTTGTGGTGATCACGATTTAAAAAGAAAAAAAAAAGTGTGTGCGGAAAAATTAATGGATACAAAAAAAACCCAAAAAAGTAACATAATGAGCAGAGGCTAGTTGGGCTCCTTCCCAGAGTTGAGATTGTTATGGGCACAGTTAGAGAGACTGGAACCACGCAGTCGAGGTTCATCCACTTACTGGATGCATCTTTGAGAGCTGCCTCATGTTTTCTTACCAATATTTAGATGTGTTGTGTGTGTGTGTGTGTGTGTGTTTGTGTGTGTTGTGTGTGTGTGTGTGTGTGTGTGTGTGTGTGTGTGTGTGTGTGTGTGTGTGTGTGTATGTGTGTGTTGTGTTGTTGTGTGTGTGTGTGTTGTGTGTGTGTGTTGTGTGTGTGTGATGTGTGTGTGTGTGTGTGTGTGTGTGTTGTGTGTGTTGTGTGGTGTGGATGTGTGGGTGTGTGTGTGTGTGATGTTGGGTTATGGTGTGTTTGTTCTTGGGGGATGTGTTGTGGTGTGTGTGTGTCTAATGGTGTGTTGTGTTTGTATAGTGTGTGTGTTGGATGTTGGGGATGAGGCAGCGCCCAGATACCTCAGTCCTTGCTCCTCCACTTGGTTGTCGTCATCAGCCTGCAGTTGTCACGTGTGTGAAACCAGAGGTGGAGGCGCTGTCAGTGCCTAAACAGAACCTAGTGCCTCACCTCGGAAAGGCGCTCCCATGTGATTAAAAGGTGAATCGCTTCACGTGCTTGGCGGACAGGCAAAATGCTTGCATGGAATGGTTCAGTATAGCACTTGCAATCACGTGGAAACAAAGGGCTTGTCAGTGTGGAGGAATTCGCTGCCGATCATGCACCGGGAATAAATGACATGTCAGTTGAGGAATTCCGATGAGTCAAAGAGAGAGGGAGAGAGAAGGGGAGTGACAAGGGAGGATGGAGAAGGGAGGGACGGAGGGAGAGTGTGGGAGCGAGTGGAGGAGAGATGACAGTGCGCAAAAAAATACAAATATTCATGAATATGTATGTTTGTAAGATCTGGTCATGAAATATTTGGAATAGTCGAAACAAAATCCTAATCGCCTTGAGACCAGAGATGGAGTGGAGATTGAAATTTTCTTGACCTTGAACAATTGCCAATCACCAAGGCCAGATGGAAATAATCTGTGCGTCTTATTTTCATTCAATTAATAGAATATTTTTACTGCAGTCCTTGTGACACTGCTTTCCAGAATGAATGAAATATTACCGCTTCTACATGCATGAACGAAAGGAAACAAAAATCGAGATGATTTTGGATAAGCCACAGATAGCAATATGTTTTACATTATGCAGTCACACAGATGCACGTCATACACACTCTAGCGCATGCACGTGCACACACATGCACACACACATGCATGGGCACAATACACACACCACACACACACACACACACACACCACACAACACACACACACCACACACACACATCCACACACACACACACACAACACATGCCCCAACACACACACACACATGGATGAAGTATGCACTTATCACCACAGAGCATGCAACAAAACAAAGGCATGCACTTACACACACACGCACGCGAGCACACACACACACACACACACACACACACACACACACACACACACACACACACACACACACACACACACACACACACACAACAACATACAAACACACTCACACATGCAGGAAACATAGCAATTCCCAAGTCCATCTCTTGTTTTATGTATATGTGTAATTCATGTTTGTTTCCTGGCATGTGCAGGTTGGAAGGAGTTTGGGGGTTGGTAATGGTGATGCTGCTGTGTGTGTGTGTGCATGCGTGTGTGCGTGCATGCTTGTGTGTGTGTGTGTGTGTGTGTGTGTGTGTGTGTGTGTGTGTGTGTGTGTGCTTGCGCATATGTATGTGTGTGTGCATGTCTGAGAGTGCATTGGTTTTTTTTTTTTTTTTGGAGGGGGGGGGGGGGGTCTGAACCCCTGAGCTTTTTGTCGTTGTGGTTGTTGAGTATAGTATGATCTGAGATTGAATTTCATTGTTCAATGAAACTTAGGAAGAATTGTAGTTCGATTGCTTTTGTCAACATGTTTCTTGACGTATTTTTATAATGGTCCCAGGATCAAATGCAGGGCAGTTCAACTATTCAACACGCATACAAATAAACAATCCAAAAATTTGCAAACTCCCAAATTTCGAAGTGGTGGTGCCCTCCGGAGGTAGAGCTCACTCACCCCTGTTCTGCAACTAAGCAACTGTTGTTTGTCAGTAGGGGACGTGGTAGGTGGTGTCCCGCGTTTGTTGGATCAGCACAATCACCACTGAAAACCACTGAAGGGACTCGGCAGCATTGCAGTGTCTCCTCCTGTGGGTTGTCCCTTCATGACTGCACCTTGTGGATTGCCGGTGCTGGGGTTGCAGCGGGTTGGGCCGGGCTGCTTTCATGGACGAGGACTGGGAATTGGCGGCATGGGTGCAATGTCGGTGAGGTAGCATAGAAAGTGGGGGGGAAAAAGTCCTGAGTTTCAGACTTGGATCTTCGGTTTTTGCTGTTTCCATGTGCTTAATTTCAACCTGTTTTCTGTTACACGGGGTTTCCTGACCCAGCTGCCCAAATAATCATGTAAAAAGTGTTTCCTGTTTGACATGCTTTTGCAGAGAAATAGGTTTAGTTGCTATTTTGCATGGTAACTCACTTGACCACACATTGCAGCCTGGCAAAATGCATGTCTTGGGTTTTTCATATGAGCCAAGGAACAGTACTGCTCTTAGACTCGTGACTCTGCCTTCCTTGATAGTCGAAAGCAGCAAACACAGGACAGGCCTGGTTGACATTACTCTTTTTTTTGTATTAGTTTCTCTTCCATTTGGTTTGAACCTGTCGCCACAATATTTGAAGATTGAAAGAAAACAGACACCAAAACCAGTGGGGCAGGTCTCACTTTTAACTGATTTTGTGCATCAGTCAAATAGTCTGTGTTGCAACGCTGTAGCTCGAATATGTGGCATTTTTCTTTGTGCATGCCTTAAAGAAAACAGCTTTGAAACAGTCGTTCTGTAAATCATGTGGGCCATGTTGGAATGGGTCTGTCAGCCAGAAACGTTTGTATGTGACACCGGCCTCGCTCTGCAGCCTGCGTCTTACAATCCTGCTCTCTAACCAAAGCTTTCAGTGATAAAGCACCTGGCATATCGAAGTATATCCCAGAATGCGAGGTGCCAGTCTCGTCTCAAGCAAAACGCTTCTTGGCCAGGAACCTCCCTACCATGTGTGCGCTCCCGCTCTGGCACTGCTCTGTTGTGTGTCTGCCCAGACTAACCACAAATGAAGCCCACTGTGTCCTTCACTTTTCCAGCCCATGGCAGCAGCAGTAGTGATCTAAGATGGAGCTCTGGAAGCAAGGGCTCTGTGCATGCTGTTCCCCTCTAGCTGAATTAATCATTCCAGCTCTATACTAGCCCTGTGTGTGTGTCATTCCAATAAAGTAGCGCTGAACCCACGACCTATCACAACAGGCAAAACAAGCAAATATTACAGGGTTCTTGATGGTTTGGTGGATGCATGGACCGATCGAGTGATGGCCGATTCATTCCAGGAAGGTGATGATGTGGACGTGAAGGCTCTGCAAGACAAACTGAAGCAGACAGAGAGCAAGATGGCTGACTACCGCAACCAATGTCAGATGCTGAAACAGGAGATCAAGGTGGCTCAGAAGGTGGGTGCTTTTTTTAGATTGTTGTTTTTTTGGGGGTGGGTGGGTGGGAAGAGGATGGGATGTAAAATGTTGATATCCACACAGTATAGGAGATAGAAAAGAGAAACTTTACAGAATGAATCATGTCATGTGTCTTGCAGCATGAATTGCCTTGTGTCTGTCCGTCGGTCTGTCTGTCTCTTTCTTTTCTCACATTTCGTGCATCTTTCTTTCTTCTTTTTTTTTCTTTTCTTTTTTTCTGGTTTTGTCTTTGTTTGTTTCAGATTGGTTTGCTTGGTTTCAGATTATTTGACTCCCCCCCCCAACTGGTTTTTGCTAGATTTAAGGTTGGCTTTGTAAGTTTCAGATTTGTTTTGCCTGGATTCTGGATTGCTTTCGTTTGGTTTCAGATAGGTTTTGCCTGGTTTAAATCGTTTCCCTTGGTTTTAAACTGGCCTCGCAGTGATTTAATATTGGTTTCCCACAGTTTCAGACTGATGTTGTCTCGGTTTCAGATTGCTTTAGTTTGTTTTTAGATTTGTTGGTTTGACTGGTTTGGTGTCAGTCTTATTGTCCCTTGCTTTAAGAACCATACTGCCATCGTGCCAGATTATTTTGCTTCAGTTTGGTATTGGGCTTGCCTTTTTGTTTCTGATTGGTTTTGCCTGGTTTCACACTGGTTTGCTTTGGTTTCTGATTGGTTTTGCCTGGTTTCACACTGGTTTGCTTTGGTTTCTGATTGGTTTTGCCTGGTTTCACACTGGTTTGCTTTGGTTTCTGATTGGTTTTGCCTGGTTTCACACTGGTTTGCTTTGGTTTCTGATTGGTTTTGCCTGGTTTCACACTGGTTTGCTTTGGTTTCTGATTGGTTTTGCCTGGTTTCACACTGGTTTGCTTTGGTTGCTAATTAGTTTGCCATGGTGACAGAATGGTGCTTCTTTGTTTACTGTTGATTTCCCGTGGATTCCGATAGGTTTGCTTTGTTTACAGGTTGGTTTGGTGTGGTTTTCTGCTCCTTGGCTTTTTAAAAATTTTTTTAGTTTGTTCTCAGGCTTTGCCTTTGTATAGCTTGATGGCATTGCAGGAGAAACCAGCCGCCCTGGTGAAGTGGTTAGCATCGTGGATTCCCAGCTGGGAAGCCATAGGTTTGATTCCCATCAGTGCCTGTTATTTGTGAGATTTTTCTGCCCTAATGGGCTCCTACCCAGAGTTGAGTTTGCTCGGGGCCCAGCTTGGAAGACTGGGACAACGCAGTCGAGTTTCATATACTTACGCATCACTGAGAGTGTTGCAGGTTTCCTGACCAACACTGCAGGTGTTAGTATCTCTCAGG
>CM031627.1:34675606-34708106 GCA_018398815.1 Conus ventricosus | reverse complement strand
ACAGCGTAGATCTTTAGACTACAGACTTGTTTTGTTACAGCATAGATCTTTAGACTACAGGCTTATTTTGTTACAGCATAGATCTTTAGACTACAGACTTACTTTGTCAAAGAAAGAAAGACCCGGTTCAGGTAAAGGAGAGGATAAAAAGAAAAAAAAAGAAAAATCACTAACGGCGATCATGATTTCACCGCCTTATCGAGCGGTTTGGTTGTCGGCCCATCTGAATTTTGTTTTTGGTTTTTTTTGTAGATCAAGTCAAAATCACTGATAACTAGTGACCTTTCTGTCTTCCTAGTCCACCATGTGTTTTGTGCAAAGCAAAGTGTGTCTTGTGCAGAGCGAAGTGTGTCTTGTGTGAAGCAAAGTGTGTCTTGTGCGAAGCAAAGTGTATTCTTGTGCAGAGCAAAGTGTGTCTTGTGCAAAGCAAAGTGTGTCTTGTGCAAAAGCAAAGTATGTCTTGTGCAAAGCAAAGTGTGTCTTGTGCAAAGTGAAGCGTGTCTTGTGCAAAGTGAAGCGTGTCTTGTGCAAAGTAAAGTGTCTTGTGCAAAACAGAGTGTGTCTTGTGCAAAGCAAAGTGTGTCTTGTGCAAAGTGAAGTGTGTCTTGTGAAAAGCGAAGTGTCTTGTGCAAAGTGAAGTGTGTCTTGTGCAAATCAAAGTGTGTCTTGTGCAAATCAAAGTGTGTCTTGTGCGGAGTGAAGCGTGTCTTGTGCAAAGCAAAGTGTGTCTTGTGCAAAGTGAAATGTGTCTTGTGCAAAGTGAAGTGCGTCTTGTGCAAAGCGAAGTGTGTCTTGTGCAAAGTGAAGCGGGTCTTGTGCAAAGCAAAGTGTATCTTGTGCAAAGTGAAGCGTATCTTGTGCAAAGCAAAGTGTATCTTGTGCGAAGTAAAGTGCGATTGAAGGTGTTACTGGGTCTGACTTGTCACATTGCATGCAAGTGCTATGCCTAGATCTGGAAGGCCGCACTTCAAATGTCAGCATCCTACACTTTACAATTTTGAGGGCTTGGCAGATCCGTTCAGGCCAAGGAAGCCAGGACAGCAAGCAGTTCTAATCAGGCCGCATTTTTTTTTTTTTTTTTTTTTAGTTCCCAAAATATGAGGGCATTTTTTTCAACTCGCACTCTCCAATGGTTCCATTCCAGCCTTGTCCCTCCCTATCCCCCATCATTTTTGTACGGAGGGGCTGCTTTAGCAGAATGGTTAGCGCCAAGGACTACTGGCTTGTCACGGGTTTGATTCTCATCAGAGCCATCTGTTTGTGGGATTTGTCTGCCCCTGTCAGTACTTACCCTGAGTTAAGTTTGCTACGGGCTCAGCTGGGAAGACTGAGACCATGCAGTTGAGTTCCGTCCGCTTAATGGAGGCATCTCTGAGAGTGTAGCACAAATTTCCCTGACCAACACTGCCAGGTACCTGTATCTCTCAGGCCTGGATGTCACAAGGAGAGAACAGTAATATGCCGACTCTAAGCCACTTTCACCTCCACGAGTTTTTGGGCGAAAGTGGCCTAAAACCCGCCTTTTCCTGTGGCGGAAGAGAGAGAGAGAATCACCGGCAGACAGACAGAGAAGAGAGAGACAGAGAGAGAGAGACAGACAGACAGACAGAGAGGCGGGCAGACACACACACAGCATTTTATGGCACGGCTATGCTATGGCACGGCTCGCGCAGACAAGTGACCCTCGCACACAGTGCACGGCTCGCCACAACCTGCGACCAAAAATCAATAAAGCACACCTGACGGCCCCGTTAACTGCAACATAAGCGAATGTTCTAGACTGTCACGTGTCATTGCACTTCGTAGCCGCCACGTTAGGCCTAACAAGACGGAGGCTGTCACGCGACACGACTGGGGTCGCCATTGTTGTTTGAGCCACCGCACAAGAAGGCTGTGTGTTTTGACTGCGCTCTGTTGTGACCACTGTGTTTTACTTGTGTTATTTTAAAATGGCTAAAACGTTATGAAGAACAGGTTTGTTATTCGAGGCCATAAGTTTTATTTTAACTGCATGTTAGAGTATTTGTTGAAAGAATTAGGCGAAGCATGTTGTGAAACCGGAGAGATTGTTTTTTAGAAAACGAAAAAAGTGAACTAACTGCTTTGGAAATGAACGACTATCTTAAAGGTTTGTTGGTTCAAGGAAATGAAACAAGATGTAGCTAGTTTTAATACGTGTTTGACTATTGATGAGATGGCTCCTTATTTAATAAATGGCGCTGCATTGTTGAAAGTTGGCCGAAGCAAAACAAACCATCACGCGTTGATTGTTGGGAGCTGGCTTGAGGCAGCTAAAGCCATGTTTAAAAAACATGGCGTTCATTTTTTAAGGCGGAGGTAAACACGGCTGATTCGTATGCAAAAAAAACTTATATTTGAACATTTTTTGCTGTTCCTCCCAAGTAAAAATGTTCTTAGTTTGTATCAGACTTGATTGATTGTTAACTACAGATTCAGTGTTCATGTGGCAGGCTGATCTGTGTATTAAGATGTGTATACTTTTCTACTTTTTTAATTCTAACCAGTTTATCTGCCTTCAAGTGTGCCCTTATGCAACTGAATGGCGATTTTTTAATGTTCTGGCAAACAAACTAGATAGGGTTAGGCAGACCTTAGTACTTTCTACTAGTATGGAGAGGAGTAGTGTGTGGCCGGCACTATCTTCATATAAATGCTCCAAATATACAATGACGGATGTACTACTACTGGCGATTAGAGCCGCCATAATTGCTGTAACTCTGCTAAAGCAAGTTGCAAGCGTCCTACCACTGACGTAAGATCTATTTTTAGATACCACTCATGCAGGAGCGGTCGGGGTTGTTTAGAGTTGGCTGCTTTAGCAACAGTGCGCGCGACTGTAAGACCACTGCAGGCCTCCCACTGACGTAAGATCTATTTTTAGATACCGCTCATGCAGGAGCGGTCGGGTTTGTTTAGAGTTGGCTGCTTTAGCAACAGTGCGCGCGACTGTAAGACCACTGCGGGCCCTGCCACGGGACGTAAGATCTATTTTAGATACCGCTCATGCAGGAGCGGTCGGGTTTGTTTAGAGTTGACTGCCTTGAATTTCCACCAAGCACTTTATGACTTTGTATATATTGCTGTGATTACTGGCTTCACTGCTTCGCTTCAACGTCCTGCTTCAACTTTTTTGGCTGCCTTCGGGCGGCCACAGAATGTACTTTATTCAACTGTCTTGTTTATTAAATCAAGCTTTTGATAAATGCACTTGGTGGCTGCTTTGAATAATCTTCAGTTGACAGAGAGACCGGCAGCCGTCTTGAATTTACGGCGCTTAAGCGCCAACCATAAAACCCTTTCCCATTTCCCTGTGCAAGCACTTCCCTATTTTTTAAATGTTTGTGCGTGTGTGTGTTATTGTTGTTGTTTTGTTGTTTTACTGAAAATAACTATACTATATTCTGAACATTCGTTTCTTATAAATAATCAAAGGTGCGCCCCACACACACGCACGCACGTCCCCCCACCCCCACCCCACGCACGCACGTCCCCCACCCCCCCCCACGCACGCACGTCCCCCCACCCCACCCCCCTGTGTACACCACACACACTCCTACCCCCAAGTCGCCCCAAGTTCTTAATTAAGTTTTTAATTAAGTCACCCCAAGTTCTTAATTAAGTTTTTAATTAAGTTACTTCAAGTTCTTAATAAGTTCTTGATTAAGTTTTTAATTAAGTTCTTGATCAAGTTCTTAATAAGTTCTTGATTAAGTCATCCTTTAAGTACAACCAAGTTTGTATTCAAGTTATCTTATAATTATCAAAAAAATACAATCTATGTTTTTATCTTAAATAGCAGATGCCTAATATAGTACACACACGCCTCAAAAACGCGTCATCGTTGAGGATGTCTTGCTCAGCGTTCTCTGCATAGATCTTAATGAAGTTTTTACATCCTAAGCAACCGCACTGATTACAATTCTGGTCTATAGAAATGCTTTTATAGACTCCATGTCTTTATTTATTGACTTTATCATTTTAAAATTTACGCCATGATCTATTTTTATTTAAAAAATTTAAATTAAGTTCTTAAAATATTATTGCATTTATTAAATGGATCAAATGATGCTTTGTTATTGGCGGTTTTGGCGTGCTGATGTCTTCTTTCTGCATTTAGTGGTTCAGATTTTTTTGATTGCTTTTGTTTTGGCTGCCATTCTTATATATTTTATAACAGTAATAACGCCCCAGCAGCAGCAAGGGCGCCAAAAATGGCAACAGTTTTAAGTTCAATATTCCATGAAGACTTTGGTGCCCTTGTATCACATGGAGTTTTTATAGCGGGCATTGAATCAACTTGTTCTGGCGCTGGCGGTGTTATGGGTTTTTATGATGAGTCATATTCTGTAACATTAATTTTTTTTGTCTGTTCCACTCTGCTAATTTTTTTCCTGCTTCAACACGCCAGGATTTTTAATGGTCTCCACCTGATTCAGCGTTTTCTGCTGATTTTCTGGCTTGGTTACTTTCTCCACCTGATTCAATGTTTCCTGATTCTGATGATTTTCCAGCTCGTTCATTTTGAAGGGAAACAAAATCTATATGATTAAAAGTTATTAATCCCATGATTAATGGCGATAACAATGTTCCAAATCTGTAGTATAGATCACATCCTAGAGACTCTAATGACTTTGTTAAAATGGATCTTGCGTTAAATCATTTCGTAAGATCTTGTTCAGAATCAATGGGAGCAAATCTACTGACTAGTTTAGTGTACAAACTAAGAACCGTTTTGCCCCACACTTTTCACCATTCTAGACCCCAGCTGCGCTTCATACCTGTTATGATACTTTAAAATGTCTTGTGGCGACATCTGTTGAATCTGTTCAATGCTGAATTCAGTTCCGAGGAACTGTTTTGTTTTTCCACACGCTGCCAAAGAATACAACCTCTCCTTTTTGGGCATAATAGCTTGGTCATCAACTTGGTCATTCATAAGTTCAGGAAGGTTTAGGCTGCCTTTTAGCTGTAGGAGATCATCGCTGTTCATGTTTTTTATTAAATTATAATTATTTTATTTTCTAAAAATGAGCACCGAAAAAACTGTTGCTAACCTTGTATACCATTCTGCTGTTATTGGAGGTCTAAGTGTAGGATACTCAATGCTTGGTAAAAGCCTGTTAAAAATAAAGCCAGCAGATCTTGGCAAACTAGACTTTGAAGATTCAGCAAAGCTAATTGCTATCATTGCAGCTTCGTTTGCTACGAAAGATTTTCTAGTTAAGCAAGGAATAATTCCGGACAATATAAATATGTAAGAAAAAAATACATTTATAAAAAATGGCTTCGCTCGTAATGATGATAGGCGGCGCTGTGGTTAATGCGCTCGCTTTTAGTGGAAGTAATTACGCATTTAGTAAACTGCGAGATGAAGGCGAGAGAAAAAGACATAATAAAGCTGTGCAGCAACTAGCCGCAGCACAAGATCGCTATGAAAAGCAGAGAATTGAGCAGTTAGATTTTATTAATAACACACTGAAAAAACAGGGGCATGCAGCTTACACATTTAAAGATGTTGATCAAGCAATAAAACAATATATCTTGTAACAGGCAAACCAATCGAGACATTGCCCCCACCAAAATTTAGCGACTTTTATCATCCATCAGAAAACAAAGATGCAAGAAATCGGGTTTATTGTCTTTGGTATGACTGTTGTGTATTTTGTTGCACATAATATTGGCTGAGTAAAAATGAACAAAATCTATTATTCGCCAAAAGGATATTGGAAGGGAATCACGGCAATCAAAAAGCTAAGCCAAGCAGCTGGAGTCAGTGAACAAACAGCAAAAGAATGGTTATCTAAACAAGCGATTTGGCAAATTTATTTACGGCGCCTAGACGAATACAGAGACCACACTTTGTCAATACAACTCCAAACGACCCCATCAAATGGATCTTCTATATTACCCTCTGATAGGATTAGGGAAAAAGATTTAAGTACGCACTCACAGTCATTGACATGGCTTTCAAAATACAAAGATGCGGAGCCATTAACACAAAAGAGTGCTTCTGCTGTTGCTGTCGCTATCAACTGATTATACCAACGAGGGCCACTAACTTATCCTCGCATGATTCAAGTCGATGATGGGAAAAGAATTTAAGGCCAAGTGAATCAATTATTGTTAAAACACAGAGTTACTATTAGAAGAGGCATTCCGGGAGTTCACAGATCACAGGCTTTAGTTGAAAACTTTAACAAACAGTTATCCGAAAAACTTTTTTCCTACCAGTATCACAGAGAGCTTATTGACAATTCTCGCAACACAGAATGGGTTAGAAGACTGCCCTCAGTTTGCGCGCAATGAATAAAGAAGAATTTAAAGGGTTAAAACCAGTACAAGCAATCAAAAGAAAAACAATAAATGTTGCTGAAGACTCCAGTACACCCCGCAAACTATTACCGTTTGGTTTAAAGTAAGGTACCTTTATTTACGGGGAAGCAGAAGGGGACACTCGCATCAGGGCACAGATCCAGTTTGGAGTGTTGATCCATTTGAAATAAAAAGAATTGTAAAGAGAATCCGCCCGTGTATTATTTACGAGAAACTGACACAACAAACAACCAGCTCCTCAAAGATCTTTTGTGAAGAAGACTGCAGATATCCCACCAGACACAGTTCCGCTTTAATTAAATTTACGGTTCTCCAGTGCCCGATTGCATATGAAAACTCTGGATTAACAAATACTGTTTTGTGTTTGTTCTATCTAACGACTTCTTTGTTACAACTGTTGTGTTGATCTCATGTAGATTAGATCGCAGTTTTACGTTGTCATGATGAAAAGTCTTATTGCCAAACAATGCTTCTTTGTAGTTGTCATGTGATATGTTGACTGCACAACGCTGCGAGATATTCCCTTTGCTTTCTTAATGATTTTCTCCTGGCTCGAAATACTGTACATTTTTGACCTTAACCCCACATACTCCTTGATCACCTTTCCGATAATTCACCTTCATCTTTCCTAAACCTTCTTGTTAGTAATTGAATGCAAAGGCGAATCTTTAGGATAATCAGATGTATCATACCATCCCGCATGACCTTTAGCTACTTCTAATTCCATGTCTTTATAGATGTCTTCAGTAGGGATATTTATAACAAAACTATCTGTATCTGTGTTAAAGTACTCTGGACTCAGGATACAGGGGCTTAAAGTAGTCATAAAGAAATTCTAACATCAAAAGCTTTGATAATTCTAAAACAGTAAACCCAATAAAAACAGGTTTGTCCAATTTGACTTTCTTTTTTTTCATCATTATGCCAAAAAGGTGATCATGGAATCTTCTAAAGTCCTGATAATTTGGTTTAGAAGTCAGCTTAATTGCTTCGTTCTCTCTGGTGACCAATCTGACATCTTTGCGCTTGTGCGGATTCTCCATAGTCTTTCCAAAACAGCTGTTGTTCATCAACTTGAAAAAGTCTTTTTCTGAAGCATCTGTGGATTTAGTTCTGAGATCAGTGTTCTTCATGATGTATGGTTTCATGAACTGTTCTTGATCAAAAGCAATTATGCGATGAACTGCTGTCAACTTCAAACCATGTCTTAAATAAAATTGTAGAAGTCTGTAATGACAGACATAATTTTTTTGCTTCGAAGATTAGGCACAAGTTTAGGCGGCTCTCTTGGATCCATCTTTAGACTTTCTGCTGCTAATGGATAGTCATTATGCAGGTCATGGAGTTCATGAGGATATTCTAAATCAACTTCTAGAATGAAACCACGCTGCTGATCAGGCGTTTAAACTGCCCAACCATTTTAATGCTTTTTGAATATTATTCGTACCTGTGTACATTTTAAAGTTACGTAATGGAAGTGATTGCGCCATTGCCCAACCATACAGATTGTTGGCATCTAAATACATGAGATAGTTAGACCTTTTACTGGGATCATAATCATCTAGGTATTTGTTGTTTGCTTTACAGTAATGATGCGACGCCATACTAATTCCTCCACGCAATCCGTTTTCAATCATCTGGATCATTGGTAAATCTGACATAAATCAATCTGTACTCCAGTAAACTTTAAGAAAGCGTCCCAACTCATCCCGGGCGCAGAAATGTAATGCGCGGGATCCAGGCTATAATGTTTCATGCAGGTCTTTCTATAATTTTCAAAGACGTCCGCCAACAAACATACATCTGCATTAAATAGGAGTCATGATAGTCTCCCATCGTTTTACAATCTAACTTTTGCCAAGCTCTTGAGCATGCTGGTAATCGGAGTCGCTGATGTCCTTTCCTCTAAGACTAGAAAAGAACGCGCCTTTAGGCGGAAGTGTATCTTCGTCAAACCTTTCCCAACTGTTCATGTATTCATAAGGGTAAACACCTTTCTAACAAGAGTTGAGTCAAAATATTTTTCCGTTATTGGGCAGGACTTTAAGGACATAGCCAGTGCTCTAATGAGCCCATCATGTGCTGCATAGAGTCGTAGAAAGACATGTTATTTAAAGTGAAACACATGTACTTTTCTGATGACTGTGCAATGCATGCTACCCTGAAGGCGCTGGTTACTGCTTGCATTATAAGGTGAGAGTCATAACCTCGCAAGTTGTGAAAGAATACAGGCAGCTTCCATGTCTTTGGATCAAACTTTAGTTGAAGATTGCATTTACTGTGCGCTGCCCCTCTAAACTTCCCACTAATGTGATCATGGTCTCTTACTGTGGGGTTTACACTCTTGGGCGTTAGCTCTAAACCGCAAATCCAACAATGCGTGGCTGAGTCATACTGTTGTCGGTCTTCAGGCGCCATTATGATTTCAGATAAGTTTAGATTATTAGAACAGGCGTTACGCACTTGCTGCATGCGTTTTAAGAATGTTTCTGCAGCATCTGGTCCTCTATATAATTCTGGCTCTGAATAAACGCCATCCGACCTAACAATAATGAAGGCAAATGAACAAATCTGATGATTACTCATTAAGACTGTTTTTCGTAGTTTTTGTGGTGCTGGCCCTTCATAAGGAACAATAAGCGACTCGAAGTCTGCGTAAACTACGTATGGAGAATTTTGCAGCCGTTTCCAGTTCTTAAAACTAACTTTAGATCCTGGAGGGGGCGTAGTTAGTTTTTTCTTACTTTTTACAGAACTTTTAAATGTTTTTTAGTTAAAGGCCGGCTTGGCGGTTGGAATTTTGTTAAACATTTTTACAGAATTCTTGTTTAGTTCGGTTTGAAGTATGGTAATAATCTGCTCATTGGCGTATCAATGTGAATGGGGCAGCCCTGGGCGAAAAATTGGGGAAAAGCCCCACATGACTTTTGGTGGTTCCCCTTTGTTGGACTGTTTTGGACATTTTAAATTTGGGGCACCAAATTTTTTTCCTATCCTGTGTTAATTAACATTAGGGTTTTTTTGTTCTTAAAAAATGACAATTTGGTCTACACAACAGGAAAGGATTTCCATTGAAGTTAAGTCTTTTGGGGGTATTCCGTTTTTTTATCACCCTTGCGTGTTCGGGACTGATGACCCTTGCAAGAACACACCACAAAAAAATTTTGTTGTCTGAATTTTTTTGTTTTAAACTGCTCTCTTTAAAACCAACTCTGGGGGTAGCGGAATGAAGCCTTCCTACAATCGGTCATATTGCCGTTTTAATCTAATCTCTAAGACTGCCCCTTAAAAAAACCAGAGCCTCTCTTTTGGGTTTTTTCGCGGCAGGTCAAACTGTGAAAGCAGTTGTCTGCCCAACCGGGTGTTAAGTCGTTATGAAAAAAGAATGTCTGCTGTTATTTGAGCCCCGCTTCTAGATTTTCTTTTTTATTGTTACATAGTCGATTAAAAACAGTAACTTTACTTTAACTGGCGGGTCTTTTGTTATTTTTGCCGGGAACTTGAGAAATCATGAACAACACTTGCTGTCCCCTTTGTTGGGTAAAAGACTTCTAATAAAATTCTTTTCAGTGCTCTTGAAAAACGCTCTTTCGGCTTTCCCTTAAAAAAATTCGTCTTGCCCTTTCATATTCTTGCCTGCTGTCTTTTTTTCTAAGCCAACATATTTTTTAAATTAAAAAAAAAAAATTTAAATCAGAATCTATAACGGTTTTTTGCGTTGGACTCAAAAACTAAAGTATAACCCCTTGGGTTGTTAATGTGATGTTTAGAAACGGGTTTAAGTTGTTTTTTTTTTTTAAGCTTCCTTTTTTATTGCTGGGGTTGGCTTTGAGAAAAATTTTGTCCTCCCCTTTTCTTTGAAGATAAAACTTTTGTCTTTTGAGTCATCAAAATCGGCCTGTAAACGATTAATTCTTTCCGTGATGTTTGGTCGTAGTGCTTTATTTTTTGTCAGTTTGAACGAAAAAGTTTAGCTGTTATTAGTTGAACCTTGCGTGTGCTTTTGGGTTTAGTTTTTAATTTTTTGTAGCGCCCTAAGCTAATGAACACGGGGACCGAGAGCAAAAGCCCAAAACCCCTAGAGGTAAAACGCGGGTTGCGCCTAGCCTGTTGTAAGAGCCCAAAACTCGTTCCTGTGATGGCACTTTAGTCGATGCCCAGTATTGACATATTTTAACAGCTTTAAAAGGCAGCAGAAACCTTCTTTTGGGGTTTTGCGTATTTTGAAAGGTCTTGCTCTGTACTTGCTGCTTTGTGTAAGTTGGTTTTAATTAAGGTTTTTTGTTGGGGGTTTCTATATCTCTTCTTTTGGCGGCGCGTAGGCACGTTTGGAAAAACCTGAACAGACATGTTTTTTAAAAAAAAATAATTTAGTTTGTATATCTTTTAATTGTTTTTTCATATTCGCTGCGCTCATATATTAAAAAAAAAATGTACATCCCCGGGGGGGGGGTTAGGGGCCCTTGTCGTGGTCGGAGGGTTTGCGGGGTCCAGTGATCCTTAGGCTCTGCGGGCGGGGGCTCAATATTGGAGTAGGTGTTTTTTTCATATGCTTCTGGGCCTGAGAGGTAAAAAGGTGTTTGGGCCTAAGGAAAAGGGTAAGGAGTTGATCCCCCTGGTAGGGTTTCCCCCATGTCAGGGGCTAAGGGTGGGATCCTGACAAAGAGTAACCGCTTTTCCTTTTTTTTGTTTTCGCCCCCTTATTTGGGCCCTTTTTACTTTTTTCCCCTTTCAAGTCTTTTTTTCCACACTCCTTTTCTCTCTGTGGTCCCTTTAAAGATCCCCCGCGTTTGCCGTGCGGGCGACTGTGGGGGGGGAAGAGATCTGGTGATTGAGGGGCAGCGCTCTCAACAATCACTTTGGCTCGGACCTTCTAGACAGGGGTACATTTTGGGCCCCGGGGTTAATCGGTCCCTTTTTGGGGGTTGGGGTCAAGCGGGCATTTTCCCCGGGGCCAAGAAAACCCCTGCAGTGCTCAGCTCTCTGTTCCCGGGAGTTGGCAGTCGGGGGGATAGGGTTGGTTTTCGTTGTCGTATGTTCTCCGAACCCGGAAGGGGTCAAGAATTTGGTTTTCTTGGCCCGGGCCCCCTTTTTGGCTCCAAAGGGGGGTGGGGTTGGGAGGTGATCAAAATAAACTAAATATGACTTCTTTAAAAAAATACCCCCAAAAGGGAAAGGGGAAAGGCAGACCCCTTTTTTCAGGGGAATTAAAAAGGACAGTGATTTGACGGGAGGGAAAAGACAGGGGACGGTTTCGGGGTTCCTGGCCGTGGGGAAGGGCAGGCAGGAAAGCCCCCTTTCAGTCTACCCCCTTTTGCTGCCCAAAGGGGTTTTTCCATGGTTAGGGTGAACCTAGGTCCTTTTAAAACGGTTGAGAAGGGTTTTTTTTTCTTCAATGTCGTCAAGAAAGCAACCCCGAACAGGCAAAAGGGCCCCCGCTTGTGGATAGGGAGATGGGTGATCCCTTAAGAAATTAAAAATTACCCAAAAGGGTTTTTTGATGCAGAGTTGGCAGGTGTTTCAGAGGCGGAAAAAAAAACGGAGCTGGCGTCCCGGGGTTTGTGACGGAGGGGCAGGGTGACGGTAATAAAAAAAAAAGGGTTCAGAGGAGTGGCACCAACACCCCTTTCTGACTTCTGAAACCCTGTGCTGCCTCCGGTCTCGGGTTGGTTACCAAAATGTTATGTTCGCTCTATGTCCCGTCCCTTGAGGTGCTTCAGGTGCCAAAAAGTTTGGCCATGTCGGGCCCGCTTTTTGGGAAGAGGATGGGGGTGTTTGCTGAAAGGAACCCCATGAGGGGCGTGTAAAAGATCCGGATTTTGTGCAAACGCGGTGGCGCCATCCCTCCCTTCAAAAAACTGCCCTCTTTGGATTCGGGAACCCGAATTCAAGGACTAAAGACTAAAAAAAAAATTTCTTTTTTGAGGCCGAAAGAGGTTGGGGGCGTCGACGCCGGAAGCCTTTTCCCTTGTTCGGTGAAAGGAAATTTTCCCACAGTTTCCATCGATCAGTTGTGTCAGATGATGACTTGTTTTCAAAAGGACACTGCAAGTCAAACTGTCAACTCGGGTGGAAGCAGGTCCCCCACCCTAAACCCCAAAAAAGATTGCCCCTGGTGGGGGAAAAAAAATCCGCCACCCTCAGATCCCCAGGTCAAACATCTGCTGTGGGCAGATTAAAAAACCCAGCAGTTCCCCCGAACTCTTTTTCCAGTCCCCCGTGGGAAGGGGTTTCCCCCCAGTGTGGAGTGTGGAGAAAAAGGAAAAACTCCCCATCTCCAAACCCAGCCCTCCACCTTCTCCAAACCCCAGGCCTTTGCACCCGGGAAAGTCTGCCGCGGTCCAAAACCCCAACACTCCAGTTAAACTAAATAAAAAATTCTCTCCATTGGACGCAGCGTTGAGGAGGAGATGCCTGATCTTTTCCCCTTTTCCCCTCTCACCATGGTATACCAACTCCGGGGAATATCGTGGATTAAATTCCAACTTTTAGGAGCTGAGCTTCTGGTCAGTCTATAAAACCTTCCCTCGTGGCTTTCAAGAAACTCAAATTCAAAGCCAGAAGACCTTTACTCTTTTTGGCTTTATTTCTTTCGAAAACCCGCACAACCATCCACGTTGGGATGTGGGCGGTGTTGCCCTTCTCCCACACAAACCCCTTGTTGTATAGTCCCGTCACTCTGTCTCCCCCCTTCAGGTGTAGCTTCGAGGTCACTCCACAAGACTGTGACAATCTGTTCTCTTTATCCTTTTCCCCCGTCCCCGGTATGTGTCAGGACCTTGTCGTCTGTGAGGAACTCCCTCCCTTTTTTGTGTTGGGGCTTTTTCGGTAAACCCTTTTGGGGTACCCCGGTTCGTATCCCGGGTTGTGATTGAGGATGTCCCTTTGGATTTGGATTTGTGTTGTCTGAACGCGGATCTGCAACTTCCCCCATTCTTCCCCAGGTTTCATTTCGTGTTTGATTTGTCGGTTTGTGCCCCCGCTGGTCTGGATTGGGGGTCTGCCTGACGATTGCACGGAATTTACCATTTCCCCGTCCCTTTCCCTGTAATAATGAACACGTCTCTGTCTCTCAGCATTTAAAATTTTAAAAAAGCAAATGGGATCTTTTGCAGCCACTGTTTTAAGGAGTTCCCGGACATGATTTTTTAGAGTCCCGCCCAGTGAAACATGACTACACTTGATTAAATGTGCTAAAAACCCGTATTCCGTGTTTCCAATAAAATTCAAATCCCCAAAAAAACCCCGGTTCGATTCAGAATGCCCAAAAACTTTCCCCAAAATTAGAAAAAAGGGTCAGCGGGGTATACCAAAGACCTTTGGGGGGCCCCCGTCGGCCCCTCAAAAATCCGTGCCAAAACGAGGACACACTTTTAAAATCAGTAAACGTCGGTCCCCGGAGGTTTGTCAGGTGCTCAAAAAATTTAAGAAAAAAGTGGGAACATCATTAAAAAATCAAAGGGAAGAACACCTGTCCCTGTGAACCATCTAAGTTTTCGGTTTTTTAAAAAAGAGAGAAAGCAGTTTTAATCTGCTTGCTTCTACCCTTTAAAAAGAATTCCTCCTCTTCTAAAAAAATCAGTCACTTTTGTCAAAACAAAACCCTAAAAGAAAAAAACACCCTGCAACTTTTATCGACAACATGGAAGGGGTACAATCTTCCTTTCACATTAAACGAGCTGAAACTGCCTTACTCTCTTGCCGTTCCCCCTCCAGGTTAGATGAAATTATTAAAAATGTGAAACATCTTCCGAAAAAGGTCTGAAATAGCTACAAGTTATAAACCCTGTGTGGCTTAGGTTGCTTTCCCCCCTCTTGGGGAAAGCCCTCATTATTCCCCTCCCAAACCCGGGAAAGATCTTTCTAATCCATTAAATACCCGCCATAGTTTGACCCGCGGTCTTTAATTGATGGGAAAAAATGGTCAATGCTAGGCTCTGTGGAAACCGAAACCCATGGCCCTTTTTGGGGAAAGAACAGTGTGGTTTCCCCAAACATCGTAGTACAGTTGACATTTGATTCGTCTGGAATCTAATTGGAAGCTTTTTTAAAAGACAGCAGCAGTGGCAATTTTTTTCGACTTTAGAAGGCCTACGATACAACCTGGAAGTCGGGGTACTTTATGCTCCACGTTGGTTTTCGAGGTCATCTTCCCTTTTTATTCAAAAATTTTTTTGGCCCGAAGAGTTTCGGTGGGTTGGACCCTCTCTCTGATGTCCACGAGCGGAGTTGGGTGTTTCCCAGGGGGCATACTGTCTCCCGCCCTTTTAGTTTAAAATCAACAACATGTGAAATCAGTTCAGCAGGGTTCAGATGCTCATTGTTTGTGGTGATTTCGCTGTTTTACGCAACTGGAGCCTGTACCCGAGTGTCCGCGCAGGTCCCGCTTTGCGTAGAAAAATCTCGGGGGCGGAGAAAAAAAGGTTTCCCTTTTTGCTACAAAAACCAGTGTATTTACTTCCATAATTTTTGTCAGTTTTTTAGATCGGAAATTAAGTAGGGAAATTCCCCCCTTCCAGTGTTAAAGGGCCCCAAAATTTTTGGGGCATTTTTGACCAAAAAATTAATTTCTCAGCCCTATTAAAAACCCAAAATGCGTGCCAAAAGGCATGAAAATTTTTGGGGGCGTAGCACACAGACTGGGGCGTGATAAAAAAAACTTTGTTGCACCTCTACAGAGCCCTGGTCCGTTCCAAACTGGATACGGTTTTGCTTGTCGGCCCCGTATTTACCCCAAACTCTTGGACCCCATCCCCCCTCAAGGGGTCGTCTCTGTCTTGGAGCGTTTCCCCACCCCCCCTTTTACAGCCCGTACGCAGAGGCAGGTGAACCCTTTACTGTGCAACCCCAGGCTGAAATTCTTTGAATTATTAATCCGATGTTCTCAGAACCCCAGATCCTGCCTATGACTGTGTTTTTGACCCCCCTTTCCCAAAAAAGTTTGAAAAAACCCAATGTATTTCGCCCTTTGGGCTTCGTATGCAGCCCACGTCGGGAATGCAGGTATAGACCCGGGAGTAGTTTGTTTTTTCCCAAATTCCGGATCAACCCCATGGGCCTTTTTCACACCAGAGATTCGTTTTTATCTCGCAGTTTCCGTAAGGAGTCTACCAGTCTCTGGGTACAAGGCTTTGTAGCCCCGGCTCATTTTCCCAAAATTCCCCTCCTATCAAAAAATTTTCACTGACGGTTCCAAGTTGGGTGGGGTGGCCTGTGCACCCCACTGCCTGGGGCCCTTTCTCAGATATTGTTTTGGAAATATCCTTCAGAGTTGTCTATTCTGCTGAAATTATGCTTAGCTGGCTTGGAAAAAAATTCCCATTCTTGGGAGGGATTTCTGGTTCTGCGGTTCGCTTTTAGCTTTGGAGGCCATAGCGGCTGCAACCCTTTAGCATCCCGAACTTTTACTTTTTTTTTGAACTTTTAGCAAATTGAAAGGGGACGGTTCCAAAATTATCTTGCTTGGGTTCCGGCCTTTTGGCATCGGCGGGGGGAACGAAATGGTTTATCGTTTGCCCGAAAGCCACAAAGGGGAACCCGTCCAACTTTATCCCCGCTGAGGGGGAAACCCAAAATTAACGATTTGTGAGAGACTTGGCGGGGATTGGAACACCAGAGTAAAAAATCTTTTGACCGTCCAAACCTTTAAAGACTTCCCCCCATCTAGTGGGTGGTCTAAAGAGGGGGAAAAAGGTTTTGGCCGGGCACACCCGGGCCCTTGTATTTTACCCATTCTTACCTTTTAAAAAGGGGAAGAAGCTGTGGTGCATTCCATGTCATGCACCATACAAAGAAAAATGTTCTTTTAGAGTGTTGGGGCTTGCACGAGTGAGACAAAAATTTTACAGCGGAAGGCCTGAAGATCCCGTTCAGGGATGTCCCCCCCTGACGTGTCCTTGGGTTTTTGAAGGGAAAATTTAAAATTTTTATTGATTTGAGATTTTACGGAGGAAGGATTTTTAACAAAGTTTTTGGTTGGTGACTGTATTTTCGGATGGTGAAAGGTTTTTTTTTTTTTTTTTTTTTTTTTTTTTTTTTTTTTTTTTTTTTTAATGACTGGTGAGTTGATTTTAACGTGGTGACAGCCCTGATGTGGCCCTCTGCGGTCGGCTGGGTATAAGCAAATTATCTATCAAATGTACATTAAGTGGTTTATCGGCTTCTTCTTCTTTATCAATTTGAATGTTTATTACGTCTCTCACAGTTCTCCCGCTTCCATGTAACTGATTATCCTCCGTTGACCTTAGGTCAATCCATAAACCGTATTTTGTTGTTAAATAATCATCAAGTCTTACACTGTGAAGGTGTAGATCTTTAGACACAAGGTCAACTGTTGGATTTCTACACTCCCACCTCCAAACAGTTTTCTTATTTCATCAAATGCTGATAAGGTTTAAGCCCGCTAGCATAGATTTGGTTAGGACTGCCTCAATCGAACATTGTACTTTCGTTATTTTTGGATTAAAAAACTTTTCACTTCCTCTTTTGAATGGTTCTTCATCTTCACACAGCAATAAATACCTTTAAGCGATCTTGCTGAGACGCTAAAACTAAAATTCCATATAGTGTCTGCCCTGCTTCTAGGATATGTTGTATGATGAATCACTCTTTCGTAATATATTACTAATTCTGACTCATATTGGTGCCCAATCAGCCTTGCTAAATTAGAGTTGCTAACAACGTCAAACTCTAACGAGATGTCAGAAATGCTGTACTTTGCTTCGGCGTCTGTTGATTTGATAACACGTTTGTATTCATTAAAAGTTAGTTCATATGACAATCTGTCTTTTTATGCTCCTTGAAAGTATGGCGCATGCGCTTTTAACAACTCAAAATCTGGGGGAATGGAAAAGCGTTTTCCTACGCATAATTTTTACACTAAAGCCTTTTTGCTGTTTTTTAGCCCCTGAGGCGAGTTCGCGCCTACTAAGTTTAGTGCTTTTTCATTGCCGTTTCCCTTAAACGCAAGATTTCCCTTTCATTGCGGTTAGCCTAGATCAGAATAGGTTAAAAAATATGTCTGCATGTTTAAAGAAAATATTTCTTGCCCCCAAGTTTTACAGAAATTTTCTTAACGTTTTCCCCGCCCCAGATTCTGTACAAGCCGTTTGGGCTGTTGTTGAATCGAGTATATTTGAAAGTAAGACGCCAGAGCCGGGGCACAATCAGCCTGCTCCAGGCTGGAAAATTTTACAGTAAAATTTTGTCGCATCAATAGTAGATGGATTTTTTGGAACAGAAATATCCGCTTTTTTCCCCTTCACCCAAAGGGTCTTTCATTTTTCTATGCGGGTTAAAAATCGGCCATATGTTTGCTGCGCCTTTTTTTATAAAGCAAAATAAAAAGTTAATTATTTAAAAACATGGCAAAAATTGAAGGTGAAGAAGATTATGATGTTTTTGACCTGGAGACGACTGATGAAATGATCCCTTTGAAACAACACGCTAAAACGCTCTAAATGGGGCATAAATTAAAACAAAAGAAGGTTAAATCATTTTACGAAAGTTTAGGCCAAAAACCCACCCGAATTTTATAGCCCCAAATTTTTTTGAATTAAAAATAACATTTTTTTTTGTGAAAAACGACCGAGGAGACTTGTTCAGCTTACAACTAAAAAAGACCCAAAGTTTTTAGGTGGGTTCAATTAAAAATAGACTCATGTGAAAGACCAAAATCGCCTTGGTTTTGTTGCCCCAAAATTAAGGCGGAGGCACTTTTAAACTTAAAAACACAAAAAGAACTCCCGACAGAAAACCCAAAATGCAAAACATGGAACTTAAAGTTTTAAACAATCCCAGGGGAATAATAAATCAATAGAAGCAGAAACCATTTTCAAAAGAAACAGCGTTAAAAACAATTAATGTTCCCCATTGCCTATGCGAGAATTTTACCCCTTGATCGTATTTTAAAAACCCATAAGGGGAAATTTAAAAAAAATTTAGCAAAACTAGGGAACTGATGGGCTAAAAAAGAGAAAAAAAAAAACCGTTGAGGCTGAGACGCCAACAAGGGCCGATTTTAAAAGAAGAAAAACCCAAAGACTAAAAGTCTTGACAAGAGAGACAGCAAGACTAAAGTGACGACTCTAACCGAGCCTTTACGAACTAAAGTGATAGAAAAAGAGAAACATCGAAAAAATTTATATAAAAACGCAACCAGCAGAACGAAAAAAAACTTGTTTAGAGAGCGGGGTCACTTTGGGAAAACGTTATAACACCCCTTGGGTTTTGCAATAAGTACATGGGATGGCTATTACAGGCGGCGGGGTCAAAGTTCATTACCTCCGCCGCCATCGCCCCCCGCCGAAAATCAGGGGTAAAAAAACAGCTTGATCATTTTTGCGAATTTATTAAAAAAATTGCGGGTAAAGCTATAGACTCTTTACCACATATTGGGGGGGCATTGTGCTGGTTTTTGTTACTGAAAGCAAATAGTTGGCTTTATGGCCGAGCACTTATGGACATTGTTCTTGTAATAGTTGGGTTACATTTAGTAAAAAAAGCCCAAAATCCTATGCCAGTTAATCCAAGAACAACGCTGTCTTTTCATTTTCATTTCATCGCGAACAGAGTCCGCGAGTTTTGCTGATCTTCAAGATTTTTGGGGGGTTTGGACTTGGGGGGATTGGATGACTTAATTTTGGTGTTTTTTTTATTGTTTGTTATTAATGGCTCAAAATTTTATGTTTTTTTTTCCCAACCTTTGTTTTTTCCCTGCAAAAAATTTCATTATTAAGTTATTATTGTCCCTATCGGGAGCTGAGGTCAGAAGGCGCATGTAAAAAAATGCCAACAGCAAAGTCTACTTTCGATCTTGCGTTTGTAAAAAATTTTGGTCCCTTTGAATGCGAAGGTAAATCAACTGTAAATTATGGCGCCCTCTAAATTGCTAAGTATTGTTTTTGTGCGTCAAAGCCATAAAAGGATCTTTTATTTTCGATCTTGTCTGTGTTTGTAACCTAGCAAACACCAACGTAATGCGAAAGGTCGTTTATTCGTTCTATTCCCGCCTAGTTAGGCCCTTAGAAGTGCAAGAAAAATTTTTGTCCAATGCTGTTTTAGCCTTGCTCTTGGCCCCGAGGTGAACATTGTGCCTGAGAGAAAGATGTGAAAGGGGGGATTCCGCATATTTACTTTCTGTGCACGCCCCAATAATAAGGGGTGCCAAAGCCATGATTAAGACAATTTTTGTCAAAAATTTGTTTTGATGAAAATTTGAATTCTTTTACAGATTTTTTTCAAAAGCCTCATGTCTATTCGGTTGTAAATGTTTAAAAAGGGTTTTGTTTTGGGGGGTAAGGGGCGCTTGCAGTTCTCAAAATCGTCAAGGTGTAATAGAAATAAATCTGTACACTACCTCCCAAAGGATCGGAGTTTTTGATGATCAGATACGACACTCCACACCCAGTTTTTCCCCCAAAAAACACAGCAAAGTTTAACGGGTTCGATAAAACTGCATCGGATGACTAAACCACACTTTTGCGATGTAGTCTTTTTTAATGGGGGGGTTTAAAAACTTTTAAATAGTATTACCTTTTTATGAAAGGTGCCCAGTCCTGGGTCCAGAAATGTCAAGGTGTCAGTTGTTAATTTTAAATTGAGGCGGCCCAACAGAATATTTTGATCAGAAAATTTGAATGCATTTTTTTTTAATTTTTTTTAAAAAATTTTTGTAACAAAAACAATCAAGACCGCCCTTCGTTTTAGAACATCTATTAATAACGAATGGGGAAACCAGAACGTCGCGCTCCATAAAATATTCTACAAATCGTAGGTTTTTAATATAAGCAAACCCAAAGGGGGAAATAAAAAGTTTAAAAAAAGTTAATAATAGGGGAACATTAGTTAGCCATTTAAACCATCCCTGATGGTTATTCGGTTTGCTCGCAAAAGAACAATGAGTAACTTCGACTTTGCTCTCAAACTTAACAATGCAAATTTGACAACAATGTTGACTTTAAAAACCTAAAAAAGAAAAAGTAGGTTATTTTTTTAAAGAGGAGCTAAAATTTAGGTTTTGCAATGACAATGGGGGACATTCATAGTTTTAGATTTTTGCGCCAGAAAAAAACTCTTATGGGGGAGAAAATCCGCTCGATCTTGCATTACATTCATTTCTCTATTTTATTTGGATGAGCAAAACACGATGAAAACTTTTTGAGGAAAGGGCCCCTACTGTTTAAGAGCTCTGCCGTCAGGGAAAGCTGCATATTGCATATTAAATTATACAATTCCCTAATTTTCAGTTTAAAAGATTAGTTTGTGGAGGGTCGGGCATTAAAATAAAAATCAAAGACAAAATGGGGGGAAAATCGTAAAAAAGTGTAACCGCACATTGTTTTTGGAAATAAAATAAAAAACTGTTACAAAAAAATGTCGCGTGGGGGCCCGAAAAATAGGGGGTTTTCATTAGCGCCGTAAGGGTATAACTTTAGAAATTAAAAACCTTGCAGACTTTTCGGACTTTGAACGAACGGGAGATAGGCGCTTTTTATGGTTTTTGAGTACACAAAGAGGTGATTAAAACGCAAAGAGGTTGGTGACAGCAAAAAGTTTCCTAAACGAACAACTGCGCAACAGAGGCAAATAAGTTTGGGCCCGTATGAATATAAAATGTTCGAAAACCACCCCCAAATGGCACTTAGAACCATATTTTGAATGGGAAATAAAAATTTTAATTCATAACCCCTTTTCTATTTTGGGCCGCAAAAAAGTTTAGAAAAGCTTCAACTCTGGCCCCTTTTCATTTAAGTTTAGGGCCCGGAAAAAACAATAGTCGGAAAAAAATTGAAATAACGCCGATGGGGAAAAAAAGACACCCCCACAGAAAAAAACGTTTAAAAAAAACTTTTACAAAAATTTCAGTCTTTCCCGCAGAAAATTAGGGAAAAACGTTCACAAGAATTTGAAATTTTTTGTCTTTAAAAAAATGTGGGAGGGAGGGGTTGTGGGCGTTAGTGACGTCCTTATAAAAGGGAAATTTTATTTGCGGCAAAAAAAGACTTAAAAAGCCTTAATTTTTCCACGTCGTTTTTCACAATGGTGAGGATATTTAAAATCATAAAAACAAGCAACAAAATCAAAGTTCTTAAATGAAACAATTTACAGAACTGAATTGGATTAATTTTCACATTTTGCCTCAGGGTTTTTATACTGAACAATTTTGACGGGAAATATGAAAAAAAAATAAATGGATTAGATTTAAATTCTGTTTTAAAATTGGGCATTTAAACTTTATGACAAAAAATCCTCTTGCTCATTTATTTGTGGGGAGAGGGGGGTGGAAAAACAATATTTTTCCTCGACCTGTTTCAAACATTTAACGTTATAAATTTTTAAACATATTTTTGGTTTTCTGTCCCCAAAACTTAAATGGGAAAAAAGATATCAAAGAAGGTTTTAGGGCAGATGATGACATATATTTAGTTAATCCTAGCAAAAACTGAGTGGGGTTTTAGAACAGTTTTATAGATGTTTGAAAGGGAAAGCAAACACATTTATTATGATTATGTTCGGCAGAAAGGACATGTTAAAAAAAAGAAACACTTTTTCGAAACTCTTTTTGCGGAAGACATGCTGGGAAATGTATGGTTTTATGCCAGAAATATAACCGGTTTTAAAAAAAACTTTTGAGAAAAGTTAAAAAACTGTAGTTTTTTTCACATGAAGACAGGACTCATTTGAAGAATGTTTGCGCGAAAATGAGTATTGAAAAATGACCAGGAAAAAAAATAGGATTAAACAAAAACTGAAAACTAAAAGTTTAGTAAATTAGTATTTAAAAAAGATAACCCGCACAGTATGTTTGTTTGTAGATAACGTTATTTTTTGGTTTTTGACGTCTTACTTGTCAGAGAACCCGTAAAATGCTGATCTAGGGACTTTTGCCCGAAAACTCGGTGGGGACAAGTGGGTAGAGTCGGCATTTACTGTTCCTCAAGGATATTTTTGCAAAAATGAGCATAGAGTACGCTCTGTCATGCGTCCCAGACCTGAATGGCAACCCGTACATCGTCTTCATAACCTCACCCATCGGCTTGAAAAATTTAAAAAAAAAAAAAAAACTTTCAAATTTTAACATTTCATACCCAGCCTCATGAGGACCCGCTTTGATCTCCCACCCACCTATGCCCAGGTGAATTCTGTGGGGTCACCGGTGTCGGCAAGGGGATGGGGGTCGTCATCAACGGGAAAAGTGGTCCCGCAGAGGAAAGCCCTTTACATACTGTGCGACCAAACGGGTGCGTTTGTAAGTGAAGTGCTTTTTGTTCAGGTTGGGCAGAAAGGGGCCCCTCTCCGGAGGGAGAGCTCACTCACGCCGGCTCCCCCGACTAAACAATTTTTGTCGTCAGAGGGGGGTTAGTAGGGGCCCTGTGTATGTTAATCAGAACAGGCCCCCACTGAACACCACGAAATGACTCGGGGAGCAATGCGTTTCTCCCCCGGGGGGTTTTCTCTTGACGACTTTACATTGACGTCCCGTGGTTGCCGGGCCGGGGTCGGGGGGTGCCGACCCGGGGTGGGATGTCGAGAGGGCGGAATGGCGGGGGTTTTGGGGGCATGCCTCTGAGGGGGTGTAGAGGTTGAGCAGCAAAAAAAAAAAAAAAAAAAAAGGCACCACTGAACACGGCCGGGTGACTAGGGACAGGGAGTGTCTCCTCTGGGGGGTTTCCCCATGCAAATTAAAATTGACTCTCCCTTTGGGCATTTTCATTGCCAGGGGTGTGGGGGGACAAGCTAGGCTTTTGGCGCGACACCGGAGCCGGGAAATTTGCAGGTAGATGCAGGGCCCGGGGGTTACACAAAAAATAGATGAAAATCAAAATTTTTTTTTTTTTTAAGCGAAAAAAAACAAAATGTGTATAGAATGAAGTCCCCCAATCAGGAGGTGTTATTGGGGGCGACATTGGGTGTTCACCCGTGGGTTTCATACTATTGTTGATTCTTTATTACTGATACGAGTGATTGTTTGACAGGCGAGGGGGGCGGCCCCAGAGGAAAAACAATGGAGGGGGATTTCCACAACCTGAAGCAGCGGAGGAAACGGCCAAAGGGCCCGGTGACAGTTAAAAACAGTTGTATGATAGAAAGGGAGATAAGAAGAAAAAAAAAAAAATTAGTAAAATAAAAGGGGAAATTTCAGTGTGACAAATCCATTTGGGTCAAGGCGTTTATAAAAAAGCATGGAATGTGTAACCTTTTACAGCATTTGTTAAACACTTTTCCCTTGGGGGCACAAACCAACACCACACCACCACACACACACACACACACACACACACACACACACACCAACAAATGCAGCAAGCCACACACACAAATGCATGCCACCATCATGCAAGCACACACATGCACACACCACACAACACACACACCACACAACAACACACCACACCACCACACACCATACATACACACACACTGCACACACACACACACACACACACACACACGCACACACACCTACCTATACATACACACACATACACACCCCACACACACACACAACACACACAACACACACACACACACACACACACACACACACACACACTCAAATCACACAGGCAGGCGCATGTGCCACACACACACACAGGGACACCTGTCAGCATGGTGACATGATTACCAAAGTAACACCAGCAGACAGAGTAGTGAGGAATATAGTCATTGCCCTTGGTGTCCTGGCACAGCACCGACATTGCCCTTGGTGTCCTGGCACAGCACCGACATTGCCCTTGGTGTCCTGGCACAGCACCGACATTGCCCTTGGTGTCCTGGCACAGCACCGACATTGCCCTTGGTGTCCTGGCACAGCACTGACATTGCCCTTGGTGTCCTGGCACAGCACCGACATTGCCCTTGGTGTCCTGGCACAGCACCGACATTGCCCTTGGTGTCCTGGCACAGCACCGAACCATTGCCCTTGATGTCCCTGGCACAGCACCGACATTGCCCTTGGTGTCCTGGCACAGCACTGACATTGCCCTTGGTGTCCTGGCACAGCACTGACATTGCCTTGGTGTCCTGGCACAGCACCGACATTGCCCTTGGTGTCCTGGCACAGCACCGACATTGCCCTTGTGTCCTGACAGCACGACATTCCCTTGGTGTCCTGCACAGCACCGACATTGCCCTTGGTGTCCTGGCACAGCACCGACATTGCCCTTGGTGTCCTGGCACAGCACCGACATTGCCCTTGGTGTCCTGGCACAGCACCGACATTGCCCTTGGTGTCCTGGCACAGCACTGACATTGCCCTTGGTGTCCTGGCACAGCACCGACATTGCCCTTGGTGTCCTGGCACAGCACCGACATTGCCCTTGGTGTCCTGGCACAGCACCGACATTGCCCTTGGTGTCCTGGCACAGCACTGACATTGCCCTTGTGTCCTGGCACAGCACTGACATTGCCCTTGGTGTCCTGGCACAGCACCGACATTGCCCTTGGTGTCCTGGCACAGCACCGACATTGCCCTTGGTGTCCTGGCACAGCACTGACATTGCCCTTGGTGTCCTGGCACAGCACCGACATTGCCCTTGGTGTCCTGGCACAGCACCGACATTGCCCTTGGTGTCCTGGCACAGCACCGACATTGCCCTTGGTGTCCTGGCACAGCACCGACATTGCCCTTGGTGTCCTGGCACAGCACTGACATTGCCCTTGGTGTCCTGGCACAGCACTGACATTGCCCTTGGTGTCCTGGCACAGCACCGACATTGCCCTTGGTGTCCTGGCACAGCACTGACATTGCCTTGGTGTCCTGGCACAGCACTGACATTGCCCTTGGTGTCCTGGCACAGCACCGACATTGCCCTTGGTGTCCTGGCACAGCACTGACATTGCCCTTGGTGTCCTGGCACAGCACCGACATTGCCCTTGGTGTCCTGGCACAGCACCGACATTGCCCTTGGTGTCCTGGCACAGCACCGACATTGCCCTTGGTGTCCTGGCACAGCACCGACATTGCCCTTGGTGTCCTGGCACAGCACCGACATTGCCCTTGGTGTCCTGGCACAGCACTGACATTGCCCTTGGTGTCCTGGCACAGCACCGACATTGCCCTTGGTGTCCTGGCACAGCACCGACATTGCCCTTGGTGTCCTGGCACAGCACTGACATTGCCCTTGGTGTCCTGGCACAGCACCGACATTGCCCTTGGTGTCCTGGCACAGCACTGACATTGCCCTTGGTGTCCTGGCACAGCACTGACATTGCCCTTGGTGTCCTGGCACAGCACTGACATTGCCCTTGGTGTCCTGGCACAGCACTGACAGAAAACAGAAAACTGATGTTTCTAACTGGAGTTTGAAAAAAGGAAATGTTGCAAAATGTCCGAGAGAGTCTGGCAGGGAATCGCAGTTTTCTGGGGGCTGGGCAAAATGTTGTTTTGGGGTTTGTTTGTGTTTTTTTTGCACTATGTGGCAGGAGCTATGCTTTTTGTGTAGCATGCTACCATTTCACTGACATTAAGAGAAAAAAAAATTACTTCACAGGCTTAGCGGCTTCAACAGAATTGAGACAACATAGTGCTTCTGACTGTAGCCTTGTTCTGTCCAAAAAAAATGGCTAAGTTCAGAAAGGATTGGAAGAAAAACCTGAAGGAATGTCGCCAAGTCAATCGTGTTTTGTTGCCTTATCAGTTGGTTTCATCACAGGCCATTTGTTGTTGTTGTTGTTTTTTTTTAGTTCATCAAGTCAAAATTACACTGTAACTGGCAAATCTTCATACTCCGCCATCTTGTTTTGTGCGACGCGAAGCGCGCGGAAAGCGCTGTTGCGTCTGACGTTTTGCATGGCATGTGAGATTGCGAGTGCAATGCTGAAATTTGGCATGCCGCACTTAGAAAGTCGAAACGCTACACTTGGTGCTCTCGAGGCCTCGGCAGACGTTGTGGCTGGCGTTGTTTTTTTTGTCGGCGTTACTCCCTGGGAACGGACTAGGGCAGTCACCGTGTGTCGCTGCCTCATGAAGCAAGTTCAAGCTCCTTGAATATGCTTTGCACCCGTGGGGCAGCCACTGGCTCTTTCTGTGCAGACTGTAGCCCTTCTGTGTGGAAGTTCTGGGCTAGCCGACGTCATAGTTTCAGTGGCTGTCTTGTGCTGCGTGTCGTCTTTCTTTGCTCCCAGTCTGCTGTTTCCCTCTCTGTCCCCTGTGGCCTGTCCTCCTGTCGTCGTTCCAGCACGGGCTTCACTGTTTTTTCTCACCGGTCACAGTGTATAGCATGCCGGCTTGTTTGGTCATAGCCTGGGGACTAGGCAGTGAGATGATGATGATCTTGACAGTCGTGATATTAACAGTTAGTATCTACAGAAATGGTTTTTAACATTGTTGATGATGATGATGATCACAGTAGCCGTGTCACAGGAGTATATATATTTTGCGTGTGTGTGTGTGTGTGTGTGTGTGTGTGTGTATGTGTGTGTGTGTGTGTGTGTGTGTGTGTGTGTGTGTGTGAGAGAGAGAGAGAGATGTATAAGATTGTCATGATGATGACATCAAGAATACCCTCAGCGAAAACAGTCTTGCATCGTTGATAATAGGACAACAATGATGGCAGTATCTATCTGAGACATTAATGATGATGATGATGATGATGATGATGATGATGATGATGATGATGATGATGACGACAATAATGATGGCAATATCAACGACCTGGATGGCAGTCGCAGGACATTGATAACGATAACGACAATGAGTGTGTTATGTTCTTAGTGTCACTTGTACAGAACAACACTGGCAAGAAGAGCAGAAGATTTGATTGTCAGGTTTATTCCACTACGATTGGAGTCTGCTGAGGGAAGGCAGTGCTAGGCTTGAAGGAGGGAACGCCAAGTGGAGATTCAGAAGGAACCTGCTTAGTTTTGTCTGGAACAGGGCCTGGGAACTACAGGTGCTTGACTCGATTCTTTCTTGGGATACATTTATCGTTCAAATGCATTACAGAGAGCAGTATGCTGGACACATTTGACACTGACATTGTACTAATGATGACGATGATGTCCGCAGAAACAAAGTGCTGGCCGGAGAGGTGAAATCCCTCAAACAGCAAATGCAGACACTGCTCCAGAAGGGAAACAACGACGACGAGCTCATTGCTGCTTTGATGGTGAGTTATCTCCCCCACAGAAAATCAGCGGTGTTCCACATTCTAGAAAACGTGTGAAGGCACGACGCCTCCTGGCTTCAGATGTAAAGGGTTCTTGACCATCCTGAGGAAAAAAGCATTGGGTATGAAAAAAGCGATAAAAGCATGGTCTGTAACTCGAGTAAGTGGAAAGAAGAGTGAAAAGAAAGATAACTGTAAGATAAATCCCCTTTACTCTTACCCGTTCCCCATACTGTCTGGGATAAATTTCCTTCTCTTACAAATTTATTTACCTTTAAAATTATTCAAGTTTTTGAGCTGTTACCTTCCTGGTATTCACAGTGGCAGAACTCTGATTGCACTGGCAGTCTTCGGATGGCAATCCATATAAGGTCATCATCGGGCTTCTCACTAGAGGAGACGCTGCACGCCCCTGCAGAATCACATCAGCAGTGTTCAGGGGTGCCTGTTCTGTTCTAATGGTTACCTTTACCGACAGAGTCAGCTGAGGTGGGCGTTGACGGCTGACGGTCGACTGTAACTTCGCAAAAGCTGCAATGTCCCTGAAATGTCCCCCGCATGCGTTTCAGAAACAACAGAACCATCTCAAACAACTTCTCGACCAGACCACCAGCCAGAAGACGGACGCTCTGCGCCAGCGAGAAGAGGCCGCCAAGCAGCTTACCCAGAAGTCCCAGCAGGACACCAACCACGTCAACCAGCTGAAGGCCATCATCGCTGACAGGGAGGCCAAGGTCAAGGCCTTAGAAGAGCAACTGGAGCAGCTGAGGAATTCTCAGGTTTGTCAAGCTTGTTTTTTTGTTGTTTTTTTTTTTTTTTTTTTCCCAACCCATTTCTGAACACTTTCAACCCTGAGGCCTGAGCTTTCTTGAAGAAAATTCAGATAAAAACAGTGCATGTGATGAAAGGGCCACAACTCATTCATTTCAGTGCAAAATTCCACAAAACTTTTTTTGAAAACTGTGGTAAGAGTTCATAGCATATTTTGACGTAAGTTGATGTTATGTTGCCTCTGTAATTTTACAGCAGCTATATCGAGAAGGACAACGAAATAATTTTTTTGTTTTAGTTCTAAAATGATTAGATGTAAAATAAACATGTGATTTCACATAGGGTTACTTACCATTCTTCAACATCTTGAAAAAGAAACTGTAATTGTCAAAGGCTCCATAACACTGTAGCATTCTTGCTATCGAGAGCAAGTTCCATATTGTCTGCATTTAGGCCATAGAGGGGGACCAAAGCTGTTTTTCTTGACTGTACTCTGACCCGATATGACACTTTTAAATTCTGAAGCAGTGACTACACTCATTTATACTCAGAAGAAAGTTGTTCGAAGAAGATAAGCATGAAAACGCAGCCCTGGCGGTGAAAATTGTAGCACCTGCCGTATGGTTCAGATCACATTCACGGTTCCAGGTTAGCAGTCGGCTGGTGTGGCCATCTTGTTCTCATGAGTTGTCTGGATTGAGTCTAAAGAAAAGATTATACGAGAAGTGCTGAACTTGCCGGATGAGAAACTTTTGGACTCCTGTAGAAAAGAGTAAAACCGCTGATGCTTGCAGACCCAGACTGAATTACAAATGATTCTGACTTTGTGCGTTGAATTAGTATCAGTACAATTACTGTTCTCTAGAACTGTTGTTATGTCACCCAACCAACGGAGCCCCAATGGAAACTGTACAGGACCTTTAAAAATTGAAAAGACATAAACTCTCATAATACACTTGGCTTGCCTCATATGCTCCTCTCTCTCTCTCTCCCTCTCTCTCTCAGGGTTTTTCAAACCTTTTGTCCTCAAAATATAAATTGGTGTTATCATTGTGTCCTCTCTCTCTTTCTCTCTCTCTCTCTTAGGGTTTTCCTAACCTTTTGTCCTCAAAACGTAAATTGGTGTTATCACTATGTCTGATCTGTTGTTCATGTTCATTTTCGAAATTTCATTATTTGTTTTTTCTTTATCTTCCATCATGTTGTGCAAACTGTCTTGAATAAAGATGCTTTTTCTTTATCTTCCATCATGTTGTGCAAACTGTCTTGAACAAAGATGCTTTTTCGGGGGAAAAAAGAAAAAAAGGAAAGAGAAACCAGCTGGTGTGGCGAAGTGGTTAGTGTCGAAGACTCCCGCCTGGGAAGTCATGGGTTCAATACCCATCAGAGTCATGTGGGATTTTTCTGCCCCAACTGGCTCCTACCCAGAGTTGAGTTTGCTACGGGCTCAGTTGGGAAGACTGGGACCACACAGTCAAGTTTCATCCTGAAACAAGTGAGCTGAAATATTATTGATTTTCACTTAAGTCATGTCCAGAAAGGAGTGAGCTGAAACATTATTGATTATCCCTTCAGCCATGTCCTGAAAGGAGTGAGCTGAAAGTGAAATATAATTGATTATCTCCTCAGCGTTGTCCTGAAAGGAGTGAGCTGAAGTATTATTGATTATCATTTAAGTCATGTCCTGAAAGGAGTGAGCTGAAGATTTTAGTATTATTGATTATCATTTAAGTCATGTCCTGAAAGGAGTTTTCTTGGTCTTGGTGGATAGTCGATAGGGCCACACTGTGGCATAACATCGACGGAAGAACTTGGGGAGAGCGCGAAGAAGAAGAAAAAAAGGAAAAAAAAATCCTACATGTTTGGTGGCCTGGCCGGCCAGCGCATGTTCCGCGTGCACTGACATGATGCCAAGCCTCTGCAACAGTCGTGGATGAAGGGAAAAGGGAAGGAAGGGGGGTTGGGAGGTGTTTGTTTACTTTTCTTTGGGGGTCTGTTGGAGGAGGTTCTTGAATTCCTCCACAGTCCCTGCAGAAACAACCCTGTTGTCTATGTTGTTCCATTCCCTGATAGTTCATGGGGAAAAGCTGTTTTTGAAGACTAGTATTGCAGTACGCTGGATGTTGGAGCGAGCTGAAACATTATTGATTATCTCTGAAGGCCAGCTTCCATGGTGAAAAATCATGATTTTTCATTAATTTTGTGTTTTGGGTTCATTGTACTAATGAGTCCAAGAATCACCCAACTATCAGTCTGTGATGTTGTTATTTCAGTATGAATACTGGAAATATCAATTAAATGCATTTATTTCCACCTACCCTTACCTGTTTTTTGCAAACAATAACCTCATTAATCATGCAAAAACATAAAAATCGATAAAAACAAAAGCATAGAATTGACGAAAAACATTGTTTTAGAAACCAAATTGAAGCTCGTGACTAGCTCTTGGACCATGTCGACAGCTCGAAATACCTTGGCGTTGACATAAGAAGTGACCTCAACTGGAAAGACCACGTTACAAGTGTTGCTAACAAGGCCAACAACATGGTAGGCTTCCTGAAAAGAAACCTGAAGATCTCCAATAAAGCCACCAAAATTAATGCTTACCTAACACTGGTACGCCCTCATCTGGAGTATTGCTCATCAGTGTGGAGTCCATACAAAGCAGGCCAGAAGGAAAAGATCAAAATGGTGCAAAGAAGAGCAGCCCGATATGTATGCAACAAATATGACTGGACCAGCAGCGTAACAGCCATGCTGCAAGATCTGGAATGGGAACCCCTTGAAGCACGAAGAAACAGGCAGAGGCTAACCTTCATGTACAAGATCGTCAATGGCGCTGTGGACATACCTCCTGACAAATTCCTCAAGAAAGGATCTGCCAAAACCAGATCAAACCACAACCACAAATTTGCTCATCTGGGCACTTCCTCAGACCCATACCCATACAAGTAAAGCTTTTTCCCATCAACCATCCCAGCCTGGAACTCCCTGCCTGCAACAGCAGCAGAGGCTCCCTCCTTGGTATCAATCAAGAGGGAGCTGAACAAAATCCCAGCCTAGATCCCTATCCCAACTAGCAGAACAGTAAATGATGGGCAGGGTTGTGCCGGTCCAGGTCATGACCTGGGGGTCGCCACGATTACCGGGTAAGCCTCCCCAGATACTAATTAGGCTAGTAGAGTTCCCCCCCCCCCCCTTTTTTTTTTTTTCCTTTCTTTTTTTTTTCCCCCTCCCACAACACGCTGCCCCCGGAGCTGAACTCAGGGATATGCGGTTGGGATACTAAGGCGACTTTACAGCTCTTTAGCTATCTTTCTGTTGTCCCTATTAGCTCTTTTGTTTATTTTATCTTATGCCTCTGTGCACACAGGTCATTAATAGTCAACTATGACGGCTGACCTACAAATTTGAAGATCTGTTCGATCATTTAGAAGCCCCAAAACATGCATAAAACGATCTCTGATTGGTTGCCTGTAAAAAAGCCCCTAAGCAGAGAAGGGTTGTGAATCAGCCAATCAGAATGCGCGTGGCAAAATGACTTGCGCTTTGCCAGTTTCTTCTTCTTCTTCTTTCTGTAAGTGTCCGCCTTCATCAAGTTGAAGATTCTGACACTGTAGTAGTAGGGGGTTTCCGGATCAACAGTAGAACAAAAAGCTTATGTCAGAACAAAAAGTTTCATGTCAGCAGTTTTCCCATTCAACTGGAACTGCGTTTGCAAAGTTTTCATCTGACAAAATGGGCAAGAGAAAGGCACCTGCTTCATATAGGAGCAAAAAAAAGAAAGTTTAATGGTAATCAGTGGACTAAATCAGCTGAGGATCCAAAGGATATTCCTTCTACTTCAGCTGCAAGTTCAAGTGAGACTCGTGCACAGCACACCATAGGCCCAACTGTGCCTTTGCCTTCGACTTCGACACACGCGTCGTCTGCTACGGCGAGTGCTTCTTCTGTTCACCCAAGGGTTTTTTCATCTGCATCTGAAGTCATTTCCTGAAAGGAAATTGTTGATTATCTCTTAAGATATTTTCTGAAAAGAGTGAGCTGAATTATTATTGATTATCTCTTAAGTCGTGTCCTGAAAGGAGTGAGCTGAAATATCTCCCAAGTCATGTCCTGAAACTGAAAGAAGTGAGCTGAAACATTATTATCTCTTCAGCAGTGCCCTGAAAGAAGTGAGCTGAAAGGTAAGTCCAGAGTTTGCTGTCTGTGCAGCCCATGGAAGGGGAAGAAGCAGAATTGTGTTGTTGTAGCACAGACATAGG
>CM031627.1:34648106-34670606 GCA_018398815.1 Conus ventricosus | reverse complement strand
CTGCATACGCAGAAGAAGAAGAAGTTGAATGTTTGTAGAGGCCATAATTATGTCCCGCTGATCGGAGCTGAACTTTCCCTGAAGTTGGAGTATGGCTGCCTTCATGGTGGGATAAAAAAAAACACGGTCACACGTACAAAACTCCACTCCCTTTGTTGGGTAGATGGGATGAAGCCTTGCCTGTCTATACAGGGTGTGTCCGAAGGGGTATCAGCTTGCGTACACAGAGAGAAAGAAAGGAAAGGAGCTGAACCTTCCCAAGAAAGGCTTCGGTACCTGGCAAGTTTATTCTGCAAAGCCCTTCTGTATCAGAAACCCTGTCCA
Source organism: Conus ventricosus (assembly GCA_018398815.1). Taxonomy (NCBI): domain Eukaryota; kingdom Metazoa; phylum Mollusca; class Gastropoda; order Neogastropoda; family Conidae; genus Conus; species Conus ventricosus. The sequence continues at coordinate 34,670,282 of CM031627.1, read as the reverse complement.
CCCCCCCCCCCTGCCCCCCCCCCCCCTTCTTCCCAAGGATATCCATTGTCAGAAGTCTTTCTGTTGAAAATTCAGTTACTGAAGAAATACTGATGGATTCCAGTAAAGATTTTCCTAAGAGGTCTAAAAACATGTCACATATTCAACCAATTAGAAACTACACATCTGACTTTATGTCACATTGTAATATTGATATTACTGACATACCAGAATTTCCTGCGGTACCTACAATGCCTCCTTGGGAGCACCTAAATGCTTCTTTTGATTACAAATACACTTCGATAAAGAAAAGTGATAATGTAAATATTTTAACAACTGAAGTTCGTGAACATTTAGAAAACAGCTATCCAAATCATTTAAAAGTGTTTACAGATGGGTCTGTAATGGAATCCTCTGACTGTGGTTCTGGCTTTATTATACCAACTTTAAATGTCAGGAAATCATATTATTTAGGAAAGGGGTTTTCAATCTATACATCAGAATTATATGCAATACTGAAGGCTTTGACTTACATATGTGATACACCAATTGCTTTCTATAAAATTTTACTTTGTGTTGATTCCAAATCTGTTTTACAATCACTAGAGCGTTGGGACTGCAAAGCTAGAAAAGATTTGCTTTTTGAAATAAAACATCTACTGCATTGTGTCATAACTCTAGGCATAAGAACTGATTTTTGTTGGGTCCCATCTCACTGTGGTTTAAAGTGGAATGAAATAGCAGACAGTCTTGCAAAAGACGGAGCAAATAGAAATGCTGAAAATTTATTAAACAGTCCCTTAGATTTATCCGCTTGTGAATTAATCCAAATCATGGGAAAATATATACATAAGAAGAATTTAAGTGAAAAAATGTCTAGTTTACCATCGTGTCCCAGGCACATTGTCAGATTAATTCATAAGTTAAGGCTGAATACTTGGAACACTAAATATTCTCATGGTATTACTTGTGTCTGCAGAGAAAACATTTCTGTACATCATCTTTTATTTGAATGCTCAGTGTTGACCCCGCTCTATCAGGAGAAAGGTATTGAGACGACAAACTTTGGTAATGTTAGTACTGTCTTATATGGTTCCCATGTTGCTGAAATTGCCATTTCGCAGTCACCGGTTGCAAAATTTTTATAAAGATCAATACTAGGGTATTTCACTTATGTAAGCATGCACATATCAGATGTGGGTTGAAAGTACTCCCGTGGATGATAAATTAAGTGTGGAGTTTTTTGACGGTCTTTTTTTATTTTTATTTTTTTATTTTTAAATAAGTGTCTAATATCATCTGGCGATGAAAAGACATTAAATAAACCACTGAACTGAACTGAACTGAAGCTGTAAAACTGTCCATTTTCATCTGCATCACGCATGTTCTGGATGAATGCATTTGCGCTGTAACTGACGATGTTCCTTTCTCTTTTCTTTTCTTCTCATCACTTGTTCAGAGTGAACGCTGAGACGCAGAAGGTCAGTGAGCTGCAGTCAGAGCTGATGACGGTTCGACGACAAAATGTGGAGCTGGAGAAACAGCTGGGTCGTCAGGGGCTGGACAAAGCAGGTGTGTGTGTGTGTCTGTGTGTGTGTGTGTAGTATGTATGGTGTGTATGTGTGTGTAGTGTGTGTGTGTGTGTGTGTGTGTGTGGTGTGTGTGGTGTGTGTGTGTGTGTGTGTGTGTGGTGTGTGTGTGTGGTGTGTGTGTGTGTGGTGGGTGTGTGTGTGTGTGTGTGTGTGTGTGTGTGTGTGGTGTGTGTGTGTGTGTGTGGTGGTGTGTGTGTGTGTGTGGTGGTGTGTGGTGTGTGTGTGTGTGTGTGTGGTGTGTGTGTGGGGGTGTGTGTGTGTGTGGTATGTGTGTGTGTGTGTGGTGTGTGTGTAGTGTGTGTGTGGTGTGTGTGTGTGGTATGTGTGTGTGTGTGTGGTGTGTGTGTGTGTGTGTGTGTGTGTGTGTGTGTTAGGGGATGGACAACACCCCCCACCCCCACCCCGAGTCTGTGATTGGAAGGAGCGGGGTGTAGAAGCGAGAGTCTCTGAAACAAGGGTAGGTTTGGCTGCACGATGATGCCTCATCTGCTTGGCCACGATGTCCAGGTGCCGGGAGGAAGAAAGGAACGTCCAGAACCAACTCCAGCACGGCAGGCCACGATGCCCTGGCAGATGAGGAGGAAGCCGCGGCAGCCTCAGGGGGCAGTGGGCTGCAAGAACTTATGACCACGTAAGATGAATTTCCTCTGACTGCTGCGAAAAAAAAAGAAAGGAAAAGGAAAAAACCCACTGCTAGCTTTTTGTTTGAAGCTTATGTGGGAATGGCCTTGTGTGTGTGTGTGTGTGTGTGTATGTGTGTGGATGTGTATTTTGTGTGTGTTTTACAGGACAGAATGTGTGAGCTCGAGGAGAGGGAGGGAGTGAAGGGAAGGGGATGAGACATTGGTGGGGGGAGGGGGGGGGGGATGAAAGTGAACAATGGGTGGGTGTTCTGGAGCAGAGATGATGTTAGGATCAACAGTAGTTGTGTAACAATAGATATTTGGAAGGATTCTCCATATTGTGAAAGGAAGACTATGGTGGCGGGAAGTGAGGGATGGGCGCTGCCTTCCATCATGCCGTGCCCTATGTATGAACTATGACAGTTCACTGGCCCCAAGGCTGATTGGCTATGGGAACTCACTTTTTTTCTTTTTGTTTTAAACCTTATTGCGAATATTGCACAAATATGAGCACCCTATGTTTGGATCAGTTTCTTCTTTTGTTATAGGAGTTTGTAGTAACAAGTTCTTTAGTTACTTTTTGCCGGAATGAATTGGTTGCGTGTGTGTGTGTGTGCGTGTGCGCGTGTGTGTGTATGCACGCACATGGGTGGACATGTTTGCATTGTGCATGAAAACACGTGCATCTAAGATAAAATGGCCGATGGGTGGTTCTTCCAGGATGGAGATTCAAAAGGACGAAATCGATGCCCTGAAAGCAGCATTGCAGAGAACTCTTCAGGCCAAGGAGGACGATTTGAATCTCTACAGTCAGACGATCGACGAAACCAAACAAGTCTTTTTGCAGGCGCTGCGACAGTTGAAACAGTCAAAGCTCATGTCGTGATGAACTGACTGGCGTAGCTCTAGAGGCTGCCCCTTCATCAAATCAGGCTGTCTCTGTGATTCAGTGTCATCTATCAGAGTTGTAGCCTATGGAATACCGATAGTGTGCCAGTGTTCAAATATTAGAATTGTTGTGGACATACATGTAGGCCATAATTTTCAATCTGCGAGGTGTTTTTGAGTAAAGGACCCAGCCCTTGGTTTAAGAGATAGAATTTATTTCATCACAAGTAAAGCGTCTCCAAACATTGGGCACACAATTTTTTGTGTGTTTTTAATTGTTGCTCCATATAAAATGAAATTCCTAGTCAAAGCTGGGTGCACTAGTTTGTGTCAAATATCCCACTGAACGTACCGAAACTGCTCTCGTATGAAAACTTTATAAAATTGAAACAGACTTGTATAGGCATATGCAACTTTTAAGGTTCATACAGTCTTTCAATCAAAATTCCAGGGACTTTCACAGATCCCCTTTTGTTACTTAAGGACAGTAAAATTAAGTACAACACAGAAGCATATTACACAGTAAACAGTCCAGTAAAACATGTGGGAAGCAATTTAACGGTGATGTAAATGATTCCAAGCTGTTGTTTAATTTAAGGGTAGCTGTCAGGATCGCCATCTTGTTCAGGACACTTTCTTGGTTCCTTAACTTTCATCAAGGTAAAAACCACAATATCATACACATAGAGGCAGTGTGATATTTCGAGGTTATCAGCCTTGAAGTTGAACGAAATGGTCTCCTAGGACATGGAAAAGAGGTTATCCAGTCTCGAGGACTTTGAAGGACTGTATAAGCCTTGCCATACAAGTGAGCCACAGCAGCCTGTGCTTGGTGCGCTGCAGTAATGTGTGCATGGGATGACTAGAGTTTTCACAGGTGTTGACATGGACTCTGAATGCGACTATACGGAAAAACAACAAAAATACGAAACCAGACATGGTTTCAAGAGGTGCACTGGAATCCACAACCACCTTGGGCTGGTTTTCTTCTAGCCAGCGTTGTGGGAACGGAGTGAAAGCACAGCGCCACCTGGCCAGTGTCTTTCAGCCCCATTCTTACCAGACGTATATCAGAACTGCATGTTCCAGTACGACAACACGCGTCCCCACACAGTCTGACACATGGCTAACTGACAGCAGACTGACATGGAGGGCATGCGTTGACTGGGTGTCAGCACAGATGTCAACCTCTCCCGGGACAAACTTGGAAGAACGCTTCAGCTCGGTGTGCCCTTAGCCTATGACAGCTGCTCAATTGAGTTAGCTCATTCAGTAAGCATGGGTTCAAATCCCTAGAAAACCATCAATCCCCCCGATTCACTCCATGAATTGCCAGTGCCAAGCTCTATCAAGAGCAAAGGGCCTCCACATGGACAACAGATTTTCGATCGCTGGTGACTTTGACCTGTTGTTGATATAGGTTACAAACGATCATTTTTGATCGTATCTGTTTGAAAGTCTGAGAGTCTTTATATATGAACGAAATCGACGTTACAACACACACCTCTTTGAACCATATTTTGCCTTTTGAGTTTTTTACGGTTTTGTTTTTTTTTTTTTTAGTATATATTAAGGATTACAAACTTGGTTGCTAAACCCCATTTTAACAGACATAAACGCCTTATAGTTCAAAATGACAGTACATAAACAAACAGAACATAAACAAACAGAACAGATTTAACTGCACACTGTAATTGTGTGCTGGTGCTCAGCTCTGAAACATGGATGTGTACATTTGTTAGCATTTGCCTATGGCGTGTGGGTGCGTGTGTGTGAAATTCTCTGAGCTCTCTTGTTTATATATTTTGGACTCTTTGTGATTGAAAATGCATTTACTGTTGTGTCACTTGAATTGTGGAAATACATGAGACACATGGGTGACTGAATGGTTCATGTTTTTTGTTTTGTTTTTCAAAATAATTCCACTAGTGCCAGTGTGTGCTGCGATTTGTTAAAAGGTCAATCTTTCTTTGTCATCAACCATGTTGTGAGTCGTTATTGGGAGTGCTTGTCACATTGTTTCCTGGGTCAGGGTGACGTCACAATAGTAATGTTCACCTTTCATTATGCTCCCCCCTCCCCCCTTCCCTTCCCCCCCCCCCCCCCCCCCCTCAAACATGGGCATTGTTATTAGAAAATCAACAGCATGATGATCAGCATCTTGACTGAACTCAAGAGGAGTGAGACAAAATGCAGAAAACCCTGGAGTATGGGCAAGAGGAAAGAAGGGCTAGGGGTGTCGGAACTGATTCTCCAATGGTGACCTCAGTTGGGATTTCCTTTTGCAGATCTTTTCCTGTGGTGACCGATGTCGGAATCTCCAGATTCATGATCAGTTGCCAGCCTGAGAAAAGCAAAAACAGCTTGACAGAGTTCTGGGGATCAAGCAGGGGCGGTGGTGTGGACAAGTGAAGTCAGTATAAAATAATGGATTCAGTCATTGATTTGACTGGCAGCCCATATCCAACAGTCTTTTAGCTGCATCATTCTGGATGAAATTCCGTGGCAGAATGCCCCCCCATGGTCATAATCTTACACTTACACAGATACATAAGTATGTAAACCCCCCCCCCCCTCCCTCCCCCCCCCCCTCCCCTCCCCCCATTTCTCAACACAAGCACGTTATTCTCCAGAATGGCCCTGGACACCTTAAAAAGCCTGAAATAAGTTTTTTTTAAAAACGGGGAAAGTCTCAAACCTGATGATGTCTGTGGTTGGAGGATCAGGTAGTTCTAGTCTCTCTCCAGAGCTAAGCAGTTGCAAAGATCTTGCACAGGAAGATAGACAACTCTGGTAAGTGCATAATCAAGACAGCAATGACAGGTGCCTTGATGTCCTTTACTTACCATTCCGCTAGCCATCCTTAAAGGTCTTTTTATATTATGATAATTGGTCAGCTTGTTGGGATGTATCAAGTGTTTGACAAATATTAAAAGTGAACACTTGAATCATTTCTGTTCAAGCCAAAGTTGATCCATCGTATAATCAAGGATAAGGGAAGTAACCAGCCAAATCTTGCCTGTACTTGTCTTCTCTTGAATATGTTAACCGGCTGTCTGTCTGAACGAACTGGCTGCTCAATGCGAGTCAAATCCATCAATCCCATGAAGCTCCCTTCTTGATCTTGTCATGAATATTAAGTTAACACATCAATTCCAGAAACCTTTGGACTGAGTTTGAGAGATTCTGGTAAAGACAACTTGTTTTCGGTGGTAGTCGTCCACTTCCCTAGCTGTGAAAACAGGATGGCTATCCTGCATGATGTGTTTATGACATCGTCGGTCATGTCTTTTTCAAATAACAGGCATTCTCGTCAGTCCCTGACAAAAGGCAGTTATTGCTCATCTTAGTAAACCTTTAAGATTTGCAGTTATTGCTCATCTTAGTAAACCTTTAAGATTTGCAATTATTGCTCATCTTAATAAACCTTTAAGATTTCCATCGAGTTTCAACATTCATATTTGCAAAATGTTAATTCCTTTAACTAAAAAAAGTTAGAAATAGAGTGTTTAGAACTTACCGCCAATGACATTGACAAACAAAGCACATGACAAGACACGATGCATTTCAACCACTTGGGTCTTCTTCAGGCGAAAGAATAAATCACATTTAACATGTGGGACAGTACAAACAAAGAATGAAAAAAGAAGAAAGAAAAATGACTCATCCGTTGTCGTCCATGCGGTCGGTGGGCGGAAATGACATGGAGCCAGGGGGATTATGGGAGAGGAAACGGAGAGGGGGGGGGTTTGCGTCGTGGGAGGTGTGTGTGTGTGTGATATGATAGGGTTGTGTGTCTAGTTTATTGGGATGGTGTGGTATCTTTGTGATGGTTGTGGTAATGGTGGATTGATAATAATGGTAAGGGGAAAGAAGGGGGGGGGGGGGGGAACTGAGGGGAAAAAAAAAAAAAAAAAAAGAAAGTGGGGGGGGGGAATTTAAGGGGAAGGATAAAACAAAATTAGGATTAAATAGATGGAGGGTTGCTGTAACTACTGTATGAAGTGAGTGAAGGGGATGTGGTGGTGGTGTATGTATGTGTGTGTGTATGTGTGTGTGTTGGTAGGGGATATTGCCAACTGATGTGGAAGTGGTGGGTATGTGTTTTGGTTATTGTTGGATATTGATGCCTTGGGGGTGTAGTGTGCCCAGTTTGGCAATGAGATAGGATTCTTGAGTTGTGCGTTCAAAGCTGTCACTCTGTGACTGCCAGAGTGCCATAACTTTGACATGGTCAATGTTGTGTTGGGTGTGGTTGAAGTGTAGGGCGACGGGTTTGGGTCGGTGGTGGCGGATATCAGCCAGGTGTTCAGAGATGCGTGTTTCAAGTGTGCGTGACGTTTCCCCTATGTAGATCTTGCCACACAGCTGGCAGTGGATGGCATATATGATGTTGCGGCTCTGACATGAGAATGTGCGTTTGACTGTGAAGGAGTCTTTGGGGCCCTGTAAGATGGTGTCTGGTTTGGTGAGGGGGCAGATTTTGCAGTTGGGTTTAGAGCAGGGGTGAGTACCTGGTGGTGTAGCTGTGGTTCTGTTCAAACTGGACCGCACGAGGAGGTCTTTGAGACGTTTGAATGTGATCATGGGTTTGGTATGGAAGGCGGGTTTGTGGTTATGTACAATGTGCCAATTGGATTTGAGGTTCCTACAGATGGGGAGGGTGTGCGGGTGGTAGAGGAGGTAGGCTGTGGGTCTGTCTGTCTTGGATGCTGGGTTTCCAGAGCAGATGTTCTGGATACAGCTGTGGTGCGGCGGAGTGCTAACTAAAAAGTCCACTTGTGATGAATGATGGTACATCTGTAGGAGCCAGAGTCAGAGTAGCATTTTTTTATTTGTTTGAAAAAATTGAGTTTAAGAATATGAAAACTTTTTGGCACACAACTCTGTGGTTGGGCCCTCCTCTATGGCAAACTGTTCTGCCATATTGCTGTCTTGCAAGATGATAATTGGCTGTGTGTCTGTCGGTGTTCAGAATATCTTGTGAATGCTATGGTTGTGATTTGTATGAAAAGAAGACTCACAATATGAAGTAAAAAAACGTTGACGTATAGCTGATGTGACGAGGAAACACGTGAGATTTTCATGCTTACTTTCAACCCTTAATTTTAGTCTTTTTAAATAAAACTTGAACCGGATGGTAATGATCTCAAATTCGTATGTGAAAAAGTAGCATTCTAGTCTAGTGTTGAATTTCCGAACAAAATGTCGACTAACTCTGTATGTCACCTGAATGTGTCTCCCCCGAAGTCGGAGTGTGGCTGCCCACGTGGCGGGGTAATCAAAAACGGTCACACACGTAATGTTCTCATCCCCAGCTGATGCATTTGTACCATAGTGTTCAAGTGCTTCGGCTGTTTGGATGATCCTGGAGTCTTTTAGCCAGGGTACGACAACAACAACAACAACAACACCTGAATGTGTCTGGCTGGGCTCTTCCACCACGCTCTCACTTCCACCCAGCTGCCTACCTACCTACCCCTACCCCCCCCCCCCCCCCCCCTCCCACCCACCCCCCTTTGCTTCCTTCCTGTACCAGATAAACTACAGCACCAACTCGCTGACCTGTTAAATTCTCCCCCCACTGCCAACAGCCTTCATCTGAGGCAAAACTTGATCCAGAGAGATGGCCTTACTGTGGGATGTTCTAGACCGAGCATCAGTTTATGAGTTCAAGCAATGAAAACAAAGAAACAAAAAAAAAACCCGCTAGGCACAAAGACAAAACAAATCATACAACTATGCTGTAGAATGCCCAGCGCTTTGCCCCATCGTGGCCTTTACGTCTTGCAGTAAAGGGTCTTTCTTTACGATGAAGTAAGTTCCGTTACATGACTGTAAGTGTAACCTCATCAAATCGCCTCTGTCATTACACTTCAGTGGATTCCGTCTCACTGTGGGATCATGGGCAACGAAAAAGCTGATGCTCTCTCCAAGGCAGGCAGCAAAATGGAGCAGTTCAGCCACCACGTGACCTACAGGGAGGCCAAGACCATCATCCACAACCAGTTTCAGTCCCAGTGGAAGAGAAGGCTGGGTGCAGAGAATGGTGCTGACCCGATCCACCAGCTCCAAAGGCACCAGCAGACAATCCTCTTCAGACTGAGGACCGGCCACTGCAGACTGCTGAGCCACCTTAACCGCCTGAAGATCACCTACACTGACCAGTGTCCATGCGGCACTGGACCCCAGACCCCTGAACATGTCCTACTGCGCTGTCCTAGTCACGCAGCTCTACGACACAAAACCTGGCCGGGGGAAGCGGAGTTACAGGCGCAGCTTTGGGGAGCCCGTTCTGACCTGGAGAAGACCGCGGGCTTCATCATGGCAGCCGGGTTACAAGTCTGACGCATCCAGCTTAAATCGAACGCAGAAGAAGAATCAAATCGCCTACAGGTGACCACAGCTACTTTGGGCAGGTCATTTCCCAGTGTCGGCAATTGCCTGCAGTGTGGGGACTAGAGCAAGGGCACAGAGGTCGATCAATTCCTGGCTTGTTTTTGTTGTGATACTTCAGTGCAGCACGTTCACTTGTCACCCATTATGTGAATGAAATGTTATCACTTTCTTCAGCTAGACGTCTCTAACTGAGCCAACATGATTTACAAAATCCTGAACAAGTTCGACCCTAGGCCTGATAAAACTCGAGTTGTTTTCATGTGGAATCCCTGGGTACGTGTGGAATCCCTGGGTACGTGTGGAATCCCTGGGTAGGTGTGGAATCCCTGGGTACGTGTGGAATCCCTGGGTAGGTGCTACCTTCAAAGTGAACTCCATGACAGTGAAGAGAGAAAGAAAAAAAAACAAGAAGTAAACTTGTCATATACTTGAAAATCCCCACTTGACAAAAATGGCTGAAGATGAGTTCATCACACCGTAACAATCGCCCTTCACCCCGTGTCAGCTCCCTGTCCCTGTCCACCAATGCTTGTGTTCTTTCACTCGCGTACCCCTTTGGAACCGTCACACATGTGTAAAGTCTAGGACTTTCCAGCGTTCACAAGAGATCCGCGGATTGATATTCAACATTTACCTGTGATCATACCGTCTGTCCCATATTCCTTTGTCCAGAACTTAATTTGAGCACAATACTTAGGTGAATGTATGATACGCTACTGCATTTTCTATTCAATGTTCCTTTTATGTCAAGAATGAGTGATTATACTATGTTTGAAATGTTGGATGAGTGAGGTTACCATAGTCACAATGGTCTGGCGACAATGGCAGTGATTTCTTGCGTGCGTGTGTGTGTGTGTTGCCATTAAAGGTTGTTACACAACTTTGTGTAGCTTGAAATGTTGAGAGCGAGTGAAAGTGAGCCCAAGCATACACAGTTCTGTACACTGCATGAAACAGCAGCTGTCTTAACAGTCACACCAGGCACACGTCAGAGGAGCGGATGAAAGTGAGCCCAAGCATACACAGTTCTGTTCACTGCATGAAACAGCAGCTGTCTTAACAGTCACACCAGGCACGTCAGAGCTCAGTCACACTTCATGGTCGTACAAACTTCTTCATGTTCTTTCCTCTCTCTTTTTTTTTGTTTCTGTTGTTTTGTTTGATACTTGTAGAATTCTTGACTTGTATCCAGACAAGTGTTCATAATTAGTTTTTTTCCCATCAACTGCTCTTTTCGCTTTTTTGTTCTTTTTTTTTTGCATTTAACTGCTTCAATACACTTTGGACAATCAACAACATCAGTGCGCAAATGGATCAGACCGATGAATGCCATGATTTCTACAGTGATTGAACACTGTCCATCACTTTCCTCTGGACCAACAAGATTCTCTGCGATTCTGTGAAAGCACAGACTTCGTGAAGACCTCATGAGGACTTTACACTGGTATTCATAGGCACAAACAGTAATCCTGCTGAACAAATGATACACCAATATACGTGCTTGTACAAAATGTTTAACATTTTACAGCTTATTGTCACTTTTAGTGAAAAGGCATTCTTTACACTGTAATCATTCAATATGATTTTTTTTTCCACAGCTAGTTAACCCGTTCAGTGCCTCACAATAGTACAAACAAAGGTGTTCCCAGGTGCCGGGGAAATCTCATGATTTGGGGGTCATAATTAACAAAAAATTCTAGCCCGAAACTACAAAAGATAGAAAAATGAAATCTATATCATTTTTCAAGGAAATTGAATGAAGATTTTGAATCTGGGCTTCTTTTGTTTTAATTTTGATAATACAAAAGTATTTAGGCTTGTAGATTTGGATAGATTTTTTTGCACGATCAAAAACATATGTATTTACCACATCCAAACAAGAACACACAGCAAAAAGTTGAAAATAAAGTTTGTATTGTCACACTACACCTGTAAATGAAAGTAAAACAGTTTGGAAGTCTATCAAGACGCTCACACTCGATGCAGACTGACCAGTCCACGACCACGCCCCCCCCCCCCTCCCCACCACACCCCTTGCTCAACTTCAACCCTCTCTTTCACTCCTCATCTTCCCCTACCTTTTCGTCTGCACCGTGTCACGCCGCGAGCAGGCCACGATCCCTCTCGCACTGATTTCACATCACTGGACACCAGCACGCAGTGCAGAGTACACACTTGGCTGGCTCGTTCGACTGACGCTGTCAGCTGAACACACACTGAGAGGTCACAGAGCCCTACTCAATAACTGACGAATATGGTCGGCAATTCCACCACTATCATCATCTCACCTTCATGCTCGAGTTAGTCGTTGAATAAAAGATTATTGTGTTTGTCAAAAATCATCAGCAGAGCCTGCTCAGCTGTGTAAATACGTTGACTTGGTCGCTGGGCTTGTCAGGTTGCGCCGCCATCTTTGCAAGCGAGACACGAAGTGCTGGCTGGTCACCCAGTCAGTGATAAGAATAAATGGGCTTTCCCCTCACGTGTGGTCATTTACATATTATTTTAAGACTACAGACATATAAGGCTTTCTACGCAAACTCTATTTGAGTCCGTTGATAGAAATAGTAACGAATGAAAACTCAAGAAAAATGCATGACGTCAGGGGACTGCCCATAGGCACATGGAAAGCACTTTTATTTCCGCGTCAGCTGACTGACTAAAGGCGCTCAACGGGTTAATACAGTTCAATTGTTTCTCAATTCATTCTCCCTGTGGTATGAAAATAATTTGTGCCACCTTAACTTCAAGTGTTGACCAGGTATGAGTATTCTGTAACCGAAGCACCTTTTCAAGTTTAGTGTAACTTGGCTCCTTTGCTTTCTCCTGGGAACCATTCACAGATGGCTAAATTGTGAAGATGCCGCTTTGTGTGGCCAGACGAATCTCCCAGTTTGCATTTGGTTTTCACCAAACTTTTAGGCAAAAAAAGACATCGTCAGGAAAGCCACAAAAGAACTGAAAGCAGAAGACATTGGAGAGGTGTTTACAAGTCCTGAAGGTAATGAGAAAGCAAAGGTCAGTACGCTGAAAGGTGAAAACTGCTGTGAAGACTTCGAACTCCACTGAATGCAATTCCAAAGAAGGTGTTGGCATGTTCGTTTCAGTGTTTTCAAGTTCTTTTCAAGAGGTATCAAATAAGTTACAAACTAATTCAGTTCAAATGACAAAAAAAAAATTCTTATATCAGCCTGTAATGGATTCAATTTTAAGCCTCCAACTTTATGAAAATACTCAAAAACACGCACGTTAGAAGAGTTGCATCCAAAGTTTTACCTCTCTAGCTGCTTGTAGCTATGTTCTAGGGAATTTACAGAACATGTAAAGTGGAGTACTAAAGGTTAAGTCCAACACAACAACCAGTTCTCAAGAGCACAAGACTTTTCAACTAAACCCAAAGAGCTGTATACATGTACTCTCTCGCCTAATCCCCAAACTACTAAGCATGTATATAAAAGAACGGACGAACCTTGTAGAGACCCAAATGACAAAACAGCCACCTGCCTGAACCAGATCACCATAATATGCATGCATGTTAGCACATTCCACAGCCGTGCATAGGTAATTCCAATGTTTTCTTTCAGTTACAATCTTTTCATTACATCCTTTGCACAGCAGTCTTTCCATATATGTTGAATCACCAAGGACTGAATATTTCACAGCCAGGTAGTGCAACTCCCGTCTTTCCTGCCCTGTAAAACTGTGCAGACCTATTACACATGCAGAAATCTGGAAAGAAGCACCCAAGCTCTTAAAAGGAGGTTTTATTACAAGACTGTGGGTTCTAACATTAGACCTACCAATCTGGTAATGGGCAAATCATTGAAAATAAAATGTATAATATCGGCATACTGAACCATATGAAGATCTACTCGCATCAGTAAAATTAACATGGGTATGGCCATGCATCAAGATCCAAAGGCCTTACTAAAAAAAAATCTGCTAGCAAAGTGTTGAGGATGGATACAGAGGAGACAAAAAACAAGAAGACAAAGCACACCCCCAAAAATTGATCTGACGGAGATCAAGGCCTTTGAACATAACTGACAGAACCGAAGGAACCCAGTGAACAATTCTCAGAGGGGTGCCCCAGTGGCTCTTTAAGTTTAAAGAGCAGATGCTAGGTACACAAACGGTAGATGCGATTCCCCGAGACATAGGAAAAGAAAACTGAAAATGTTCCATCAGACCACCAGGCAGAAGTGTTGACAAATCCAACAAGAGTAAAATAACAGACTGGACTGCACGTTTGATGGCCATTCTAATCTGACCGGACATATTCTTACAGGCTGAACATCTGCACTCACTAAATGAGATTATCATCAGAATTCTTCACATCCCACCATGACCCTGGACATCTTTAAGCAAACAACAAACTGAATCAAGTTGAAATTGGAACAGATTTATGTCAGACAGATTTGACGGCAAAAGAGAAGAACTTGTTGAAACCCTGAAATGTTGGTCGAAACCCACAAGAAATTTCAACTCTGTCCAAGGACCTCCAAGGCCTTGCGCTCTCTCTCTCTCTCTTGGGTCACATCACCAAACTTCTTAGCCCCTGCAAGGAACAGGAGATCCTGTCGTCCGAGCCCGGTGAAGCTTGGTTACAAGAAGAGTAACTTCAGGCAGGGGTTGGAGCCAGAGGTTCAACACTGGACTCCAGTGTGACCTCTAGGACCTTCTCGGTAACACAACTACCTCCTCTCACGACCAACCCCACCATTCTGTAACATTACTTTTATAACACTTTGAAACCATTTTCGATTCGCTGCAGAACAATCTCCATTCCAACTGGCGACTGGTCTATCTTATCTACACCTGATGACAACTTTGTGTCCTACATTGTTGGGGAAACAAAAAACCAACAATCTCGCAATCAAATTTTTCATTTACATCCACCCCCACCCCCGCTCTGCTCCACTCCACTCCTCCCCTTTGACTGTCAAATGACAGACAAACCAGCATTTCTTTTCTGCTGAATGTGATCTCATGAGACCAATGAAGACTTCTCTTCATGTTTGCAGTATGATGTTTGACCTTTGTGAGGGGTGTCTGCACTGTCAATGGGTCATCCTGTACATGAACAAGACTGGCACACCACTGCCCATGCTTTGTGAACTGCCGGTCAGTCTCTCTCTCTCCTCTAGGGACCCCTGTCTACAAAGAGTGGAGAGCCATGACACGTCCATGATTGTTGTTGACAGATTGAACAGCACAACAACGGTCGAGATCAGTCTGTTTTTCCCACACACCCACCCCCCCCCCTCCCACCCCCCCAAATTACTTTCATAAACTTGAACACACAAATCCACATCAAGAGCTCGAAAGTCGAATAAATTCAAACCTTCTCAAGTTCAAAAGCTATTTCGATGAAAAGGCTCACTCTTGTCCTAGTGTTTCATTTGTTCAAGATCTTGGATGAAAGCCTGAAATAATATTTTTGTTTTGTGTTTTTCTCTCCAACATTAATTGTTAGTGTTGACATGAAACTTGACAATATACCACAGATTTTTTTTTCCAGTCTTCCACCCAACACAGACATAATTCTACATACGCTCTTCTTTTCTTTTCTATTTTTTTAAGTTTCCTTTCAAATAACACGGCTAAACCAATACATACAGCCCACAAAGGCAACAGAGAACTCGCAAATCCATTTTCAGATGGCAAACTCTCCATTTAATGCCAACAGAACAAATGAATCGATCAGACCGTCCACACCTGGCGATGGTCGCACTTCCTCACTCAAACGAACTCGACTCACTACACACACTGACAAAAGCCAGCAGGGAACATGAAAAGGGAGAGACACGATGAAGGTGACGGTGAGGTCGCTTCCTCACACAGCTAGACTCATGGCTCCGAGCCGTCGGGGTTCTTCCCTGTTTCTCCAGCTCCGCCCTGCGACACACCACAGCATCATCATTTCATACCCCGGGTCCGGCCCTTATGAACAAGCCCAAAGGCTGAAAGCACAAACTGAAAAAATACAAAACAGGATCAACATACTCCCTTCCCCCCCCACCCCCACCCCCTATCCCCCGCCCCTGTCTTTTTCTAG
The DNA here is from genome assembly GCA_018398815.1 of Conus ventricosus. NCBI lineage: Eukaryota > Metazoa > Mollusca > Gastropoda > Neogastropoda > Conidae > Conus > Conus ventricosus. Next base: position 34,654,743 of record CM031627.1, on the reverse strand, counting down.
CACATTCCCTTTGGGAACTGGCACAAATTAATCTGCCAGTACACAATCACACCTGGGTGCAGGTGTGATGAAAAAATTTTTTCTTTTTCTTTTTTTTCTTCAAAACAGCCAGCCAGGCTTTCTCACAGGAAAAAGCTTGTAGTGAAATAGAAACCTTTGTACCTAAACACTGATTATGCATTGCAGTTCACCCCTATATAGTATATATAAACACATATACACACACACACATGCACACAGACGTGCGCACGCACACACGGATGCCTTGGATATTTCACCCATATTGGCAGCTCCCTAGTTCGAAGAACTGCGTTCAAAAGACAAAAGCTGCCTACCATTTCACTGAAATAAGTTGTGAAAACCCTACAACCTGTGCTGAACAACTTTTTAGTGTCATGCACACCTTGAGCTGTCCCTGATTGTCAACCCACCAAAACTTTGATCCACAGATACTTGCGCTTTTCTCCTCACGCCAAATCTATGTAATGTTATTTTTGGCGGTGGCACACCATGGCAAAGTTGATTCTCTCTCCATGTTTCTGACAAGAACGCCAATGCAGAGTGGGCTCCCCTGTCTCTCTGAATTCTTAGAAAAAGGCAAGACAAAAACTGTGCAGCTGGGGGTTCGGGGGAGAGCCAAGTTCCCTTCATTTAGAAACCCTGGAAGGAGGCAGCGAGTGGATGAGGAGGGAAAAGGGCAACTCTATATAGTGCTGGGGTGAGGGGGCAACCCCATCACCCCCTTTGGGCTAACTCTTAAAAAATGTTGTTAGTTCAGCTGAATTTTTCTTTTTGCATCTGGCCATCCGATCACTGTTTTGATCACCCCTGCACAGTCCTGGACCCCATCTGTTTTCCACGTTACCATCATACTTTTATTTTTCACACGTTTCCTTTTTTTTTTCCCCCCAGCCACCCACTACAGAACATCCAGCACTGCTGCGAGTTTCCTTCAAGGTTTTTCCATCGATAACAATTTTTCATAATTCAATGCCAGTGTGTTAGAATTCCATCACGCCACTAACAAACTGCGATGTGCTGAACATTGTTTTTTTTTCCACTGAATAATGCACAGCGAGCTTCAAGGCAAGGGAGACTACTTAGGCCAAGTTTCAACTTCACACAAAAATTTTCTTTCCTACAGACCAAAAACGTTTTCCCAACGTTGGATAGAAATTGTTTTCAGAAAGGTCAGAGGCTCTCTTTCCGTATGCCAGATGCAGGCGGCCATTCTTACTTCAGAGGCAACTGAACTTGAGACAGGAAAAGGGCTGTGACACTGAATGCTGTTATATGTAGAGGAACATTACACTGATGTAAAAAAAACAAATCTAAAAAATCTTCCCACAGCATCTGCTGAACTGCAGAAACGTTGCATCTGCTGGACCACAGAAACATCGCATCTTCTGACAACAGAAACTTTGCATCTGCTGGACCACAGAAACATTGCATCTTCTGGGCTACAGAAATTTTGCATCTGCCGACAGCAGAAACTCACATCTGCTGGACCACGGAAACTTTGTATCTGCTGGACTGCAGAAACACTGGATCTGCGGGACCACAGAAACATCGCATCGCCGCACCACAGAAAGGTGAAAAAAATATGCAAAAAAACTTTTCCTGTCTTTTTTCCAAAATAAAATTATTGACACACATTTTTTGTTCTTAAATTGCAGAAATTTTTATAAGCTTCCCCCCGCAAAATCTATTTGGACTATTTACTTAAAAGAAAAACATAATATGCAATAAACTTTAAACATGTATTGACTGTACGCTTCGGTCACTTTGTGCCTTAAAAAATCTTTCATAACTGACCAAAATGTTCCATCATTAGATAAAGAGTCCATTTAAATGCATCACCACCGAGTTAAGATATCAGGGGATGCAAGCAGTTAATCCCCCTGCTGATGACAATAACTGCTGTGTTGCAATGCAAGAGGTGAGATGCCCCCTGCCCTCCCGCCTCTTCTTCGCCATGAAAAACACCACCACTTCCATCCAAACAACAATCACCCCTGAACCTGCCGATGCCATTTTCCGCAGAAACACAAAACCCTCATCAAGGTGTAGGACTGAAATTCCGGTTCACTCTCAACAGTAGGGCTTCAGCTTCAAAACATGTGAGACATTAATCCATGCAAACTAGTCTCACAATTGTGTACGCTTGCCACGATCAGGAGAAACGCACACGATAAAAACCACACACACTCCGCGCAAATTGTACTCCTACCTCAGCTGTTTGGAAAAGTCATCCTCGACATTGTCGTCATCCCCGTTATCCTCCCACACATTACAATCGGGAGCATCTTCCTCTTCCTGTGCCCATCGCAAAAGGGACATACAGCACACACCCTAAGCCACAGGCTAAAGCGACACACAAAGTGCTACACCTGATAAAACACAAACAAACAACCACCAAACTCCGGCAACCTGAACAAAATTTTAAGGGTAGCAATACATTTAACATAATCAACACGGCAGTGCACTGTTAACCCGAAAGCCATTTTTAAGTGAAAAAGTTAACAGGGGTTTACCACGTCAAGCAAACAAAAACTCAACAGTACACACAGTCACCACTGAAACTGTGATAGCATCTCCCACTATTTTCTAAATAAAACCTATATGTCGCAAATATTCATAGAGGTGAAACAGAAAGGTTAGTCCACTCCTCTTCGGCTTCAACAATTTTTTTTTTTTACTGCATTTTCATTAATTTGAAAACAAAAAAAAAAACCTGCAGCAAGCTGAGGCACTACATCCTAGGGACCTGCTTTAAATTTTTATTTACCAAGTACACTTTATTTCCCATTACTGTACCTTGATGGATAATATTCTTTTTGATTGTGTGTGGATTTGGTAGGTTTTTTTTTTCCCTGTTAAGTTTTCTTTTTAAGATAAGCTGACCAAAAACCAGAAATCAACCTGCACCCCTTTTGCTGTAATAAAGAAGAAAACTGAACATGCAACAGTTTTCTTTAGGTTAAAAAGAAATTGCCTGATTGATGGCATGGTTTCAAAAATACAGCAATCTAACTAAGAACAAGAAAGCAGGCTCTCTTGCTTTTGTTTCTCGGTTGCTAGACCATGTGGTTCCCAATTGTTGTGACTTGTGCAAAATGTGACAGTTTTTTTCCCCTTCCACAAAGGCAGCCACACTGACAAGAGACGATTTCTAAACACGACACTGAAGAGCACATGTTCATTTTCAAAGCCATCCATCCTACCAGCATGTGATCACATATTATTTCTTCTCTCAATATGGAAACAGGATTTAATGTGCGCTGTGCAAAGCAAAATTTTGTGTTCACCACTCGAGACTTTGGTTTTCACGTTTCTTCCTAAGGACTTAAGAGTACACTAGTAGTACCACAAAGGGACTGGAGCTGAGGCAGATGTTGACCCCAAAGACTGAAAGAGACAATCACTTGCAACTTGGCCCTCCCCTGTCAGAATCAAAACCTTGGGCAGGTTATGTCCTACCCACTGTGCCAGCCAGATAAAAGATCCACTTGCCACACCCCATATGAACCTTCTTAGACCACCCTCCACCTGCAGAGAGTAAATCCTTTTTTCCACACGTATACCACCGCGAGTGGCATTGCCTTGGAGTTCCATCTGATACAGTGAGATAACCTCAGTGGAAGGCTTCAAACCCCAACCTGAACCTGTCATCAGATGTCCAGTCCCCCACACCCATTCCCCTGAATCACATCAACAAGAACTCGAAGCACCACCATCACCACCACAAAGAGCAGGATGCAGTCAGCAGTTCTCACAGCCACACTACATCACTCAGTATTGGGCTTTTCCATTTCCAAACCCTGAACCCTCACCCTAGTAACAAAGACTGGAGTTTACCTGCCCCAAGAGTCACTGCATTCAAAACAAAGACCACCTGTAGCTGGCACCTCTATTTTGCCAAAGGCTTTTCCCGACTGCAATGATTAAGATTCCTTTTTTTCCCAAAGCTTCATTTTTTCCTTAAACCAGTTAAACTTTCCGATTGATTGCCATGACAACCAGTCACCTGGCGGGAAGATCCCCCTTAATCCTGACCTCATTCTTTCCTTGTACCACCTTCCAGTAAAATCTAAACACCTACCCCTCCTACCCTTCATTCTGCTCATCCTTCTCCCCTAACGTGTTTTGATATTCTCCCTGGGGAAACTTCCTTTCATAAATATATTTACTGTACACACGTTCATTTAAATGACTGTTCCATGAGATGGCTAAATGCACTGGCTGGTGTGGCAATAGTGTCTGCTAGGCTAAGACCTCTTATACAGCACATGTTTATGGCCAAAGCTAGACTATCCATTACCCTGAGAACTGTGACAGTGTGAGGATTTCTCTCTTGCAATTAAATCTCATGAACGCTTTAGTGAATACCTCATACCAAAGTCTATGCTGTCTTTCACAGTCAACAAAGAACAATTTGAATTTGTACTACATGACAGCTGTCATCAGCAATCGGAATTTGATGGATGCTAGAACAACTGACACTGTAGTGGAAGTAATATTAGGCATTTATGTATCATATGATTACAACAGTGCAAGCAGCGAGCGAGACAAGATAAGACAGCCCGTATAACCAACAATTGCATCCATAGTCTGAGGGTGGTCGTACTGACATGTAATATGAATAGATGATATCCTGTCCTGGTGCAGAAATCATTGCTGGGATGTAGGTATTACATCTTGAAGTCCACCATGAATGGCCACCTATGATTTGTGATGCATCATTACTCAGCATATTCTGTTACCCTGATCTATTCAACACAGGTCTCTAATTAAGTAATTTGTCAGTATTTTTAACTGTTAATGGATACAACACTTGTGTCAATGTGATACACAAATTTCACTCTCGACTCAAATTCATTTGATCCAATATGAACTTTTGACAAATTGACGATGAGCAGGGCCAGACTCTTTGTGCGACAAACAAGCTTTCACTGGCCTACACAACTAACACTTACTGTAGATTGTGTGTAGAATCTCCCTCTCTCTCTCTCTCTCTCTCTCTCTCTCTCTCTATATATATATATATATATATATATATATATATTCTTCATTAAAATGCAAAATACCAAAAATAATTAATTTTTAGACACAAAATGTATGCCGGGCTTCCATGGGGGAGCTACGAAAGAAAATATTTAACTCTTCTTGGCAGCATGAGCATTTTGCTTCGTCATGTCATAAACACGTCGGCGACAGCACGAGATCGGCAAATCATTCTTCAAAAAGCGTGAAGAATTTGATCGATCGACTGTACGTTAATGGTAAATTAATCTTATGTCTTTAAAATTAACTTGCCTTCGGCAGGAAACTCTTCAAATTCGTCATCTTCTTCAAGAAGTCCGAGGTCTGGCTTTGGTTGATCCGACATCTTGCTTGGTCTTTGTATCTTCTCACAGAAATTGAGCCAAACAATTCAGATCATTGCAATATTACCCACAAACGAACGACTAAATGACAATAGGCGACAATCAGCGAAAACTAGTAGGTGAATAACATAGTAGTACGGTCCGATAACAACACCTTCGCAAAACTTTTTGTTTATTAGGGTGCGGATCTTGAATTTTGAGAACGGTTATTCCTGTTCCGGAAAAAAAAACAAAAAAAACATGAGGTCTGAGTCCACAGTTACAGTTGAGGCCCCAAACGTAATACGTATCTATTACACTTAAAGCTGCACCTGGCTTTTCTCAGACGATCAGTCATCACTAACGATGTCCATCACACAGTCAATCCCTTGCCCCATATTATGCCTGACTTTGAGATAGACCCGGTCGATGGCTGAGTTTTCCGTCCTTTCGGCCAGGGGCCCTTCAAGACATGGTCTCCTTATAGACACAGTCTGTGATGTTGAGCGGCAGGTCTGATCATTGGCAGGAGTCTTGGGCTTGGGTCTGGACGGGGCTGACCGTCTTTTGTTCTGCTTTCCATTCCAGACTGAAGTCTGGGTCCTCTTCTTTCGTTACGATGAACTGATGTCCAGCACTCGGTTCTGGTTCCATGTGAACTGGTGTCTACTTTGGGCTGGTGTCGGCCGATTGTGGGTACTGCCGAGCGGACGAAAGGCCTATGAGCAGGCAATACAAATAGATCTGCCTTCAAGAGGGACTACGATGGTTCTCTCATGCAGCTAGTAAAGAGTTTTCACATTTATAATATATTTTCTTAATTTTATGTTCCCATTTTCTTCATCTTTAACCCCCCCCCCCCTCCCCTCCTTTAAGTTGGCATCTTTGCCAAGTCGTTACTGTGATGATGGAGGGGTTGTTGGCCTGCGCTTGTTTTTCCCCCACTATTAGATTGTTCGTCTTTGTATTTGTCTGACTTTATTCGAGTTTAAAAGGCTGTGCCAGTCTTGAATAAAAGTTACTATGTGTTAGGTTTCTTGTGGGAGCAAGACTTACCTTACATGTTTACTGGGGTTTTTTTTGTGGGTATTGTTGTTTGTTTGTTTTTCTTTACCTCCTCCCTCCCTCCCCTCCCCTAAAAAATAAACAAACAAACAAAACGCTTGTTTTCAGGGCTACCAGGCAGCTTTTTTCATGCCCGAATGGCGATGATGCTGTGCCGCATAGAACCGCCTGCAAAGGGGAACAGGACGGATAGTGCCGGAACGCTG
>CM031627.1:34625606-34643106 GCA_018398815.1 Conus ventricosus | reverse complement strand
TTCTATGGTCTCGCCAGGAAGGAGAATGAGACGAGCGCGCAGTGTGAGGACATTATTAGGGAGCTCATCACTGATCAGCTGGAACTGCCTCGCGACGTGGAATTTGATAGAGTCCATCGTGTCAACACCAAACCGGATTCCCCGATAATTGCACGATGTGTTTTTTATAAACAGAAGATGGACATACTCAGAGCTAAGCGGAAACTCAAGGGAACCAAAATCTTTGTAGGGGAGGACTTTTCCGCAAGAGTGAGAGACATAAGAAGAAAACTAACCCCTCATCTTAAACAGGCCAGAAGTGACGGGAAACGTGCCGCAATGATCTATGATCATCTCCTTGTGGACGGAACTCGTTACACGTTGGACTCGGGTGATCGTTTAGTGGAAATGAAATAGGGGTTCGGCCGGTCCTGTATTTATCCTCGTTTTTTGTCCGCTGCTGTGGAGGGAACGAACACTGAGTCGACGCCGGTTGCCTTGCCACAGCGCGACAGTGTCAGTGAGTTAGCGCCACGTGAGAACTGTGCGCCCGTGTTCTGTGACGAGGTTTCTGTGTCGCCGGTACACGTGAACAGTTCTGTTGGCGATGTGTCGAATGGAAATGTGTGTAGATCGACCTCGTTAGTGATGAATGAATTTGATGATGTTAATGTGTGTAATAAAATGAAACACTTTTCTTTTCTTCATTGGAACATTAATGGACTACTCACAAAAGTACATGATCGTGATTTTGTTTCATATATTTGTTCCTTTGATTTTGTCTGTTTAGTTGAGACATTTGTTGAAGATTTTCAGTTGCCTATTTTTACAGGGTACACGTTGTTTTGTAAACCTGCTGTTAAACTGTCGGCACACGGAAGACGTTCGGGCGGAATCATATGTTTGATAAGAAATGAGCTATGTTCTTTTGTCAAACCCATATGTGTAGAGTCTCATCTTTTTTACGCTTTTGTATTGGATAAATGCCTTTTCGGCATTGAAAAACACATCATATATGTTTGTGCTTATATACCACCAGAAAACTCACCATATTATATGCATTTTGATTGTGAAAATGGTGTTTCTTTATTGGAAGATTTTTTATGTGAATGTCTGCTTTATAATAAAGAACATGATATGTATATAGTAATTAATGGAGATTTGAATTGTAGAACCTCAAATATTTCTTGTGACTTAGAATCCAGCGTGTGTGATTTTGTTGATCAACATTTGAGTGGCCCTTTGAACTCGAACAGAAATTCTGAAGACCGCGTGCTCAATAATTACGGCAAAATGTTACTTAACATGTGTACAGTTTTTGACATGTGTATTTTGAATGGTATGTGTCAGGATGACCTTCAAGGTCATTACACGTACATAGCTGATAATGGTAGCAGTGTAGCTGATTATTTTTTGCTGTCTTATGATTTGTATTCAATAGTTTATGATAGCATCAGAATGAATGTGTCTGACAGAATTGAATCTGACCATTTGCCTTTGGAATTATACGTTCACTTTCCTAAGGATAATGAAATTTGTGTAAAGGAGGATGTTAATATTTTCGAAAAGTTTATATGGGACGAAACCCAAAGCAATGTGTTTAGAGATAACATTTGTTCAAACGACATGCAAAGTCAGTTTGAAATGGCGATCAGTTTAATAGATATAGATATCAACGAAGCACTTGAGGTTTTTAATCATTGTATAAAAGATGCAGCAGATTTTATGAAGAAAGAAATACACATTGGTAAGTGCGTGAAAGATGACGACTGGTATGATAAAGAATGTCGTGCTGAAAAGAAAACTGTACGCAATCTGTTGAAGAAATTTAAGCGTACTTTGTCTCCACCTGATCGCATTTCTTTATGTATAGCAAGACGGGAATATAAACATTTGTTAAAGAGAAAAGAGAAGCAATTCAATGAAACCCTATTAACTGATTTATTACGATCAGTAAATAATCAAAAAGAATTCTGGGAATCTGTGCGTAAAATATCTACAACAAGAAGGCAGATTTCGAATGACATTAGCATAAACGATTGGTACGCACACTTTAAAGAATTGTTAGAAAGAAAAGACAAGTTTGATAATGTTCTGGTTCAGGGAGAAAGTAATAGTAATCAAGATGCTTATGATGCAGTAAATAACAATGATGTAGATGATAATGATGATGATGATGATGATGATGATGATGATGATGATGATGATAGTGACAGTGAAAATAATTTGAATCAACCGATCTCAGTAGACGAAATTTTGAATGCGCTAAAAACACTGAAAAGTCGCAAGGCTGCCGGTCCGGATAACATCATAGGGGAATTTATTAAAAATGCCAGCAAATCAAATTTGGTAATGGAATTTTTGGTAAAATTTCTTAATTCTCTTTTTGATAGAGGAGCGTATCCTGAAAGTTGGTGCGAGTCAATTGTTGTACCACTATATAAAAAGGGCAATGTTACTAATCCAAACAACTATAGAGGAATCTCGTTGTGCAATGTTTGCAGCAAACTGTATAGTGCAATTATTAATAAAAGACTTCAAGTGTGGGTTGAGGACAATAACATTACAGGTGAGTTTCAAGCTGGGTTTAAACAAAATCGTTCCACAATAGACCATAATGTTCACGTTGTTAGCTTTCATTCAAAAACAATTTTGTCTGAATCGTAAGTTGTATGTTGCTTTCATCGATTTTGAGAAAGCGTTTGACTCTATTAATAGAACCATACTTTGGCCTATTTTGTTAAAAAACGGTATTCATGGAAAGATGTACAGATGCATTATGAGTATGTACGACTGTGTAAAGGCAAAGGTACGATGTGGTGCTGCTTTAACTGATTATATTAATTGTACATCAGGTGTTAAGCAGGGTGATGTATGCAGCCCAGTTTTGTTTTCTTTATTCATTAATGAGCTGACTTTGGAGGTGATAAACTCTGGAAGACATGGTGCCCATTTTGTAAATGATGCTATGGAAATATTCATTCTACTTCTTGCCGACGACGTTGCATTAATGTCTGAGACAGTAATAGGCCTCCAAACTCAATTAAACAGTTTGCAAAGGGCAGCTAATTCACTCCAGCTGAAAGTCAATTTAAGTAAAAGTAATATAATCGTTTTCAGAAAAGGGGGTTACCTTTCCTCTCGTGAAAAATGGACATATGATGGGGCAAATATGCCTGTTGTAAATGTATATAAATATTTAGGAGTATATTTCTCTACGCGATTAAGTTTCACTTTCGCATGTAAAGATATTGCTTGCAGAGCCAAAAATGCATTGCTATGCTTTATGAAGAAGTTGTCGAAGCTGAATAATGAATCTCTTGCTTTGTTTTTGAAATTGTTTGATGCCCAAATCCTGCCTATGCTACAATATGGGGCTGAACTGTGGGGTCTTGATGTTGCCGCTGGACAATGCGAAAAGGTTCATTTGTTTGCTTTGAAAAAGTTTTTGGGTGTATCGTCACAAACCCCAAATGATCTTGTGTATGGAGAGACTAACAGATATCCCATATCTTTGCATTTTACTGTTAAATGTATCAAGTACTGGCTCAAATTAACTCAGATGGCTGAACATAGATTACCCCATAAAGCTTATAAAATGCTAGTAGAACTAGATAATAGAGGCAAGATTAACTGGGTGTCACGTGTTAAAGCAAAATTATATGAATATGGTTTCGGGCACGTATGGCTCAACCAAGGTGTCGGAGATATGAACAGTTTCGTTTGTACTTTCAAAGAAAGACTAATTGACTGTAGGTGGCAAGACTGGAATTTTCATGTTCAAAACAGTGACAGGTTTAGTTTTTATAGAACATTCAATATTATGCATTCACTCCCAACGTATATGTCAACGACTATGGACAGGCACTTGAAGTTTGTGATGACAAAATTTAGAGTGGGTGTTTCTGATATTCTTGTTCATCATTTCCGTTATAGACAGGTAAATGCCTCTGATCTGTTGTGTCCATTATGTCGACAGTCAAGAGAAGACGAAGTACATTTTGCATTGACTTGTCCAGAGTTACAAGATATAAGAGAAAAGTTTATTCCTCAAAATTTTTATACAAGACCTTGCTTATTCAAGCTTATTTTGTTAATGTCATCTGCAAATGAAAACACTGTAAAACAGTTCGCAGTATTTTTATTCAAAGCTTTCAAACGGAGAAGCATTTGTGCATTGTAATCATTATTATCAGTTTCACAATGCGACTTTGTTATGTTCCATGTACATCCCCCTTCTGAGGGGCCAAGGCCTGTAAGAATAAAAACGTCTGAATCTGAATCTCTCTCTCTCTCTGAACCCTTACGGTATCTGATGAGGCTATATTGCTTTGACCGTGTCCACCATCATGTGCCATTCGTCCAATGAGTATGGCGGGGGTCACTCCTGCTCTAGCGCTGATTGCCTCCCTTGCAGATTTCCAAACCTCGTCTACTTCTGTACAGGACTATTCACTGTGGGTGGTGCACTTAAACAAGTCAAGCGAGAGAGAGAGAGAGAGAGAGAGAGAGAGAGAGAATCGAGGGGAGAAGCGCAGAAGGTGAGGTTCTGATGGATGACCGTTATTAGTCCCGATTCAGCCACGGTTACCTGGGCCCATACTGAAAAAGAAGTGATAGTCTGGAGATGGTTTCCCAGTGCTGTTTCTACGAGCCTACAGGTGACCGCCAGACCACGATGGTGATTTTGAGGCCTGAGGAGAACTGACAGTGCAGGACTTTTCTGGTCCTTGATTCCACAGGTAAACAGCAGACGGGAAGGAGTGTATCTGGGACTAGGAGGTTTTCTGAGCGCCCTCTGGTTCTCCTGTTGCTGGAGGTTAAGGTGCCCCCCTTAAGCGCATCCTCGATCAGGACACTCGCGATCTTTTTTTCTTTTCTTTTCTTTTTTTTTTTTTTTTTTACCTCACAGCAGCTTCAGGGGGTTAAAATCCAGCCTGAAGACCATGCTGCTGCTGGTGGGACAGAAGTTACGTAGGACTGATTGAACCAAGCGACTATGGACTATCTCCAGCTTGGAGATAAGCTCTGTTGCACTGCTACTGAGGCAGAACTTGCTTAGGATTTATTGAGCCAGGCGACTTTTGAAAAATCGCTAGCCTGGAGACAAGCCCAGTTGCTGTGCCACTAGGGCAGAAGTTAGGTTGGAATAATTGAGCCAGGCGACTTTTGAGAAATCGCTAGCATGGAGACAAGTCCAGTTGCTGTGCCACTAGGGCAGAAGTTAGGTTGGAATAATTGAGCCAGGCGACTTTTGAGAAATCGCTAGCATGGAGACAAGCCCAGTTGCTGTGCCACTAGGGCAGAAGGTAGGTAAGAATTATTGAGCCAGGCGACTTTTGAGAAATCGCTAGCATGGAGACAAGCCCAGTTGCTGTGCCACTAGGGCAGAAGTTAGGTTGGAATTATTGAGCCAGGCGACTTTGGACCCTCTCCAGCCTGGACAGAAGCTCTGTTGCACTGCTGCTGGGGCAGAAGTGAAGCGGGATTCCTAGTGCTGAGTGACGATGGACCATCTCAAGGCTAGGGGTCAAAGAATGGCGCAGCGTACTCGAATCCCGACCTCACGAGTCTCTTCCTACATGCTGCCTGGATGGTATATGGATCGTCTCTAAGGTCCTTGTACACAAAGGCTCTGGTCTTGTCTGCTTTCAATGTGGTGGTCTCGGCATGTGCTCCTCGGTGTATATGTTTTCAAGCTTCACGCCCTGGCGCTCGGCCTCGTCCACTGTCTGAAACTCATCACCGTGTAGGTTGTAGCAGTGCTGTAGGGCTTCTCCTTGTGTGTCCACTGTAGTACGTGCCACTTCGCAGTACCTGAATGACATCTGCCAGGTCTTCTCCGAATGGTGAAGCTAGTTCAGGTCTTCTTTAAGGGCGTTGACATCTTGCATGGATCTGATCTAGTGCAATGGGATGGAATCATCCGTTAATTAGTCTACCTCGGATTTAATGTTGTCGCCACTGTAACTGATGTGGACGAGGAACAGGGTTGCTGCACCACGGAGTGATCCCTGAGTAATCCCCAATGTCACTTGGCCAATGTTGGAGTCATGTTCCTCGACTGATGACAACTTGCTGGGTCCTATTTGATGAGAATTCCTAAGCCTAGCGAGGAGTTCATCCACCAACTCCGTAGTCTCGGAGTCGTTGTTGTTGTTGTCGTACCCTGGCTAACAGACTCCAAGGATCATCCGAACAGCCGAAGTACTTGAACACTATGGTACAAATGCGTCAGCTGGGGATGAGAACATTACGTGTGTGACCGTTTTTGATTACCACGCCACATGGGCAGCCACACTCCGACTTCGGGGGATTTGGATACTGAGAATGTTATGCTAGGAGCTTGTCACGACTGAAGACAATCCCTGCATAACCATGCAGAGCATATTAACAACATTTTGATGTAGCCTTGGTGTTCTAGCCTATGTCAATTGGCCTGACACAGCCTTAAGCCAAGGCGGGTCTCGGAGTCAAAAACAAGGCGTTAGTGTGGCACTTTGTTCAAAACCTTTGATGGTGTCAATTTGTTTTTTTTTCCCTCATCAAGCACTGTCACTGTCATCAAACGTAAGAATCAGCTGAGATTAAGATGATCTCTTCCGAGGGGCATCCAGACCAGGCATCAAAAAGGATCCTGTGCTTGTTGAGATGGGATGTGATGGAACTTCCACTGTTGTGCTCCTGCAGTTTTGTGCAGATGGAGGTCGAGGAGACGGGACGATCGTCAGGTGGCACGTTCCAGTCTCCTGTCTTCAAGGCTGGTGGGACAATACAGCGTGAGGCCAGGGCTTAGGGATCATGCCAGTGCAGAGTGACCGACGGAAGAAGAAGGCAAGGGCGGAGACAGTGCCTGCAGTGCGTTTGATGTGCGTTTCACAAAGGGCAGGTGCGTTTGATGTGCGTTTCACAAAGGGCAGGTGCGTTTGATGTGCGTTTCACAAAGGGCAGGTGCGTTTGACGTGCATTTCACAAAGGGCAGGTGCGTTTGATGTGCGTTTCACAAAGGGCAGGTGCGTTTCACGCGCATTTCACAAAGGGCAGGTGCGTTTGATGTGCGTTTCACAAAGGGCAGGTGCGTTTGACGTGCGTTTCACAAAGGGCAGGTGCGTTTGATGTGCGTTTCACAAAGGGCAGGTGCGTTTGATGTGCGTTTCACAGAGGGCAGGTGCGTTTGATGTGCGTTTCACAAAGGGCAGGTGCGTTTGATGTGTGTTTCACAGAGGGCAGGTGCGCTTGATGTGCGTTTCACAGAGGGCAGGTGCACTTGATGTGCATTTCACAGAGGGCAGGTGCGTTTGATGTACATTTCACAAAGGGCAGGTGCGTTTGATGTGCATTTCACAAAGGGCAGGTGCGTTTGATGTACATTTCACAAAGGGCAGGTGCGTTTGATGTGCATTTCACAAAGGGCAGGTGCGTTTGATGTGCATTTCACAGAGGGCAGGTGCGTTTGATGTGCATTTCACAGAGGGCGGGTGCGTTTGATGTGCATTTCACAGAGGGCAGGTGCGCTTGATGTGCATTTCACAAAGGGCAGGTGCGTTTGATGTGCATTTCACAAAGGGCGGGTGCGCTTGATGTGCATTTCACAAAGGGCAGGTGCGCTTGATGTGCATTTCACAAAGGGCAGGTGCGTTTGATGTGCATTTCACAAAGGGCGGGTGCGCTTGATGTGCATTTCACAAAGGGCAGGTGCGCTTGATGTGCATTTCACAAAGGGCAGGTGCGTTTGATGTGCATTTCACAGAGGGCAGGTGCGTTTGATGTGCATTTCACAGAGGGCAGGTGCGTTTGATGTGCATTTCACAAAGGGCAGGTGCGTTTGATGTGCATTTCACAGAGGGCAGGTGCGTTTGATGTGAATTTCACAGAGGGCAGGTGCGTTTGATGTGAATTTCACAGAGGGCAGGTGCGTTTGATGTGCATTTCACAGAGGGCAGGTGCGCTTGATGTGCATTTCACAAAGGGCAGGTGCGTTTGATGTGCATTTCACAGAGGGCAGGTGGCGAGAATTCTCGCTTGCTTGGCGAGTGTCAACGTTTCACAGCACACCCTAGCAGCGGGCGGGGCTTGGAAAAGGCGAGAGTTCGCTGTCTTGGGTCTATGGTCAACAGTTATAACGCCCTGTGATTATTGCATGAAATCCAGTACCGTTCTCTGACAGGCTCGTAAAACGATCAAAACGGTTGTCCTTCAACAGCAAGAAGGGTCACATCGGTCATGTGTTTTGTTGTTTTGTTTTGTTTTGCACCCGTTTCTTTACTCCCTTCAACTCAAGCATCCCTCGCCACAAGGATAAGCGAGCCACCTTGCGAGTTCTCGATCCTGTGAAATTCGCCTCCGTTCTACTGTACCTTCTTCTTCTTTCTTAGCTGTCCACCTTCATCCAGTTGAAGATTCTGACACTATAAACTGGAAAGTAACAGGAGATGTCTGTAACTGGGAAGCAACAGGAGATGTCTGTAACTGGGAAGCAACAGGAGATGTCGGTAGCTGGGAAGCAACGGGAGATGTCTGTGACTGAGAAGCAACAGGAGATGTCTGTAACTGGGAAGCAACAGGAGATGTCTGTAACTGGGAAGCAACAGGAGATGTCTGTAACTGGGAAGTAACAGGAGATGTCTGTAACTGGGAAGCAACGGGAGATGTCTGTAACTGGGAAGCAACGGGAGATGTCTGTAACTGGGAAGCAGCTGAAGATGTCGGTAACTGGGAAGCAACGGGAGATGTCTGTAACTGGGAAGCAACGGAAGATGTCGGTAACTGGGAAGCAACGGGAGATGTCTGTAACTTGGAAGCAACGGAAGATGTCGGTAACTGGGAAGCAACGGGAGATGTCTGTAACTGGGAAGCAACAGGAGATGTCTGTAACTGGGAAGTAACGGTAGATGTCTGTAACTGGGAAGCAACAGGAGATGTCTGTAACTGGGAAGTAACGGGAGATGTCTGTAACTGGGAAGCAACAGGAGATGTCTGTAACTGGGAAGCAACAGGAGATGTCTGTAACTGGCAAGCAACAGGAGATGTCTGTAACTGGGAAGCAACGGGAGATGTCTGTAACTGGGAAGTAACAGGAGATGTCTGTAACTGGGAAGCAACGGGAGATGTCTGTAACTGGGAAGTAACAGGAGATGTCTGTAACTGGGAAGCAACGGTAGATGTCTGTAACTGGGAAGCAACAGGAGATGTCTGTAACTGGGAAGCAACGGTAGATGTCTGTAACTGGGAAGTAACGGGAGATGTCGGTAACTGGGAAGCAACGGGAGATGTCTGTAACTGGGAAGCAACGGGAGAAGCAACGGGAGATGTCTGTAACTGGGAAGTAACAGGAGATGTCTGTAACTGGGAAGCAACGGAGATGTCGGTAACTGGGAAGCAACAGGAGATGTCTGGTTCAGCTGACTTGCAAGGGTTGAGTACTATAGTAGGTTGAATTTATCGTCCCCACAGCCAGTGATGTTAGGGACAAGCTGCTTGCTGTAGCACATAGAGTCGGTGGTCAGCTGGCACTCTAGGTTGGCGTCTGTATCTGCGGGTGGGGAAGAGGCACCCAGGGTAGCCTATTTCCTCAGGCAAAAGCCTGGGTCAGTATGTTCGTTCACAGGTAGTCAACGCTTTCCCACTTTCATGGTTAGTCGTGATGATGGTGTCTTTCTTGTTGGCCTCCCTCGTCAAAGCTACTCCGGTAGCCAACTTCGTGCTGAGTGGCGACGGTCCTGTGCCGCATGAGGCCGACCCGAGAAACGTGTAGGACAGGAGTCGCCAAGCCACTGAACGTAGATCGATGTCCACTCTGCACTTATGAGGGACGACCCCCCCCCCCCCCCCTCCCCTTCCCTCTCCCCACCCCCTCTCCTCCAAAGAGAGGGCCCTGTTTGTGCACGATGAAGTCGCAGAAAGCCAGCGCTTCGGCGCCGAACTGCCCCCACAGCCTCCAGAGACGTTCCCCCAGCGACACAGGCTAGTCCCGTCATCACTGCTGATGCGTGGACGGTAGTGTGCCTGTGCCGCCCCACGCCTGTATGTCACCTATCACTGCTGATGCGTGGACGGTAGTGTGCCTGTGCCGCCCCACGCCTGTATGTCACCTATCACTGCTGATGCGTGGACGGTAGTGTGCCTGTGCCACCCCACGCCTGTATGTCACCTCGGCGCCTTCTGCTGTCAATGCCATCTCCCAGCGGGGACGGTCGTACGCAAGAGTTGATTTTTTTTTCTTGTGTGTGTGTGTGTTGTTTTTTTTCAGGAGCTTTAACACTCCGTTTGTTGAGATTTTCGATATCAGGCATGTCCAGGTAAGGTTTCCTTGTGAAACCGGGAATTCTTTCAGGTCTTCCTCAGAGAGAGAGAGAGAGGGGGGGGGGGGGGGGGGGGGGGGGATGGGGAGACAGTCCAATTCTAATCCGTTTATATTCATTTCAATATGACACAGTATCATTAAAGGAAAGGAAAGACCCCCACCCCTCCCCACCTACCTCATGCATTCTATTCATCGGAACTTCCCACTGCGATGACGTCAAGTTCCCGCTTACGGTATGACGCAGAGCGGGCGGGTCGGCGAGTACACGGCCAGCCCCGATAACGCCAGTCAAATGCTGCCTATTACGACATCGAATCACGTGGCATAGATTTTACCAGCAGCGAGCACACGGATCAAAGATGGAGGCATTCCCATGGGTTTATCTCTTTCTCTGTTCAGAGTGCTCCATGCTCAATATGGGGATGTTCCTTAGTTTGCTCTGTGCGCTCTGTGTTGGCGGCGTTGGTGCCAGACGATTTGAGGTCAAGAGCGGCATTCGTTTGGCGTTTTGGGCGCGTAGTCATCTCATGACAGAAAGAAAAGTTAATAATAATAATAATAATAATGAATATTTCTATAGCGCAAATCCTAAATTAGCTCTAAGCGCTTTACAATACAAGGACTAACGAAAACACGCACGCACGCGCACACGCGCGCACGCACACACACACACACACACGCACACACACACACACACACACACACACACACACACACACACACACACACACACACACAAACCGCATACTCAGGCACGGGGAAGCAGATATGCACAGCACACACGGGAAAGCAGACACGCACAACCACTCATGCACACCTCGCACACACACACTCACACAAACTGACATCTGTGTATGACCGGGACTTTTGAATTATCAGCCGAAATAGACTGTAAAAAGATGAGTTTTTAGTTTCGTTTTAAAGACTGGAAAAGAGTCACAGTGCCTGATGTCGTGTGGAAGAGAATTCCAAGTTTTAGGAGCCAGGAAGGAGAAGGAACGATCCCCCCTTCTTTTGCATTTGAATCTGGGAGGAACCAGGAGCAACGAGTCAGAAGACGAGCGAAGGGTTCTAGCTGGGCAGTATAACTTTAGAAGGTCAGACAGATAGGCTGGAGTTCCATATTTAACAGCATTGAAACAGAGGCATGCGATTTTATATGTCACCCTGGCTTTGACCGGCAACCAGTGAAGTCTGCATAATAATAGTTGAGGGTGTTCTTTGAAGGGAGCTTTGAGGATTAGTCTAGCAGCAAAGTTTTGAACGTGCTGAAGTTTTTGGTGAGGTAGTCGGGAAGGCCTGCTAGTAGAGAATTACAGTAATCGAGACGCGAAAGCACGAGAGAAGTGGTGAGAGTTTTGGTTGCCTCAGTGGTAAGGAGATGTCGGATAGCACCTATACGTCTAATTTCCAGAAAGCATATTTTACAGACATGGTTCACCTGTGCCTTCATATCAAGATCGCTGTCGACAAAGACACCAAGGTTTTTAACCTTTTCTGAGAAGGGAATAACAGTACTGCAGATCAGAAGTGAAGAATTTACAGAAAGAGCGGGTGTTTTTGCTGCTGGTAAACTGAACAGCAAGGCTTCAGTTTTGTCGTGGTTTAGCTGAAGTTTGTTTTCAGCCATCCAGTCCCGAACGACGGACACACATTCAGACAATTCGCCCTTCATTTGGTCAAGCTCAGAGGCATTCCCCGAGCGTCTTAGCTGGGTGTCGTCGGCAAACATCTGGTGAGGACAGGAGTGAGTTTCAAGGATCTGAGAAAGAGGATGCGTGTACATTACAAAGAGTACAGGTCCAAGGACGGAGCCCTGTGGAACCCCAGATTTCAGCTTGGCTAAACGAGATCTGACGTTGTTGACAACGACTGACTGGTGTCTATCTGACAGGTATGACTTGAACCATTGAAGGGCTGTTCCTGTAACCCCGAAATAGTGCTGCAGACGTTCCACAAGAATGGAGTGATCAATTGTGTCGAAAGCAGCGGATAGATCGAGTAGAGCAAGGATAGAGACCTTTTGTTCATCGGCAGCAACAAGGAGATCATTTACAACGCGAAGAAGAGCAGTTTCAGTACTGTGACCAGCACGATAGGCAGACTGAAAGGGATTTTGAAGACAGTTAATCTCGAGATGGGATAGGAGCTGTGAGAGAACAACTCTCTCTATGAGTTTGGAAACAAAGGGAAGATTTGAGACTGGACGGTGGTTTTTCAGCTGATTTGGGTCCATACCAGCCTTTTTCAGTAAAGGCCTAACAAGAGCAAGCTTGTGTTCCTTTGGAAAGTCACCAGACTGAACAGACTCATTGACAAGGCGGGTAAGAACGGGAATGAAGAGATCCGAGTTCTCAAACAGAAGTGACGTGGGTATCGGATCCAGTTCACAAGTTTTGTGGGGCATGTCTTTCAGGATCTTACTCACTGTGTCTTCAGACACTGGTGAAAAGAAAGCAAGGGTGTTTCAACATCAGGACAGGTTGTGGGAACATGAGAAGTTACCCTTCTTGTTTGGTATTGAGGTCACACTCCACTGTCTGGATTTTGCACTAAAGCGCTATTATTATTATTATTATTATTATTATTATCCATGCAAGCGTTCAGAGGCCTGCCATAAACTTGAGCCAGTATTTGATGTTAAACTGATAATTGATCAAAAGAACAACTCCCTACCAATTATTTCCCTTGTTTTGGTTGGTCTTCGTCGATTAAATCGCAAACAATCTTCAACCTGCCACACACACCCCCCACCCCCACCTCCTCCCCTTAGTTGACACACATTTCAGGCCTTTGTACTCGCCCTTGACCCTATTTCTTTGCGCCTTCTTCAAGAGCGCAAGATAATCCCATTCCTTTTGTCATGACTCAGCCGAATGTTCTCGAGCATTTAGGCCAATTAAGGGTAGTTTTGCTGTTGATGAAAGCAAGTTCCTTGGGTTCTTCAAGTGTGCAAACTCAGGCATGACCATTAGGGAATACTCCGAGTCGTATACTGGAGGAGGGAGAGTTACTGGGGAGTGGTTCGCATGTCTAGGGGGATTGTAACAAGTACATGCCGACCTGCCGGTCCTGGGTGGAGGAGAGTGTCCACCTCGACCACTGGCTATCCACTGGGTTCTCTAGTGGGCCTGAAGGGGGTGATCGTGTCAGGTGACCGTCACGGTTTGGTGACCATCGGCCTGCAGTCAGGGTACAGTGACCATTCAGTCGTTCTTGTCCTGAGGACTGAATGGAAGGCTTCAGCCTATTGAGTGATTTGCACCTTGTTGTCCATGGAGTGTAGTAAATACTTGAAGCATCAGTCCTGATTTGTGGAGGAGTCCGGGCTGTTAGTAAAATGGGTAGCTTCGGGGAATCAAACATGACTGTGTTTGAAGTGGAGGTTATGCATGAACCACTTGGTACCAAATTCTTTGTAGCGCTAGCAACTGTGGTGTGTGTGTGAGTGTATGAGTAGGTGACTAGTGATTCCATTAGTGGAATAAAAATAACTTGGGGAGTTATTGGTACAAACCGTTGTGTGTGTGCCAGTGATTCCATTGGTTGAACCAGTTTAACTCGGGTTCTCTCTTGTTTGAGAATGGACATAAGATGCTCAGGAAAAAAAAACAGGAAGTGTGTGACTCACCTAAGGGGAAGTGAACTCACCCATCTTGCTGAGGGCTCAAGAAAATACAGCGAGAAACGGGGGTTTGCTGTCGCCTCAAAGCCGACGACGGTAGAGATTGTCTCCTGGGTGGGGACGTAAGACAGTGGAGGTTGCTGTAGCCTCGGAGCCGACGACGAGAAGAATTGTCTCCAGTGTGGGGACGGTCGACAGCAAGACGTGTCAACCTGTTGGGGACTAGACAGGGAGCTGCCAGACAACAGTGGAGTGTTTGCAGCCAGAGAAGACCTGTGGGAGAGGCCACAGGAGCCCTTTCCGTGGAGAGGCGAAGTGCAGTGGAGTCCGGGAGACTCGGTCTGAGGGTGCAACGCGAGCTACGTTGCCAGTGTCCCCCAACTGGGATTTGGCCAATTATGAGGACACAACAGTGTGGCAGCTTCAGCGCTCGTAGTCGCACCGTGTGATGAGAGAAACTGACCAAGGAATGCTGGCAAGTTATGGACGTTTCATTTGTTCTTAAGTTTATAAGTGTGCAAACAGAATAGCGAAATATTGTCTTTCCTGGCTAATTAAAAGTAATTGAAGGAAAGGGGATGCGATTATGAGGTTATCTGTGTGATGTTTACATTGTTGTATGATACAGATAAGTGTGTTGTGTAGTGACGGGTGGGGGCTCGAGGTCAAGTTGAATAAAATGTGATTATTTTCTATGAAATGTTATTGGTTTCCCGTCACCTTTGTGCGGGCCCGATGTGAGTGACAGAGTGCGTGTGCCTATGCGACAGCGCATTTTGGTTGTGAAAGCGTAAATACTTCTGTCATTACCCCCCTGCATCCCTGCATATGGTAATCATATTGTGATAACGAGGGGGAGCGTCGGAGACCCGTCACGCCTTTGATTTTATTCTGTCTACGTGGAGCCACCTGGGTTGTAGCCTACCTGGATGGCCATATGAAAGAAAATAAGGAGAATCATCCTTCAGACACACACACACACACACACACACACACACAAAATTCTCAAAAACAAACAAACAAACAACAACAAAAAAACGGTCGCGCCAGTCTATAAAAACTCGACTCTTTCAGCAAGGCCTTGGCGCATAAAGTTTAGGTGTGCAGCCTGTACACTAATTACTGTTCCTTACCTCATGTACACTAATTACTGTTCCTTACCTCATGTACACTAATTACTGTTCCTTACCTCATGTACACTAATTACTGTTCCTTACCTCATGTACGCTAATTACTGTTCCTTACCTCATGTACACTAATTACTGTTCCTTACCTCATGTACACCAATTACTGTTCCTTAACTCATGTACACTAATTACTGTTCCTTACCTCATGAACACTAATTAAGCTTACTGTTCCTTACCTCATGTACGCTAATTACTGTTCCTTACCTCATTTAGAATTTCTTTCTTTTCGTTCGTTGTTGAATCGCTTGTAGAAGTTGATTCTCCCAACAACCAAGCTCTCAAAAGCGCACGCACAACACACACAACACACACCACACACACACACACATGCACTCGTACGCACGCACACATCACTTAGCGCGCGCGCGCGCGCACACGCACACGATGCACGCAACACGCACACACATACACACAACGCATGCACCCACACACACACACACGCACACGCGCGCTCGCACACGTGCGGGCTCGCAAAGCGCGCGCGCACACACACCAACACACACACTCACACACACACACACCAACACACACGCACAACACACTCACACACACACACACACAACACACCAGCCGGATAACTCCCACCCCACCCCCC
This sequence comes from Conus ventricosus, assembly GCA_018398815.1. Taxonomy (NCBI): domain Eukaryota; kingdom Metazoa; phylum Mollusca; class Gastropoda; order Neogastropoda; family Conidae; genus Conus; species Conus ventricosus. The sequence goes on along the minus strand of CM031627.1, from coordinate 34,627,417 downwards.
CCCCCCCCCCCCCCCCCCCCCCCCCCCCCCCCCCCCCACACACACCACAACCACACCACACACAGCAGAGTCATTATTCTGCAGATGAAAATTCAGCCTGTACGCAGCAGTACTGGTTCGCCCAGTGCTGTGGTCAGTCACAGCGGGCTTTCCTCTGTCGTGCGTGCAGCAGTAGCCTACTCTGTGTCCAATCTTGACATCATGGAAATTTAAACTTATGACGTTAGCGTCTGGTTCTTTGACGCTGGCATTAACCCCACCTCCACCCCCCATCCCCACCCCATCTCTACCTCCCCTTGTGCGTTTGTTTTTCCTCTCAACTACGCCCCTCCCCCCCCCTCTCCTCCCTCCCCCCCCTTTTTTTTTTCCCCTTCTCCCACTCCCTCCTCTCTTTGCCCATTCCCGCTCTCGCCCCTCGCGGAAAACGCTTTCAAGGCACATTCAGGCTTCTTTTCTTTTTTTATTTTTTTTTTATTATATTTTTTTAAAAAACATTTCCCGGAACGGTGTTGTCAGCAGGGGGAGGGGGGGAATCGGTGAGAAAGAAATAGAGGTAGGGCCGTTAGCAGAACCATTCATACACACACACAACACCCACACCACTACACACACACACACACCACACACACACACACACACACACAACGCACACACACACACGCACGCGCGCACGCGCGCGCACACACACACACACAAACCAACATACATACATACATACATAATAATACATACATACATACATACATACGTACACACAGCACACGCGCACACTGCGCAAGAACAACGAAAATAACAACAAACCGATCTCATGAAATTAATGAGATTCGGTTTTGTTGTTATTTTGGTTGTTTCTTTCGTCGTTGTTTTGTGCTTCTTTTTTTCTTCTTCTTTCTTTCTTTCTTTCTGTCTGCATTTTCCTTTTGTTTTCCAGCTGAAAGGCGTATTGAAACAGAGATTTGTGTGAGAGTAACGGAGGAAATACAGGACAAGGGGGGAGGAGGGGAGCAAAGAGAGTAGAGAGAGGTGAGAGAGCAGAGAGAGAGATGAGAGCGAGAGAGAGAGAGAAGGAGAGAGAGAGGATGAGTGAGAGAGAGAGATGATGATGATGATGACGATGATGACAATATTGCAAAGGGTAACAGATAAGCAGAACATCCTTTTTTTTTTATCCGGCCTTTGCCCCGTTAATTAACGGACTAACTAAGCATGACTAGACTTGCAACGAAAACTTACAAAACTCTTTTTTAACAGTTTTGAGGAGAAATGTATTAAGAGAAACTGAACTGAGGGGAGAGAGGATGGAACGTGTTGTCAGTCAGTTGTCAGTGTGAGAAGGGAGGCAGAGTCATGGTATAGGGAACAGAAGAGACCTAGGCCTACATGCAGGCTGTAGGAGTGAAAGAGAGCAGGGGAGAAGGCTACACGCAGGCTGTAGGAGTGAAAGAGAGCAGGGAGAAGGCCTACACGCAGGCTATAGGAGTGAAAGAGAGCCAGGGAGAAGGCCTCCATGCAGGCTCTAGGGGGTGAAAGAGAGGGAGGGAGAAGGCCTACACGCAGGCTATAGGAGTGAAAGAGAGCAGGGAGAAGGCCTCCATGCAGGCTGTAGGAGTGAAAGAGAGCAGGGAGAAGGCTACATGCAGCTCTAGGAGTGAAAGAGTGGAGGGAGAGAGGCCTACACGCAGGCTATAGGGGTTTAAAGAGAGCAGGGAGAAGGCCTCCATGCAGGCTATAGGGGTGAAGAGAGCAGGGAGAAGGCCTCCATGCAGGCTATAGGAGTGAAAGAGAGCAGGGAGAAGGCTCATGCAGACTGT
>CM031627.1:34585606-34620606 GCA_018398815.1 Conus ventricosus | reverse complement strand
CGCGCGTACTTCAAGCACATGCGGATCATTTCACATGATTTTAATGGCGAGACGTGTGCAAGTGCGAGTGTGTGTGTGTGTGTGTGTGTGTTCCTGCTTCCTTTCTTTTTCTGTTTTATCGTATGTGTGCTGTATGCCCAGCCGAACCAACATTTTCTCCGTACCAGACGATGATCTTTCGATATAAATAAGCAGTTTCAATTACTGTATTTGTAAAGCCGTTTTCGATCATCTCTGACGAGTTCCCCCGAAGTCGGAGTGTGGCTGCCCATGTGGCGGGGTAATCACAAACGGTCACACACGTAATGATCTCATCCCTAGCTGATGCATTTGTACCATAGTGTTCAAGTACTTCGGCTATTTGGATGGTCCCTGGAGTCTTAGCCAGGGTACGACAACAAAACAACAACAACAACATCTCTGACGAGTGTGATGGGGAGAGGAGGAAGTTGGAATGCGGGGGGAGGGTGGTGGTGGTGACGAAATGTCGGTATTGTTGTTGACGCAGTAACGAAAATGTTGGCACTGGGAGAGTAACATACCTGATTCCATCTCTCAGCAGGAAATGAGCGTGATTCTGTCAAAAGATCAGGGTCAGTTTTGGTTGCAGCCAAGGTCAAGAGTATTCTGAAAAGGCTAAAGGAACATGCAAAAATACAATCTCAAGAGTGTTCTGAAAAGGCTTATAGGAGAACATGCAAAAATACAGTATCAAGAGTGTTCTGAAAAGGCTAAGGAACATGCAAAAACAAACATCAAGAGTGTTTTGAAAAGGCTGATAAGAGAACATGCAAAAACCGCAACATCAAGAGTGTTCTGAAAATGGCTGGTACAGAGAACATGCAAAAATAATCAGCTGCACAAGTGTCAAGACATCCAGCAGCTCTTCAAACCGGGAGGAAGGGGGGACAGGACAGCAAATCATTCCCACGTCGTCCTGGACCCTTCCAGACAAAATGCCGACAATGCTGAAAAGTTGAAAGAAAGGGAGGAGGAAGAGAGAGAGAGAGAGCAAAAAAAAGTGCTGAGTCTGAAATTTTCCGCACGGTCGGCCAGCTCGTCTAGCCGGTCGTGTAATCAAAGCTGGAATGGTGCTAGGAGTCGGATCGTTGGGAGAGAGGGGGGCGGGGGAAATGGGGGCAGGATGGGAGAGAGGGGGCGGGGGGGGGGGGGGGGGGAATATGGCTGAAGGGGCGACTAGACACAATACAAAGCTGAAGAGAAGGAAATAGCATAGGCATGTTCTTTCCTTCCTTTCAGCCTGCCATCTTGATACACGCTTGTGCCATAAATACTTTCTTTTGGAAACGCAGAAAACATGACCGTTTCCTTTCCTCTTTGGGATGATGATAAATGAAGGTGTACCAGAGAGTCTGGAGCCTACCTTGGCCCGCCATTTCGTCTGCAAAACACATTTGCATAGCTTGTCAATCACACGGACCGACGAGCCTCCCATCGCCTGGAAACCCCGCCCTCTTTCTCTTCCGCAAGTCTCCCTTCCTTCCTGTGACAGACGCTGTCAAGACATTCCAAGACCGAAGCCTTCCCGTAACGCGCTCGTTGATTGGACAGTACAGAAAGGTCCCGACCCTTCCAAATCCCCCATACACCCCCTCCCCACCGCCCCCTTCCCCCACCCCCACCCCCAACCGCTTCCCGCCCATTCTCTGGGAGGGGCGAAGGTGGGGTGGAAGGGAAGAGGAAGATAGGTGAGGCGAAGGAAAGGGTGGAAGGAGGGTAGGAGGGGTGGGTGGGTGGTGGTGTTGGGGGGGGGGGGAGGAGGAGAGGAGGGGGAAAGGAGGAGGGGGAGAGGGGAGGAGAGAGGGGAGGTTGCCGAGGCAGCAAAAAGTTGGTGAAGCGGCGCTGTTGGTATAGGGAAGCTCCCCTCCCAACATACACACGCACACACACTCCCACTCTCTCTCTCTCACACACACACACACACACCATCATACCACACCATCCTTCAGCCAGCCACACACACAACACGTCAGCAGCAGCAGCAGCAGCAGAAGCGGCCAGTGCTTTTGCCTGCCTGCCTGTCTGCCAGCCAGCCAGCCCGCCAGCCAGCCATGCCAACCAGCCAGCCAGCTAGTCTACTAGCTTAGCTCAGCTCAGCTCAGCTCCACTCAGCTCAAGGCAGCACCCGTAGCCCGGAAGTCAGCGTTGTTGAGAGGTCGCGGGTTTGATTCTCCCGTCGACTCCGAGACAGCGTGACTTTTGAGGGACCAAAGTGCTGGTGCGCTCGCTGGAAGCAGTCTGTAGGAAGGTGGTGGTGGTAGGGTTGAAAGGTAGATAGATGAAGGTTCGAACTCGGACACTCTTGACCACGCGCCGCCGGATGCTGTGGTGCTAGCGGGATAATAGGCGAGGAGGGGAGAGAGAGAGAAAGAGAGAGACTGAGTGAGAGACAGAAGCGAAGAAGAGGAGGAGGAGGAGGGGAGAATGAGGACGAGGATGGGGGTCAAAGTTCTCTGTGGCGCATGGGTGTTGGCCCTCACCCTCGTGGTTCTGACTTCAGCTGCCCCGGCCGAGGATGGCGAGGGTGAGTCTTTAGCGTGGTGGATTGTTGATAACGATGTTGACGGATGACGACGACGAGGATGATGACGGTGATTGACGTCGATGACAATATAGCACGCGACTGGTCTTGGTAAGAAACCGGGCTAGGTCGACAGCAATCAGCATGAAACTGACATCGACGACGACGATGAATGGTGATGTCCAGTATCATCGGTGATGAACGGACGTTAAAAGAACCACTGAACTGAACGGATGATGATGACGATGGCTGATGTCGATGATAATATGAGCGCAGGCTATGTCGACTGCGAACAGCGTGGACGACGATGATGAATGGTGATGATGGTGATATTGTTGAAGGTTTGACGAGGACGGGTAGATAGCATCTTTGCAATATGCTGGACTATGTTGATAATATATCACTACTGAAATGACAACAACGACGACAACAGTGATGATCGATGATGATAGTGATAATGGTTGACGACGGTTCTTTATAATGTAGCACCTATGTAGTCTTTGCGATTAGCCGGTAGATTTCGATTGCTATCAAAATAGACATGACAACGATGACGACAACGATGGTGAATGATGTTAATGACAGTGACAACGATGGCGATGATGATGATGATAGTGTAGAAGGTTAACGACGAAGACTGTATTGTCTGCCAGATGGTCTCTGCAATCAACTGGACAATGTCGATTGTCATCAACACTGCAATGACAAGATGACCATGACGACAATGATGATGATGATGAATGATGATGATGGTGGTGGGGAGGAGGAGGAAGAGGAGGAGGATGGTTGACGTTGACGGTTGTACAGTTGACGATTGTATATAGTATAAGGGGGTGAAAGGAGGGGGGGGGGGAAAGGAGAGGGAGAACGTATTTCATGTTGGGTGCAGAACACGTTGATGTCATGCTGCGTTGATAATGATGTTTCAAACGGCAACGACGATGATGAGCGTTTGTGATGATCCTGGCAGGTTTTGTGTGGATGATGATGATGATGATGATGATGATGATGATGATGATGATGCCTGAGTGATGATGGCGATGATGCTAGAGTGATGGATGATGATGATGATGATGATGATGATTGATGATGATGACGTTGATACCTGAGTGATGATGAAAATGACTGAAGATGGATGCGTGGGTCTTACTATGTCGAGTTTGGTACGTGGATGATGATCATGAGGGAACTGTTCAGTTAGTGGTTATTTTAACGTCTGTCCACCATCGAGATAGTAGACGAAGAGAAAGCTGTTAGTAATGATAGATGCCACCGTTGGGGCCGGCCTTTATGGTGGTGTTTGTGTTGATGATGACGACGACGAGGGAAGAGAATGATGATGATGATGATGATGATGATGATGATGATGATGATGATGTGTTAGTGCAGGGTGATGTTGTTTTTCGTGGTGAGTGGGTGGGCGGATGGTGATGATGAGTGTTAAATCTATAGTCAAACGTGACAATGGTGATGATGATGATGATGATGATGATGATGATGATGATGATGATGATGTGTTAGTGGCAGCGCCGTTGCTGTTTGTTGTGGTGGGTGGGTGGTGGTGGTGAGTGTTAAATCTATAACGTGACAATGGTGGTGATGACCAGAATGATGATGATGATGGCGATGATGATGGTAATGATGCACAAAGACTCCACTCAGGGCTGAATATTTATATTCATAATATATATATATATATGATATCGTGTCTGGTTCCCCAGCCACCCCCATTCCGTCAACCTCTGTCTTCTGTCTGTCTCTTCTGTTTGCACATGGTCGTATATGCGTGCCCGCGTGCGTGTGTGTATGCATGTGTGCGTGCGTGCGTGTGTGTGTGTGTGTGTGTGTGTGTGTGTGTGTGTGTGTGTGTGTGTTGTGTGTGTGTGAGAGAGAGAGAGAGAGAGAGAGGAGAGAGAGAGAGAGAGAGAGAGTAACTGAGGTTTACTCATTTCAATAACCCTGACACAAACTGAAAAAATGGTGACACGCACAGAGAGAGAGAGAGAGAGAGAGAGAGAGAGAGAGAGAGAGAGAGAGAGAGAGAGTGTGTGTGTGTGTGTGTGGTGCGCGCGCGCGCGACCGTACGTGCGTGTGTGCGTGCGTGTGTGTGTGTGTGTGTGTGTGTGTGTGTGCAAGCGCGCGCACGCGACCGTACGCGCGCGCGCGCGCGCGTGTGTGGTGTTTTGTGTGTGTGTGTGTGTGTGTGTGTGTGTGTGTGTGTGTGTGTTGTGTGTTGTGTGTGTGTGTGTGTGTGTGTGTGTGTGTGTGTGTTTTCAACTTTGATAGACGTGCAAACTAATTAATCCGCAGACAAATGGAGGACGTGGCGTCTTCTTGGCAGCATCGGTCTGTATTACAAGGAGAGTTGCGCAACTGTCGGGAATACATGTTGCTATCAAAACGATCATTGTGTTGTTGTTGTTGCTGTGTGTCTGATTGTTTGTTCGTTCGTTCGTTCGTTCGTCCATTTCTTTGTTTTAGCAGACTGTATGTTTTGGTGATGCCATCCCTTTTATCTCGACACTGTCGTCTTCTTTACTTCTTGCTGAAGAGGCAGATTCTGGCACTCTGACCGAATTCTCTCTCTCTCTCTCTCTCTCTCTCTCTCTCTCTCTCTCTCTCTCTCTCTCTCTCTTCTCTCCTCTGTCTCTTCTCCTTCTCTCTGTCTCTCCCTCTGTCTCTTCTCCTTCTCGCTATCGCTCTGTCTCTCTCTTTGTTTGAACGCGCGCGCGCGTGCGTGTGTGTATGTGTGTGTGTGCATGCGCGCGCGTGCGTGTGTATACGTGTGTGTGTGCGCGCGCCCGCGCGCGTCCATGTGTGCGTGCGTGCATGCGCGCGTGTATGTATCAGTGTGTGTGTGTGTGCGCGCACATGTACATGTGTGTGTGTGTGTGTGCGCGCGCGCGCGTGTGAAAATGAGAGAGGGTACTCTGTATGTGTGTGTTGGTGAGAAAGAGAGAGAGAGAGAGAGGGCCAGCCAGCCAGCCAGACAGACAGACAGAGACACAGACAGACAGACAGACAGACAGACGGAGACAGACGGCAGTAAGAAGAACCGAAAAAAGGTACAGGGACTGTCAGATGACAAGAGAGAAGAGAAGCCGTCATGTCAGGGCAGATGTTGGCGAACGAGAACACACGGACTAGAGACTGTCAACATCACACAGAAACTGCCAGCTTATTGTTTCTATCGCCCCAATAACCGTAAACCTTCAGGGAGCCTGCCGCAGCAGACGCTTTGCATCACAGTCAGGAATCCGTTCCCACAGCCGTCAGTCATGTTAGCACTCGACAGGGAAGAAGGGGAACTGCAACCACCCCAGTTCTTTGCCCTTCGTTTAATATACGTCGCCAAAAAAAAAAAAAAATGTTACGCACCATGCATACATCGGTGGCTCTCCAGGGACCCAGGTGTTTTTTTCTTTCTTTTTTTTTTTCTGTTTTTTTTTTCTTTTTTTTTTTTCTCCTGAAGGACTAAAACCCTGCCTAGGTCGTGGATCTCCAGGGAACCCAGTCTTTTTTTCTTCTTCTTTTTTTTCTGAAGGATATAATAAGTCTTGCCGTAGGTCGTGGGTCTTCAAGGAACCCGTGCTTTTTTTTTTTCTGAAGGTCTCGAGCCTTGCCGTAGATCGTGGATCTCCAGGGAATCCAGGTTTTTTTTTCCTGAAGGACTAAAGCCCTGGCCTAGGTCGTGGGTCTCCAGAGACCCATGTTTTGCTTTTTTTTGTGTTTAAGGAACCTGCCCTAGGCGTGGAGCTCCAGACCCATGTTTTGATTTTTTTTCCTGAAGGGCTAAAGCCCTGCCCTAGGTCGTGGGTCTCCAGAGACCCATGTTTTGCTTATTTTTTTCTGAAGGGCTAAAGCCCTGCCCTGGTCACGGGTCTCCAGGACCCATGTTTTACTTTTTCTGAAGGGCTAAAGCCCTCCCTAGGTCGTGGGTCTCCAGAGACCCATGTTTTACTTTTTCTGAAGGGCTAAAGCCCTGACCCTAGGTCGTGGGTCTCCAGAGACCCATGTTTTACTTTTCTGAAGGGCTAAAGCCCTGCCCTAGGTCGTGGGGTCTCCCAGAGACCCATGTTTTACTTTTTCTGAAGGGTAAAGCCCTAGCCCTAGGTCGTGGGGTCTCCAGAGACCCATGTTTTACTTTTTCTGAAGGAGTAAAGCCCTGCCTAGGCGTGGGTCTCCAGAGACCCATGTTTTACTTTTTCTGAAGGAGTAAAGCCCTGCCTAGGCGTGGGTCTCCAGAGACCCATGTTTTACTTTTTCTGAAGGTGTAATGCCTGCCCTAGGTCGTGGGTCTCCAGAGACCCATGTTTTACTTTTTCTGAAGGAGTAAAGCCCTACCCTAGGTCGTGGGTCTCCAGAGACCCATGTTTTACTTTTTCTGAAGGGTAAGCCCTGCCCTAGGTCGTGGGGTCTCCAGAGACCCATGTTTTACTTTTTCTGAAGGTGTAAAGCCCTGCCCTAGGTCGTGGGGTCTCCAGAGACCATGTTTTACTTTTTCTGAAGGAGTGAAGCCCTGCCCTAAGCGTGGGTCTCCAGAGACCCATGTTTTCTTTTTTTCCTGAAGGGCTAAAGCTCTGCCTAGGTAGTGGGTCTCGGACCCTGTTTTTTTTTTCCCCTGAAGGGCTAAAGCTCTGCTCTAGGTCGTGGGTCTGCAAGGACCCATGTTTTGCCTTTTTATTCCGAACATGGGTCCCTGTAGACCCACGATCTACGGCAGCTAGCCGCCGTAGATCGTGGGTCTACAGGACCCATGTTTTGCTTTTTTTCTGAAGGAGTAAAGCCCTGCCCTTGGTCACGGATCTCCATGGACCCGGTTTTTTTTTTTTTTTAATTTTTTTTTTTTTTTTTTACCGTGAAGCAATTAAACTTTGCCGTAGGCTTTGGGTTTTTTGTTTTTGTTTTTGTTTTTGTTGTTGTTGTTGTTTACTCATTTGTTTATGGACAAAAGATGAACCATTTATGAGAAAGAGGCATGGGACATGCATTACTGATAATTGTGGAGATAGCTTAAAAACTGACTCAGTCATCAAGTGAAGATCAAGTCTATTTATTGGTCGTTTATTTTTTTTTTTCTTCCCGCGTACGCAGGCTGGTACTCTGCGGTCACTCCCTGTATAGACAGTCAAGGATTAATCCCATCCATCCAACCAACGGAGTGGAGTTTTGTGTGTATGACCGTTTTTCTTATCCCGCCATTAAGGCAGCCATACTCCAGCTTCCTGGAGATTGGTCGTTTAAAATCCGCGTTCTGTACTACGGCGAAGGTGAAGTTGTCCATCCAGGTTTTCGTTCGGTCTGTGTCTGAATCATGCTCTCTGCTCTGTATGCTGTTGAATCATTCTCTCTGCTCTGTATGCTGTTGAATCATTCTCTCTGCTCTGTATGCTGTTGAATCATCCTCCCTGCTCTGTATGGTGTTGAATCATTCTCTCTGCTCTGTATGCTGTTGAATCATTCTCTCTGCTCTGTATGCTGTTGAATCATTCTCTCTGCTCTGTATGCTGTTGAATCATTCTCTCTGCTCTGTATGCTGTTGAATCATTCTCTCTGCTCCGTATGCCGTTGAATCATTCTCTCTGCTCTGTATGCTGTTGAATCATTCTCTCTGCTCTGTATGCTGTTGAATCACTCTCTCTGCTCTGTATGCTGGTGAATCATCCTCTCTGCTCTGTATGCTGTTGAATCGTCGTCTCTGCTCTGTATGCTGTTGAATCATTCTCTCTGCTCTGTATGCCGTTGAATCATTCTCTCTGCTCTGTATGCTGTTGAATCGTCGTCTCTGCTCTGTATGCTGTTGAATCATTCTCTCTGCTCCATGCTGTTGAATCATTCTCTCTGCTCTGTATGCTGTTGAATCATTCTCTCTGCTCTGTATGCTGTTGAATCATTCTCTCTGCTCTGTATGCTGTTGAATCATCGTCTCTGCTCTGTATGCTGTTGAATCATCGTCTCTGCTCTGTATGCTGTTGAATCGAATCATTCTCTCTGCTCTGTATGCTGTTGAATCGTCCTCCCTGCTCTGTATGCTGTTGAATCATCGTCTCTGCTCTGTATGCTGTTGAATCATTCTCTCTGCTCTGTATGCTGTTGAATCATCGTCTCTGCTCTGCATGCTGTTGAATCATCGTCTCTGCTCTGTATGCTGTTGAATCATTCTCTCTGCTCTGTATGCTGTTGAATCATCGTCTCTGCTCTGTATGCTGTTGAATCATCTCTCTCTGCTCTGTATGCTGTTGAATCGAATCATTCTCTCTGCTCTGTATGCTGTTGAATCGTCCTCCCTGCTCTGTATGCTGTTGAATCATCGTCTCTGCTCTGTATGCTGTTGAATCATTCTCTCTGCTCTGTATGCTGTTGAATCATCGTCTCTGCTCTGCCAGCTGTTGATCACGTCTTGCTCTGTATGCTGTTGAATCATTCCTCTGCTCTGTATGCTGTTGAATCTTCTCTGCTCGCTCTGTATGCTGTTGAATCATTCTCTCTGCTATGCCTGTATGCTGTTGAATCATCGTCTCTGCTCTGTATGCTGTTGAATCATTCTCTCTGCTCTGCTCTGTATGCTGTTGAATCATTCTCTCTGCTCTGTATGCTGTTGAATCATTCTCTCTGCTCTGCATGCTGTTGAATCATTCTCGGACGCTTCGCAGAGGCGGATCAGTTAAGATTGTAAGGGACGGGGAGGGGTGGAGAGAGGTGCAGCTGGAAGTTTCAAGTGTAAATCGAAGCCAGGAAGCATCTGAGATCGCTGGAGGGGTCCTTGGGTATGCTCGCCCGCAAGCTGTGAATAGCTTCTCTCGGGCTGTCTGTCTCTCGGACTGTCTGTCTGTCTCTATTGTCTTCTCTCTCTCTGCGTCTCTGTCTCTGTCTGTCTGTCTGTCTTGTCTGTCTGTCTGTCTGTCTGTCTCTCTCTCTCTCCTCTCTCTCTCTCTCTCTCTCTCTCTCTCTCTCTCTCTCTCTCTCTCTCTCCTCCCTCCCTTCCCCCTCTCTCTCTGTCTCTCTGTCTTTTTTATCTCTGTCTCTCCCCCCCCTCTCTCTCTCTCTGTCTCACTGTCTTTATCCCTGTCTCTTTCTCTCACTTGTATTACTTAAACGAGAAAATGGCGAAAATCTGTGCAGTCTGGTGACTGAACCCAAGGCAAAAATTAAACGGCATGGAACAATGTTCATATGCCACTTTTTTTTTTTTCGTTTTTTCTTCTTTTTTTTTTTTCGTTTTTTCTTCTTTTTTTTTTTTTTTTTACGCGGAGGGGAGTGTAACTGCACCCAATGCACCCCTTCCCCACCCCCACCCCCCCTCCCCACCCTTCTCCTTCCTCCACCCTCTGCCCCAGTTTCTTAATCGACATCTGTTTGCCACTCAACATATAACGCCCTCTCCCCCCCCCCCCCCCTTCTGCCCCCCCCCCCCCCTTCCTTTATTTTATTTTATTTTTTTCAAAAAAGAAGTCTTAGGATATGTGCGACTTGTTGCAGGAAGTGATAATTATTTCATGGGGGGTTTTCCCTGATGATCCTAAGCCAAGATGTTTTTTTTAGCTGATGTGACTTTTTTTCTTTCTTTCTTTCTTTCCCTTTTTAAGAATTCTCTCTCTCGTATGTGTGTGTGTGTGTGTGTGTGTGGTGTGTGTGTGTGTGTGTGTGTGTGTGTGTGTGTATGTGTGTGTGTTGTGTGTGTGTGTGTGGTGTGTGTATGTTGTGCGTGCGTGCGTGCGTGTGTGGGTGTGTGTGGGTGTGTGTGTGTGTGTGTGTGTGGTGTGTATGTATGTGTAAGATGTATTTTAAGGGATGAGTGAATAATGTGGGTTTTTTTTCAATGACTTGTGAGTTGACTTCAACGCGGTGACAGCCCTGATATGGCCCTTTGTGGTCGGCTGGGCTATAAGCAATATTACCTTACCTTGTGTGTGTGTTTTGAGGGGGGGGGGGGGGGGGGGGGAGGGCAAAATGCCCAACGAATGCGTAAGTTAGACACGTGTTGTTCAAAGGACCACACACGGAATGCTGTCTATAAATGTACAAGTTAGCACACTTTTTTTCAAGGGCCACACCGTAATGCTCTGTATAAAAACCACATAAATGCACAAGGTAGCAATTCTTACTGTTCAAAGAACCCGATCTTAGCATTTGACAGGAAGAAAGCTGTCTCTCAAAGGGAAGTGACTTTGTGGGGTTATGGATTTAAGCCTCCCCGTTGAAAACCGTGTTAGATTACGTCCCTTGGTAGTGTCTTTCTTTTTATTTGCGGCGCAGTAGTGCTTGCGGCATGTTATCCACCACTTCCCCTAGGATGTATTGTAGCCAGAGAACTGATTGTAGCCCCGCCTGCTGTAGATCGTGCACAGTTTATTTAATATGATCTCCTCTTTCCTTTCACTTTCTTTGGCTCTGCCTTTAGCGTGTGTTCGTCTTTCTGTCAGCTATCGATGATTTTTCTGTCTTTGTGACGCTTTCTGTGGTCCCCATTTTTAATGTACAGTTTTTATTCCAGCATTTTTCTGTTCCCTCTCAACCTGCCAGATTATTGTTGTTGTGCTGTCGTTGTTGTTGTCGTTGTTGTTGTTATTGTTGTTGTTGTTGTAATCTGGTGGCAAGGTCGTGACCCTGCGAGCACTGCCCAGATGTGGACAGTAGACAGCAGGTGTCAATGGTGTAGCATCTTCTTGCCTACGTATACCTTTTTAAAAGCCTTGAAAGGGGGGGGGGGGGGGGTGAGGGAGAGAGCTGCGTTTCAAAATTGTTTGCTAATTATTTGAAAACGTGGCGGGGAGAGGATGTGGAGGCGGGGGGGGGGGGGGGGGGGGGGGAGGGACGTGAGTAAATTCGTGAGTGTAGCCAGCTGGTGTCGGGAAGCGTTGCTTGTGTCTTCTCTGCCTTATAGGCTATCAGTGATGTTGAGCACACTCGATTCGTCTGCTTCAGGTAAACTGTTACATTGTGCTTTGTTGTTGTTGTTGTTGTTGTCGTCGTTCGTTTAAGTGATATTGTCTAGCGGGGCGGGACTGTTCCCTCTTCACGTGGGGGGGAGAGTCTGGCCCGTGGTCGGGTGGTTGTGGACGTTAAACTGACGTTAAGCCAATTCTCTCTTAGTGCATACTTAGCGGTCATCGGGTATGTATGAATACTGACGCTAACCAAATTTCTCTTCATCATACTTAGCGGTCATCGGTGTTATGAATACTGTGCTAAACCAAACTTCTCACTTAGCACACATACTTGACGGTAATCCGGAATATATATATATTATATATATATTATATATATTTATATATATATATATATATTATAATATATTATATATATATACCGTTCATCAAGTGACAGGACGCTGAATGCCTTTCATGGGATGCTGACACGGACAGGATTTATGTGTGTGTTCGCTGTGAGCGAGAGTGCAGAAGGCCAAGAACGTGAGGTACCAGCTCGCACTAAACCTCTTGAAGCGCTTGAACATCACAGGGGAGACCCAGACTAAGCTGATCAACCCCCATCTCCACGCCCACACTTGACTTACCCGTGTGAAACCCGAACAAATCCCTCTGAAGAAAGCTGGCAACCTGTGGGACGCACCGCTTGTCAAGAGCCGCGAGCAGGGCCAGGAGCCACGATCTTAACATCCACGCAAAGATCAGGGACAATGGAGGGCACAACGCAGATCCTCTGTGACACAGAACAGCAGAGGCTAACAGGCCACACGCCACAATTAGGATATCACAGTATATTATAATCCATGTGAGCGTTTTGGGGCGCACCATAAATTTGAGCCAGCATTTAATATTAGACCGACAATTGATCAAAAGAACAACCCCCCACTTATTATTTTCCTCTTTTTTTTTTTTTGGGGGGGGGGGGGGGGGGGGGGGTGTTCACGGATGAAATCACAATCTTCAAATACACGACCTTCCCCATAGTTGGCGTCAATTTCAGGCCTTTGCACTCACCCGTGACCGTATCTTTGCGCCAGCTTGAAGCACCTAAATAGTCCCATCCCTTTGATTTTAATCTGTCTGTTTGGAACCACCTGGCTTGTACCTTGATGGCCGTATGAAAGAAAATGAGGAGGGTCAACTTTCAGACACAGTACACATTTCTCAAAACAATCTAATTGCGCCATTCTATAAATGCTCGACCCCTTATGCAAGGCCTTGGCGTATTCATTTTTGGTGTGCAGCCACATGGTTCGGTCACCTCCCATGAATACCCGTCTTGCAGCCAGCCCGTCTTGCATACAACAGGCGATTCTCTAGTTGCCAGGCCAGAGGCCGACCCAGGAAGACCAGGTTCAGTGGCATCAAGGTGACCCCTGGTGACCCATGGTATTACTCAACACAGGCGTTCCGACTGGCTGCACGCAGGTCGAGAGCTCTTTCATCACACGACGCCCTTTATGGTGCAAGCGGATAGATAGAAGTACAAAGTCCTCGGTAGTATAGTGGTCAGTATCCCCGCCTGTCACGCGGGAGACCGGGGTTCAATTCCCAGCCGGGGAGAGGATGAAAGTAAATAAAGCTGTGTTATGATTAGCTCGCCACATGTAGGTAGGTATATACACCGTCTGCATAGGAGATACTACCACCAGTAGCCTCTCGACCTTTTTATTTCTTCTTCTTCTTCTTCTTCGCTGGGAAGGCCGTACAACTGAACAGATAGCAAGTGAAAGGCACGCGTTTCTTGCCAGCGTAATTGTCATGATCAAGGGAGGTCACTCAAAAAGGCAGCTGTTTCTGAGGTTTTACAAAGTTCGATATATTTCTCCATGTATTTATTTCTTCAGTCATTTATTTCTTTCTTCATTCATTTATTTAATATGTGTATATATTTCTTTGTGTATTTACTTATTTATGTATGTATTTATTTGCTAACGGTGAGGGTTAGGTGGTTAGGGTTTAGGGCTACGCGGACGCGCGATGGGAAGAATCCCCAAAACATTACTTAACTGGCAGCATGAAAATGCTGGCTTTTTTTTCTTTTTTTTTTTTGCTTTTTTTTTTTTTTTTTTTTTTTAAACCCGTCGAGGCAGAAAGAACAGTCCAGAGTCAAGTACTCGGAGAGTTGCCCTGAATTACCAAAGGCCCCATGGGGGCGAAGTAATCTAGTCGATAAGGGGAGCCGGGAGAGGGATGCACTTACTTCCCTCTTCACCGAATTCGTCACTGGAGAAACTTATCTCCCTTTATGCTGACTGGTCGGACAAGGTACTGTGTGGTCGACTCAATAAGGTTCAAACAGAACTGAACTGATTCAAATTGTTTTACATTATATATATATATATATATATATATATATATATATATATATATATATATAATATATATATATATTATATATATTTAAAATGCCTAAAACAATTTTTTTTAAGTGCTCAACCCCTTGGGGAGCAATTAGTTAAGTTAAATAAATATAATATATATATATATAATATATATATATATGCGTACTATGTGCGTTTGGATGTACCTATTCACGCGCGCGCGCACACACACAGGCGCTCCATCGTATAAACAGGCACACATGAATGCAGCATACATGTAGCCTACACACCGCACGCCTGTGCGTGCAGAGTATGCACACAACAACAACAACAACGCTAGCGATCTCTCTGTTTCTCTGTTTCTCTCTCTCTCCCCTCTCTCTCTCTCCTCTCTCTCTCTCTCTCTCTCTCTCTCATACACACAAGGGGGGATTGGGGGTGGGGGGTGGCATATGACGGGGCTTTTACAATACGGCAACATGGAATAATGACACTCAAAACACTGATAAAATAAAATATAAATTGAAGGAAATCTTAAAGCATTTAGGAACACCGACAAACACAGAATGACTGCTACATACTAGTGACAAATGAAACAGCAAATTTTGGGGGCGGAATACGAAAGGGGAAAGGGAACGGTCGTCTAGGTGAATCGTCGGAAGGCAACAAACCTCCCTCCCAACCATGCGTATCTATAGACACAGCTCCAAAACTGTTAAAGACACACAGAAGCTGCTTTGTACTTAACCGACTCCTCATGTTCTTAGTCACCATTGGGTACCACATGGAACAGGGAGTACTTTACAATGGGAACGAAGAAATGCTGTCTGTCAGTCTGTCCGTGGTCAAAATGTGTTCCACTCGCTCCAGACAAAACTTCTGGGGCGATCTTTCTGAAAATTTGTAGGTATGTTCACTATAGGTCACGGATGATGCCCGATGTTTTATTTTACCAGAATAGCCGTTACTGGCTGCTATAACGGCCCAAAACGTTTTTTTCTTTTCATCTTTATGGAATAGCTCTGAAAGTACTTCGCCGATTTCTTATCTAATTGGCGAACTACATTATGACGCATGTTTGATTGTGACGTGTTTTTTTTTATTATGACGCAAGTTTGATTTGACGTGTTTTTGCTTCTTTTTTTTTTTACACGCGTATTTAAGATAGATCTAAACTGGGAGTACGTTTATATGCTTTGCATCTTGTCTTCTCTCCTGTGTTCCTGTTAAGGGTGTTATCATGCTCACCACATCGGGACTGGAGGGGCCTATGCAGCAGTCCAATGGGTAGAGCCTTGGGTAGGGAGGTGTGTGTCTGTGGGTGGGGCATCTGCCTGATGAAGCTGGCGGTTGTGAGATGGAATCACACGTGGGGTCAGATTAAAAAAAAAAAATTTAATTCCGGATTGAAATTCCTCTGTGTCCACCAGCCGGAAATAGGTTCCTGGTTTTAATCAGGAAAGGTGAAAGGCAGCAGAAGGAGAGGGATGGGCACCGCATTCCTTTACGTTGTGCCCTAAATACGGTGAACCTCTCACGACAACAGCCCCTACGGCGAATAGGTTATGGGAACTTTAACTTTCATCCTTATGTGTTGAACTTAAACCTTTCATCCTTAATGTGTGGGCTGTAATGAATCAGTTTCATTAGTTTGTGGATATCATGCATCTGACCCCCCCCCCCCCTCCCTCCCCTCTCCCCCCACCCCCCCCCCCCCCCCCCCCCTTCCCTCCACCCATTTCGAGTTCCACGCGTTTTTTTTAAAAATATTTTTCTTTAGAAATTTACGAGAATGTTGAAATGAATCTTCTACATCGCAATTTAAAAAAAAAAAAAAAAAAAAATAAAAAAAACCAACTAAAAACGAAAACGGATCCAGCCTTTGATCCAGATCCACGTTGAGATGTCACGTCCTGCCTGCCCACCTTCCACACACACGCTGTTGAATTCAGCGACCCTCTCTGACGTCACGACCCACGTGATTTGCGATTACATTTCCGGTTTGTGGAGGTCCGACTCCATTGAAAACCATTGAAATTCTCCCTGTAGCTACCGCCCGATTGATCATCACTGGACTGTAGCTAATGTGCGTGTTTGAACCATCGGATTATTCTGTTGTTCTTGTTATCGTACCTGGCTAAAAGACTCCAGGGATCATCCGAACAGCCAAAGTACTTGAACACTATGGTACAAATGCATCAGCTGGGGATGAGAACATTACGTGTGTGACCGTTTTTGATTACCCCGCCACGTGGGTAGCCACACTCCGACTTCGAGGGATTTTGGAGACTAATAATGTTATGCTAGGAGCTTGTCACAACTGAAGACAACCCCCGCATAACTGCGCAGAGCATAAAACATTTTGATGTAGCCTTGGTGTTCTAGCCTATGTCAATTGGCCTTACGCAGCCTTAAGCCAAGGCGGTGGGTTTTTTTTTTCTAAGCGGCATTTCGACACACCATATAAGTAATGATTTTGTTTGTTTGTTTGCTTCTGCAGGAAGAGTTCTTCACCTTCTTGGTCCATACCAACAACTGGCAGTCAGCAAGGGAGATAACTGCTGCCCTGCCAGACTTGTTGTCGTTGTCATAGCGTGTTCATCAGCGTATCACACAGTTTGACAAAAACCATTCTTATCAAAGGAAGGAGAGGAAAATCATCGAGTCTCGTTTGCTTACAAACGGAAGTCATCGCATATCATATAGGTCTGGACGTGAGCGTGGGTTGCTGAATGTAACGGCCTGTTACTTCCGTCAAGTTTCGTTGAAATCGATTCAGTTGTCGCTCCCCCACCCCCCTCCCCCTCCCGCGGTCTTACTGATACACAGACTCACCACAAACCAACATGGGTGGATGAAAACGTAATCAAGCCCTTCGCGGACATATTGAAGAAGGGAGAAAGAGTGCGGAGAGAGTTTTAGGAAAGGAAAGAAAAAAAGGGGGGGGGGGGGGAGGGGGGGGGGGGGGGGGGGGAGATGGACGGGTTGCAGGGTGCGGATTGGGGGGGAGGGGAAGGAGAGGGGAGCTCGTAAGGGAAGCGCAAACAGACGAACCGCCGAGTTTGCTGCTGCTTAGATTCCAGGTTTCCATAGCAACGGCCATGAGCCTCGGGGCTCAGCAACGAAAAGTCAAGTCTTGGCATAGCATAGCTCGAGCTTTACATACAAACAGATCGGGCGCAGAGATAATATTTCCTTTCCTCAGTGAAGCCAGCCGCTTTGTGGCCCATAGTCGTTACTGTCTGTTCTTTTTCTCTTTTTTTTTTTCTTTATCTTTCTGTAATGGGTTCGAATCCCAGTAATCGTACCATGAAGCAGCCCTTTGAACATCATGAGTGTTCAACACCCACCTGGTGCCGAATTTGACAAGATAAGTGAGTGCTCGTTCTTCATTTCCGTTGTCCTGAGTGGGTTAAATTTGTATGTTTTTTTTTTTTTAAATCTTGCCTGAAGAAGACCTAAGAGGTCGAAACGCGCCGTGTTTTGTCTTGTGATTCGTTCGCTCATGTTTTGCGGAGTTATCACAAACAAATTTCAACATTTGTTTACATTTGCGCCAGCAGTCGCCTTATTTTGCAGCTATCATGAGTCTACGTAGTAATAACTAACTGAAGTTCCGCCATTATTATTATTTTTTTTTTTAACGAAGGGGAGTGGGAGTTAAGTGGGGGTGGGGGGGGTGGGGGTTGCTAGGTGACGGGGTGCTGAGATTGGAAGGGGTGGGGAGGAGGAAGGGCGGGGTTGGGGGGGGGGGGGGGGAGGGGGAGGAAAGAGGAAAGAGGAGGTGGGGGAGGGGGGGGGGGGGGGAGTTCTTCAACTCTAAGCCGGTCAAGATGTTGGAGAGTGATGATGAGTACAGTGGGCAGTCGCTCAGCGGTTTTTTTTTTTTTTTTTTTTCTGTGAAGGATTAAAGGGGTAGAGGGTGGGGGTGGGGTGGGGGTTCCAAGGATTTCTAGACCCCCACGCCCAACTATAAAAAAACAACCACCCCCGTCCTGCCCCTCCACAACACACACACACACACCACACACACACACACAACACACACACACAACACACACACGTTCACACCTCTATTCCATGCTCCGTTTGAATATGTTTAAAAGCCTTCATGTTTTACAACAAATAAGTGAAAGCTGTGGCAGATAGCGATATAGTGTTGGCACCGAAAGAAAGAAAACATTCTTTTGTGTCAGGCTGTGAAACTTCCCTTCCTACCTACCCCTGTCTGTTCCCTCCCCTCCTCCTCACACACACTGATATGCATCCCTTAACCTCCTCCTCCTCCTCCTCTCATACTCCACCACCTCCTAAAAACAATTGCAAACAACAAACAATGACGACGACGACGACGACAACAACAACAACAACAACAACACACACACCTCACACACACCTCTCTCTCTCTCTCTCTCTTCTCTCTCTCTCTCTCTCTCTCTCTCTCTCTCTCTCTCTCTCTCTCTCTCCTCTCACACACACACACACACACACACACACACACACACACACACAGCTGACACTACTCACTCACTCATCACACACACACAACACACCACACACACACACACACACACACACACACACACACACACACACACACACACAGAGGTCAAGTCATATGATATACATTCATACATCCATACATACATGCCTCATGCATGCATGCATACAGACAGACATATATACTTACGTACATACATACATACATACATGCATACATACATACATACATACATCAGCATACATGCAACGTACATACACATACACACACACATACACACACACATACAACATACATACATACATACATACATACATACTACATACATACATACATACATAATAATACATACATACATCATACATGCATACATACATACATGCATACGTACATACATCATACATACATACATACATACATACATACATACACTCATACACTCACACCCACATACATATATTTTGTTTGAAACATTATTATGCACTTCCAACTTTAATAATAGATTTGGTCTAGCACGCTTAGCAGTTATTTTCCGACAATGAGAGGAGAGGGAGGGATATTGAGAAGTTGTCCCGAGAATCCCAAATATTTTCTCAGGGGACGACAACAGCTTTCCTAGTTTTCCCTCTTACTCACAACTATTTTCCTCCTGTCATCCTTAAGATAATAACCGTTACTTTCGTTTTTCCAGAGGAAAACGGCTGTTGTAATGAAAAGAAATGTCGTTGGCAGGGAAACAAACAAACAACAACAACAAACCATGATCGCGTATACCACGACAAGCGCATGCGCACTGGAATCAATGATGTAATAGTAAAAGGATGTAAAACAGTATTTTATAGATCACAAGTATTTTCCAAGGAAACCGAATGTTTTTCTACGTTCCTTTTCCGTAGGATGTTAGCGAAAATAGGGGAAACAGTTGAGCTGCGTAGGAATAACACCG
Source organism: Conus ventricosus (assembly GCA_018398815.1). NCBI lineage: Eukaryota > Metazoa > Mollusca > Gastropoda > Neogastropoda > Conidae > Conus > Conus ventricosus. The sequence goes on along the minus strand of CM031627.1, from coordinate 34,601,363 downwards.
ATGATAACTGTTTTCCGTGAGAAAATGGGGAGCACGCTAGTGACCCGTACGGAAAACGGGTGAAACAAGCTAGTATTGAAGAGAACAACAGATGAAATCCTCAGGGATATCGCCTTCACCCGGTTTTCCCGAAGGGTGATGAATTTGTTTTCCCGGCAAAACAGCTGCTGTATCGGTTTAAATGAAGCGAGTATGCTGCCACGGAAAAGAGGAGATGAAAACCTAAAAAGAACAAGGAAAGGGAGGCATAGCTGTACAGGTCAGAGTTCAAGGTTACGGTAGAGGTCAAGTCGTAGATGGAAATGGTTTTGCTTCTGTAAAAAGAATGTCTTTTTTTTTTTAATGTTAAAAGAAGACTTTCTCCTTGGTATGTTGATTCATTCAATCAGTTCAACACCAGATGTCAACAAGGATAACGGAAATATACATGACATGTCGACTCCTTGTGTTCCTACGCTATTATTGTTGGGGCACAGGGGAATGGGGGGGGGGGGGGGGGGGGGGGGGGGGGGGGGGGGGGGGGGGGGGGGGGAAGGAAAACTCTTAGCAGACGACAGAAAAACAAAAGTGTCGTGTCGATTGTGCTGGCACATAAAGTTAACAAAACATTGCAGCTGTCTCAGTATCAGGCCCCAGTATGTCTCGGGGGCTGAACTGTACAGTTACTTCGTTTCTGATGAAGACTGATGTTCTGAGAGAAGTTATTGTAGCTTAGAGTGTAACAGAGAATACATCGCGTGGAATTCGTAACTTCGGAGTCGACCAACGGAGAGAACGCTGTTGCTGAAGAAAGGTAGATAACTGAACTTGCGTGAGCAGAGCGGAGGAGAGGGGGAAGAGCGAGAGCGGGCCAAAAGGGGTGATTCAAATCGGCTAACCGTTTTTCCATTTTCTTTTGGAACTGAATGTAATGTGGGTTCCAGACAAAATCCCGCCAACGCCGTCTGAGGCCACAAGTCATGTTCTCGCGGTTTGCTTCCCCTCCCCCTCCCCCACTTTCCGTAGATTTCCCCTTTTCTCTCTCTCTTCTTTCTCTCTCTTTCTCTTCCTTCCTCTCTCTCTCTCTCTCGTCTCTCCTCTCTCTCTTCTGTCTGTTTTTTCTCTCTTTGCACCCGTCTCTGTCTCTGTCTTTGTACTCTCTAGCTGTTTTCTCTGTCTGTGTGTCTGTCTCTCCCTCTCTGTCTCTGTTTGTCGATTTTTGTCTCTGTTTCTCTATGTTTTCTGTCTCTCTCCTGTCTGTCAGTGTCTGTCCCGTCTGTTCGTGTGTCTGGGCTTTCTGTCTGTCTGCCTGCCTGCCCGCCCGTCTGTCTGTTGTCTGTGTGTCTGTCTGTCTGTCTCTCTCTCAAAAGCTCTCTCTCTCTCTCCCCCTCTCTCTCTCCCTCTCCTCTCACTCTCTCTCTTCCTCTCCTCTCTCTTCCCCCCCTACACCCCCTTCTGGAGGGGAAAAAAATTATCCCATGAGTTTTCTTGTCTTGTCTGTCTTCACTTTCAGAGGAGGACGAGGGGGAGAGAGGAGAGAAGAGAGAGAGGAGAGAGAAAGAGAAGAGAGAGAGAGAGAGAGAGAGGAGGGGAGAGAGAGAGAGAGAGAGAAAAGAGAGGGGAGAGTGTTTCGTCTATCAAAACATTCTCACTTTCTTTAGTTTCCCTTTTTTCCTCTTCTCCCTCCTTCTTTTCTCCTCCCGCTCTCTCTCTCCTTCTCTTCCCCTCTCCTCTCTCTCTCTCTCTCTCGCTTCCCCCTCCTCCATCTCCTCCTCCTCCCTCCTTTTCCTCTCTCTCTCTCTCTCTCTCTCTCTCTCCCCTCTCTCCCCTCTGTGATCTTCCTGTCTATATAACTCCCACCCTTCGTTTCAAACACAGCGTGCACAGCTAATCCAGGAAAAGGGGCCCAAGGCAAAATTTCATTAGGAAATGGGAAAAATGGCACTGACTGTACGTGTCTCTAGCTACTTCCATTTTTTTTTTATGTCTTCCATTTAGCAAATAAGCGTACGTACGCACACGCTCACGCACCAGCTCAATACACATATACGCGCGTGCACGTCCGCGAACACACACAAAAACACACGCGCGGCGCGCGCGCGCACACACACACACCACACACACACACACACACAACCACACACACAACCACCACACACACACACACCACACACTCACGTGTAACACATATACATATTCACAAAAACACACAAATGCAACAGACCGGACACATCACAATACACACGCATATAACGGCTTTGTTCACAGCCATCCTCCCCACCCCCCACCCCCCCCCCCCCCCCCCCCCCCCCCAACCCCCACCCCCCCCCGCCCCACCCCCCCCCCCCCCCCCCCCCCCCCCCCCCCCCCCCCCCGCCCCCCCCACCCCCCCCCCCACCCACCCCCCACCCCCCCCCCCCCCCACCCCCCCCCCCCCCCCCCCCCCCCCCCACCCCCCCCCCCCCCCCCCCCCCCCCCCCCCCCCCCCCCCCACCCCCCCCCCCCCTCCCACCCCCCCCCCACTCCCCCCCCACCCCCCCCAACCCCCCCCCCCCCCCCCCCCACCCCCCCCCCCCCCCCCCCCCCCCCCCCCCCCCCCCCCCCCCCACCCCCACCCCCCCCCCCCCCCCACCCCCCCCCCCCCCCCCCCCCCCCCCCCCCCCCCCCCCACCCCCTCCACCCCCCCCCCCCCCCCCCCCCCCCCCCCCCCCCCCCCCCCCCCACCCCCCCCCACCCCCCCCCCCCCCCCCCCCCCCCCCCCCCCCCCACCCCCCCCCCCCCCCCCCCCCACCCCCCCCCCCCCCCCCCCCCCCCCCCCCCCCCCCCCCCCCCCCCCCCCCCCCCCCCCCCCCCCCCCCCCCCCCCCCCCCCCCCCCCCCCCCCCACCCCCCCCCCCCCCCCCCCCCCCCCCCCCCCCCCCCCCCCCCCTCCCCCACCCCCCCCCCCCCCCCCCCCCCCCCCCCCCCCCCCCCCCCCCCCCCGCCCCCCCCCCCCCCCCCCCCCCCCCCCCCCCCCGCCCCCCCCCCCCCCCCCCCCCCCCCCCCCCCCTCCCCCCCCCCCCCCCCCCCACCCCCCCCCCACTCCCCCCCCCCCCCCCCCCCCCCCCCCCCCCCCCCCCCCCCCCCCCCCCCCCCCCCCCCCCCCCCACCCGCCCCCCTCCCCCCCCCCCCCCCCCACCCCCTTCCCCCCCCCCCCCTCCCCCCCCCCACCCCCCCCCCCCCCCCCTCCCCCCCCCCCCCCCCCCCCCCCCCCCCCCCCCCCCCCCCCCCCCCCCCCCCCCCCCCCCCCCCCCCCCCCCCCCCCCCCCCCCCCCCCCCCCCCCCCCCCCCCCCCCCCCCCCCCCCCCCCCCCCCCCCCCTCCCCACCCACGTTGTTGGTCATTTTGTGGCTGATTTCACGGCATTAGAGTGTCAGTTCGGTTTGACTGTCCGAGCTGTGTTTGGCGCTCAAGCATTTGCAGGCGTCCGCAGAATCGGCCCTCCTTAGTAGGTTCTGTTGTGATTGGGAAAGTCACTAGACCGCAAACCAGCATTTTCTCACACACACACACACACACACACACACGCACGCACGCATGCACGCACGCACGCACGCACGCACGCACGCACGCACGCACACCACACACACCACACACACACGCAAGCACCAGCACGCACGCACGCACGCACGCACACACACACACAACGTAGACACACTCACACGCACGCGCGCACACACACATACTCATACACAACACACTCACACACACACACACACACACACCACGTTTCGCGCGCGCAACACACACACTCACCACACGCACGCACGCAGCCGCACGCAGCACGCACGCACGTCGCAAACACAACAACACACACACACACACACACACAATGCTCGCGCTCGGCGGAAATACAAGTTGCCAGTTAGAGTCCAAAGGTCACAGAAGATAAAAGATGCAGAAGGTAGGCATAGGGAAAGTCGAGTCTCAGCAAGTTTTGTTTGTAAGCCAGCCGTTTCGCCAGATACGGAGCGGCATATGTGTTAACAAGATTTGCCGCCCTTTCCGTCGATGGCTCACCAAAGCGCCAAGCCCTTTCCTATAATGTTCTCTCATTCCGTGGCTCGCCTTTTTCGTAGGGTAATGTCATGCAAGATTCCAGGGTCCTCCCATCCTCTTTCCTGTGAGTTTCAGTTTCAGTTTCAAATGAGGCGTCACTGCGTGCGGCTTGTCCATAGTCGTACACCCACATCCGTTAAGTTCTGAGACCACATACGCAGATTTTTAGTGAAGGCTAATTGAATTAAAACTAAGACGAGACAATTGGAAATAATAGAGTGTTCGTGGCTACACTTAACAGATGTCTGACCCTACGCATTGCCCACGCGTGGTCAACGTTGAGTGCCTACCTGCAACATTGTTTGTTGTTTTTATTTTTCTGTTCTTTTTTTCCCACGGCGGAAGGACGGACACAAAATCGGAACATGACGTACCAGTTCAGAAATGATTTGTTTATATCTGTCGTCGTCTGCCTGCCCTGCCTGTCTGCCTGATTTTTAACAAACAGAGCTGTGCAAATGTCGGATAAGAAGAAACCGTTGGATTGTCTGTGAAAACGGCCTCTGTCTGTCTGTCTGGTGTTTGTGTCTGTCTGACTCTTTGTATTCAAGTCCCAGTCTTCACACAGTCTCTGTCTGTCCCTGCCTGTCTAATTTCATTCTCAGATCTGTGCAACTCTCTGTCTCTGTCCCCTGTCGCTGTGTACAACAAACACAACACACAACACCACCACGCACAACACACACACACACATGACGCACGCACGCCACGCAAGAACGCACGACGCCGCAGCACACACACACGCTCGCGAGCACACACTCACACACAAACTCACACACTCACACTCACACACACACACCACACACACACACATCACCACCACACCCACACACGCATCTTCTCCCCCCGCGCGCGTGCGCGTGCGCGCGCGCAGCAGACACACATACTGTCAACCTAGGGTGGTGATGTCGATGGAGGAAGGACTAGCGCACAGCCCCAACACACTCACTGCTTGGCTTAAATCTCTTTCATATATCATGCATTCGTCATCAAACCACTAGTAAAGTCTATTATACTTTAATACACATGATCATAGAACGTAAACATCAATTGCATTATGGGAATCAAATGAAATAAAACATTCTCTCTTTCATGATACTTCACAAAATTCATTTATCTAAAACCATCCATTAACAACGGGTATATAAATAGATTTCTACTTTACCTGGCCAGGTGATCTTAACTATTCACGTCTCACTGTCTTTTTCCTTTTCCTTTTTTTTCTTTTCACTGTCACTTCACAACACGGCAACACAAATGCTGGCACTGGTTGTTGGTCTGCTTTGCACCGGTCAAACTGGACTGCTGGACTGGTCAGGCTGAGGACTGCTGGGTTGGTTCAGGTTGGACGCTGATGAATGTGTGCGCTGGCCATGTATGAGGTCGTACCCCCGGTTAGATAGAAACAGTGAATATCAACATCGATATGTTCACCTTTCTTTCTCCTGCATTAACGCATTGCACTTTCTCTCTCTCTTCCTAGTTCTGCTCTTATCAAATGGACATGGTTGCTTTTTCTTTCTTTTTTCTGTTCTTTCTTTTCATCTTCATTAGTTAGCAACTCTCTCTCTCTCACATCTATCCTAAGTCTTCCTCTGCAGATATCTATGCTAATCTCTCAACTTTGGTTCTCCTCTCTCCTCCCTCATCTCTCTGCTTTTCTCTCTCAGAGATTCATCAGACCTACCCTACTCTCTCTGTTCTCTGTTCGTTCTCCCTCTCTCACATCCTTCTTATCCGTCCGATACGTCAAAAGGGCGAGTCCATTGGTCAGTATTTTTACCCTGATACCGAAGTTATCTCCCTCTGATTCCATTGGATATTCAAATCATGACATCACGCCTACACGCCTTACTCTCTGTGCGTGGTCAATTTGGTCATTTAAATTGATTAGCTAGATTTCACCCCCACACACACTAACCTTCTCCCTCTCCCTTCCCTGTCTTTAACCTGCGACGTCCGACTAACAATGGCGCGGGTTTCACAAATTGGGCTAGATGAGCCTGTGCCAGCGCTACGGACTCGTATCGCTAGGACATCGAGGCGTTCGGTCAAAGCTTGCTTAGTCCGTTGGCGGACACAGACCGTCTCTGTGGAGCCTCTCCCCTATGCTTATTTGGCTGGCATCGAAACCATGGGCCCGTTCTACGTGGCGCCCAGAATGATTTGAGTTAGAGCTTATGTCCAAACTCCTGGACCGCGGATATGTCATTGGTTGTTTCTATTTTTTGACCGTGACAATATCCCCCTTGCCAAAAAAGACTATGCACCGCAGTCTCAAACCACGGTACAAAAAAAAAAAAAAACAATCCGAATTTGCTGTCACACAGCTACACGTGCAAAGTTGGAAAAAAAACATACTTTACAAACCAACGGTTTATAATATTATTTAATATATATCATTAGTGAATACCACTCCAATCGTAGTTATCATGGAAGTGCGCTATTGCGTTATTTCAATTCATTTTATAACGACCTCTGTGGACCTATGCAATCCCCTACTGCGGATTTTGCCATATTCTTCTCTTCACCAATTATTATGAAAAGCACAATATAATATGATCTCGATCATGACACTTCACTGAGGAATCTCATTCCTCACTTATTGCAATTAATGATCACTACACAAGCGACTGTATGCTCCAAGATAACTACATTCACATGAACAAGTCTCAAAAGAAAAACATGAACAAGTCTCAACAAAAAAAATATGACCATAGCCAACTGGGAGGAATGAACATATCCAATCAACATAACTGTAATAAACACCTATTATCAACAAAGCACCCCGGTTATGACTGGACTTCCTCTGTGTTGCAGCTTGCTAGACTACACGACTTAATAGTTCAGTCTCCGACATTCTGTCGACTGGAATGTACTGCACTCGATACGGTAGGGGCTTGCAATGCCATGCCAACGCAGCCTCTGCTGTTTTTCAACTGCGCTACTGCAGGAATTGAGTGGTGATGATCCGTCTCGATCACGAACTGCTTTCCCATACAAGTATTTGTGGAAGACGATCTGCACGGCCACACAAAACGGCTAAACACTCCTTCTCCACCGTTTGCGTACCCTTCTTCACACTTTGTCAACTTCCTGCTAGCATACTCACAGGAAACTCGACCCCTTCATGCTCTGCAACATTACTGCTCCTTATCCCACCACTGATGCATTCTGTCGCAAAACAAAAAATGGTTTTTGGACATATCTGGGTAGCTTCAAGATGGGACGGGACCTAGTCTTTCCAACACCGTCTCTGCGTGGCTTGCTCTGCAGCCGTTGGACCAATCGAACCACTGGGTTTCCTGCCTTGACCAAATCACTGAGAGGCTCTTACATTGACTGCGAAATTTGGAACATATCTCACTATAGAAACCAATAAACATAAGCAGACTCCTGACTTCTGTTTTGGTCTTTGGTCTCTTGAATTCATCATCTTCTTCACTTTCCCCTTTTTGGCTGCTTTCAGCTGTGTTCTTCCGACAACAAAAAACCTAGGAACTCCAGGTTGGAAAACCACCTGGACACTTTGTCTGTCGGGTGTGAGATTGGCTTGTCTCAAACTCTCTAAAACTGCCTCCTAGTGCCTCATATGCTCATACCATGTCTCGGATCTATCAGTTTGTCTTCATGAAATTCAAACGCCTTCCAATCCCGTCAATAACTTCAGCTCATCCGAGAGAAGACTGCAGGTGCGTTGACCATCCTAAAGGGAGTACTCCAGGGTGTATAAGCCATAGGAGTGGAGATGCTGTGACTTCCTTTGAGTCCTCACTCAGGGCCTATTTGCAGTAACCCTTGCTCAGTGATCTATCCGGTGAAAGACTGACTCTGCTTGTGGAAATCTGAGCGAAAGGTCTTCAGGTTTGGTATGACCTCTGCATCGACCTTGGTGGTGACACTGTTCGAGTCTATTGTCGACACAGAATCGATGCTCACTGACTTTTTCTCACTAAGACGACGGGTTGCACTATACGATGATTTGGACGGTTCAATCTCCCCAAGGTCCAACATCTTTTCTACCTCCTCCACCGATCTCTTGCTTGGTGGCTTATGGGATCGGGTAGCTTTCACTGTACGGGTTTTTGCGATGTTAACTCCACCGTTACATGTTTCGAGTTGTCATGCCTTTGGTTTATCAGGTCAGGGACCGCCCTATACTGTTTCTGAGCCCCTAACTTCTCCTGTCTCCTGCTGTCTAGCCCTTCATACAGTGACACATCCCTGTATGTCTCTTCTGGAACTTAGGTAACAAATCTCCTTCTTCTGCTGTGGCTCTTTCACCTCTTTCAAATGATTGCTGTGACGCTATGTGACTGAGTCTCAGCTGGAATATATTTGAGGAGAAAAAGAAATTCGCATGGATAAAATTTTGGTTTCCCATTCACATCAATTCGGTAATACCCGACCGACCTTTTTCAGGATGGTTGTATGGTTCCTTTCAATGCACAGCAGTCTTGTTGATGATCGTGGAAGCAGCAACAGGACCTTGATCCCACCTTGAGGAATTGCTTCCTCCACCTTCCTGTCATAATTGCTTCTTCTGGACGACCCTAGCCTCCTGCAAACTCTCCCTTGCGACCTGTCATGTCTCCTCTAGCCTATTGCGTAGGTCCACACATATGATAAGTGGTTTTGACCTCTTCTGACTCTGTTCTTCCGGCCACAGCTCTTGGAGAATGACATGGGCTCCGAACTGGTCCGGCACCCATGACAGCAGCTCAAAATGGCGGAAAAGCTGTGCTCTCCTGAGGGGCTTCCTGGAGGCGAACAGTGCCGATGGGTATGTAAGCGGTCCCAATCTGCTGGCCTTTCCTCACAGAGCTTCTGTTTAAGATGCCCTTCAGCACACCAGTGAATCTCTCCACCAAGCCATTGCATTGTGGGTGGTATGGGGTTGTGAGATAGCGTGTGATCCCTAGCAGCCTGTTTTGACCTCCCTCACACGCCTGAGGGGAACTTTGATCCCCTGTCACTGAGGAATTTGGGCTAGGCTCACCCACGCGAGAGAAGATGTCTACAGCCCCTTCTGCGACCGGTTGCGTATCTTCGCCTTTCAATGCAACGCTTCTGAGGTATCTGTCGCGTAGTCCACCAGCCGTCAACCAATAACCTGTGCCACTTTGGAACAGGGCGCGATTGGGCCACTCAGTTCAAACAGCCACTCTCCTGAACGGTTCCACTCTTGTGTCAATTAAAGGGGGATGTTTAAGAGGCGCCTTCCTCTTCACCCCTCTTGTGGCTGACCTTTGACACACGTCACTGACATGCGAAACGCTTGATGCTGCCATTGATCTGGCCAATGAAGTCATCAAAGATTCGGGCAGCTGGTTTGCTGGTGATGAGATGACCCGCCATGAGCGACTCGGTGACCCACTGGAAACATACAGTGTCACGATAACCTGATGGGTACCTGTAACTGAGTGAGTCACCTTACCTGTCTTCCCTTGTGAACACTCCGGTACAACAGCCCGCCTTTACTAAGAAATTCTGTTCACTCCTCTGACCTCCTGTTTTCTCCACCTCTGCCAACTCCAAGACTTCACGATGCGCGGGTCTTTGTTCCTGCGCTTGCCCTAAACTCATTCAGGCGACACAATCTATGCCCGACTTCCTTGTGGACGACCTAACGGTTTATCAACCTTTTCCCTCCTGCTTGCTCCTTGTTTGAACTGCTGCCCTGTAGCAGTCACCAACTCAGGACCCTGGATCCCTTGCACTTGAATATTTCCAATGATCAATCATGATGGGGGTATCTCTCATCACCAAAGCATGGACAACTCGCCTTGTGAAGAGTATGGGGTAGTACTTCATCTTAGCAACTGGAATAACTCCCTCACAGTGCCATCGATCGATTAGAGTACAGGTCTGGATTTGCCCTGTCAAATCCCTTTCTCGACAAGCGTTGTCCGTTACTACCCGCATATGAAACAACAGTTGTCTCGTAACACTTTCCCCTTGCCTGGCCAAATCCACCTTCTTCCATGGTTAACGAACCCATCAGCTAGTAGCCTCCAATTCATGACACTGATGCTGTCCAGTGCAAGCCAATAGGCAGCACTCCACCATCTGTCCGCGACTCCAGACTGAATCCATTTGTGGATCCCCGTCACTGCAGGTCGTTTCCCTCGACGACGTCTCTCCATCCACCTCTTTTATTTGCAAGGCTGACTGCTTCTGGAACATCATGCGGGACCAATCCCTCGCCACATGTCCCTTCTTGAAGAAAAATGAAACACCTAATGTCCTTTGCCCTTCCTTTCTGCCCCACCACTGGGTTTGCAGACTTTGCAGGAAAAACTCCCCTTGGTCTCCTTGCACTCTTCTAACTATGCCTGGGCACCTGTTTCTCTTGCCACTTAGTTGCCCAACGTGCCTCCCTTTGTACACCTTGCGACTTCAACAACTCTCCTGCGTCTCTGGCTGTCTTCTTTCAAATGTTATGGTTATCTCTGGGCCGCAACTGGACCAAAAATCTGTTCTTTCAATACTAGCTCTTTCCAATTCAGCGAAACTACTTCTTCAGTACCACTCAACTCAAACCCATTTCTCAAATATAGTGATTAGACGTGCACCAAAATGTGTGGACGTTTCCCTGCTTGAATCTTTGCTTAACGAAATTTCTTTCTGAATCCTTGCTCTGTGAGGTCAAATCCTTCATCAATGATTCCTTCACAGCACCCAAAATCAGACTGGGTGTTGCTGGCAATGCTGTGAAAATCTGTAATGCTTAACGTCAATAACGCAGACAAATGACTGCCCACCCCTCTTCTGGTGGCAACCCTGACTGGTTGCAAACGTTTTCGAAACGACTGATGTATTGCATCAAATCGAATCGGTCCCTCCGAGAAGAATTTTGGCAACTGGGGTCGGGGGGCATAGCTGCGCACAGAGTCACTGGGAAAGTGAAACTACCATCATCGGTGGTCTACCCTTGTTATTTCACTTTCTCTAACGCTAATTTGAACCTTTAGTCTTAATGTGTCCTCCGTTTCCCTAGCTTTAATCCTTTCGTTTTCATGCCGCTTCCCTTATTTTTCTGTCTCTGCGCTTCCCTTATTCTTTTGTTTCCTGTTCTTTCTTTCTGTTTCCTGCGCTGCGCTAGCTTTAGTCCTTCTGCTCTGCTTTTTCTACTGCAACACGGCGTCTTTCTGTACGTTATTCTTTCCTTCTTGTGTTGGTTTTCAACGAATGCACGCAACTCATCTCATCGAGTACCTAGGATCACGAGCGACGTCACATGTTGTTCTATAGGGTGTTCTTTATTCCGCATTATATCTGCTTTCATTTTGTTTTTTTTTTTTGAAACTCAAAGATTTTATCTACTTCGTCAGCCAACTGGTGGGTTACCACTCGAGTGACGTAATAGATACAATCCCTATGACATGTTGATATTAGCTTGGGAAACGTAATAATTAGTTTTTATTTAGACGCCCAGCCGCCTGACCCAACTATAGGGAGCGACGAATTATAGGCAATCTTGTGCGAAATAAGTACCTGGGGATGAAATGCCAAGCTAGTATTAAATATCTTGGAAAGCAATGCAACTAGTATTTAACTATCTTGGGAACATATCAGTAAGACAAACCCCTGGTCTTAGGATTACAATACTTGAATCCCACCCAGCTTTCCTCTCTGAGAAGTTGAACAATTATAATAAATGGTGCAGGAATATCCCTGGCAGGCTCGCCAATAAAGTGTTCAACTCGGGTGATGCGATGGAGGAAGGACTAGCGACAGCCAAACACACTCACAGCTTGCTTACAATCGCATTCATCTATCATGCATTCGTCACTCTAACCACTAGTAAAGTCTATAACTTTACTAAACATGATCATAGAACGAAAACATCAATGCATATGGAATCTAATGAATATAACATTCGCTCTTTCCTGAACTTCACAAAATCATTGATCTAAAAAATCATTAACTTACCCGGGGGTATTATTAGATTTCTACTTTACCTGGCAAGGTGATTGAATATTCACGAATCACTGTCTTTTTCTTTTCCGTTTTTTTTCTTTCACTGTCACTTTCTAACAAACGACACAATGCTGGCACTGACTGGTGTTGGTTCTGCTTGCACCGGTCAAGCTGGACTGCTGGCCACCGGTTCAGGCTGGATGCTGGCGTTGGTCAAGGGTTGGACCGCTGATTATGCCAAGTGGCGCTGGCCAAGTATGAGGTCGACCCCGGTTAAGTTAGAACAGTGACTATCACATCGATCTGTTCTCCGTCTTTCTTCCTGAATTAACGCATTGGCACTTCTATCTCTCCCTCTAGTATGCTCTTATCAAATGGAAGGGTTGTTTTCTTTTCTTTTTCTTTTCTTTCTTTTTCCTCTTCATTAGTTAGCAACTCTCTTCTCTCACATCTCTCATCCAGTGCCTTCTCTGCAGTCTTCTTGGCTAATGTCTCAACTTGGTTCCTCCTCTCTCCTCCCTCATCTCTCTGCTTTAGCTCCTCAGTGATTACACTCAGGACCTCCCTCAGCTCTCTGTTCTCTCTGTTCGGTCTCCACTCTCCAATCATTCTTATCCCGTTCCGATCTGTCCAAAAAGGCGGAGTACATGGGCAGTATTTAACCCATGAATACCCGAAGTTTTATCGCCTCTAATTCCATTGGATATTCAAATCATGACAGTCACGCTTGCACGCCTTACTCTCTGTGGTGGTCAATTGGTCATTTAATTGATTAGCTAGATTTCACCACCACCACACACTACTTTCCCCCTCTCCCTTTCCTGCTTTACCTGCGACGTTCGACTAAACATATGGCGCTGGTTTCCACAAATTGGGTAGATGAGCCTGAAGCCAAGGCGCTACGGACTCGTCGCGCTAGACATCGAGGCGTCGGTCAAAGCTGCTTAGTCCGTCTGGCCCGGAAGACCGGTCTTGTGGAGCTCTCCCTTGCTTAATTGGCTGGATCCGAACCATGGGCCGTCGACGTGGCGCCCAGATTTTTGAGTTAGAGCTTCTGTCCAAACAACCTTGACCGCGACTTGGGTGTTTATTTTTGACCGTGGAACATACACTTCACACTCAACACACCACACACACACAAACACACACACACACACACACCACTATACACACTTAATAATTCTCTCTCTCTGTCTGTCTTTGTCTCTCTCTCTCTCTCTCTCCTCTTCTCTTCTCTCTCTCTCTCTCTCTCACCACACAGACACACACACAAGCTCTCTCTTCTCTCTCTCATCTCTGTCTCTCTTGTCTCTCTCTCTCTCTCTTTCTCTCCCCACACACCACCCACGCACACACACATACACACAGCCATACCCTCAGACACACACACACACACACCAACACAACACACACACACACACACAACACACACCACACAACACACACCTGTTCTCTCTCTCTCCCTCCCTTCTCATTCTCTGTCTGTCTTTGTCTCTCTTCTCTCTCTCACCAGACAGACAGGCAGACAGGACACATACAGTACACACACACACTCTCTCCCTCCCTCTCTATCTTCAACACAACACCACACGCACACACACACACGCACACACACACACACACACACACACACACACACACACAACAACAACACTCTCTCTCTTCTCTCTCTCTCTCTCTCTCTCTCTCTCTATCCGACATATTTACTGTAAAAATGAGACGATGTATTCATGTATATGATTACTACATTTACAATGGTTGTTTTGTAATAGCAGAAACATCGATTTCGTGCCATAAACAAATGGCAATTAGTGATTTAGAAGCCTGCTTTGCTAGAGATCGGAGGACACTGAACTCTTTTTGTTCTGTGTGCCTGTTTTGAAACGGTTCATACTGTTCATTTTTGAGAAGATTCCAAGTGGGTTTTTTGAGTGTGCTATTGTTTTTGCAGCTATTATTAACACACTTAACAACAGCAACAACAACAAAAGCGCCCCCATGGTGAGGTCCTGACACGCCCATAACTCCACATGAATGCTGCTCGCAACACAACACCAACATCGCCCACGCAAACCCAAAGAATTATAGTCAATACGGTGTAAGTAGTGTACTATATTCTTTGAGCAAAACCCAAATAAAAAAAAATGGAAACACAACTGGAACACACAATCTTCATCGCACGGCACGGCACGGCACGACACGGCACGCCACGGCGGGCACGGCAACGGCACGGCGCGGCACGGTCGGCATGCTAGCACGACACATCGTGGTTTTGCGTTTCGGTTGTGCCTGGCTACGTATTTACGGCATAAGTTTGAGCTTGTGGACGCCCCCCCCCCCCACCCCCTGGAATGCGGGAATGCGGCCCAGTAAAAATACACCCCCCACCCCCCCCCCCCCCCCGACCAGAACGACATTCTTGACAAACAGATTACTGGAACAATCTGTTCGCCTGATTGTCTTGCGGTAACGATATCTTTCTTTCTAAAATTTGCTTCAATTTCCGCCTTCAGTCGCCTCGCTTTGAAACAGACCGGAACGGCTCACGTCAGAAGAGGGGTGGGGGCGGCACCAAAACGGTCCGGAAGTGATCGGCCTGATGGCTTGGAAACGTGCAAGCGTAAGCTGACCGAAGCGGCGCTATGGGTGCATGATATCGTTAAAGTACGTGGTAGTGGTGGGTAATAGCTATTTTCCTCAGGAATACACAGCTATGATCCTCGAGGGAGGTCAAAAGGTGGAAAGAGGAAAACAATTATCCTGAATGTCGCAACTTTTTTCAAGGGATCACATCTTGTTTTCCCCCCCTCTCCCACCCACCTGTTCCTGAGGTTATTAAACTGTTTTGCCAAACCCAGCCCCCCCACCCACCGGCCCACCCTACCCTAGGTATGTTTTTTAATTTTATATCTTCCACGGGGGGTAGTAACGGTTTCCCGGTTTTTTGAGAGCGACAGGAATTAAACGTGAAGTAAAGTCTGGAGCAGAAAAAACAGACTTGGTCGCTCATTACTTCGACAAGCGCGAAGCGACGCGGTCAATAGGGAAATTCGAATTGTTATCCCGAATGCCACAGCTGCTTCCCCCCCATTGTCTTTGTTTTCCGTGAGGATAATTAACTGGTTTCTCACAAAAAATAGGGAAAGCGGGGGTTCGATCCTTTCAGGGATAATCAATAATAAACTCTTTTCACGTCGGAAAATACGAGAGGAAAAAAACAACAATAAACCACCGCCATAAAAGAACAACAAACAAACACAACAAACAATTGAGTTCCTTTGTAAAAATAGGGAAAACAGATATCACCCCTGAGGGACAACATTTAGGGTTTCAGCTTAAACCACATTTTCTGATGGCTGTTAGCTGTGTGTTTGTTTGGTTTTTGGTGTCCCCCCCCACCCTCCCCAGCTGTTAAATCGGCTTTTGAAGCTGCAGTCTCCCATCCCAGCCGGGGCTTGGGTTGTTCAGGCTTGCACACACCCAAAATTAAAAGCGCAAGGCCATGCTTAAGGAGTCGAGTATTAGATGGCGCAGTTGAATTGTTTTTTGAGAATGTTATTGTGTCTGAAAGTGGATTTCCTCATTTTCTTTCATATGTCCACATCAAGCAGGTGGTCCGAGCAGATTAAGATCATATGGAATGGGACTATTTGGGGCTGTTGGAGCTGGCGCATAAAGATAGAGTCACCGGGTGAGTGCAAAATGCCCGAAATGTTGGCGGATCAATGTTTTGAGAATTTGTTCGTGATTTCATGGACG
>CM031627.1:34563106-34568106 GCA_018398815.1 Conus ventricosus | reverse complement strand
GTCTTAGCCCCAAAGTAACCGCACCCGCATAGACCGACATAGAAGTGAAAAACGATCAAACCACATTCTTGGTAGAATGAACGGTTCTGGGACAGTTTCGTTGATTTCTTTCTAACAAGTCCGTTTTCCACGCTTTTGGATTTTTTTTTTAACAGTTTTTGTTTATTTCTTTTTCATGCTTTTAGAATTCTTTTTGGTATTATTATTATTTTTTAAAATTTTTTAAAAATTTTTTAAAAATTTTTTAACAATCATGTAAGAATTGAACTGATACTGACTAAAGACGATAAGTTGAAATCGAAGACCGCATGCTTATTCGTTCCAAAGCATCTTATTGGGTTCGGTTCGGTTGAGAAACTGTTACCTGATTCAAGCGAAGACCACACACTAAGAGAGACCACGTTAAGAGAGGCCTAATCAGCACCTTGTAATGTAAAGAAAAACCTCAGTTTTGGGATACGAATATTCCTGTGGCAATGTGTAGACAAAAGACACTCTGCAATAATTCAATATTAGCTGTTAGATGCGTTGTAGATCTTATTTGACATTCTATACAGGTTCAATATTAATCGTGCTGTAGAATTATTGAACACGATACATAGGCACTTAGAAGATGCGGCTGGGTTAGACGTATAGGGCCTCATCATGGTTAAGCATGATTAGGAATCGAGGTGGTTAGTATTATTGACTCAAACATGGTATGTGTTAGTGCGGCTGGTTGATTGTTGTTTAGTAGCTCCAATTACATGTTCATGTGATTTGTGGCGGTGGTTAGATACTTATTGACATCCATATCGATGGTAGTGATTTAGATGTTGGCGGTTGGTTAGTGTTTTGAATCCATAAATGTTTACTGATTTAGTGTGGTGTGTGTTAGATATTTAGACATTCATTCATGTGTCACATGTTTAGATGGGTGGTTGGTTGATTTTGATTGCATATACATGTTCTTGGTTTGATGGGTTGTGGTTGATACTTATATGACATCCATATTGGTTCACATGTGTTAGTATGCGGTGGTTGTACTTATTAGACATCCAATACAATTTTCTGATTAGTGGGTTGGTGGTTTGATGTTTTGCATCCAATACATGGTCATGATAAAGATGGGGTGTGGTTAGTATTGTGTGAACAATGGGGGCAAAGTGATAAGTTTGATGCGGCTGTATAGCCTTACTACATATCAATGTTTCTACATGATTTCCTATACCGCCCGCTTCCCCCAATTCATCATTTCACATCCAATACAATGGTCCACACTGATAAGTCGGCTTCTAAGGATACTTATTAACCTGCAATACAATGTTCTCATGAATTCCATGCGGTGGTTTAGAATACTTATAAACCACAATACAATGTGCACGATTAGGAGGGTGGTATGATCTTATGTGACATCCATACCACTGGTCACATGATCAAGATGCGGCTGGTTAGATCTTATTAGCATCCATACAATGTTCACTGATTTAGATGCGGCTGGTTATACTTTTGACTCCAATACAAGTTCCATGATTTAGATGCGGCTGGTTAGATACTTATTAGACATCCAATACAATTTTACATGATTAACATGCGGCTGGTTAGATACTTATTTTACATCCAGTACAATGTTCACATGATTCAGATGCGGCTGGTTAGATACTTATTAGACATCCAATACAATGTTCACATGATGTTAGATGCGGCTGGTTAGATACTTATTTGACATCCAATACAATGTTCACATGATTTAGATGCGGCTGGTTAGATACTTATTTGACATCTGCAAGGAAATAGGAACAAGAAGGTGGGGTAGGACTGGAGCAGGGAGGATGAGGGATGGGGGGGGGGGGGGGGGGGGGGGGGGGGGTCTCGAGGGGTGGTGGTAGCATGAGGGAGGAAGGGAAGAGGGTGTGTGTGTGTGTGTGTGTGTTGTGTGTGTGTGTGTGTGTGTGTGTGGTGTGTGTGTGTGTGTGTGTGTGAGTGTGTGGTGGGGTGGTGGTGTGTGTGTGTGTGTGTGTGTGTGTGTGTTGTGTGTGTGTGTGTGTGTGTGTGTGTGTGTGTGTGTGTGCACGTGTGTGTGTGTGTGTGTGTGTGTGTGTGTGTGTGTGTGTGTGTGTGTAGTGTGTGTGTGTGTGTGTGTGTGTGTGTGTGTGTGTGTTGTGTGTGTACACGCGCGCGCGCGTGTGTGTGTGTGTGTGTGTGTGTGTGTGTGAAAAATGGGGGCAAAATGGGATAAATTGAATGTACGTGTAAGTTGCCTGCACACAATGCAAAGTATTTCATCTTTGATTCCCCCTACCCTTTCACCCCCCCCCCCCCCCCCCCCCCCATTCATCCATGTTCAACCATCTTCAGATATCGCCTACCCGTGATGCGCCATTATTTCCATAACAGGTGAAATCAAACTGAAGCGTCAGAAGCTGCAGAACTTCCCAGTGTGTGCTTTGAATGACATCTCATCAAACGCAAACACCGTGAAGGGGCAACGGAGGGAGGGAGGAGGGGGAATCGTGATGCGCAGACGAGGTGTAAGCACCCCGCTTTTCTAATCCCTCACCGTTTCCTCCACCTTCCCTCTTTCTCCCTTACCCGAATCCCCCCCCCCCCCCCCCCCCCCTCCTCTCTCACGTTCTTTACTCATCCCTCCCATGTTTCTTTTTAATTCCAAGACGACGCCCACTGGCTCGGAAAATCCTTCCCACTTGTCCCGCCTGTATAGTCAATCAGACCGTGAAATACTGTTAACTTGGAAAAAGACGAAGAAGAAGAAGAAGAAGAAGAGAGAGAGAGAGAGAGAGAGAGAGAGAGAGAGAGAGAGAGAGAGAGAGAGAGAGAGAGAGAGAGAGGCTTCTGGAAGCAGTCTGATTTTTGATGACCCATGCACTTTGCTGTGCAGGAGTATTGCATAATCCATTCAATTGATGATCTGTACTTTCTGTTTCGTTTTCTTTCTGTGTTCATCTTCTTCTTCTCATTTCTGAGTCTTTTTAAGTTCTGTCTGTCTGCATTAGGCTTTTGGAACAAGTGCGTTCTGTTTAGTTCGTGCGCACTGATGTTGGTTTGTTTGTTTCTTACTGTCGTGATGTACTTTGTCAGCGAGGGATGATTCCAAGCATGGATTAGCGGTCTGTGATCGTGCGAGCTCAGAAACACCTGGAAGTTTTACGCTGTTCTGAGTGACGTACCGCTGTCAAAGAATCTATTCAAATGAAAAGGAGTTGGCGAAGTAAGACAATGTGGAGGAACCAGAGAACATTGTGGTGATGACAGTGACGATGAAGAAGAATTAAAAGATGGTTTGAAAAAAAAAGTGGACGGCCGTGATGATGATGAAAGGGGTGGGGGTGGGGTGGGGGGGGGGGGGGGGGGGAGGGGGCGGGTCCACATCAAAGTTGATGAACAAATTCAGACGACGACGATGACGACGACGACGACGACGACGAAGAAGAAGAAGAAGAAGAAGAAGAAGAAGAAGAAGAAGTAGAAGAAGAAGAAGAAGAAGAAGAACAAGAAGAGAAGAAGAAGAAAGAAGAGAAGAAGAGAAGAAGAAGAAGAAGAAAGAGAAGAAGAAGAGAGAAGAAGAAGAAGAAGAAGAAGAAGAAGAAGAGAAGAAGAAGAAAGAGGAAGAAAAAGAAGAAGAAGAGGAAGAAGAAGAAAGAAGAAGAGACAGAAGAAGAAGAAGAAGAAGAAGAAGAAGAAGAAAGAAGAAGAGGCATAAGAAGAAGAGAAGAAGAAGAAGAAGAAGAAGAAGAAGAAAGAGAGAGAGAGAGAGAGAGAGAGAGAGAGAGAGAGAGAGAGAGAGAGCGAGAGCGAGCGAGAGAGAATGAAGATGAATATGAGCAGGATGATGAAGAAGAATGAACAAGCGAAAGAGTAAGTAGAGAAAAATGAAGATTTAATGGAGAGAGAGAGAGAGAGAGAGAGAGAGAGGAGAGAGAGAGAGAGAGCGAACGAACGAACGAATCTTTTTTAATGAGGGAAAAAGCGGAATAAGCACAAAATGGCTTTTTTTACATCCGGCCCTCAGAGAGAGAGAGAGAGAGAGAGAGAGAGAGGAGAGAGAGAGAGAGAGAGAGAGAGGAACGTGAAGATGATGATGATGACAAGAACACGGTGTAGTCAAACAAAAAGGATAAGAATGTGATGGGCCAAACGCCCATCTGGCACCGAATTCGAGAAGGGAAATATTTGCTCGTTCTTCGTTTTTTGTTTTGTTTTGTTTTTCTTTTCGTTTTTGTGTCCTGAATGTTGTTCAGCTTGCCTGAAGAAGACCTAGGAGGTCGAAACTTGTCGTGTTTTGTCCTGTGATTTGTTTGTCCATGTTAACCGGCGGAGTTAACTTCAAACTCCTTTTAAGATGATTCAAATTTCCGCCTGCAGTCACCTCACTTTGAAAGTAACTGTAGTTTTACTCTTTCATATTCTCACTGCCATGTAATTCCGCTGCTCCACGTTCCCAGTGCCCTGTAGATCTACTGCTCCATGTTTCCCTGTGCCCTGTATATCTACTGCTCCATGTTTCCCTGTGCCCTGTATATCTACTGCTCCATGTTTCCCAGTGCCCTGTATATCTACTGCTCCATGTTACCTGTTCCCTGTGTATCTACTGCTCCATGTTTCCTGTACCCTGTATATCTACTGCTCCATGTTCCCTGTACCCTGTATATCTACTGCTCCATGTTCCCTGTACCCTGTATATCTACTGCTCCATGTTCCCTGTACCCTGTATATCTACTGCTCCATGTTTCCCTATACAAGTATCTACTGCTCCATGTTTCCCTGTACCTTGTATATCTACTGCTCCATGTTTCCCTGTACCTTGTATATCTACTGCTCCATGTTTCCCTGTACCTTGTATATCTACTGCTCCATGTTCCCTGTACCTTGTATATCTACTGCTCCATGTTCCCTGTACCCCGTATTTCTACTGCTCCATGTTCCCTGTACCCCGTATTTCTACTGCTCCATGTTCCTGTTGCCCGTATTTCTACTGCTCCATGTTCCTGTTGCCCCTTATT
>CM031627.1:34555606-34558106 GCA_018398815.1 Conus ventricosus | reverse complement strand
AGAAATCATCGTGGTTATAAGAAAGCCTCTGTACTGTAGAGTTTTAATTGTTCTGGCCAGAAGTCCTCATGGTTTGTTGAGATGATGATGGTGATGATGATGGTGATGGTGTTGGTCATGGGTTTACTTTCTCTCCCTCTTTCTTGCTCCCTGATGTTCCATCTACCTGTATCTGACCTGTACCTGTGTTTGTACCTGTTGGGGGAAGGAAGTGGAGGGGATAGAGGCAGGAGATGGGAGGGTACATAGAGGGAGGTGGTGGTGGGATGTTTGGTCTCACTTGTACTCAACTGACATGAAATTGGTTGTGAATTAGCAATTATCATTATCATTGTAATCCTGTTATGGTCACTATTGCTGTTCTTGTTATTATCATTCATTGTTATACTGTTAAGACCACTATTGCTGTTCATCATTATTATCAGGGTCACTGTTATGATCATTATTGCTGTTCATGATCCTTATCATTGTTATACTGTTAACATCCTATTGCTATTCATGATTATTATCAGTGTTGTTGTTATGATCGCTGTTGCTATTCATGATAATTATCATTGGTACTGTTATGATCACTATTGCTGTTCTTGTTGATTATGATAATAATAGGCAGGAATAGCCAGTGCTAACCAAAAGATTTCGACACTTGAATAGAACCCTTGCAAATCAAAATATGAAAGCATAAAGTACCATGATGAAAGAATTGTGTTCTTCTTCTTTGATCGTTATTATGGTAATCATTTTGGTTTTTTTTGTTCCATGTTTCTTAAACAGCATTATTGTTTTGTTTTATTTCAGAGAAAGGAAGGCCTGTTTCCATAACAACACAGAGCGTGAGCACAAGGCACAATGGTCACCTTCATATCCACCATGTCTGCATTGTGAATGTATAGATGGGGACGTTCTCTGCAAATTCCAGCATGGTTGCAAGACAGAATATGGTCAGTAGTTTTCTGCTTCTGTGTTTGTCTCTGTTTCCCTCTCTCTCTCTCTCTCTGTGTGTGTGTGTGTGTGTGTGTGTGTGTGTGTGTGTGTGTGTGTGTGTGTGTGTGTATGTGTGTGTGTGTGTGTGTGTGTGTGTGTGTGTGTGTGTGTGTGTGCGTGCGTGTTGTGTGTGTGTGTGTGTGTGTGTGTGTGTGTGTGTGTGTGTGTGTGTGTGTGTGTGTGTGTGTGAGTGTGTGTGTGTGTGTGTGTGTGTGTGTGTGTGTGTGTGCGTGTGTGTGAGTGTGTGTGTGTGTGTGTGTGTGTGTGTGTGTGTGTGTGTGTGTGTGTGTGTGTGCGTGCACGTGTGCATGTACGTGTGTGTGTGTGTGTGTGTGTGTGTGTGTGTGTGTGTGTGTGCGAGCCTATAGATATACCATATGCACATGACTGTCCTAAACAGCTGGACTTAAACAGGTCTGTGCCATACAGTTCTATGGCCCCACAGGACACGGCTGTGTCCCAGTCATCCTTGTTTTGATGGTGACTGCAATCTAACTTCAGTCTTTAGTTTTGATTTGTTTTCATTTTCAGATGACTTGATCTGATTTAGACTGATGCAACTCGATTCGCTTCAACCGATGCTAGACATAACCAGGTTTTAATCGAGCAGGAAATGTAGCTAGTTTGAAATGTCTAAAGAACTGTTCTCTGTAGAACATCCTAGTTGGTACTGATTTTCCAGCAGAACTGTTCTCTGTATA
This sequence comes from Conus ventricosus, assembly GCA_018398815.1. Lineage (NCBI taxonomy): Eukaryota > Metazoa > Mollusca > Gastropoda > Neogastropoda > Conidae > Conus > Conus ventricosus. Next base: position 34,556,424 of record CM031627.1, on the reverse strand, counting down.
ACATCCGAGTTGGTGTTGATTTACTCGCAAGGGTTTGATTTGGTATGTTTTTTTGGGAAATAGATGTTACTGAATTTGTTTGAGGTTGTGAAATGATTAGATATTTAACAGTCTGCTTCATGTGTTTCGTTTTCAGCCTCAGCCGAATTGAGGACTGCGGTGAGTATGATATTAAAACAGAGAAAAAGGTTAACGTTCCCTAGTCGATCGGCTGAAGGGGCAGTGAACTGTCTGAGATCAACTGTATGTAAATCATGGCATGATTGAAGGCAGGGCCCATCCTCCTCCATCCACTGCCACTGCCCTTCATCGGAATCAGGTGTCGTTTACCGCTGGCTGAACGGAGAGGGTCTTCAGGCTGAAATAAAATGTGACCCTGACATGTGGTGGTCAGAGCTCTGGACCGTCACCTCCAGGGGCAAAACACTCTGATCATTTGACTGTGGTGCCCTCTATGATATTATGGGGGATGTTTCTGAAGCTTTTTTTGTGATTATGATTTTCATGAATAGTAGTAGCGGTAGTAGTAGTAGTAATGGTAGCGCAGCAGCAGTAGTAGTAGTAGTAGTAGTAGTAGTAGTAGTCTACTACAGCTGCTGGCAGCAGTTGTGGTGGCACTTTCCTACTTTTTAATTTTTATTTTCAAAGCTACAGTCGATGTTGCTGTGTGTTATTGATGCTGCTCTTGATATACAGCAGTAGTAGTAACAGTGGGCGGTAGTCATGAATGACACAAAGATTTTTTGTTTGGGTTGAAGGAAGGGTTTTATTCAAAGTTTATGATGCACGTGTTTGCATTCACACTCATATTGGTAACG
>CM031627.1:34543106-34553106 GCA_018398815.1 Conus ventricosus | reverse complement strand
TTAAATAAATTCTCTCATATTAACACATTTGTTTTTAACTAAACAGAGAACAGGAAAACCTTCATTCTGGGCCACCTTCGCCCTCAACCAGTTTTCGGGCGAAAGTGGCCAGAATAAAGGTTTTCCTGTTCTCTGCCAAGTAAGACTTCAATACCAAAAAATAACGATTATCTACAAACAAACATACTGTGCAGGGTTATCCGTTTTCAATACTAATTTACTAAACTTTTCAGATTTTAGTTTTTGTTTAATCCTATGTTTTTCCTGGTCATTTTCATAACATCATTTTCGCGCAAACATTCTTCAAATGAGTCTCTGTCTTTCATGTGAAATAAAACTACAGTCTTTAACTGTTCTCTAAAGTCTTTTAAAACGAGTTATATTTCTGGCATAAAATCCACACACTTATCCCAGCATGCCTTCCACTGAAAGCTAGTTTTGACAAAGTGTTTCTCTTTTTAACTATGTCTCTTTCTGCCGAACAGTCATCTATAATAAATAGCGTTTGCGTTCCTTCAAACAGTCTATAAAACTGTTCTAGACACTCACTCAGTTTATTGCTAGGATTAACTAAAAATATGTTATCACAGTCATAGAAACCTTCTTTATGATATGCTTTGTTTCCATTGAAGTGTTGGACAGAACACCACAATTGATTTAATAATTATAACGATAAAACTGTTGGTAATAGGTCGAGGACAAATATTTTGTTTTTCCACAACCAGTCTGTCCACAAAGCAATGAACAATGAGGGGTTTTTGTTCAGAAGTTTAATTGCTCCATTGTTCTTTCCTAGATTTATCTAATCCAGTTATTGTTTTTATCATGCTCTCTGTCACACTTGTTCAGTATAATAAAATCCTATAAGGCTAATGTGTAAGATTAATCCATTTTAGTGCGCTATTGATGTTTCTATTTAGACTACTATTGATTTTGTTGCTTGTTGTTATGACTTAATTCCTCACCATTGTGAAGAATGACAACAGTAACTTTAAGGACTGTCAACAGCCTAAGTTTTGCCAGCTAATTAGAATTGCTTTAAAAAGGACTTCACTAACGCCACAACCCATCTCTCCTTATCTTTTAAGACAGAAATTTCAAATATTATTGGTTGGAACGCGTCCCCTAATTTCATTTGCGGCATGAACGGTAAATTTTGTTAGATGCATCTTTTAAAACCGCTTCTCTTCTTGTGGAGGATTTACTGTTCTTTTCACATACGGCTTATTTCAATTCTCTTACCGACTATTGTCATCTGGCATAAGACTTCATGTAAAGGGACCAGAGTTGAATGCTTCTTCTGAAAACTTTTTTGACGGCCTAAAATATGTAAATGGGCTGATGGAATTCAAATTTTATGTCCCATTCTAAATATGGTTATAAGTGCCATTTGAGTCAGGCTTTCGAACTAATTTTATATTCATACTGGCCAACATTATTTGCCTCTAGATTGCGCAGTTGTTCTAGTTTATAGGAAACTTTTTTGCTGTCGCTAACTCTTTGCGTTATAATCACCATATTTTGTGTACTCAAAACCATACAAAGCGCTATCTCACCGTTCTGTTCAAAAGTCCGCAAGTCTGCAAGGTCTTTTAATTCCTAAGGTTATACACCTTAAAGGCGCTAATGTAACTCCTGATTCTTCTGGCTCACGCGACATTAATTTTTTAGTAACGTATTATTTTTATTTCCAAAACAATGTGCAGGTTATCACATTTCACGACTTTCCCTGTTTTGTCTTTGATTTTTTATAATATATGATCCGACCTCCTACAAACTAATCTTTTAAACTGTAAATTAGGGAATTGTATAATTTCATAATCGTTATGCAGCTTTCCCGACGGAAGATGCTCTAAAAACAGTTGAGCGGCCTCCATCATATAAGTTTTCATCAGTGCTTAGTTTCGTCCACAATGAACATAGAGTAATAGTAATGAATGTAATGCAAGATCGAGCGGCGTGTTTTTTCTCCTCAATATGTAGTTTGTCTGGTGTAACTCTAAATCTATGTTGTTCAGCTGCAAAAGCCTAACATTTAGCTAGCTCTACATCAAAAAGGTAATGTCACTAATTCTTTTTCAGGTTTTGAATGATAACCATTATTTTTAGTTTGCATTGTTAAGTTTGAGAGTAATGTCAACGTTACTCATTGCTTCTTTTTAGCGAGCAAAAACCCGTAATAACCATTAGGTATGTTAATGGCTAACTTTGTCTCATGCTTTGTCAACTTTTAGAACCGTATTATTCTTCCTGGATTCACTTATATTAAAACAACGACTTTGTTGAATAAGAATATTTTCATGGGTGCGCAACCATTTTGGCCCCGCATTCGTTATCAATAGCATGTTCTAAAAACGATAAGGGCTTGGTCTTGGAGTTTGTTATTGTTAAAACCTTTTTTATAACAAATTAAAAATCGAGCGCGTTCAAATATACCGGTGCAAAATAATTCTGTTGGGCGCACTACAATCTTAAAAATATAGCAACTGATACTCTTGCCATTGCTGGGACCCAGATGCCTCTTTTCATTGTAAAAAGGTGAGTACTCCATTAAGCAGTATCTTAACCCCCCTATTGAAAACGATCACATCAAGAAAGCGTGGTTTAGTCATCGATGCAGTTTTATCAGAACCAAGTTAAAACTTTGTGTGTTTTGCGCATCACTTGGAGGTTTGGAGTGTCGTATGCTGATCATTTAAATCACCATGATCCTGTGGTGTGGTCAGTTACAGATGTCATTTCTATTACACCTTCAGACGTATTGTGACTGAATTGCAAGCGCCATGCCAAATGGACAAACCATTTCTCCACTTCAGCAAACATATTAGACATGAAGGCTTTTTCCAAGGAATCTGTAACGAATTTAATATTAACATCAAGGACAGGCTTTAGACAAACGTCGGATCATAATCATGGTCTAGGGACTTTATTTCGGGGGGCAGCACAGAAAGTATAACTATGACTGGCATCTCCTTTCAAAACTTTCTTTTCAGGCATAACTGTTCAGCCTGGGTCCCTACAGCAAAGAGCATAAAAAGCATGGACAACTTATCTTAGTCCTTCTAAGGGCCTGAACTAGGGCGGGAATAGAGCGAAATGAAACGACTCTATTCCATTACTTACGTTTGGAGTTTGCTAGGAGCGCAAGCACAGGCAAGGATCGAGCATAAACTGTCTCTTCTACTTGCTTTGAGCACTAAAAACAATACTTAGCAAATTTTAGAGGACGCCATTAATTCTACAGTTGATTTACCTTCAAGTATTTCAAAGGTACAACTGTTTTACAATATGCAAGATCGAATAGTAGACTTTGCTGTTGGCACTGGTTATACATGCTGCCTTCTGACTCAGACTCCAGGTAGGAACATAATAATAAACTATAATGAATGAAATTCGATTTAAGCAGGCAATGAACAGAAGGTTGGGGAAAAACGACATAATTCTGAGCCATGTAATATTACAAAACAATAAAAGAACGCCAAGATTAAGTCATCCAATCCACGAGGTCCAAAGCCAAAGGCTGTTGAAGACCCGGACTCTGTTCGCGATGGACCATGAATATGAAAAGACCAGCGCTTGTTTCTTGGATTAACTGGCATAGGATTACTTGGTCTTTATCTTACGAAATAATAACCCAACTATTACAAGAACTAATGTCCATAAGTGCTCGGCCATAAAGCCAATACTTTGCTTGCAGTAGACAAAAGCCAGCTAAACAATTACCTCCTAATATACCTGGTAAAGAGTCTATAGCTTTACTGGCTAATTTTTTTAATAAACTCGCAAGATGATCAAGTTGTTTTTTTACCATGATTTATCAGGCGGAGGCGATGGCGGCGGAGGCACTGAACTTTGCTCCACCACCGCCTGTAATAGCCATCACCAGTGTACTTATTGCAAATCCTAAGGCCGTTATAACGCTTGCTAATGTGACTCCATGCTCTCTAAACAGCGTTCGTATTCGTTCTGCTAGTGTTGTGTCTTTCATAAAAAATTTTTTCGATAGTTTCTCTTATTCTATTCACTTGAGTTCGTAATTGGTCTCGGTTAGTAGTTAGCACTTCTAGTCTTGATGATCTTTCTTGTTCAAGATCTTTTAGTCTTTGGGTTATTCTTTCTTTAATATCAGGCCCTAATTTGGGGCGTCATCAGCCTCAACGAGTTTTTCTTTTTCTCTTTTTATATGCTCATCTAGTTCACCTAGTTTTGCTAATTGTTTGTTAATTCGCCTCTAATGGTTTTTTAAAGCATGATCAAGGGCCGTTATTTCTCGCATGGGTAGCGGTGAGTCGTGTATAGTCTTTAACGCTGTTTCTTCTGAAAAACTGGATTCTGCTTCTATTACATTTATTAATTCACCTGCTGATTGATTTAATTCTTTAAGTTCCATGTTTTGCATTTGGTTATCTGTTGGGAGTTCTTGCAGTGTGTTTTGAAGTTTAGAATACTGCCTCCGCCTTAATTTTGTCCTAACAAGGCCAAGGCGATTTTGATCTTTCACACTGAGTCTATTTCTAATTGAACCCACGGCTAAAAACTTTGATGGGTCTTTTTTAGTTGTAAGCTGAACAAGTTGTCCTTGGTCGCTCATCACAAACAAATGATCATCTTTTAATTCAAAATCATTTGGGTCTATAAATTCGGGAGGTTCTTGGCCTAAACTTTGGTACAATGATTTAACCTTACTTTTCTGGTTTAATTCATGCGCATTGAGTTGCATTGAGCGATGCTGTGTCAAGGAATCATTTCATCATGTCGTCTCCAGGGTCAAAAAACATCATAATCTTCCTTCAGCTTCAATTTCCTGCAATGTTTTAAATAATTAAACTTTTTATTTTGTTTATAAAAAATGGCAAACGCACATGGCTCGATTTTAACCCGAAAAGTAGACTGAAAGAACCCTATGGCGTGAAGGGAATAAGCGGAATATTACTGTTCCAAATAAATCCATCTTACTATTGATGCGGATCAAATCTTACTGTCAAATTTCCAGACTAGGGGCGGATGGAAAGGTGATTGTGCAGGCTCTGCACGTCTTACTTTCAAAATAGAACTCGCTTCAACAACAGACCCAAACAAGGACGTTGTACGGAAATTGGGGCGGGCTTCATCGTTAAGAAAATTTCTATAAAACTTGAGGGGCAAGGAAATATTTTCTTTACACAATGAAATAGACTTATTCCTCCCACGCCCTCCCGCCGATAAACTCTCAACTCTAACACACCTGAGTCGAGTCAATTGTATTCGCACATACCTCATAATACAATCTCGACAATCACCACGCACGCGCATAGACGCTCGCCCTGGCCTCGCATACGTCCTCGAGATCGCCGTCCCTCTCACTCGGAATCGAATACATCGCCCTCCACCACTCGCAACTATACCTCACATCACGTCCATAGCTCCCGGCAGATATTAATAGTCGCAAAAAGTTATGTAAGCGGTAAATTTTTTGCGTATGGAAATCGCTTTTCCATCACCTTAGATGGGTAGTTGTTAAAAGCGCATGCGCCATACTTTCAAGGAGCATTAAAAGACAGTTGTCATATGAACTAACTTTAATGAATACAAACGTGTATCAAATCAACAGGACACCGAAGCAACAGTTACACTCATTTCTGACACTCTTGTTACAGTTGACGTTGTTAGCAACACTAATTAGCAAAGCTGATTGGGGATCAATATGAGTCCCAACTACATATATATACGAAAAGAGTGATTCATCATACAACATATCCTAGAAGCAGGGCAGACCACTATATGGAATTTAAGTTTTAGTATTGGCATCACATTCACTTAAAAGGTCATTTTATTGCTGTGTGAAGTGAAGAACCGTTTAATGAGCAAGTGAAAAGTTTTTTATCCTTAAAATAAACAAAGGGCAATGTCAATTGACGGTAGTACTAACCAAATCTAACGCTAGCGGGCTCTTCAGACCTTATCATCATTTTTGAAGGAAATAGACACTTCGTTGGGTTGGGAGGGTTAGAATCAACAGCAGACCTAGTTGTCTAAAGATTTACATCTTCACAATGTTAGGATTGTGATTATTTAACAACAATACGGTTTATGGATTTGACCTAAGGTCAACAGAGGATAAATGAGGTTGTTTGGAAGCGGGAGAAAAAGTGAGAGACGGAATAAACATTCAAAATTGATAAAGAAGTAGTAGCCGTTAAACCTTCGTTATGTACATTTGTATTTATTATATGATGCGCAGCTGAATATTCTACAATACGATTAACAGATGTAGTATACTAAATTATTTTTTCATTTTATAAAAGATGTTGTTTAAGGTTTATCCAAATGTGCCTACAGCACCGGAGATGCCACGAGAAGAGATTGCAGGCAATTCTGCTGTTATAGAAAAACCCTGACATAAAGCCTTCAGATTAACAAACATTACACCAAATGCAACACAAAAACTAGAGCAAGGACCTTTCAAATTACAGCAAAACCAAACGAAGGTATTTCTGCTGCCTTTATGCTGTTACATATGTTTATTCTGGAGCATCGACTATAAGGCGAAATCCAGCTCAACAGGAACGAGTGTGGTCTCTTAGCAACGGGCATAGGTGCACCCGCAGCTTTCCGCTAGGAGGTTTGTCTTTAGCTCTCGGCCTGTGTTCATTAGCTCGTTAAGTGCGGCTGGCAAAAAATTAAAAACTATACTCCAAAAAGCACACAGCTATGGTTCAAACTAATAACGGCTAAACTTGTTCGTTTAAACTGACAATAAATAAAGCGCTTGTTGACTCAAAATCATCAGGATGAAGAATTTAAACGTTTACAGGTCGATTTTGATGGATACAAAAGGACAAAAGTTTGATCTTCAAAGAAAGGCGAGGGCAAGTCTTTTCTCAACAGCCAGGACGCCGAGCAGATAAAAAAGAATGCTTAAAAAAAGTAAACGAGACATTAAAACTCTGTTCTTAAACAGCTCACATTAAAACAAACGCCAAAGGGTGTTTATCTTTGTTTATGAGTCCAAGCGCAAAAAGACCGTTGATATTGGTTTGGATTCGTATTTTTTTTTATTTAAATAATATTTTGGCTTAGAAAAGAAAGACAGCATGGTAAGAATAAATGAAGGAAAGACGAATTCTTTGAAGGAATGCTTGAGGGAGAGCGTTTATCAAGAGCACTGAATGATATTGATTTAGAAGTTATTGACCAACAAACGTTACAGGCAAGCGTTGTTCATGCAAATTTCTCATGTTCCAGGCTAACTAACAATAGACCCGCCAGTTAAAGTAATGTTAGCTGTTTTAATCGACTATGCTAACAATAATGAAGAAAATCTAGAAGTCTGGGTCTCGCTAAGTCTTAACACGACTATTCTTTCCTCTAATGACTTAACACCCGGTTGGGCAGACAACTGCTTACACAGTTTGACGCTGCCGCTCTGAAAGAAGCTAAAATGAGAGGCTCTGGTTGGTCAGAGGGCGAAGTCTTAGAGAATTAGATTAAAAAAGGCTAAGTATGCACCGATTGTAGCAAGCTTAACATTCGCTACCTCGGGAGTTGGTTTTAAAGAGAGCAGTTCTAAAACATAAGAATACGACGGACAAATGGTTATGTCGGTTGTGTTCTCGCAGCTGCAATCATAGTCCGCGACCACCGCTGAGAGAGTGACTAACTATCGGCAATACACCAAAGATCTTAACTCAATGGAATATCCTTTCCTGTTAGTGTAGACCAAATTGATCAGTTTGAAGAACAAACAAACCAATAACTGTTAATGTATAACATGGGGTGTGGAAACAAATTTGGTGCCAATTTAAGTGTCCAAGAAACAGGTCCAACAATAGGCGAACCAGCCCAAAAGTCTTGTGGACTTACTCCTATTGTTTGCGCCCACCAGGGCTACCGCATTACACATTGATACGTCCGAAGCAATGAGTTAGGACTAATCAAGCATACTTCAAATGCTCATGGCAAACAAGAATTCTGTAGAAAATGTTTATCAAGAATGCCATCTGTGCAAGCTGCGATTGTGAAACATATAAAACATTGTAAAAGTTTATGTATAGACTGAAAGACAGAAAAAAATACGCCCCCGCCAGGTTTAAAAGTTAGTTTTAAAAACTAAAAGGGCTGAAAAACAGGCCTAGTGTTTCGCGTTCAAATCCCTTGTTCCTTTTTAAGGGCCGCCCACAAAAATTTTCGAAAAAAGTCTTAATGGAAATATCAGATTTGTTCATTTCCCTTTTTTGTTTTTCAGGTCGGATGGCGTTTATTCAGAACCAGAATTATATAGAGGCCAAATGCGGCTAGAAGATTTTTAAAGCGAAATGCGCAAGTGCGAAATGATTTTTTAAATAATCTGAATTTATCTAAATATGATGACCCCTGAAGACCAAACAGTATCCCCTCAGCCCTCATGTTGGATTTGCGGTTTGAGCTAACCCCCAAAGAGTGAACCCCACGAAGGACCATGATCCACTTAGGGGAATTTCGGGACGCAACACGTAATGCAATCTTCAACTAAGTTTGTCAAAGACATGGAAGCTCCCCATTTCTTTCAAAATTGCGAGGTTACGACTTATTTTAAAATGAAACAGTAGACGACCCCTTTTTGGGTGTCATGCATTGCCAGTATCAGAAAAGTACTGTGTTTCACTTTAAAAACATGTCTTTTTTGACTTATTTCAGCACATGGGGTTATTTGAGTCATAGCTATGCCTTAAAGTCCCGCCAATAAGGGAATTTTTTGACCCAACGTTGTTGAAAGGGGGTTTACCTTATAGTAAAACGTGGGAAAAAGGGTTTGTTGAAGACACACTTCCCCCTAAAAGGCGCGTTCTTTTTAGTCTTAGGGGGGGGGACATCGTGATTTTGATTACCGCATGTCAAGGCTTGGCAAAGTTAGATTGTAAAAAGAGGGGGGACTTTGACTCCTTAAGGGGCAGATGTTGTTTTTAGCGGACGTTTTGAAAATTTCAGAAAGACCCGCATGAAACATTCAGTTTTGGGTCCTGCCTTATATTTTTGCACCCGGGATGGCTGGGACGTTTTTAAAATTTAGGAGTACAGATTTATTTATTGTTGACCCACCCTGATTCAGATGATTTAAAACGGGCGTGGAGGAAAAGTATGGCGTCGACATTCTGAAAGCAAAACAAATATTGGACGACTATGTCGAGTAAAAGGGTTAAATATCTATGTTTTAGATGCAAAAAATCTGTTGGATGGGCATGGCGCAAAACTTCCATTACGTAATTTTAAAAAAGTACACGGTACAAATAAAATTCAAAAAGCATTAAAGTGGTTGAGCAGTTTTTAACGCCTGATCGCGCATGGTTTCATTTAGAAGTTAACTTGAAAATTCCCCAGAACTCCCTGCCCGATAATGACTATCCATTAGAGGAAAGTCTAAAAATGGAAAAGACCCCCTAAATTGGGCCTAATTTCGCGGCAAAAAAAATTAGTCTGTCATTTTCAGACTTTACAAAATTTTTTTTTAAGCTGGGCTGAAGTTTACAGCAGTTTATCGCATAAATTTCTTTTTATAAGAAAAGTTTAGAAACCCTAATCATGAAAAACACTGATCTTAGAACTAAATCCACGATGTTAAGAAAAAGACTTTTTAAGTTTTGAAAACAGTGTTTTTGGAAAGACTATGGAGAAACCGCACAAGCGCAAAGATGTCGATTGTCACAGAGAGAAAAAACAATTAAGTAATTCAAAACCAATTTTCAGGACTTTTTAAAGATTTCATGATAGCTTTTTGGGTAATGATGAAAAAAAAGAAAGTAAATTGACAACCCGTTTTTATTGGGTTTCTGTTTTGAATTTTCAAAAGCTTTTTTGTTAGTTTTTTTTTTTGACTACTTTTAAGCCCTCGTATCCCCAGTCCAGGTGCTTTTCACAGTTTGATTGTTTTGTTATAGATATCCCATAAGAATTTAAAGACAGGAAATGGGAAATAGCTAAAGAGCATGCAGGATGGGATATACATCCCATTACCCTAAAGACTCGCCTTTACATTCAATTACTA
>CM031627.1:34528984-34543006 GCA_018398815.1 Conus ventricosus | reverse complement strand
CGGGGTTTTAAAACCACACACACACACAACACACACACACACACACACACACACACAACCCCACACACCACACACACATGCTCGTATGCATGCATATACCAATGCACAGAGTGTGTCACACGACTCGCAGCGGCTATCTCTTGCCAGCACAGTTGAATTGGTACACAGCCCACAACCTTTTCAAGATCTTGCACGGCAGACGTAGGTTTGCATAAAAGATCTGCCTGATTTCGGCAGTGTTAGCTAACTGGCAACTCACCTATTCCCAAGGTTTCCTCTGTGAAATTTACACACACACACACACACACACACACACACACACACACACACACACACACACACACACACACACACACAAATCTGATCGTACAGTATGTTAGTTGTTTTATTTGTGAAGGAAATGCAGTAAAAATGGTCCTGTAAAAGCTCTGAAGGTGCCCATAAGGTTGGTATGAATTTATGTGCATAGGGGGCATTTAGTTAAAATGTTGAGCGTTGATTTGCGGAGCTGATGGTCAGGAGTTTGAATCACTGATTGGGGGAGGTTAGACATTTTTCAGCCTGGAAAAAAAAAACGTTTCTGTCCACCCAGTTGTAAATGGGCATTCGATTTGGTTCAGGAAGGTGAAAGGCAGTGAGGAGGAGGAGAAGGATGGGCTCTGTCCGTATGGTGGACCCTGACAGTGCATTGCCCCGCGAGTCAACAGGCTATGGGGCTGTAACCTTTAACATGTCAGCATTTTACACCTGTGCTAAGCGAAATCGGTGCCGTAAGCAGCGTCGCTTAGAGTCATGGGTCATTAAATGTCTCATCATGGGAGCAAGAATTTCCTGTCTTGATTGCCATTGACGTGTACTGTTTCCCTCTCATTATTTTCCTTTCGTTTCACTTCAATCAAAGAGAGGTTTCTTTATATTTGTTTCTGTTCTGCTGTGTGTTATGTTGGACGATGTTTCAAGAGCAAAAGGCTGTGCCTCTCTTGAATAAACGTTAATTTTTTTATTTTTTTTTTTTACATTTCTTCAGTTGTGTGAATGTGTAAAGTGCAGGGTAGAGGGGCAAGTTTGGGGCATTTTTGTTTGTTTTATTTTTGATGTATTCTTGTTTGTGCTGTGGGCTTTGCGTCTGTTTTTATGCTGTGCACATTGTGCGGTAAGCAGCATTCCTTTGCTGTAATGGATGTGTCACTCATTTCTCATCACGGTGTGTCACTCATTGTCTCGTCACGGTGTGTCACTCATTGTCTCGTCACGGTGTGTCACTCATTGTCTCGTCACGGTGTGTCACTCATTGTCTCATCACGGTGTGTCACTCATTGTCTCATCACGGTGTGTCACTCATTGTCTCGTCACGGTGTGTCACTCATTGTCTCATCACGGTGTGTCACTCATTGTCTCATCACGGTGTGTCACTCATTGTCTCATAACGTGTGTCACTCATCGTCTCGTCACGGTGTGTTACTCATCGTCTCATCACGGTGTGTCACTCATTGTCTCATCACTGGGTGTCACTCATTGTCTCATCACGGTGTGTCACTCATTGTCTCATCACTGTGTGTCACTCATTGTCTCATCACTGTGTCCACTCATTGTCTCATCACGTGTGTCACTCATTGTCTCGTCACGGTGTGTCACTCATTGTCTCATCACTGTGTGTCACTCATTGTCTCATCACGGTGTGTCACTCATTGTCTCATCACGGTGTGTCACTCATGGTCTCATCACGGTGTGTCACTCATTGTCTCATCACGGTGTGTCACTCATCGTCTCATCACGGTGTGTCACTCATCGTCTCATCACGTGTGTCACTCATCGTCTCATCACGGTGTGTCACTCATTGTCTCATCACTGTGTGTCACTCATTGTCTCATCACGGTGTGTCACTCATTGTCTCATCACGGTGTGTCACTCATTGTCTCATCACTAGTGTGTCACTCATTGTCTCATCACGGTGTGTCACTCATTGTCTCATCACTGTGTGTCACTCATTGTCTCATCACGGTGTGTCACTCATTGTCTCATCATGGTGTGTCACTCATTCTCGTCACGGTGTGTCACTCATTGTCTCATCACAGTGTGTCACTCATCGTCTCATCACGGTGTGTCACTCATCGTCTCGTCACGGTGTGTCACTCATTGTCTCATCACGGTGTGTCACCATTGTCTCATCACGGTGTGTCACTCATTGTCCTCATCACGGTGTGTCACTCATCGTCTCATCACGGTGTGTCACTCATTGTCTCATCACGGTGTGTCACTCATCGTCCATCACGGTGTGTCACTCATCGTCTCATCACGGTGTGTCACTCATCGTCTCACCACGGTGTGTCACTCATAGTCTCATCACGGTGTTGTCACTCATCGTCTCATCACGGTGTGTCACTCATCGTCTCACCACGGTGTGTGACTCATCGTCTCACCACGGTGTGTCACTCATCGTCTCACCACGGTGTGTCACTCATCGTCTCACCACGGTGTGTCACTCATCGTCTCATCACGGTGTGTCAGTCATCGTCTCACCACGGTGTGTCACTCATTTTCTCATCACGGTGTGTCACTCATTGTCTCATCACGGTGTGTCACTCATCGTCTCATCACGGTGTGTCACTCACGTCTCATCACGGTGTGTCACTCATCGTCTCATCACGGTGTGTCACTCATTGTCTCATCACGGTGTGTCACTCATTGTCTCGTCACGGTGTGTCACTCATTGTCTCTTCACGTGTGTCACTCATCGTCTCATCAACGGTGTGTCACTCATCGTCTCATCACGGTGTGTCACTCATTGTCTCATCACGGTGTGTCACTCATTGTCTCGTCACGGTGTGTCCACTCATTGTCTCATCACAGTGTGTCAATCATCGTCTCATCACGGTGTGTCACTCATCGTCTCGTCACGGTGTGTCACTCATTGTCTCATCACGGTGTGTCACTCATTGTCTCATCACGGTGTGTGACTCATTGTCTCATCACGGTGTGTCACTCATCGTCTCCATCACGGTGTGTCACTCATCGTCTCATCACGGTGTGTCACTCATCGTCTCATCACGGTGTGTCACTCATCGTCTCACCACGGTGTGTCACTCATAGTCTCATCACGGTGTGTCACCATCGTCTCATCACGTGTGTCACTCATCGTCTCACCACGGTGTGTGACTCATCGTCTCACCACGGTGTGTGACTCATCGTCTCACCACGGTGTGTCACTCATCGCCTCACCACGGTGTGTCACTCACGTCTCATCACGGTGTGTCACTCATCGTCTCACCACGGTGTGTCACTCATCGTCTCATCATGGTTGTCACTCATTTTCTCATCACGGTGTGTCACTCATTGTCTCATCACGGTGTGTCACTCATCGTCTCATCACGGTGTGTCACTCATCGTCTCATCACGGTGTGTCACTCATCGTCTCATCACGGTGTGTCACTCATTGTCTCATCACGGTGTGTCACTCATTGTCTCGTCACGGTGTGTCACTCATTGTCTCGTCACGGTGTGTCACTCATCGTCTCATCACGGTGTGTCACTCATCGTCTCATCACGGTGTGTCACTCATTGTCTCATCACGGTGTGTCACTCATTGTCTCATCACGGTGTGTCACTCTGACTCATCGTCTCATCACGGTGTGTCCACTCATTGTCTCATCACGGTGTGTCACTCATTGTCTCATCACGGTGTGTCACTCATCGTCTCATCACGGTGTGTCACTCATCGTCTCATCATGGTGTGTCACTCACATCGTCTCATCATGGTGTGTCACTCATTGTCTCATCACGTGTGTCACTCATCGTCTCATCACGGTGTGTCACTCATCGTCTCATCACGGTGTGTCACTCATTGTCTCACCACGGTGTGTCACTCATCGTCTCATCACGGTGTGTCACTCATCGTCTCACCACGTGTGTCACTCATTGTCTCATCACGGTGTGTCACTCATCGTCTCACCACGGTGTGTCACTCATCGTCCTCAGCACGGTGTGTCACTCATTGTCCTCATCACGGTGTGTCACTCATCGTCTCACCACGGTGTGTCACTCATCGTCTCACCACGGTGTGTCACTCATTGTCTCATCACGGTGTGTCACTCATTGTCTCATCACGGTGTGTCACTCATTGTCGCATCACGGTGTGTCACTCATTGTCTCATCACAGTGTGTCACTCATGGTCTCATCAACGGTGTGTCACTCATCGTCTCATCATGGTGTGTCACCATCGTCTCATCACGGTGTGTTACTCATCGTCTCATCACGGTGTGTCCACTCATCGTCTCATCACGGTGTGTCACTCATTGTCTCATCACTGTGTGTCACTCATTGTCCATCACGGTGTGTCCACTCATTGTCTCATCACGGTGTGTCACTCATTGTCTCATCACTGTGTGTCACTCATTGTCCTCATCACGGTGTGTCACTCATTGTCTCATCACTGTGTGTCACTCATTGTCTCATCACGTGTGTCACTCATTGTCTCATCACGGTGTGTCACTCATTAGTCTCGTCACGTGTGTCACTCATCGTCTCATCACAGGTGTCACTCATCGTCTCATCACGGTGTGTCACTCATTGTCTCGTCACGGTGTTTCACTCATTGTCTCGTCACGGTGTGTCACTCATTGTCTCATCACGGTGTGTCACTCATTGTCTCATCACGGTGTGTCACTCATTGTCCTCATCACGGTGTGTCACTCATCGTCTCGTCACGGTGTGTCACTCATTGTCTCATCACGGTGTGTCACTCATCGTCTCATCACGGTGTGTCACTCATCGTCTCATCACGGTGTGTCACTCATCGTCTCACCACGGTGTGTCACTCATAGTCTCATCACGGTGTGTCACTCATCGTCTCATCACGGTGTGTCACTCATCGTCTCACCACGGTGTGTGACTCATCGTCTCACCACGTGTGTGTCACTCATCGTCTCACCACGGTGTGTCACTCATCGTCTCACCACGGTGTGTCACTCATCGTCTCATCACGGTGTGTCACTCATCGTCTCACCACGGTGTGTCACTCATCGTCTCATCACGGTGTGTCACTCATTTTCTCATCACGGTGTGTCACTCATCGTCTCAACACGGTGTGTCACTCATCGTCTCATCACGGTGTGTCACTCATTGTCTCATCACGGTGTGTCACTCATTGTCTCGTCACGGTGTGTCACTCCATTGTCTCGTCACGGTGTGTCACTCATCGTCTCATCACGGTGTGTCACTCATCGTCTCATCACGGTGTGTCACTCATTGTCTCATCACGGTGTGTCACTCATTGTCTCATCACGGTGTGTCACTCTGACTCATCGCTCATCACGGTGTGTCACTCATCGTCTCATCACGGTGTGTCACTCATTGTATCATCACAGTGTGTCATCCATCGTCTCACCACGGTGTGTCACTCATAGTCTCATCACGGTGTGTCACTCATCGTCTCATCACGTGTGTCACTCATCGTCTCACCACGGGGTGTGACTCATCGTCTCACCACGGTGTGTGACTCATCGTCTCACCACGGTGTGTCACTCATCGTCTCACCACGGTGTGTCACTCATCTGTCTCATCACGGTTGTGTCACTCATCGTCTCACCACGTGTGTCCCACTCATCGTCTCATCATGGTGTGTCACTCATTTTCTCATCACGGTGTGTCACTCATTGTCTCATCACGGTGTGTCACTCATCGTCTCATCACGGTGTGTCACTCATCGTCTCATCACGGTGTGTCACTCATCGTCTCATCACGGTGTGTCACTCATTGTCTCATCACGGTGTGTCACTCATTGTCTCGTCACGGTGTGTCACTCATTGTCTTGTATCACGGTGTGTCACTCATCGTCTCATCACGGTGTGTCACTCATCGTCTCATCACGTGTGTC
The DNA here is from genome assembly GCA_018398815.1 of Conus ventricosus. Lineage (NCBI taxonomy): Eukaryota > Metazoa > Mollusca > Gastropoda > Neogastropoda > Conidae > Conus > Conus ventricosus. Next base: position 34,537,133 of record CM031627.1, on the reverse strand, counting down.
ACTCATTGTCTCATCACGGTGTGTCACTCATTGTCTCATCACGGTGTGTCACTCTGACTCATCGTCTCATCACGGTGTGTCACTCATTGTCTCATCACGGTGTGTCACTCATTGTATCATCACGGTGTGTCACTCATCGTCTCATCACGGTGTGTCACTCATCGTCTCATCACGTGTGTCACTCATCGTCTCATCATGGTGTGGTCACTCATTGTCTCATCACGGTGTGTCACTCATCGTCTCATCACGGTGTGTCACTCATCGTCTCATCACGGTGTTTTCACTCATTGTCTCACCACGGTGTGTCACTCATCGTCTCATCACGGTGTGTCACTCATCGTCTCACCACGGTGTGTCACTCATTGTCTCATCACGGTTTGTCACTCATCGTCTCAAACACGGTGTGTCACTCATCGTCTCAGCACGGTGTGTCACTCATTGTCTCATCACGGTGTGTCACTCATCGTCTCACCACGGTGTGTCACTCATCGTCTCACCACGGGTGTCACTCATTGTCTCATCACGGTGTGTCACTCATTGTCTCATCACGGTGTGTCACTCATTGTCTCATCACGGTGTGTCACTCATGGTCTCATCACGGTGTGTCACTCATCGTCTCATCACGGTGTGTCACTCATCGTCTCATCACGGTGTGTTTACTCATCGTCTCATCACGGTGTGTCACTCATCGTCTCATCACGGTGTGTCACTCATTGTCTCATCACTGTGTGTCACTCATTGTCTCATCACGGTGTGTCACTCATTGTCTCATCACGGTGTGTTCACTCATTGTCTCATCACTGTGTGTCACTCATTGTCTCATCACGGTGGTGTCACTCATTGTCTCATCACTGTGTGTCACTCATTGTCTCATCACGTGTGTCACTCATTGTCTCATCACGGTGTGTCACTCATTGTCTCGTCACGGTGTGTCACTCATCGTCACATCACAGTGTGTCACTCATCGTCTCATCACGGTGTGTCACTCATTGTCTCGTCACGGTGTTTCACTCATTGTCTCGTCACGGTGTGTCACTCATTGTCTCATCACGGTGTGTCACTCATTGTCTCATCACGTGTGTCACTCATTGTCTCATCACGGTGTGTCACTCATCGTCTCGTCACGGTGTGTCACTCATTGTCTCATCACGGTGTGTCACTCATCGTCTCATCACGGTGTGTCACTCATCGTCTCATCACGGTGTGTCACTCATCGTCTCACCACGGTGTGTCACTCATAGTCTCATCACGGTGTGTCACTCATCGTCTCATCACGGTGTGTCACTCATCGTCTCACCACGGTGTGTGACTCATCGTCTCACCACGGTGTGTCGCTCATCGTCTCACCACGTGTGTCACTCATCGTCTCACCACGGTGTGTCACTCATCGACTCATCACGGTGTGTCACTCATCGTCTCACCACGGTGTGTCACTCATCGTCTCATCACGGTGTGTCACTCATTTCTCATCACGGTGGTGTCACTCATCGTCTCATCACGGTGTGTCACTCATCGTCTCATCACGGTGGTTCCACTCATCGTCTCTCACGGTGTGTCACTCATTGTCTCATCACGGTGTGTCACTCATTGTCTCGTCACGGTGTGTCACTCATTGTCTCGTCACGGTGTGTCACTCATCGTCTCATCACGGTGTGTCACTCATCGTCTCATCACGGTGTGTCACTCATGTCTCATCACGTGTGTCACTCATTGTCTCATCACGGTGTGTCCACTCTGACTCATCGTCTCATCACGGTGTGTCACTCATCGCTCATCACGTGTGTCACTCATTGTATCATCACAGTGTGTCACTCATCGTCTCATCACGGTGTGTCACTCATCGTCTCATCACGGTGTGTCACTCATCGTCTCATCATGGTGTGTCACTCATTGTCTCATCACGGTGTGTCACTCATCGTCTCATCACGTGTGTCACACAGATCATCGTCTCATCACGGTGTGTCACTCATTGTCTCATCACGGTGTGTCACTCATTGTCTCATCACGGTGTGTCACTCATTGTCTCATCACGGTGTGTCACTCATCGTCCATCACGTGTGTCACTCATCGTCTCATCACGGTGTGTCACTCATCGTCTCACCACGTGTGTCACTCATTGTCTCATCACTGTGTGTCACTCATTGTCTCATCACGGTGTGTCACTCATTGTCTCATCACTGTGTGTCACTCATTGTCTCATCACGGTGTGTCACTCATTGTCTCATCACTGTGTGTCACTCATTGTCTCATCACGTGTGTCACTCATTGTCTCGTCACGGTGTGTCACTCATTGTCTCATCACGGTGTGTCAATCATCGTCTCATCACGGTGTGTCACTCATCGTCTCGTCACGGTGGTCAATCATTGTCTCATCACGGTGTGTCACTCATTGTCTCATCACGGTGTGTCACTCATTGTCTCATCACGGTGTGTCACTCATCGTCTCATCACGGTGTGTCACTCATGGTCTCATCACGGTGTGTCACTCAATCGTCTCATCACGGTGTGTCACTCATCGTCTCATCACGGTGTGTCACTCATCGTCTCACCACGGTGTGTCACTCATAGTCCTCATCACGGTGTGTCACTCATCGTCTCATCACGTGTGTCACTCATCGTCTCACCACGGTGTGTGACTCATCGTCTCACCACGGTGTGTCACTCATCGTCTCACCACGTGTGTCACTCATCGTCTCACCACGGTGTGTCACTCATCGTCTCATCACGGTGTGTCAGTCATCGTCTCACCACGGTGGTCACTCATCGTCTCATCACGGTGTGTCACTCATTTTCTCATCACGGTGTGTCACTCATTGTCTCATCACGGTGTGTCACTCATCGTCTCATCACGGTGTGTCACTCATCGTCTCATCACGGTGTGTCACTCATCGTCTCATCACGGTGTGTCACTCATTGTCTCATCACGGTGTGTCACTCATTGTCTCGTCACGGTGTGTCACTCATTGTCTCGTCACGGTGTGTCACTCATCGTCTCATCACGATGTGTCACTCATCGTCTCATCACGGTGTGTCACTCATTGTCTCATCACGGTGTGTCACTCATTGTCTCATCACGTGTGTGTCACTCTGACATCATCGTCTCATCACGGTGTGTCACTCATTGTCTCATCACGGTGTGTCACTCATTGTATCATCACGGTGTGTCACTCATCGTCTCATCACGGTGTGTCACTCATTGTCTCATCACGGTGTGTCACTCATCGTCTCATCATGGTGTGTCACTCATTGTCTCATCACGGTGTGTCACTCATCGTCTCATCACGGTGTGTCACTCATCGCTCATCACGGTGTGTCACTCATTGTCTCACCACGGTGTGTCACTCATCGTCTCATCACGTGTGTCACTCATCGTCTCACCACGGTGTGTCACTCATTGTCTCATCACGGTGTGTCACTCATCGTCTCACCACGTGTTGTCACTCATCGTCTCAGCACGTGTAGTCACTCATCGTCTCATCACGGTGTGTCACTCATCGTCTCACCACGGTGTGTCACTCATCGTCTCACCACGTGTGTCACTCATTGTCTCAATCACGGTGTGTCACTCATTGTCTCATCACGGTGTGTCACTCATTGTCTCATCACGGTGTGTCAGTCATGGTCTCATCACGGTGTGTCACTCATTGTCTCATCACGGTGTGTCACTCATCGTCTCATCACGGTGTGTCACTCATCGTCTCATCACGGTTTGTCAACTCATCGTCTCATCACGGTGTTCACTCATTGTCTCATCACGGTGTGTCACTCATTGTCTCATCACGGTGTTCACTCATTGTCTCATCACGGTGTGTCACTCATTGTCTCATCACGGTGTGTCACTCATTGTCTCATCACTGTGTGTCACTCATTGTCTCATCACGGTGTCACTCATTGTCCTCATCACGGTGTGTCACTCATTGTCTCGTCACGGTGTGTCACTCATTGTCTCATCACAGTGTGTCACTCATCGTCTCATCACGGTGTGTCACTCATCGTCTCACCACGGTGTGTCACTCATCGTCTCACCACGGTGTGTCACTCATCGTCTCATCACGGTGTGTCACTCATCGTCTCACCACGGTGTGTCACTCATCGTCTCATCACGGTGTGTCACTCATTTTCTCATCACGGTGTGTCACTCATCGTCTCATCACGGTGTGTCACTCATCGTCTCATCACGGTGTGTCACTCATCGTCTCATCACGGTGTGTCACTCATTGTCTCATCACGGTGTGTCACTCATTGTCTCGTCACGGTGTGTCACTCATTGTCTCGTCACGGTGTGTCACTCATCGTCTCATCACGGTGTGTCACTCATCGTCTCATCACGGTGTGTCACTCATTGTCTCATCACGGTGTGTCACTCATTGTCTCATCACGGTGTGTCACTCTGACTCATCGTCTCATCACGGTGTGTCACTCATTGTCTCATCACGGTGTGTCACTCATTGTATCATCACGATGTGTCACTCATCGTCTCATCACGGTGTGTCACTCATTGTCTCATCACGGTGTGTCACGCATTGTCTCATCATGGTGTGTCACTCATTGTCTCATCACGGTGTGTCACTCATCGTCTCATCACGGTGTGTCACTCATCGTCTCATCACGGTGTGTCACTCATTGTCTCATCACGGTGTGTCACTCATTGTCTCATCACGGTGTGTCACTCATTGTCTCATCACGGTGTGTCACTCATCGTCTCATCACGGTGTGTCACTCATCGTCTCACCACGGTGTGTCACTCATCGTCTCATCACGGTGTGCACTCATCGTCTCACCACGGTGTGGTCACTCATCGTCTCATCACGGTGTGTCACTCATCGTCTCACCACGGTGTGTCACTCATCGTCTCACCACGGTGTGTCACTCATTGTCTCATCACGGTGTGTCACTCATCGTCTCACCACGGTGTGTCACTCATCGTCTCATCACGGTGTGTCCACTCATTGTCTCATCACGGTGTGTCACTCATTGTCTCATCACGGTGTGTCACTCATCGTCTCATCACGGTGTGTCACTCATTGTCTCATCACGGTGTGTCACTCATGTCTCATCACGTGTGTCACTCATTGTCTCGTCACGGTGTGTCACTCATCCTCTCATCACGGTGTGTCACTCATCGTCTCATCACGGTGTGTCACTCATTGTCTCATCACGGTGTGTCACTCATTGTCTCATCACGGTGTGTCACTCTGACTCATCGTCTCATCACGTGTGTCACTCATTGTCTCATCACGGTGTGTCACTCATCGTCTCATCACGGTGTGTCACTCATCGTCTCATCACGGTGTGTCACTCATTGTCTCATCATGGTGTGTCATTCATTGTCTCATCACGGTGTGTCACTCTGACTCATCGTCTCATCACGGTGTGTCACTCATTGTCTCATCACGTTGTGTCACTCATCGCTCATCACGGTGTGTCACTCATTGTCTCATCACGGTGTGTCACTCATCGTCTCATCACGGTGTGTCACTCATCGTCTCATCACGGTGTTCACTCATCGTCTCATCATGGTGTGTCACTCATTGTCTCATCACGGAGCAAGAGTCCCCACTTCTTGTTTGTTATTTAGTGTTTGCCTGGCCTGGGTAAAGATTTCCTTTCATGTTTTGAGAAAGAAAGGCCCGCATGGAGAGCAAGTTGTTCCAAAATCAGAATCTAAAGCCTGTAGTCCAGCCAGCCAGTCAAAGAGCAGGCTGTGAGACAACCAGGAATCTAAAGCCTGTAGTCCAGCCAGCCATGTCAAAGAGCAGGCTGTGAGACAACCGGGGAATCTAAAGCCTGAAGTCCAGCCAGCCATGTCAAGAGCAGGCTGTGAGACAACCCGGGAATCTATAGCCTGAAGTCCGGCCAGCCATGTCAAAGAGCAGGCTGTGAGACAACCGGGGAATCTAAAGCCAGAAGTCCAGCCAGCCATGTCAAAGAGCAGGCTGTGAGACAACCAGGGAATCTAAAGTCTGTAGTCCAGCCAGCCATGTCAAAGAGCAGGCTGTGAGACAACCGGGAATCTAAAGCCTGATGTCCAGCCAGCCATGTCAAAGAGCAGCTGTGAGACAACCAGGAATCTAAAGCCTGTAGTCCAGCCAGCCATGTCAAAGAGCAGCGTGAGACAACCGGGAATCTATAGCCTGAAGTCCGCCAGCCATGTCAAAGAGCAGGCTGTGAGACAACCAGGAATCTAGTCCAGCCAGCCATGTCAAAGAAGCAGCTGTAAGACAACCGGGAATCTAAAGCCTGAAGTCCAGCCATGTCAAGAGCAGCTGTGAGACAACCTGGGAATCTAAAGCCTGAAGTCCGCCAGCCATGTCAAAGAGCAGGGAGTGAGACAACCGGGAATCTAAAGCCTGAAGTCCGCCAGCCAGTCAGAGAGCAGGCTGTGAGACAACCAGGGAATCTAAAGCCTGAAGTCCAGCCATGTCAAAGAGCAGGCTGTGAGACAACCAGTGAAATTGAGATAGCCTGACCTTTTTTCCCCCAGGTAGGCTGACTCTTGAAAGAAAAAAAAAGAAAAAGAAAAAAAATGGGGTCCTATATAAACCCGCTCTGCGAGTATTCACTCCCTTCCTCCTCGTTTCAGAGTGCAAGGAGTGTCTACCGCATAGGGAAATTTGGGGTTGCCCCCCCCCCCCCCCCCCCCCCCCCCCCCCCCCCCGGGGCGTCATGAACTGTAAACTGAATTTGCCTGACACAGTTTATAGGCTCTGTTGGCGACATGGCGCCATTAAATCCTGGAGTCTGTGCGGAGTTGGGATGAAAATGAGGCCGCTTAACGCATGGCCTGGAATTCCACGTCATGGCACAGCACGACATTGGCCTGGAACGCCACAACACACCAGCTGTTTTGCATTTATGGTGGTTTCCTGGAAGGGGTTGGCCATTTCCGTGACCCCCTTGTGAAAAAAGTGGAATGTAAAACGATGGCTGCCATTTCTACTTCTTTTTTTTTTTTATATTCCTAACTGCTGCTGTGATGTTCTTATAATTTCATTTTCAAAATTTTGTTTCAAAGCACTGAAGTGCGTTTATTCATCTGTATGCTGTGCTCATCAGTGAGAATCTTGTGGATGTGTGCAACCTCTCCCCCCCCCCTCCCCCCCACCCCCCTCCACCGATCGAGATATTCTTCATGTAGAAATTTAAAGTCTTTCAAAGTTCTCCACACTCGGATTGGCACTGTGATGTCTTGATCAATACAGTCCCAGGCTGCTGTATTTGCCTTTTTTATTTTTTTTTTTCCCCGCCCAAGCTTAACTGTCAGGTGGGAATGGAATCTGACCCAGTCGTGGTCGGCAATGGCCCTTGGAGCACGACCGCCAAACAGCCTAGAAACGGCGCGCCTGATTGGAAAAAGAAGAAAGTCTCGCAAAGAAATGGAAAATAAAAAATGCCCATGTAAGAGGCCCCAACGCCACAGAGAAGAAAGTCTCACAAAGGAATGGAGTCGGCATTGAGGAAGTTTTTATGGAGAGTTTTCAGTGTTAAGACATATGCGAAGGCAAACCAGTGATGACTGATTGAAGGTGAGGTGGCAGTCACTGGCCCCACGTCCTGTGTCCCCCCCCCCCCCCTCAGTGTCTCCTGTCCCTCCCTCCTCTTCTTCATCCCCATGTGGCAGTCACTGGCCCCACGTCCTGTGTCTCCCCCCCCCCCCCCCCCCTCAGTGTCTCCTGTCCCTCCCTCCTCTTCTTCATCCCCATGTGGCAGTAACTGGCCCCACGTATTGTGTCCCCCCCCCCCCCCCCAGTGTATCCTATCTCTCCCTCTTCTTCTTCATCCTCATCGAGCGTCATTATTAGCATAGATTCATATGTTTTTTGTTTGTTTGTTTTCAAAGATTTGTGTAAAGTTGTTGATCTGTCATTGTCTCTTTGTCTGTTTCTGTCTCTCTCTGTCTCTGTCTCTCTCTGTGTCTCACTGCCTCTCTGCCTCTGTCTCTGTCTCTGTCTGTCTCTCTGTGTCTCTCTTCCTCTCTGTCCCTCTGTCACTCTGTCTCTGCCTCTGTCTCTGTTTCTGTCTCTCCCTCTCTCTCTGTCTCTGTTTCTGTCTCTCCCTCTGTCTGTCTGTCTGTCTGTCTGTCTCTCTCTCTCTCTCTCTCTCTCTCTCTCTCTCTCTCCTCTCTCTCTCTCTCTCTCTCTCTGTGTCT
>CM031627.1:34508984-34516484 GCA_018398815.1 Conus ventricosus | reverse complement strand
TTTCTTTGCCTGTGAGCTAATGAAGTTTTTGTGTACTGAGAAACTGTGTGAACTGATTTAGACGGCCAGATTTATGGGACACGCTTGCTTTTGAAGAACTACCAGTTTGGTTTTTAACTGGCTTTTGAAGAACTACCTGTATGATTTTTAAATACTTTTAAGTGATGATGGTTTAGCAGTCTGTTATGGAAGGCTATACTGTACAGAGAGATTGCTCTGTCAGTGAACAAGTTTTGTGTCCCCGCATGCCTTCATCATCAAACACCGAATGTGTAGTGGTGACAGGATCATACAAGTGATGAACAGTCTTGTATACTTCAGTAAGACCACCTCAAAACCTGTATTTCAAGCTTGCTTCCCCCCCCCCCCCCCAAATCCATTCTCTCCCCATACTCAGTATACTCATACACTAGAATTTTTTTCTCTCTGAAATCTCTATTGAGCACGGTCAGTCATGTCAAAGTGCTTTCTAAGATAAGGACTCTGATTAGGATTTCCATGTTCCTAGATAGGATGAACTGTTGTCTTAAACGAAAAGAATCCTGACATCGCTTTGATTTATTCATGATCATCATCGGTGATTCGGCTGACTTTTTAACTGCGTCATTTATACGAAGTTAAAAAGTCAGAGGTGGGTCAGTAGCAGCACCAACACTGATTGGTTGGTCAGTGTGCTGGCTGGTTGGTAAGTAGCTTGGAGCTTGATTGGTTGGCTCATTGCTAGAGGGTAGCTGATTGGTGGATCGTAGGTTGGCTGCCGTTGGAGTACATGAATGATGCTGTATGATTCGTGGGGAATAGGTGTGTTGTGTGTGTTGTGTGTGTGTGTGTGTGTGTGTGTGTGTGTTCGTGTGTTGTGTGTGTGTGTGTCTGCGCATGTATGCTTGCTTGTTTATGTGAAAATTGGGGTGAAGCTGGTTCAGTCAGCTAATTGGTTCATTGGTTGGTTGCTAAGTAGATTCACTAATAACTTGTCTGGCTGGCTCATGGGTGAGTAGGCCATTAATGGCTCTTTGAGAGGTTCATTAATGGGTAGCACAATTGCTGTTTGGTTGGATCAATTGTTAGGTGGACTGGCTGGTAGCTCAACTGCTTGGTGCATCAATGGGTGGTTCATTGATGGGTCCTTTGATGTGTAGGACAGTGATCGTTCATTGATGGGTTGGCATTGATGTGTTGTTATGGGTCATGATAGGTTGTTCATGGATAGTTTGTTGATGGGTCTATCAAAGTGTAGGACATGGATGGATTGTTGAAGGATCCATTGATGGATAGGACTCGACACTTACTTGCTTATTTGATTTGCTGGTTGTTTATTTGGGAGGGACAGCAGTGAAGAGTCGCACGCTTTGTGCTGAATGCTTGTAGAACAACGTCAAGATTCATGAGTTCCAGAAACGCTGAACTGACACTACTTTGTAGAAGAAAGAAACAACAGCCTGCCCATCCTTACACATCCTGTGAGATCGCTAAGACCCCAGCTACGTCAAATGTAACACTTTTGACCCATGACAATATCTGGTCAATGCGTGGACGCTAGTAGCTGTGACAGCAGAATCCCTATCCACATGGAATAGTACGGCCACCTGTACGTACTTTCTTTTCCCAGATTATCTGGGACAGAACCTCCCATGCTCAAGAATCAGTCTAAGCCATCTTCGGCTGACGCCTTAACTTTGAAGAGGTTGCCAAGCTCTAGCAAACCACCTGTAAATGTTTTTTTCTTTTTTTTCTGACCTCTCTTAACCCCTTTACTTCTGCTCAGAGTATACTTTTAGTTTAAATTTTCCTATGGGCCAGCTGACTGACCATACAGGGTCACCAGATAAAGAGATTAGTGCTGTCTTTAAACAAATAAATGCTGCTTTTTAACCAAGCAAACAAACAAATAAACAAGCACAAAAGAACATGTGAAGTTATGTACATGTGACTATTGATATTTGGGTCTATAGCTGAATTACTGATATCCTCAAAACAAAATCAAAAACATAATTTATCACCCTGGTAGAAAAATTAATTACAGATAATTTATCCCTCTCAGATTAAAAACAAAGTAAAATGTATGTCAGAAACATGTTATTTGTCACCCTCAGAAAAAAATTGAACATTAATAAGAAAAAAAAAAGAATTGATCACACTCAGATAAAAAACAAATATTATGTTCAGTGTTACAAATGTATTACTTTTAAAAAAAAAACCCACTTGATCAAAAACATACAATAGAGTACTCTCAGATTTAAAAACAAAAAGTTAAAGCCTGATGGAAAAAATAAATGATCACCCGTAGACTGAAAAAAGGAAAATAAACAATTAAACAAAAGCCTGATGGAAAAATAAATAATTGCCCATAGACTGAAAAAGTAAACAGTGAATTAGGAAAAAAAAATTATCTTCTCAAATTAAACAAAAATAGTTAAAAACAAAATCAAAACACACATGGTTTATATCCTCAGTTGAAAAACTTCAATAAAAACGAAAAAAAAACAAAAAAACCACACATGATTTATTACTCTCAGATTAAAAGAAAATGAATGACAACAGGAAAAAAAGATGAAACAAAACAACAATACTATAAGGCAAAAATGGATTCTGCAGAATGGACTTGTAGAGTCTGCTCTGGACTGGATGCAGTCTCACAACTTTGTGACTGCACAACAATAGAAAAGCGGATATATTATCAATTGGAGAAAAGGAAAAAAGGAAAAAAAAAAAAGAAGAAGGATGTCGTTAACATTTCAGAGTTTACAGCTGTGAGAGGCTCTTCTGGCATGTCAGTAGAAGCCGTCATCTTGAATGGAAAGAGTGTTTCGTTTACACTGTGATGTCTCAAAAGCTGTTTCACCAAGAGGTTCACAATTTCGAACGACCATTGCAAAATTGTTATGAATCAACATGTTAAAATTTCATGTCATGTTATGCTTTTTCGAAGTGTTGATGCGTTGAGAAACTCAGACATTATTTTGGTTATTTATTTATTAATCTTATAGATAAGTCATCATGTGTTGTCCAAGCCTGAAATCGTTGCTTCCTATCTGAAGAAAGATGATGTTGGGTTGTTGTTTAAGATTATTCATTATGCCTGGGAGTGTTTTGTTATCGCGCAGAAGACCGTGTACCGTGAGTCCGCTCTGCCGACTATCTCCACAGAGCAAGTGTCTTGCGACTTAATATTTGCGTTCAAACGCACATCATCTGCACCATAAATATGCTTAGCAAAACGTTTGATGATGGAATGACCAAGTAACAAGGCATGAGGCATGTTAGACACCGTGTAGGCTTCGATGGATGAGGATCTTACCTTGCAACTTATTTGAGAGAGCAGAGAATTTTTTCCGAGAGCAGAGAGTGCGTCTTCACTGCTGGCGTGTTACTTCGAAAAGGAAGCGCTTTTACGCATGCCCGACCTGCATTAAGAATTTTGTCTTACCGGAAAATACCGGAATGCTTTTACACATGCCTGGCCTGCTTTGAGAATTTCGTCTTACTGGAAATTACCGGAATAATCGCACTCCGCCACAAATACCCTTTTGTCCCATAAGAACTTTTGTATAACTCAGTTTCATGCAGCTAGTGAAGGATTTTCATATTTGTAATATACATTTTTACCATTTTCTTCATCGTCAACTTCTTCTCTTTTTTAAAATTTCAAATCTTTGCAACGTCATTACAGTAATGATGGAAGAATTGTTAACTTGCACTTCTTTTCCCCGGCTACTTAATGTTCAGTTTCATGTAATGTTATGCATTCCGAATAGTTGATGTGTTGAGAAACTCTAGACATTATTTTACTTATTTATAAGTTTGTTTGTATAACTCAATTTCATATAATGTCATGCTTTTTCGAACTGTTGAGGCTTTGAGAAACTCAGACAAGTTTTACTAATTATTTTTTTTTTTGCATAACTCACTTTTTTTTTTTTTAAATATTAGCATAGCAAACACGCAAATGGTTCAAATTAAACAGCGAAATTTAACATGCCTATGAAGCGTTCTGTGCAAGTTACCTCCCCTTCCTGTCAGTGTGGTGCATGTATATTCATGAGCTGATGCACCAGTTTGGGTAGAAATTTGAAAAACTGTTGATAAAACTTGAGCAAAAAAACGTTGACAAACGAATCACGAGACAAAACACGACGCGTTTTGAACTCTTAGGTCTTCTTTAGGCAGGATACACTACGCTCAGGACAACAAAAATGAACGAGCAATCATTTATCCTCATCCAATTTGGCACAAGATGAGCGTTTAATCCTTTATCAATAATTTTTCAAATTTGTTTAGAATTCCACCCGCAGTTGCCACACTTTGCAACCAGTGTCGGTAGGCATACTGCTTTCATCAGAATGCTACTCAGGCACAGACTGAGAACGACGTTCAGCGGTGTCCAGACAGCGCTGGATCATGGGATGGATTGAGTCAGGACTTTCAAGAACCAAAACTTGTGAAGAGCCTGCTATCAAGAAACTCGGAGAAAACCTGTAATCGTAAGCAAACCTGCCTAGCAAGTCTGAATTGATGTCAAACCATCTCCAAGTTTTTGTTTGTGTAGTTTAAGAGAAAAAAGGATGCCGAGTTCAGCTGTACTATTTATGAGGGTTTTTTTTGGGGGGGGGGGGGTAGGGGGGGATTTTTTTTTTAGGGTGGAGTTTGGTGGGGTGGGGGGTGGGGAGGTGGAGGGGAGTAGGGAGAGGGAGGAAGAGAGGGTGTATGTTCAAGTCTGTAAAGGGCAATGTGTGGTGTGTGTGTGTGTGTGTGTGTGTGTGTGTGTGTGCGTGTGTGTGCGTGTATGTATTTATGCGTGTGTGAGTGAGTGTGTATGTGTGTTTCTTTGTGCGTATGTGTGTGTGTGTGTGTGTTTGTGTGTGTGTGTGTGTGTGCGTGCGTGTGCGCGCATACATTTGTGTGTTCACAGGGAGATCTTGGACGCAATGGAGAACCAGGCTCAATGGGACCGCCAGGCACCAAGGTGAAGCTATCGAGCATTCAGACCAATCTTTGTTATTAATAATTAGGGAAAAAAAAATGTTTCCAATGAAGAAGAAATGAAGTATATGAAACCATACAAATGAGGTGCATATGTTGTCTGCGTACATACTAAAACATGGGTATGACAGTCACGTTGAAGCTGAGCCATACTATTGCAGGCCTGCCTACCGTCCCGGAATTCGCGGGATTGTCCCGCAAAAAAAAAAAAAAGGCAATAAATCCCGCATGTCCCTCGAGTTTAATTTGCGTCCCGGAAAAAAATCTAAGTTTAAAAAAAAAAAAAAAAAATATCGAGTGCCTGTACATAGAAACTCCATACAATCTGCTGCGGCGATTTTCGGGTAGGCTACCACCCTTGCGGCCCTAAAGCCTTGGTTATGTGATCGAGTTTGGGCCACCGAGGGCACCAGCATTTGAACACTTCGGCACGCTTCGCTTCGACTGTCTTCATAGTAGAGGTGCGCTGTGCGCATGCGCAACACAGTTCAACCCCCCCTTTAAAAAAAATCAAAGATGGCGTCCAAGCGACAGCAAAGTTTCGGTGGTGAAGAAGAAAAAAACCGCGAAGCATCGAAGAAAGCTAAACGTGCGACTAGCTTCAATGAAAAATATACTGAAAAGTATTCTTTCATGAAAGCTGGAAATGGGGAGCATAAAGTTTTTTGTGAGATCTGTGGCACACATTTTCTGTGTAGGCCTAAATACGGAGGGATGAACGATGTCGATCGGCACGTGGTGGGGCCAATACATGTGAAAAAAGCAAAGGAAAAAGACAGGCAGAAAGGAATCGAGAAAGCCAACACGAAGATAACGGGGTTTTTTTCAAGTGGAGGGGACAAGGTCACGAATCACGACATGCAAGTGATGAGGGCAGAGACCTATTTCGTCGATGCTGTTGTTGAAAAGAACATTCCAATCGCGACATTAGACATTTTTAGTAAGATCGTGAAAAAGGCATTCCCCGATTCGAAGATCGTACAGAGTTTCCAGTGTGCGCGGAGCAAGGCAACTGCTGTTGCAAAAGAGTTGGCTGCAAAAACAACACTGACTCTCGCAGAGCGCATACAGCAGTGAAAAGGATAACTGCAGTGTGTAAATAGGGTTTCTATGTGACTTCAATTACAGTGTTGTATTTTTTATTTTTGTTTTTGAACTTTGACAATTTATCATTTTCACAAAGACTTTTCTATTATTACACAATGGAGACTGACAGTGGCACCGCTTGTTCATCCTGTCTGGAGCATGCAAGTAAGTGTGCATGTCAAATTGATTGCATGAAACGATAGCTTGGTTTTCTTACATATATGAATAATAACTAGTTATGGCACTACAGCAGCAAACATGTCATTTTTTGTGTTGCTATATGCGTCCCTGAAATTCAGTCTGTGTCCCTGAAATTTGATAATTCTGCCCCTGAAATCTGGAAATCGGGGTAGGCAGGCCTGCTATTGAGGGCCGGATTCCAACCTCTGTCTGTGAAGAAAGGAGAAGACGATTTTTTTCTTCCCTTCATGTAGATATAATACAAGTGAAGTACACAGATTGGAAGACGCACACACCACACACACACACACACACACACACAACACACACACACACACACACACACACACACACACATGTAATATCCTTATACATACGCAGAACCCTACACATATTGTATTAGATGATCAAGAAGTTTGGGATGGGCAAGGGAAAGAATAAGATGTCGAAAAGCCACACACAGAGAGAGAGAGAGAGAGAGAGAGAGAGAGAGAGAGAGAGAGAGAGAGAGAAAGAGAGAGAGAGAGACTAATTGATTGACTGATTGATATTTTGTACCCAAGGATAAATAGTTTAGTCCAAAACCTAGTCATATGAACTGTCCTTGTCATGTATACTTCATTACATCTTATTCATACTAGACAAAGAAGATGTGTGGGGAAAAAAGAGGATGTGCGGTATCTAAATAGCCAGAGAGAATGAGAATGAGACAGATGGAGTGGGGAAAGGAGGTGGAGAGAGAGAGAGAGAGAGAGAGAGAGAGAGAGAGAGAGAGAGAGAGAGAGAGAGAGAGAGAGAGAGAGAAAGAAAGGGAGAGCAAGAGTTTGACATGAGCAGGTATCATTTACTATGTGTACACATATGTACATTGTGTTAGGCAAATAGGATTTTGGGGATATCAACATTTCTTATTGAGCAGTGCATTTTGAGGATATCAATATGTTTTTGTTTTTTTTGCTGTCCCAACCTCTGCACCATCACAGAAGCAGTGCATCCACGCCGCTCATTCCGACACCCTGTCCACAGCCACAGCCCGGTCGGCCCCGCCGCAGCCCCGGCACCGGCAATCCACAGGGAGCAGTCAATGTCAAGTCATCAAGAGGCAACCCACCAGAGGAGACACTGCACTGCTGCCGAGTCACTTCGGTGGTGTTCAGTGGCGCCTGTTCTAATCTAACATAGGCAGGACACCACCTACTAAGTCCCCTATTGATGACAATAATTGCTTAGTCGTGGAGCCGGCGTGAGTGAGCT
>CM031627.1:34472633-34502984 GCA_018398815.1 Conus ventricosus | reverse complement strand
AAAAAAAAACCCCACATGATTTATTACCTCCAGATTAAAAGAAAATGATGAAAACAGGAAAAAAAGATGAAACAAAACAACAATACAATAAGGAAAAAAATGGATTCTGCAGAATGGACTTGTAGAGTCTGCTCTGGACTGGATGCAGCTCACAACTTGTGACTGCAGAACAATAGAAAAGGGGATGTTTATCGATTGGAGAAAAGGAAAAAGGAAAAAAAAAGAAAAAGAAGGATGGCGTTAACACTTCAGAGCGTAAAAGCTGTGAAGGTTTCTTCTGGCATGCCAGTAGAAGCCGCCATCTTGAATGGAAAGAGTGTTTCGTTTACACTGTGATGTCTCAAAAGCTGTTTCACCAAGAGGTTCACAATTTCGAACGACCATTGCAAAATTGTTGTGTATCAACATGCTAAAATTCATGTCATGTTACGCTTTTTTCGGGGGTTTTGATGCGTTATTTATGTATTAATCTGTTTGTATAACTCAGTTTAAATGCACTAGTGAAAGGTTTTCCCATATTTAATATACATTTTTACCATTTTTTCATCATCAACTTCTTTCTCTTTTTTTAAAAATTTCAAATCTTGCAAAGTCATAACAGTAATGATGGGAAAGAATTGTTAACTTGCACTTCTTTTCCCTGGCTACTTAATGTTCAGTTTCATGTAATGTTATGCTTTCCGAACAGTTGATGTGTTGAGAAACTCTAGACATTATTTTACTTATTTATTAGTTTTTTGTATAACTTCCATTTCTTTAATGTCATGCTTTTTCGAACTGTTGAGGCTTTGAGAAATCAGACAAGTTTTACTATTCATTTTTTTTTGCATAACGCATTTGGGTTTTTTTTTTTTTTTTTAATATTAGCATAGCAAACATGCAAAGGGTTCAAATAAACAGCGAAATTTAACATACCAATGAAGCATTCTGTGCAAGTTCCCTCCCCTTCCTGTCAGTGTACTGCATGTATATTCATGAGCTGATGCACCGTTTGGGAAGAAATTGAAAAACTTTTGCTAAAACTTTAGCAAAAAAAAAGTTGACAAACGAATCGCGAGACAAAACAAAGACGCGTTTTGAACTCTTAGGTCTTCTTTAGGCAGGGTACACTACGCTCAGGACAACAAAATGAACGAGCAATCATTTATCCTCGTCCAGTTTGGGACAAGATGAGGCGTTTAATCTTTTATCAATAATTTTTTTAAATTTGTTTAGATTTCCCCCCCCGCATTGCCTCACTTTGCAATCAGTGTCGGTAGGCCCTACTGCTTTCGTCAGAATGCTACTCAGGCACAGAAATGAGAACGACGTTTCAGCGGTGCCCAGACAGCGCTGGGTCATGGGGTGGATTGAGTCAGGACTTTCAAGAACCAAAACTTGTGAAAGAGCCTGCTATCAAGAAACACGGAGAAAACCTGTAATCGTAAGCAAACCTGTCTAGCAAGTCTGAATTGACGTCAAACCATCTCCAAGTTTTTGTTTGTTAGTTTAAGAAAAAAAGGATGCTGAGTTCAGCTGTACTATTTATGAGTATTTTGGTTTTTTTTGAGGGGAGGGGGGGGGGGGGGATTTTTTTTTGAGGGTGGAGTTTGGTGGGGTGGGGTGGGGAAGGTGGAGGGGAGTAGGGGAGAGGGGGGGAGAGAGGGTGTATGTTCAAGTCTGTAAAGGCAATGTGTGTTGGGTGTGTGTGTGTGTGTGTGTGTGTGTTGTGTGTGTGTGTGTGTATTCATGCGTGTGTGAGTGAGTGTGTATGTGTGTTTCTTTTTGCGTGTGTGTGTGTGTGTGTGTTGGTGGTGCTGTGTGTGTGTGTGGTGTGTGTGTGTGTGTGTGTGTGTGTGTGTGTGTGCACGCATGCATTTGTGTGTTCACAGGAGATCTTGGACGCAACGGAGAACCGGGCTCGATGGACCGCCCGGCACCAAGGTGAAGCTATCGAGCATTCAGACCAATCTTTGTTATTAATTAGAAAAAGAAAACAAATGTATCAAACGAAGAAGAAATGAAGTATATGAAACCATACAAATGAGATGCATATGTTGTCTGCGTACATACAAAACATGGGTATGAAAAGTCACGTTGAAGCTGAGCCATACTATTGAGGGCGGGATTCCAGCCTCTGTCTGTGAAGAAAAGAGAAGACATTTTTTTCTTCCCTTCATCTAGATTAATACCAATGAAGTACACAGACTGGAAGATGCACACACACACACACACAAATCACACACACACACACACACACACACACACACACACACACACACACATGTAATATCCTTATGTAAACGAAACATACAGATATTGTATTAGATGATCAAGAAGTTTGGGATGGGAAGGGAAAAAATAAAATGTCGAAAAGCCAGAGAGAGAGACAGAGAGAGAGAGGAGAGAGAGAGAGAGAGAGAGAGAGAGAGAGAGAGAGAGAGGGGAGAGAGCAATTAGCTGATTTTTCATACCCCCAAATTGAAAATTTTAGGACCAGTTCTAGTCTTACAATTTCTTCATAGTATGTACACATCATTAGAAGTCACACAACGGAGATGTTTAAGGTGAGGGAGGGGGGGGGGGGGGGTGCGGAGAGAAAGAGAGAGAGAGAGAGAGAGAGAGGAGAGAGAGAGAGAGAGAGAGAGAGAGAGAGAGAGAGAGAGACTAATTGATTGACTGATTGATATCTTATACCCAAGGATAAATAGTTTAGTCCAAAACCTAGTCATATGAACTGTCCTTGTCATGTAATACTTCATTACATCTTATTCATACTAGACAAAGAAGATGTGTGGGGGAAAAAAGAGGATGTGCGGTATCTAAATAGCCAGAGAGAATGAGAATGAGACAGATGGAGTGGGGAAAGGAGGTGGAGAGAGAGAGAAAGAGAGAGAGAGAGGGGAGAGAGAGAGAGGAAGAGAGAGAGAGAAGAGAGAGAGAGAGAGAGAGAGAGTTTGACATGAGCAGGTATCATTTACTATGTGTAGACATAACGTACATTGTATTAGGCAGTTAGATGCATTTTGAGGATATCAATATTTCTTATTGAGCGGTGACACTCCCCTTTCCCTCCAAATCTACAAAACTGGGGATCCGTGTACCTTAGAGAGCAGACCTGCTGTAATCAGAGAAACCAACACTTCTGTAAATGTGATTGGGCAAAAAAAAGAAAAATAAACGAATCTAGAAAGAGAGATAAAGAGGCATAAAACGCTAGTTTGAGAGAAAGCAAAAGTGGCACAGAGAGAGAGAGAGAGAGGAGAGAGAGAGAGAGAGAGAGAGAGAGAGAATGAATTTTCACTGGGTCACTTCTGTCGATAGGGACCCCAGGATCACCCGGCATGCCAGGAAGGCTAGGATGAAAGGTCACCGCGGGTTCACCGGTTACCCAGGACCAGAGGAGAGCCAGGCCCCTCTGGTGAAATGGTGAGTTCTGATTGGCTAGTGCCTGCCTGTCACATAATCCTGTGTTTGTCCTATGATTTCTTCAGGCGTTGCGTGCTGCCTGACGCCATTTTGTTTTGAATCATGAATGGTCGTTGCGTAATGTTTGTTCCTGTCTGTGGTTTGATTGGCTTTTTTATCGTTGCTCTCCCTTCTTCATCCCCCCTGTTGTTGTTTTGGGTGTGAGTTGCTGCTTGATGTCAACCGAAAAGGCACCCTGACTGCAAAAGGGCAGTGAAAAATTTTGCGAGGCTTTCGGAATTGTTGATCCTGCCATCCAGGAAGCTCTATATTTTAAAAAATTTTGCTGGGGAAAAATTTTTAAGTCCGCGTTATTTTGTGTAGGGAAAATTTGTCTCACAGCTGGGGGTTTGCTTTGAAATACCAGTTGAGGTCACTTTTTTTAGACACAGCGTCAGGATGTAGCCTGTCCATGATTTCTGAGTGGGAACCCCTCGGCCGTCAGAAAAAAAAAAAAGCTATGTTTTTGCAAGTAATTGGGTTTTTGGAATGGATTAAAGAATGAAGTGCGGAACTCTTTTTTTATTTGAAATATAGGAAACGGGCCCGCCCAAATAGTTTAGGACTGGAAAACCATTTTGGGCGTCTAACCCATCCACCAAAAAAAACCTGCTATCCCACTGATTTTTTTGGCGGTGTTCAGGGGTGCCTTTTGTTGATCCAGCAGTACAGGGCATGATTTACTGTTTTAAAAACAGCATTTTAAGCTGTTCCCCGCTTTTTTGCCCTCTCGAGCTGAGCAAGTTTCAGTTGGCAGCTCGAAAAAGATTGAAAGAAATTTGAAGTGAATTTTTTTGGCTGAAACTAGGGGGGGGAAAAAAAAAAAAACGTGGACTTTGAAAAACAAAATTGACCTGTGTTGTTTCACTCATGTCAACTTGTGTTGTTTTCACTCGGGCTTTGGGCGAATGATGCGCAACCACCTTTAATTTTGTTGTCTGACAAAATGAGCCCCAAAGGGAAAAACACGGGTTTTACAGCATTTTCCCAAAGAAGAGAAACTTGAAAAACCCTTTTTAAAAATACAAAAAGGGGGCAAAGTTTTTTGTGCCTTTTGTTTCTCCATGTCTGCCATAAAATTTGGGGCTCCGTATACACCAGGGGGGGGTAAGCATGATGAAAAAAACAAAATCTCAACTCGGACATGATCGTGAAGCAGAATTTGCTGTAGTAAAGTGTTTTGCCATTTCCCTTTTTAAAAAAGCGTGCAAAAGTTTTTCCCCTTTTCCCATTGTCATTCTTTCCCCATGCAGTTGATCTTCTTGCGGTGACGGGATTGTGCCGCGAGAATGCCGCAGGGGTGACCCAGTGGATTACTTTTTTTTCCCTGCGGGGGAGAAACGGACCCCCGGGTCCTTCGGAAACCCAGGTCCAGGGGGAAAGCCGGGGCTCACCTGGAAGGGGGGTCCAGAGGGGCCCCATGGGCCCAAGAAGAAATTTTCTTTGTTTGGGGTTTTGTTTTTTTTAAATTTTTTTGTTTCGGGAGCGGTGTATGGTTGAAAGGGGAGGGGGAGGGTGGGGTAGGGATTAAAGATGGGGGGAGAGTTAGGGTGGGAGGAGAGGGGGATCCCTGTAACCGTGGGCTTGAAAAATAGTGATTTTGTGTGTGTGTGTGTGTGGTGGTGTTGGGGTGTGTGTGTGTGTGTATTTGTGTGTGTGGGGTGTGTGTGTGTGTGTGTGTGAGGTGTGTGTTTTGTGTGTGTGGTAATTTGTGTGTGTTTTGTTGTGTGGTGTGTTGTGTGTGTGTGTGTGTGTGGTGGTTGGGTTGTGTGTGTGTGTGTGTGGGGTTTTGTGTGGTGTGTGTGTGGTGTTTTTGTGTGGGGTGTGGGTGTTTTTGGGTGTGTTTTGTGGTGTGTGTGTGTGTGTGTGTGTGTGGTGTGTGTGTGTGTGTGTGTTGTGGGTGTGGTGTGTTGTGTGTGTTTTGGTGGTGTTTTTGTGGTTTTGTGGGGTGTTTTTGTGTGTGGGTGTGGTTGGTGTGGTGTGTGTGGTGGGGTGTTGTTGTTTGTGTGTGTTGTGTGTGTGTTGTGTGTGGGTTGTGTGGTGTGTGTGTGTGCATCTGCGTGGTGCGTGTGAGAAAATCACTGAGGAGAGATACTAATGGTATTTTGGGTTCGTAAAATCGCTTTCAATCGCTTCAATTCTACTTATTTTTCAGAGTGTTTGGAAGGGCATTAGGGTTCGTTCTTATCGTTTGTTATACTTATCTTAACTTGTAAAAACGTTTTACAATTGAAATTTTCGTCCATAACCCGAAGACGTAATGAGAAGTGCTGCGCCCAGACTTGACATTTAGGCAACTTCTATTCCCCTTTTTGTCGGCAATTTAACCCCCCCCTACCCCCCCCTCCCCCCCCCCACTGCTTTTCGATCTGAACTTGAAAAGATGACGGCAGACCCCTGTGAAAGAAGGAGAAATAGCTGGGGGGTGGTGGGGGTGGTTGTTGTCGTTGCCGCGTCGTCGTCGCCCCTTTCGTCGTGCACATTTTTTCAAATTTCTGCCCAGATGTAATGAGTTAGGGTGATGACCGCCACCACCGTGACAATCATTATGGAATTTGATGAAAAGGCAATGGCTAATGAGATGATGAAGGTGATGGTGATGATGAAAAATGGGATGAGAATGGTGATGAATGAGAGATAGAGTGAGGTATGATTGCTTCTACAGGGTCGGAAAGGGGGGGATGGCCCCGGTCAAACGGTCCCCCTGGCCCGCGGGAACACGGTCCTCCTGAAAACCCGGCATGGGTGGAGCTAAGGGAAACAGAAAGTTTGGTGAATCTTTAGGCAATTCGCAATCTGTTGCAGTGGTCTTTAAGTTTGTGTCCATACAACAAGTTTTACAGAATCGTTTGAAAAAAAAAAAAGACTAAAGCAAAAGTACAAAATTTTTTTTTAGTATTTGTAGCTGTTTTTTTTTCCCCCCCCCCAAACCCCTTTTGTCTTTCCTTTAAAGTACGAGTATACGCAGGCATGAGTAATGTATTGCGAGTGTTGTGTGTGTGTGTGTTTTGTGTGTGTGTGTGTGTGTGGGGGGGTTTTGTGTGTGTTGTGGGTTGTGTGTGGGTTGTGTTGTGTGTTTTTAAATGGAAAAGGTTGGGGGTGGGGGTGGTTGTACCCATTTTTATTTTTGGGGGTTTTTTTTTGGTTTTTGTTTTAGGGGGTGTTTGTTAGTTTTTTTTTTTGGGTTTTAAAATTTTTTTTTTTGTTTTTTTCTTGCGCATTGTTTGGTTTTTTGTGGGAAAAATGGAAATGAAAAATGGAAATGGAAAAACACAAACTCGAGACTCCAATCTTTAAAAAATCCCCTTGCATTCCTTAAAAATTTTATTTTAAAAAATTTAAATATATAAAAAATAATGATCTAAAAACCAAACCATAAAAATTTCTTTCCCCTTTTAAAAAACAATTTTTTGATGGAACTTGAATTGGAAAACCCTCAGTCCCCCTTCTCATCCTGGCACCCTGTTTTTTTTATTGGATGTTAATGGGTTAATAATATTTTAACAAACTTCTTTGTCATTTTTTTTCTAAAAAGTAAATTCAGGTTTTCAAAATTTTGGAAATCTTTTTAAATTTTTTAAGTGTTCTATTTTGTACCAAACTTCGCTATTTTTTTAAAAGAAAAACCCCGAAAAATTTAAGGAAGTTTAATACCAATGAATACAGTTGGGGCTTAGGGGGGGTTTTGATTTTAGCAACATTTTGTAAGGATATTATCATTTTTTTTAAAAAAAAACAAAATTTGGGAGGAAAAAATATTTTGTTTGTCAACCATTTTTTGTTTCCCCCCAAGGGGGGTTTTTTTTTTTTTTTTTTTTTTTTTTTTTTTTTTTTTTTTTTTTTTTTTTTTTTTTCCCCCCCCCCCCCCTTTTTTTTTTTTTTTTTTTTTTTTTTTTTTTTTTTTTTTTTTTTTTTTTTGGGGTTTTTTTTTTTTTTTTTTTTTTTTAGGGGGGGGGGGGAAAAACCCCCCCCTTTTTTGGGGGAAAATTTTTTTTTTTTTTAAAAAGAGGAAAACCAAAAATTTTTTTTTTTCTTTTGGACATCTTTGAATACTTTCACAGTGCATTTACTCGATCTGGTCATGCACAAAGCATTCAAATGCATATTTGTATTAAAAGAAACACCATGAAAATATAGATGTAATGAGAAATATATCATGTACCGGAACTGAATACAGTTGGGCTTAGGAGTTATTGATTTAGTCAACATTTTGTCAAGGATATTATCATCTGGTTATTTTAGACAAAAACAAACTTGGAAAAAAAGAAGGAAAAACGATATTCTCTGTCTCTGTCTGACACTGTCAATTTCTCTTCCTCCTTTCCCAGGCCCACCTTCCTTTCTCTGTGTGTCTGTGTTTGTTCTGTTTGTGTCTGTTTCTCTGTGTGTCTGTGTTTGCCTGTGTTTCTGTTTGTGTCTGTTTCTCTGTGTGTCTGTGTTTGTTCTTGTTTGTGTCTGTTTCTCTGTGTGTCTGTGTTTGTTCTGTTTGTGTCTGTTTCTCGTGTGTGTGTTGCCTGTTTCCTGTGTCTTTCTTCTGGCGTGTTGGTGTCTGTTTCTCTGTGTGTCTGTATTTGTTCTGTTTGTGTCTGTTTCTCTGTGTCTGTAGTTGCCTGTGTTTCTGTTTGTCTGTTTCTCTGTGTGTCTGTAGTTGCCTGTGTTTCTGTTTGTGTCTGTTTCTCTGTGTGTCTGTAGTTGCCTGTGTTTCTGTTTGTGTCTGTTTCTCTGTGTGTCTGTGTTTGTTCTGTTTGTGTCTGTTTCTCTGTGTGTCTGTAGTTGCCTGTGTTTCTGTTTGTGTCTGTTTCTCTGCGTGTCTGTGTTTGTTCTGTTTGTGTCTGTTTCTCTGTGGTGTCTGTATTTGCCTGTGTTTTCTATTTGTGTCTGTTTCTCTGTCACTGTGTTTGTGAGTTGTGGGATCAAGAACCTGGTACCCACTTTTTTTTTTGTTCAAATATGTTGTTTGTTGATGCTGTTCTGTTCACTCTGAAGAAGGTGTCTTGCTAATAATTCGCCTGTCAGTCTTGAACTGTGAAAACTTCGTCACGCTGCCTGTTCGAGTTCCACCACACTGAACTATGACTAAAACAACAGTGAAAACTTCGTCACGCTGCCTGTTCGAGTTCCACCACACTGAACTATGACTAAAACAAATGTCCTGGCAGTTCTCATTGTCTGCTCACGTCACTCTCTGGGATTTGAACCTGTGCACAGGGAGACCAGGGCACCCCGGGGCCCAAGGGCGGAGCGGGCCACAAGGACCGCGAGGGACAACGGCATGCCGGGCATCGTGGGTGAGGCGGGAATGCCAGGGCCCTCAGGTCTGGCCGGACTCTGGGAGAAGATGGAGCTCCTGTGAGTATTGGATGTCTGTGCCCGGAAAATAATTGGAAAGAATGTGGTCAGTGTGCCCCAGTGAGTATTGGATGTCCATACCCGGAAAATAATTGGAAAGAATGTGGTCAGTTTGCCCCAGTGAGTATTGGATGTCATGCCCAGAAAATAATTGGAAAGAATGTGGTCAGTTTGCCCCAGTGAGTATTTGATGTCCATACCCGGAAAATAATTGGAAAGAAGGTGGTCAGAGTGCTCCAGTGAGTATTGGATGTCGTGCCCAGAAAATAATTGGAAAGAATGTAGTCAGCTTGCCTCAGTGAGTATTGGATGTCCATGCCTGGAAAATTATTGGAAAGAATGTGGTCAGCTTGCCCCAGTGAGTATTGGATGACTAAGTCCAGTAAATAGAAAAGAATGTGGTTAGCTAGTACTTGTGAGTGTTTGACGACAATGTCCGGTAATTAGTTAGAAAATAACGTGATCTGCCAGCCCCTGTGAGTATTGAACGACTATGTCCTCTGTGTTCATCTTTATGTCCTGTAAGTGTTTAGAAAGGAATGTACTCCTGGCACCAGGACTGATTGGTTGCCTCTTTGTTATAACCTGCCACAAAATGATGCTGAACAGTTTTAGTAGTGCAAGGAAACAAGTGCAGGCTGACAATTCTTCCATCATTATATAATAACTGGGCAAAAATTTAAAGAAAAAAAAGGAGGGGGGGGGGGGTGAGGGGAACAGAAGGGAGAAGAAGAAAATGAGAACATAAAGTCAGGGAAATGTGTTAATATGTTAATTATTAGAGAGGTCAGGACAAGTGAAGTTGTACCACAGACAACAAACAGTGGAGGGGGCAGTTTGGCATAAAAGGAAGTTTTTTTTTCTTTTTTCTTTTCTTTTTTTTTTTTTTTTTTGCACCAGCTTATAGCAAAAACCATTGAAATTCAGTATGTCTCACTGGTTTTGCTTTTGCTTAAGTCAGTCTAGAAATGGGATAATTTGAAAGATAATTTTCCACGCCATTTCCTCAAAATTATGTGATAGTGCTGTCATCTTAAAGTTGTATTTCTCAATATGGTTTCCGTACTGCTAGGACACTTCGGTAAAACTTGTTTTTCCCTCTTTTTTTTTCATTGGAAGGATCTTTACTTCCTCAGTCTATTGAAATGAGTATCTCAGTATCTTAACAATGAAACTGAATTATTATTCTGTGGGGAGGTGGTCACATTTTAGATGTTAGTGTTGATAACTAGTGGAGGAGATTAACTTTACCAGCCGTGTCAGCCAATAGAGCGTGACAGGATTTCTTTCCCTTGTGCTGCGTCATGCAAGGCAGTACATTCTGCCATGTCATCCACTATCGCAATATGGGAACATAAAAAAATTCCTACACTTTCCATAAAATGATCCAAGGGAAATAAGCTCTGTAACTAGTCTTGGGGATGTTGTAGCCAGTTGTAGACCATACTTTCAGTGGCCTACCGTGAATTTGGCTGACCCCAGTAGCTTTGAAACAAAAAAACTGGCGGCACCGGCGCGCAGCGTGCGGGCTCGTATTTCCTGTGCCAGAAAAATGTCGGTTGGGCGAAGGAGTGGTAGCTATTTCTCGGTCAATGAAACGCTTGAAATCATATTACAAAGTGGATCTGGTGATGAGGGGAGTGATAGAGTGATAGAAAACTATGAAAGAGAAGAGGAAAGTGAATTGTTTGAAGATGCAGCCATCTCTTCATCTTCTGATTCGGTGTTGTAAAAGATCGGAACAGAATGTAAACAAAGCATTTTTTCTACTTGTCACACATGTTTTTCAACGCACAGTCGTGCATACACATTGAAAGTAAATGATTTGAAATTACTATGTTCGATTAGTTGGGTGTTTGTTCTTTCCTGTGACACCTAACACAACACTGTCAGTTATCTAGCTACCGTAAAAATAAATGAAAAAGTGGCCAAATCTGTGCGTCGGCAGGGACTGAGCGCTGTGCGCGAGCGTGCGGCAGCAGGGAATCGTGCCGTCCGTGCCGCTCTCAGCTGGACAGTATTAAGGGGAGGAAATCAATCCAATGCCGAAAACATTTTTTTTTGGGCAGAGTAGCATAATGTTGAGAAGAGCAGAAAAAAATTTTTTTTTAATTTAAAATTAAAAAAAAAATAAAAAGGGAATGTTTTGGGGGTTTTTAATTAAAAGTTGTGGGGACAGGGGGGTTTTTGTGCCACACCCCCCGGGATTTTTTTCCCAGACTTGCTAAATTTTTGGACCTTAAAAGTTTTTGGGTTTTTTGGGGGAATTTTATTTTGGAATAATGAAAAATTGAGGGTCATTACTTTTTTCGTTGCATTTTTCGTCAAGGGGAGAACTTTAATTTTTTTGTCACGGGTTTTGGGATTCATAGTTACGGGTTATGAACTTTTTTACAGTAGAAGGGTTTTTGAGCAGGATTAAGCCCCTGAACAAAAATGGACAGGGAGTATTTTTGGGGGCCCATTTCATTAATTGATTTTGGAAGGGTGAAATTTTCTTTACAATTATGAAAATTTTGAAATAGAGTTTTTTTTAGAACTTACCGCCAATACTTTGGGACAAACAAAGCCATGACAAGACACTGATGCTTTTTAAAATTTTTGGGGGCCCTTTTTCACCCAAAAAAATAAAAATCAAAAATTTTTAACATGTGGGACAGTACAGACAAAGAACAAAAAAAAAGAAAAAAAAAAAGGACTCACCGTTTCGTCCTTGCGGTGGGGTGGGGGGAAATACAGGGGGCCCGGCCGGGATTATGGGAGGGGGAAACGGGGGGGGGGGGGGGGGGGGGGAAGGGGTTTTTTCGGGGTGGGGGGGTTGTGTTGGTGTGATATGAAAGGGGTTGTGGGGCCCTTGTTTTTTGGGGGAGGTGGGGTATCATTGTGATGGTTGTGGAAATGGGGGAAATTGAAATTTTTTCTTTTGCGAAACGCGGGCTGATACCCCGCGGACACCCCCTGAATGCCATGCAGTGGAGTTTTTGGTTTTTATGACCCTTTTTTTTTCCCCCCTTTAAAGGCACCAAAACTCCTTTTGGGGAAGATTGATATAATGGTAAGGGGAAAAAAGGGGGGGGGGGCAACTGAGGGAAAAAAAAAAAAAAAAAGAAAGGGGGGGGGGGGGGGGGGGGAATTTTTAAGGGGGAAAAAATAAAAAAAAAATTAATTTTTAAAAAATGGAGGGGGTTTCTGTAACTACTGTATGAATGAGTGGGAAAGGGGGTGTTGGGGTTTGGGGAAAGTATTGTGTGTGAAAGTGTGTGTGTTGGTAGGGGATATTGCCAACTGATGTGGGAAATGGGGGGTATGTGTGTTTGGTTATTTTGGGTTTTTATGCCTTTGGGGGGGTAGGGGGCCCCGGTTTTGGGAATGGTAGGATTTTTGAGTTGTGGTTCAAAGCTGTCCTCCGTGGGCTGCCAGAGTGCCTTTAAATTTTAAAAATTGGGCGATGTTTGGGTTGGGTGGGGTTTTTCACACACACACACACCTCCCCCCGACGCAAACCCCCCCCCCCCCCCCGTTTTTTCCTTCTCCCTAATCCCCCTGGCCCAAAGTTTATTTCCGCCCACCGACCGCATGGACCAAAGGGTGACTTTTTTTTTTCTTCTTTTTTCGGGTTTTTTGGGCGGGACTTTTCCCCCATGTTAAATGTGGGGGGTTTATTTTTTCGCCTGGAAAAAAACCCAATGGTTTTTAAATCATCGTGTTTTTGTCAAATTTCTTTTTTTGTCAATGTCATTGGGCGGGAAATTTTAAACAAAATCTATTTTTTAACTTTGCTTCCCTTCCCCGCCATCCCGTCAAAACCCTTTTTGGGGGAAAAGGTTTTCAAATTTTGGATTTTTAAAATGGGATTTGTTCACACACAAAGCACACACACACACACACACACACACCCCCACACACACACTCACACACACACACACACACCACACACACCCCCCACACCCCAATCACTCAGAAAATAGAGCCGAAGAGAAGAGAGAAGGGGTGAAGAGCTTTAAATGAAAATGAAACTGGACAAAATGAAAACTTCTGTGCCCAACTACTTTAAAAAAGTATAGATGATTTTATAGAGAAACCTTTAAAATTAAAATTTTTCTTGAAAAATGTTTATCGTTCGTCAATAAAACTGTAACCCTTTTTGTACACCAAATTTGAGGGACTGACTGGGCCTTGCGTTTTTTCCTGTCTGTGGCCCTTTGCGGAAATTTTTAAAAAAATCGCCCCAATTTATGTGACATTGGCCCCACAGAGGTTTTTCTGTGGGGGGGGGGGGGTGGGGGGAATGGGAGTTGACCCATCTCACACCCCCACCCTTTCACCCCCAGAATGAAACAGGCTAAAACGAGCATGAAACGCCCAAACCCTTATGTTGGGCCGTGGTTTTTAAAACCCCCACACTGTTTGGAGGGGACCCGGTGGGCTTCGCAAGTAAGGATAAAAACGAACTTTTTGTTCCATGGGCCTAGGTTCATTTTCCCCCCCCCCCCCCCCCCCCCCCAAGAGTGCTAGGCTGGGGAG
The DNA here is from genome assembly GCA_018398815.1 of Conus ventricosus. Taxonomy (NCBI): domain Eukaryota; kingdom Metazoa; phylum Mollusca; class Gastropoda; order Neogastropoda; family Conidae; genus Conus; species Conus ventricosus. The sequence continues at coordinate 34,489,664 of CM031627.1, read as the reverse complement.
ATTTGCGTTTTAAGGGTTTTTCCCTGAGCGCAGACTCCCCTCCCCCCCTAATTTTCCCTTTGGATGGACTGCAAAATGATATCCCCGTCTGGGGCATGCATAAGAATCTTTCACCCCAATTTTGGAAAATTTCATGTGGTTGGATGGATGACATGAAAAATAAACACATTCACACTTGTCTCAATTTGTTAAACACAAACCCCTACAAAAGGCATGGTTACCTTAATGGGCAGAAAATTAAAAAAGCTCGCACATGTATGAAACTCACGAATTCATAAAAAATTTTAATTCTAAAAAAAAGAAGCGAAGAAAAAAAAGAATAAAAGGGAAAATGAAAACCCGGGAGCTATTTTTTTTTGGGTTTGGGTTTAGGTTTTTAACTGTAATTTCCCGAAAAAAAAAGGTGCTTTTGCTAAATGAGCTGTTCGTTTGGACGCCACGGAGTGTTAAAAAGAAGCAGGCTGGGAAAAACACAAAAACTGTGTGCTCTTTAAGCAAATTTTGAGCTTTTGTGAAGGTTTTTTCGTGCGTTTTTCTCCCTGGGGAGCAAGGTTACCCTTGTTGTTTGTTTTTGTTTTGGGAAACGTTCCCCTGTTGTGGTTTTTTTTTTTCCCTTTTATTTTTTAAAGGGGTGGGGCAGCCTGAAGTGGGCCCCCTTTGTGGTCGGGTGGGCTTTTATAACAAACATTATTTTTATCTTAAAAATCTTGTGGGGTTTTTTTTTTTTCTTTCCCGGGGGGTTTCCCGGAAATACCCCGGGCCTCCGGGGTTTCCCCGGGCCCCCCAGGGCACGCCCGGGTTGGGCGGAAGTCCTGGGGTATTTTGGGCCCCGGGGGCCACGTAATTCCCCTTAGCTTGTCACTGGGTGGGGGCGTGGATAGGTTGAAAGTCGGAAAATGCCTCAAAATGACTTTGTCCCCCCCCCCATGTTGGGGGCACTGCCTGCAAAGAAGCCCCGCCTGCATGTGAAAACCCCCGTCTGTGCTTCAACTTCACTGTGGGTTTTTACTTTATGCCCCGTACTTTAATTTTGAGGGTGATACTTTACCTTATGCGTTATTATCTTTTTTACTATATTTTTTGTTTTTTGTTTTTCTTTTTGTTAAATTTTTAAAATAAATTACATAAACGGGCTGTCCAAAGGGGTAAAAAAGGGAAAAAAAACCCAAACGCTAACCATTACAGTTCCCCCAAATCTCGGGTTTTCACAAAGGTTTTCCTACCCGAGTTTGGGGCTGACTTTAAAGCTGCCTGCCGGGGCTTTTATTCAGTCGTTTTTCCTTTCTTTCGTCAACATCATTCAATGGGCTTTTTTTCCATCCCCCTTTTTTGAATTCTTTTTAGCAGGGGTTGGGTGCTATGTGCAACATTGGTTTACCATACCAACAGGGAAACTGGGCCCCTTTTCTCCCCCAAAAGTTGGTGATGGGGTTTTTTCGTGTGTGCAAGGGTGTTGTTTTGACAAATCAGCTGAGACCATTCTGGCCATAAATCCAAAAAAACCTCAAAACCCTTTTAAAACGGGGGCAAAAAATGTACAATTCTCTGACACTTGATGTTTACCCGTGGTTTTTCAACGGGATTTCCCTGGACATGTCAGCATTCAAGGCAATAGAGTGGTTGATCAGCTTGCCAAGAATGCCTCAAATAAAAGAGTTGAGCAGCTTCTCTGTCCCTCGGTTTGATCTGAATCCCAAAGCTCAGGCTTCTATCTGGCAAGAGGTATGGAGCTCGCAGATGGATAATGAATTCTTCAAAATTTGTCTGAAACCTTATAGAGTTTTGACCGAATGCCATTACGAGTTGCAAAGAAGAGATGGTCTTGTGTGCCATTTTCACACAGGCCACTCCTTTTTCACCCGCTGTCATCTGTCAAAAGGTGAAGAAGCTGTGATGTATTCCATGTGATGTACCCATAATTGTAAAAGATGTTCCTATACAGTGTTAGGACTTACTTGATGTCGAACATAAACCCTTGACGGCAGACTGTGCAAAATCTTGTTTAAATATGTCCCACTGTGAAAATTCTTGTTTAAATATGTCCCGCGGGATGTGATTTTTTGATTTTTTGAAAGAGATAAACCCCTTTTCACCCAGAATTTAAGATTTTACGGGAAGGAAAATTTAATCAATTCGGGACATTTTTTTTTTTTTCCCTTAGAAAAAATCGGGGTTTTAATAAAGTTGTGTGCGAAACTTTTTTTTTTTTTCTCAGTTTATTTTGAGAGGTGACCCCCAAAGGGGTTCGGCCCTGTTTAGGGCCCTGTAGGGGGCTGGGGGGGCTGTAATCAAATAAAGTAAACCCAAAACCCACCCCTTTTCACTGCAAAAGTGGAAAAACAGTAAGCCAACCTTGAACAACAGGCAGACACAGAGCCTTTCAGATCAACGGGAAAGCATAAATTGAACAGGGGGCCCGACACAGACCCTACCCAGATCAACAGGAAGTGATGAATGAAAAGGGGGGAAGAACAGAGCCAATCAGTTTTCCAACAGGAATTGCGAATGAACGGGAGGGGGACACAGGGGCCAACAGATCAACAGGAATTTCTAAATGAACAGGAGGCAGACCCCGACCCCAATCAATAAAGGGGGAAGTACCCGAATAAACAGGGGGCAGACACAAAACCCCAATTTCAGATAAAACGGAAGTAGGAATGAACAGGAGGAAAGGACACAGACCCAAATTTAAAAAACAGGAAAGTAGCAAAAAAACGGGAGGCAGCCCACAGAGCCAATCAGTTTTAAACAGGAAGTGATAAATTGAAGGGGGGAGGCGACACAGACCCCAATCAGATAAACCAGGAAGGGGGATAAATTGAAAAGGGGGCAGACACAGAGCCAATCAATAAAAGGGGAAGTCTTGTATAAACGGGGAACGGGGAACAGACCCTATCAATAAACCAGGAAGGGGTGAATTTGAACAGGACCAGACCGAGCCAATCAGTAAACGGGAAGGTTTGAAGAAGAGGAGGCAGACACAGACCCAAAATCGATCAAAAGGAAGTCATGAAAGAACGGGGACGCAACACAAAACCCAATAAAGATCAACAGGAAGTGTAAATTGAACAGGAGGCAGACACAGAGCCTATCAGATCAACGGGAAGGGGTTTTAAAAATGAAAAAGGCGCAACACAGAGCCAATCAGTCACAGGAAGTAGCAATAAACGGGGGGGAAGACACAGAGCCCTTTTCAGATCAAAGGAAGTGGTGAATCCCTTTCCCTTTGTACGCAGGGGAAACTCCACCTGTGCAAAATGAAGATATGACCCTACATCTTTGGCCGGGATCCACAAAGGCAGGCTGACCCACCACCCCCCCACCCCCCGCCCCCCCCCCCCCCCCCCCTCTCCCCCCCACCCGCTTCCCCCCAACCTCCCCCCCCAAAAAACCCCCTGCCTTCCCAAAAAAAAAATTAAAATTTTTTCCCTTTTTTTTTTTTTAAAAAGGCTGTGCTTTTACAAAAACCCGGAAAGGGAATGGTTTTTATCCTCCACTTTTTTTGCCCAAACCCACATCCGGGATATTTGGGGGTATCAAGTTTTGTTTTTTTGTTGGTTTTTTTTTTTTTTTTCCACTTTTGCAGGGGCCTTTTCCCGGGTGTCAGAGCCTTAAAACAGGGGGAAAAAAACTGCGACTTCCCTGTCTCGCAAAAAAAGTTTACTTGAGATACAACATGAGCGTTATTTGTTAAAATCAAAAAAATTGGAAAAAAACCTCAGGGGGAACCCCCGGGTCATGTTTTGTTGTTGTTTTTTTTTTTTGGGGTTTTCTTCTCCATGTTTTTTTTGTTTGTTTGTTCCATCGAAACATTCTTTTTGTTTCCCCTTTTGGAAATTCTTTTAGTTAAAGGAAATTCTGAAAAAAGGGTTTAATTTTCGGGGGAAGTGGGAGGAATCCCTGGCTTTTCTATGGCGTCGGGAAGTTCCCTTTTTCACCCCTTTAAAACAGGGTTTGGGGGGAAAAATGTTTTGACTTCAGTAGCGGGGGAAATTTTGTTGTTGTTTTTTCCCGTTTTGACCCATTTTCTGGACATTGACTGTCTAATGCGCAAATCAAGAAAAAAGGGAAATTTGCAAGGGTTTCCCCCTTGTTTGTTGGTATGGGGGTTTCCGGGGGCAAACTGATGAAGGAATGCCCTTGGAAAAACACCCCCGGGCCCATGGGGGAAAATTTCTGAAGGTCGGTTTATGTAGGGATTTTTTTTTAAACACTGGGAACCTGCCTGTTTTAAATTTTTTTAGAGTTTACACGGTTTGGGATTTTCCTTATGATGTAGTATGTATTTTTTAAATTGATGATACAGTTTAAAAGGGGGAAATTTAAAGTAGGCAAAAAATTAAAAAAATTTAAAAAAGAAAATTTAAAAATTAAACCCCCCGGCCCAAAGGGGACAAAAAAATTGCAAGCAAAACTTTACGGTTTCGACCTTTTGGGGTCTTCCCCAAACCCACTTTCATTTTGTCGTCCAGAACGTTTTTTAAACGGCCAGAAGAAACCAAAAGGGGTTCGACATTTGGGGTTTGTTAAATCGTGTGATTTGTTTGTCGGGTTTTTTCCCCCGGAAGGGTTTGTGTTTTCTCTACTGAATGTCTGTTTGATGAATGGACGTCTTTGTGTGGGGGTCAGCCCCGGGCCCAAGGGGTTTTACAAGGGGACCATGGGGAGAAGGGACAGACGGGACCTGCCGGAACCAGGGCAGGAAAGGGCCCTCGGGGGCAAAGGGTCGTCGTGTGAGTGTTCTCCGCCTCAGGGGCCTTTTTAGCTGTCTTTGTTTGTGGGGTGTGTGTGTGTGGTTTTGGTGTGAATGTGAGAGAGAGAAGGAGAGAGAGATAGGGGAGAGAGAGGGGGAAAAGAAAGAGTTGTTGGGGTTGTGTGAGTGTGTTGTGGGGGGGGTTGGTTGTGTGTGTGTGGAGAGAGAGGGAGAGAGAGAGAGGGGAGAGAGAGAGAGAGAGAGAGAAGAGAGAGGGGGAGAAGAGGGGGAGATTGTGGGGGGCCTGGAGTGTTTCGTGTGTGTGTTTTGTGTGTGTGTGTGTTTTGGGGTTGTGTGAGAGAGAGAAAAATGTGTGTGTGTGTTTTGTGTTTGTGTGTGTTTTGTTTTGTAAAAAGGAGAAAAGAGAGGAGAAAAGGGTGTAAGTGGGGAGAATTTTGTGTGTGTGTTTGTGTGTGTGTTTTGTTGTGGTGTAAAGGGGAAAAGGAGAGAGAGTGGAGTGTGTGTGTGTGTGTGGGTGTGTTGTGTGGTGTGTGTGGGTTTTCCACAGAGATAGATAGAGAGAGAGGAGTGAGTGTGTTGGGGTTGAAAACCAACAGAGGGGGGAAGAGAGATTGAAGTGTGTGTGTTTGGGTTTTATAGAAGAGAGACACACAAGAGGGGGAGAGAGTGTGTGTGTTTATTTGTGTGTATTGTGTGTGTGTGTGTGTTGAAGAAGAAAAGGGGAGAAAAGAAAGAGTGTTTTGTGGTTGGGTGGTGTGAGTGAGGAGAGAGAGGGAGAGTATGTGTGTGTTTTGTGTTTTTGTTTGTGGGGAGAAAAGAGAGAGGAGAAAGAGGGAGAGAGAAAGGGGAAAATTACAAGAAAAGCCCAAAAAAGACAAGACAAAATTCTTTTTTAAACAGGAAAATTTAGATAAGCACCCCAAATTTTTTTTTTCATCCATTTTCCTCGCCCTGGTGGGAGGAAGAGAGAGAGAAGCGTGTGCTTGCGTGTGTGTGTGTGTGATGCGTGCGTGCATGCATGCAGGGAATTTGGGTGGCACTGGGGGTAGCGCAGAAGTTGGGGGAAAAAAAAAAATTTGTGTTGACATCCGACAAAAAAGCAAGAAAAAAAACCAAACAGGGGTGAAAAAAAGAGGGCAGAAAAATTTTTAAAAAAAAAGGGAAAATATCAATATGTAATTTGAGGGGCCCAAAGTGACACACAAAAGAAACTGAACAGATGAAAAAGTTACTTTTAACATGCATAAAGGATAAAGTTATAGATAAGTAAAATAAAACAACTTGTTAATAAGTATGTAAATTTTTTAAAAAAATTAAAAAAAAGGAATAGGCGTTTTTTGGGAAAATCAAGTTACGCACCCTGAATGTTGTTTTAAAATATTAAGAAAGCATTGAATGTTATTTTGGAAAATTAAGAAAAGGCATTGAATTTTAATTTTTGGATTTTAAAGGGGAATGCAGTTAAAGGGTTGTTTTTAGTTTTTAAGTTTAAGTAATCAAAAAATTTTTTTTTTTCGGGCCAAAGAGGTCAGGCAGGCCCAACCTGGCACTGGGGGGAGTCCCAAGGAGAGAGGGTAGGGGAGAGAGAGAGAGAGAAGGGGGAGAGGGGGAGGGGGGAGGGGGAGAGAGATATTTTTAAATGTGTGTGTGTGGTGTTGGTGTGGGGTGTGTGTGGGGGGGTTGTGTTGTTGCGTGTGTGAGGTTTTTTATGGGGGGGTTTTTTTTTATTTTTTACAGGGGCATGTTGTGGGGGAAATATTTATAGTGTTTTTGGGGTGTGTGTGTGTGTGTTTTTTTTTTATGTTGTTTTTTTCCATTTGTGCATGCGAAAAAAAAAAATGTGTTGCTTTTCCCCCCAATGGGGGTTGGGTGGGGGGGGAAATTTGGTTGGGGGGGGGGTTGGGGGGGGTGGGGTTTTGGGGCCCCCCCCCCCCCCCCCCCCCCCCCCCCCCCCCCCCCCCCCCCCCCCCCCCCCCCCCCCCCCCCCCCCCCCCCGTTGGGGGGGGGGGGCATATATAAAAATTGTGGGGGGGGGGGGGTTGGGGGTTTGGGGGGGGTTTTTGGTTGGGAGTGGTTTTTAAAAAGGTTTTTAAAATTTCCACCCTTTTCCCCACCCCCCCCAAAAACCCAAACCCCCCCCCCAAAAAAAACCCCCCCCCCCCCCCACCCCCCCCCCCCCCACCCCACCCCCCCCCCCAAAAACCCCCCCCCCCCCCAAAAACCCCCCCCCCCCCCCCCCACCCCCCCCCCCCCCCCCCCCCCCCCCCCCCCCCCCCCCCCCCCCCCCCCCCCTCCCCCCCCCCCCCCCCCCCCCCCCCCCAACCCCCCCCCCCCCCCCCCCCCCCCCCCCCCCCCCCCCCCCCCCCCCCCCCCCCCCCCCCCCCCCCCCCCGCCCCCCCCCCTATGGGGGGGGTGAATTTTTCGGGGGAGGGGTGGGGCCCGCCCCAAGTGAGTGTGTCCCCCCCAAACCCCTGCACCCCGCCTTTGTTGGCATCCCCCCCCCACCTCCCCCTCCCCCAACCCCCCCCCCCCCCCCCGCCCCCCTCCTGGGGTGGTGAATCTGGGGAGTCAGGCAGAAAGTGAGTGTGTCCTCCTCCAACTAAAACCCCGCCTTTTTTTGGCATCCCCAAACTCCCCCTCCCCTCCCCCAAAAACCCCCCCCCCCCCTCGCCCCCCTCCAGGGGGTGGTAAATCTGGGGAGAGTCGGGAAAGTCACGTGAGGGTGTCCTCCCCTTTCTGCCCCCTGCCTTTTTTGGGCATCCCCCCCCCACCTCCCCCTCCCCCAACCCCCCCCCTCGCCCCCCCCTCCTAGGGGTGGAAATAGGGGGAGTGGGGAAAGTCACGGGGAGTGTTTTTCCCCCCCTCCCCCATCGCCCCCGCCTTTTTTGGGAACCCCCCCCTCCCCCTCCCCTCCCCCCCCCCCAACACCCCCCCCCTGCGGGTGGTGGTTCGGGGAGGTCGGGCTTCCCCGGGGTGTGTCCCCCTCCAACTAACTCTGCTTTTTTTTTGTTGGCGTTCCCCCCTCCACCGCCATCCCCCCCCCCAAATTTCCTGGGGGTGGTGAATTGGGGAAGGGGAGGGGTTTTTTATGAACGATGACCTGTCCCCCCCGAACGAACGGAAAGTTTTTAAAAAAAAATTTTCCCAAAAACAAATAAGGAAAAATTTTTTCCCTCCAGGAAATCTAAATTGCAGGGGGTTGGATACCCCACCCAAACCCCCCCCCCCCCCCCCCCCCCCCCCAAACCCCCCCCAACCCCCCCCCCCCCCCCCCCCCCCCCAAAAAAAAAAAAATCTATGATAAACCCACTCATCAAAAAGCTTAAATTTTGCCCCTTTTTACCTGAAACATTTTTTTGAAGGGGTTTTTTTTCCATTAAACCAAGTATAAGCTTTTGAATTAGTTGTAAAAAAGCTGAAGAACGAATTTGGCAAATCTTATCTCAATACATTTAGCGGGCCCAAATCTTAAAGAACCTTTTCCTTTTTCTCAGCTAAAATGCTTTGCTGGCACATTTTTTCAAGACACGGGTAGTCACATATCAGTTACTCTTAAAAAATACGGGGGTGGAATTAGTATGTTGCCCCAAAAGAGGAATTGTCACCCCTAGATGTGCAGCAAAGCTACTTTTTTCTTGGGTTTCTCCCGGAACGGAGATGAAAAAAACCTTTGTAGAAACATATTTTCCTGAATAAAACAACTTTTTAAAAACCCGCAAGTCATTATTTTAAAAATTTTTAACTGCAAACCAAAATTTAATTTCCAAAGCTATGTTACGTAATGTCCTTTTTTTGTTTTTAAAGGGCTTTAACAGCTGTTCTTTCTTTTAAAAAATTTTCCCTTTTACCTTACACTCACCCAAAGATTTAATACAAAAAAACCAAAACTCTTTTTTCCAATGCGGGAAAATCACCTCCCCGTGATCTACAACCAAAATAAAGGGCATTTTTAAAAAATTCAAGAAACATTTACACAATTTTTTTTTTCCCCCAGTAATTTGATTAATGGGGTTAAAAATTATACACCTTCAATTTTCAACCCTTTGCTAGCCCTTTAAATTTTAAAAAACACTGTCGACATCTCTATTTTAACCCCTTTACCCCACCCACCCTTCCCCCCCCCCCTCCCTCTCTTTTTCTCTCTCCCCATCTCTCTCCTTTTCTCTGTTTTGTCTCCCCTCTCCTCTCTCTTCTCTCTTCTCTCTCTCTCTCCTCTCTCCTTCCCTCTCAATTTGCTTTTTTTTCTTTGTTTTCTTTACCCAAATATTTCATTATTACTTTTTGAATATCTGCTTATAGGTAAAAAGCCCTTGCATTGGGAGTGTAGCTAAGGGTTTTTATTTTTTGAAAAAGATTTTGCATTGAAATTTTGAGCAAATTGGAAAAAACTGGGGGACTAGGGCCCCCCCAAAAAATCTTTACAGGGTTTAGTTTTAAAAGATTTAAGTCCCCTCCTCTGTTTTCGTCTGATGTCGTCTGTCTGTCTGTCTCTTTTCTCTCTCTTCTCTCCCCTCCCTCTCTCTCTTCTATTTTGTGTTGGGGTGCTCTGTCCCCTCTTTTCTCTCTCTCTCTCCCCTTTTCTCCCCTCTCTCTCTCTTCTCTTCTCTCATCTCTCTCTCCCTCGTCTCTCTGTCCCCTGGCGTTGTCTCTCCTCTCTCTGTGTGTCTCTCTCTTCTCTGGTTTTTCTCTCTTCCCCTCTCTCTCTCCTCCCCTCTCTCTCTCTCTCCCCTCTCTCTCTGTGTCTCTGTGTCTCTGTCTCTCCCTTTCTCCCCTTGGGGTTTTTTTGTGTCTCTCTGTGGGCCCTCTGTCTCTCTCTCTCTCTGTGTTCTCTGTCTCTCTCTGTCTCTCTCCTCTCCTCCCGTCTCTCCTGTGTGTCTCTCTGTCTTTTCAGTTTTGTCTCTCTCTCTTTTTTCTTTTCTCTCTCTTATCCCCCTCTCTCTCTCCCTCTCTCTGTCTGTCTCTTGTTTTCTCCTACTTCTGTGTCTCCCCTCTCTCTCTCTCGGGGCTCTCCTCTCTGTGCTCTCTGTCTCTCTAGAGAGAGCTCTTTTTTTTCTGTCCTTTTGTCCGTCTGTTGTCTGTTCCCGTCTGTCGGGCTTGTCCCGTCTGTCTGTTCTGTCTCCCCTTTTCCTCTTCTCTCTCTCTTCTTCTCCTCTCTCCCCTCTTTTTTCCCCTCCCCTCTCTTCTCCCCCTCCCCCCCTTTTCTCTCTCCTTTTCTCTCTCTTCACACGTCCCAATGTCTTGAAATTTCTTCATCTTTTCTTTCAGGGGGAGGTTGGGCGAGCGGCCCTCCCGGGTTTTTCCTGGAGACTTTTAAATGTGTGTTTTTGGGGTGTTGGTGTTGCGTTTTGGTGTGCGTGTGCCGGGGTGGTGTTTTGTTTTGTGGGGGTTTTCGGTGTGCGTGTGTGTGTGGGTGTGTTGTGTGTAGGGTTTTGTAATTTTGTTCATGCGGGGGGTTTTTTTGGGGGTTGTGCGTGTGTGCGGGTTTTGTTGTGTGTTTTGTACCATGTGGTGTTTTGTGTAATGTTTTTGTGTGTGTTGGGGTGTGTTTTGTTTTTGTTTTGTGGGGTAAATGTGTGTGGGTCCTTTCTCTCTGGTTTCGTGCGTTGGGATATTTTTTCTGTGTTGGGGTGTGTGGTGTGTGTGTGGGTGTGTGGGGTTGTCTGTGGTAATTTTATGATAAACATGAATCAAAATTATGTGGTTTTTGTGTGTTTGTGTGTGTGTGGTGTGTTGTGTGTGTGTGTGTGTGTGTGTGTGTAGTTTCTGCTGCATGTAACTTTTTGTTTTTTTAGTAAATTTAAAAGGGGCTGGTTTATTGATTATTTTTTTTATTTGATTGAATGACTTATTGACCGGCCCGAAAACAAATAAGGAAGTTAAGAAATTTAAAAACGAAATTTGTGCTCTCTGTATGTTTGACTGGCTGATTGCTTTTACCCCATTTGGGTCGACTGAATTTGGTTTTCGATTTTACTGTTTGCTTACTAATTGATTTTTCATGAATTTTCGAATTGGTTTAATGACTCATGGACTAGGATTTGTATTCCTGGTTTTTGCACTGATTGATTTGACTGATTGACTGACACATGGACCAGGTTGTATGTCCCCGGTGTTTTTACTGATTGATTTTACTGTTTGTTCCCGACCGATTGAATGACTCATGGGCAAGGGGTTTTATTCCTGGGGTTTGGGCTGAAATTTATTCACTATTGCCTGGGCCGGAATGAATGACTTATGGGCAAGGATTGTATTTCCCTGTGGGTTTTACCCGATTGATTTTTCCCGACCGAATTTAATTTATCCCTGGACTTTGGATTGTATGTCCTGGGGTTTCACTGATTTATTTACGATTGTCTGCTGATTGAATGACTCATGGCTTGGATTTTAAAGTCCTGGGGTTTGCTGAAATTTATTGACTGATTTGGGCTGACCGATTTAATGCCAATTTTTCCAAGGGTTGTTTTTTTCCCGGGACCTCCTGGCTTTTTCCCTGGGGCCGGGGGTGGCCCCTGAGTTTGGCCCCTGGGGGCCCGGTTTTAGTGTAGTTCCCTTTACTCACGTTTTTGGGTTTCAACGGGGGGCTTTTTTTCGTTTTTTTTTTGCTTGGCTTATTTTTCTTCTGAATTTTTTCCTGTCTCGTTTTTTGGGGGAAGCCGGCCCCCCCCCCACTCGGGGGCATTTTTTGTGTTTTCCCACGAGGACCTTTGCCATGTTATTTACCCCTTTTTTCCTTTCCCCCTGTTTTCCTTTTGTCACAAATTTGAATGGAACTGTTTTGTTTTGGGAAACCCTTTGGGGAAATTTTTTCCCTTTTTTTAAAAATTTTTTTATTTTCTTTTTTCTGTCTTTCTTTCTGTTGGTTTTTTCCCGTCTTAATTTTTTTCCCCCCCTTTTTTTGTTTTTTTTCTTTTTTTTGTTTTATTCTCTTTCCTTTCGATCCTTCTTTTTAACCATCTTTTTTTTTCCTTTTCTTTTGTTTTTTTCCTTCTATCCAGATTGCCTCTTTTTCTCTTTTTTTTTTCTTTTTTTTTTCCTTTCTCTTCTTTTTTTTCCATTACCGCTGCACTTTCTTTTTTTTTTTTAACTTTCTTTCTTTCTTTCTTTCTTTCTTTCTTTCTTTCTGTGTTTCTTTCCATTTTATCAATGTTTGGTTCTTCTTGCTGTCCATTCTTTGTCTTTCTTTCTTTCTTTCTTTCTTTCTTTCTTTCTTTCTTTCTTTCTTTCTTTCTTTCTTTCTTCGTGTTTCTTTCCATTTTATCAATGTTTGGTTCTTCTTGCTGTCCATTCTTTGTCTTTCTTTCTTTCTTTCTTTCTTTCTTCTTTTCTTTCTTTCTTTCTTTCTGTCTTTCTTTCCATTTTATCAATGTTTGGTTCTTCTGCTGTCCATTCTTTGTCTTTCTTTCTTTCTTTCTTTCTTTCTGTGTTTCTTTCCATTTTATCAATGTTTGGTTCTTCTTGCTGTCCATTCTTTGTCTTTTCTTTCTTCTCTTTCTTTCTTTCTTTCTTTCTTTCTTTCTTCTTGTGTTTCTTTCCATTTTATCAATGTTTGGTTCTTCTTGCTGTCCATTCTTTGTCTTTCTTTCTTTCTTTCTTTCTTTCTTTCTTTTTTCTTTCTTTCTTTCTTTCTGTTTTCTTTCCATTTTATCAATGTTTGGTTCTTCTTGCTGTCCATTCTTTGTTCTTTCTTTCTTTCTTTCTTTCTTCTTCTTTCTTTCTTTCTTTTCTTCCTTTCTTTTTGTGTGTTCTTGCTTCCTTCCTTACTCATGTCCTCCTTTCTGTATGTTCTTCCCATTTTTTCCTTGTGGCCATTCTGAATTTCTTGTTTTCTTTCATTCTTCCTTTATTTTTGTTTTCAACCCTTCTTTGTTTTTTTTCTCTCTACATCTTGCTTCTCCTCACTCTGTTATTTTTCCTTCAGTTTTTAGAGGATTCTTTCTTTCTCTTGATATCTTCCTTTATTTTTCCTACCTTTGTCGCTTTTTGTCATTCTTTCCCTCTTTCTTTTTATAGCTTCTGTCCTTACTTTCTTTCTTTTGTCTCTCTTCCCTCTTCATACTCTCTTTTTCTTCCTTCCTCCTTTGTTTCATCTTCTTTTTCATTCTCTTTTCTTTCATCATTCCTTTCGGTTATTTCTGCATGCTTTCCTTCTTTCTGTCTTTCGTTTCCTATTTTCTTTCATTCTTTCTTTCTTTCTTTCTTTCCTTCCTTCAATCTTTTATCCTCTCTTTCTAGCGTTTTTCTTTCTTTCTTTTGATTGGTCACTTTCTTCAGCCGGTGTTTCAAAATGCATGTTGCAGGGCCCTGTGGGGTCTGAAGGGAAGGCTGGCGAGATGGGACCTCCAGGGCCACCGGGGTCACAGGGGACTTCAGGACCTCAGGGCCCTCCTGGAGAGAGGGTAAGACAATGTGGACATCCTGGGTGAGACAGTTTAACGACTGTTGGACAACAATTAATGTCGAACTCAACCGTGGCCAGAACTGGGGCCGGAGACTTGCTAGGAGTGTACTGTGGAAAATCAGTTTTGAAGAAGTAGGAGAATTACAATATTAAAGTTGCTTCAAGTTTGTATTATTCACAGAATCCTAGGCGCCAATGCAAAGTTACTGAATGTGAATTTGAATGAAACCAAGAAATGTTGTTTTTGTGAAACTGACTAGGAAAATGTTCAGCGTATCTTTTGGAAGTGTCAGTTTGCACAATTTTTTGGGAATGGGTTTCCTGTCAACACTTACTCGGAGATGTGTGTTGGCTGGTGCTTTCCATTTAATGAACACCTTGTTAATTTGAATGTGAAAATAACATTTGAACAGATGAAGTTATTAACGCCTTAAACTCCATTAGCTGAATTATATGTTAACAACTGTAAGATGAAAGAAATAAGTTGCCCTCATTTAGTGTGTTTACTTCCGTCCTAAAACATAGATATGAGACTGCAAATTACACAGTCAAAGTACAATGAAATATGAATTTTTTTTTTTCAATCTTGGAATGAAGATCTTCCTTATTTACATTAGCTGTTGAGAAACCTGTTGAAAATTTGCTAAAAACGTTTTCATCCAACACCCATTTTGTGGCAAATATGAGAAGAAAAGTTCTTCGTTTTCATTGTCCTGAATGTTGATTGTTTTTGCCTGAAGAAGACCCAAGAGGTGAAATGCGTTGTGTTTTGTCCTGTAATCTGTTGGTCTGGTCGTCTGGCGGAACTAACACCAAGTCTTTTTCATAAAGTTTCATCTTTGTTTAGATTTACCATCCAGTATTACAAGTCTGGTTTCCTGTGCACCTAACTGACTTTGAGCTGAATGACTGATTTGAAGCAAAGGTTCACATATCCACACAGAGGTTTTGCGACAAGATTCTTGAACCTATGAACCAGAGCCATCTAATATATAGCGCACTTTCTGTGTGTTTCCAGCCCTGATGTGGCCCTTTGCGTCGGCTGGGCTATAAGCAACATTATCTTATCTTATCTTCTGTGTGTCTCTCTTTCTTGTTCCATATCCAAATCCGCAAATATTGATCTGATCTTCTCCAAATCTGGCATGGTGACTCATTCACATGCATGATACATCAAGACTGAATTTTATTTTTATTTTTTTGACAGACGGTCACATCAGTCACATTTTTAAATGAGACAATATTGCGAAGTAAAGGGATGTTAACATTCAAAGCAGGTCAAAGGGGAGATAACAGTGATCAGTCCCATGACAGAACAAAGTGATTTCTCTCCCATGATTTTCCAAACGTTGACACGAAAGACAGGTGAGGAGGAGGATGGGGAAGAACGAAGGCGGTTGTAGGATGGGGGGGGGGGGGGGGGGGGGGGGGGGGGGGGGGGGAGGGGGTGGGATGGGGGGAAAGGGAGGGGATGAGGAACATTATGAAGGAGAGGAAGGTGGGAAGAGAGAAAGGGTTGGTAGTGAGGGAAGGGAGGGAAGGTTGTAGTGAGGGGAAGGGAGGAAGGGTTGGTAGTGAGGGAAGAGAGGAAAGGGTTGGTAGTGAGGGGAAGGGAGGGAAGGGTTGGTAGTGAGGGGAAGGGAGGGAAGGGTTGGTAGTGAGGGGAAGGGAGGGAAGGGTTGGTATGAGGGAAGAGAGGAAAGGGTTGGTAGTGAGGGAAGGGAGGGAAGGTTGGTAGTGAGGGGAAGGGAGGAAGGGTTGGTAGTGAGGGAAGGAAAAGGGAGGGAGAGAAGAAGTGAGGGGAAGGGGGAAGGGTTGGTAGTGAGGGGAAGGGAGGAAAGGTTGTAGTGAGGGGAAGGGGGGGAAAGGGGTTTTGGTAGGAGGGGAAGGGAGGAAAGGTTGGTAGTGAGGGAAGGAGGGAAGGTTGGTAGTGGGGGGAAAGGGGAGGGAAGGGTTGGTAGTGAGGGGAAGGAGGAAAGGGTTGGTAGTGAGGGGAAGGAGGGAAGGTTGGGTAGTGAGGGAAGGAGAAAGGGTTGGTATGAGGGAAGAGAGGGAAGGTTGGTAATGAGGGGAAGGGGAAAGGTTGGTAGTGAGGGGAAGGGACGGAAGGGTTGGTAGTGAGGGAAGGAGAAAGGGTTGGTAGTGAGGGAAGGGACGGAAGGGTTGGTAGTGAGGGAAGGAAAAGGGAGGGGAGAGAAGAAGTGAGGGGAAGGGAGGAAGGGTTGGTAGTGAGGGAAGGAGGGAAGGGGTTTGGTATGAGGGAAGGGGAGGGAAGGTTGGTAGTGAGGAGGGAAAAGGGAGGGAGAGGAAGAAGGGAGGGGAAGGGGGGGGAGAATGGAATGGGAAAGGGGGGGAGAGGAGAGGAATGGTAAAGGGGAAGATGAATGGTAAAACAGAGGGAGAATGAAAGAGGGAGATGAGGAGAAGGTAAGAGAGGAAGGGATGGGGAGGAAAGAGACAACTGCGGGGGATGGAATGGGTCGAACAACTGTTACAAAGTGAACATACAAAATTTTTGGTTTCAAAACGAGGTGAATGAGGGTGAAAATGAAGCAAGTTTCAAAAAAAAGGATGTTGGTTCCACCAGACGATACAGACAAACAGAGTGCATCGCGACCTCTTGGGTCTTCTTCAGGCAAAAACCCAAACAATGTTTAGGACCACGAAAACGACGAACGAGCAGCCACTTCTCGTATTCAGCGCAAAACGGCGATACAAAATTTTGAACAAAGGTTTGAACTCAGTAGGGATTGCATCCATGTTCATGACCAACAAACCGAAAATGACTGAAGACAGAAATGACTGAAGACAGAAAACGATTGAAGACAGGAAACGACTGAAGACAGAAAACGACTGAAGACAGGAAACGACTGAAGACAGAAACGACTGAAGACAGAAAACAAACAAACAAACAAACAAAAAAAACCCAACCTCAGCATGTTTTGTGGTCAAAAATGAATTTTTACAGCTGCTGCAGACGCAGGCTGTTCAGATGGAGATTAACAGAACAGCTGTTTGAAGATGCACCAGACCTTAACTTGTGTGAGCTCTGCCCAAGTGAAACGCTGTGGCATGAGGGTCTACAAATCCATGACACAAAATATGTCTGCGAACGCATGAATATGAAATGACATGCCGCACGGTATGGCCGCTATGAATTATGGTCAACGCATCAACTCGATTATTCAAGCCTGATCTGTTTCAGTCACGTGTGTTTCTGGCTGTTTAAGCGTTTCTCTCCTCCTCCCTGCCCCCACCCCCCTCCCAACCTTTCCTCCCCCCCCCGCGTCTCCGCAATGCCCCTCTTGCTTCCTCACCCTCCCCCCCCCCCCCCCCCCCCCCCCCTCGCTCGCAGTTGTTTTTGTCCTTTCCTATCCGCTGCTTTCCTCAACTCCTCTTTGATCGCTCTCACTTTTGTTCTACCATTTACCGCTGTTCACGGCTTTCCCCTGTCTCCCCCCTTCCCCCTCCACCCCCCCTCCTCTTCTGTGTGTCTGTCCTTCCTCAACCCCCCTCCTCTCTTACCTTCCTGTGTGTCAAATTTTTAGAAAGTCAGGGAAGGAGAGTACTTTCTTCACGGTCTGATCACAGTTTATTTCCCTTAGAATCCCGCATGTCCCTTTCACTGCAACCACGCTGTTGCATGGACACATCGACTGTCTAGCACCAGACGAAATGATCTTGATCTCCCAGTGTCCTCATGAGTAGCCACCCTTGACTGGAGAAGACGACTGTCTAGCACCAGACTGAAATGATCTTGATCTGCCCAGTGTCCTCATGAGTAGCCACCCTTGACTGTGAGAAGATGACTGTCTAGCACCAGACCGAAATGATCTTGATCTGCCCAGTGTCCTCATGAGTAGCCACCCTTGACTGTGAGAAGACGACTGTCTAGCACCAGACTGAAATGATCTTGATC
>CM031627.1:34450133-34462633 GCA_018398815.1 Conus ventricosus | reverse complement strand
CAATCACCTGCGGGCGACGGGATGAGTGCTTGGCACTGACGCTTGTTTACACTTTGTTGCAGTCTGTATCTTCGAGCTGTGCTGCACACTTTTTTGAGCTGCGCTGTTTTTTGTTTTGTTTTTGTTTTTGTTTTTCTAGCATACGAGTGTCCTTAAATGCCTGCCTCATTTTGAATGATATTTTCAAATAGGTTTACTCAATGTATGTGTGTGTGTGTGTGTGTGTGTGTGTGTGTGTGTGTGTGTGTGTGTGTGTGTGTATGTGTGTGTGTGTGTGTGTGTGTGTGTGTGTGTGTGTGTGTGTGTGTCTGCATGTGTCTGCTTGTGTGTGTGTGTGTGTGTGTGTGTGTGTGTGTGTGTGTGTTTGAGTGGTGTGTGTGTGTGTGTGTGTGTGTGTGTGTGTGTGTGTGTGTGCGTGTGTGTCTGCTTGTGTGTGGGTGGAGGTGTGCGTGTGTGTGGGTGGAGGTGTGCGTGTGTGTCTGCTTGTGTATGGGTGGAGGTGTGCGTGTGTGTCTGCTTGTGTGTGTTTGTGTGTGTGTCTGCTTGTGTGTGTGTGTGTGTGTCTGCTTGTGTGTGTGTGTGTGTGTGTGTGTGTGTGTGTGTGGATGCGTGCGTGCGTGTGCGTGCGTGCGTGCGTGTGTGCATGTGTGTCTGCATGTGTGTGTGTCTGCGTGTGTGTGTCTGCTTGTGTGTGTGTGTGTTGTGTGTGTGTGTGTGTGTGTGTGTGTGTGTGTGTGTGTGTGTGTGTCTGCTTGTGTGTGTGTGTGTGTGTGTGTATGTGTGTGTGTGTGTGTGTGTGTGTGCGCGTCTGCAAGTGTCTGCTTGTGTGTGTGTGTGTATGTGTGTGTGTGTGTGTGTGCGTCTGCAAGTGTCTGCTTGTGTGTGTGTGTGTGTATGTGTGTGTGTGTGTGTGTGTGTGTGTGTGTGTGTGTGCATCTGCAAGTGTCTGCTTGTGTGTGTGTGTGTGTGTGTGTATGTGTGTGTGCGTGTGCGTGTGTGTGTCTGCATGTGTCTGCTTGTGTGTGTGTGTGTGTGTGTGTGTGTGTGTGTGTGTGTGTGTGTGTGTGTGTGTGTGTGACAGGGAGCACCAGGAGAGCGAGGACCCTCAGGACCAGCAGGGGAGAAAGGAGAGCAGGTGAGAATCATCGCTTGTCCCCCCGTTCCCCCCCCCCCCCCCCCCCCCCCTTCAACATCCACCCAGCTTTGAAAAGGAACCAATCACAGAGATTCACATTTTGATTTTTCTTTTCCAATGCATACTTCTTGACCCCTTCTGAAAGGGTATGCAGACATTATACAAAAGTAATCGAAAAAAAGAAAAGTATACACAAGTAATAGAAAATAAAGAAATTACACAGAAGTAATAGAAAATAAAAAATGATACACAAGTATTAGAAAATTAAGAAAATATACAAAAGTAATAGGAAATCAGAAATTATATAAAAGAAAGTAAGAAACTGCACAAAGGTAATAGAGAATAAGAAGTATAAAATATCAATGTTTAAAGGTCTTAAATGCATTTGGAAAATTCTGTAAGCCTTAGTTTTGGGGTGTGTGTGTGTGTGTGTGTGTGTGTGTGTGTGTGTGTGTGTGTGTGTGTGTGCATGCATGTGTGTGTGTTTGTGCGTGTGCGCTTTCACATGCATGCGCGCGTGTGTGTGTGTGTGTGTGTGTGCGTGCTTGTGTATGTGTGTTTGCGTGTGTGTATGTCGGTGTGTGTGTTTAGACGATCAGCGAATAACAACTGGCGTGTCATTTCCCACCTGACCCCCAGGGGGAGCCAGGCACCACGGGTCCTGATGGCTTGCCGGGACGCACGGGTCCTCAGGGACCCCGAGGCCCGGCGGGTCCCCAGGGGATCACCGGACCTCCAGCCACAAAGGGCGGACCCGGCGACCCGGGCTACCAGGGTCAGAAAGGACCTACGGGCACCCCGGACCCCGGGGCGAACCTGGCGTGGAAGGAGAGCAGGGCTACACGGGTTTGCTGTAAGGGCTGGTTCTGGTCGTTGTCGTCGTCGTCGTCGTCGTCGTTGTCATCTTTTCATTTGTTGATGTGGGAATTGTGCGGGAGGTGGAAGACGTGTGTGCCTTCTTGTCTGTCTTTGTTGTTGTTGTTGTTGTTGGTTGTTGTTGTTGTTGTTGTTGTTGTTGTTGTTGTTGTTGTTGTTGTTGTTGTTGTTGTTGTTGTTGTTTGTTTGTTGTGGTCTGTGTGTGTCTTGCGTTGGACTGTCTTTTTCTTCCTCATGTTCCTCATCATTACTGTCTCATTTGTGTTTGCGTGTATACTTGTGTATGCCTGGTGTTTGGACTCCTCATCGTCTCTTTACTGCTGTCTGTCTGGCGTTTCGACTCCTCATCGTCTCTTTACTGCTGTCTGTCTGGCGTTTGGACACCTCATCGTCTCTTTACTGCTGTCTCTGATTTGTTTGGGTTATGTTCATGTTTCAGTCTCTTTCTGATCTCGATGTTGTGCAGCCTCTCACAACTATCGCCCGCTTTCCTCTTTCCTGTTCACCTCCTCTGCTACTCTTTTGTCTTCCTTCCTCTCTTTCCCTCTGTCTTTCTCTCTCTGTGTCTCTCTCTGTGTCTCTCTCTCCCTTTCTCTCTGTCTCTCTGTCTGCCTGTTTTTTTTGGTGTGTGAATAGAATAGAATAGAATAAATGTGTGTGTGTGTGTGTTTTGTGTGTGTGTGTGTGTGTGTGTGTGTGTGTGTGTTGTGTGTAAATGTGAGTTTTGTGTGTTTGAGTGTGTGTTGTGTGTGTGTGTGTGTGAGTGTGTGTGTGTGAGTGTGTGTGTGTGTGTGTGTGTGTGTGTGTGTGTGTGTGTGTGTGTGTGTGTATGCATGAGTATGCGTGTGTGTGAGCATAAGTGTGTGTAAGTGTGTGTGTGTGTGTTTTGTGAGTGTGTGTGTGTGTGTGTGTGTGTGTGTGTGTGTGTGTGTGTGTGTGTGTGTGTGTGTGTGTGTAAGCATGAGTATGCATGTGTGTGTGCATAAGTGTGTGTAAGTGTGTGTGTGTTTGTGAGGGTGTGTGTGTGTGTGTGTGTGTTGTGTGTGTGTGTGTGTGCGCGCGTGCGCGCGCGCGTGTGTGTGTGTGTGTGTGTGTGTGTGTGTGTGGTGTGTGTGTGTGCGTGTGTGTGTGTGTGTGTGTGTGTGTGTGTATGTGTGTGTGTGCGCACGTGTGTGTGTGTGTGTGTGTGTGTGTGTGTGTGTGCGCACGTGTGTGTGTGGTGTGTGTGTGTGTGTGTGTGCGCGCGCGTGTGTGTGTGTGTGTGTGTGTTGTGTGTGTGTGTGTGTGTGTGCGTGTGTGTGTGGTGTGTGCGTGTGTGTGCGTGTGTGTGTGTGTGTGTGTGCGTGCGTGTGTGTGTGTGGTGTGTGCGTGTGTGCGTGTGTGTGTGTGTGTGTGCGTGTGTGTGCGTGCGTGCGTGTGTGCGTGCGTGTGTATGTATGTATGTTGTGTGTGTGTGTGTGTGTGTGTGCTGTGCGTGCGTTGCGTGCGTGCGTTGCGTGCGGTGTGTGTGTGTGTGTGTGTGTGTGCTGTGTGTGTGTGTGTGTGTGTGTGGGCGCGCGTGTGTGTGTGCATTCATATATTTCTCTGTATTTTGTTGCTCAGACAAGCTGGTTCCCCTGGACTAAAGGAGAGACTGGACTGATGGGAATGAAGGTACATTTATCGTTCCGTAGCTTAAAGGAGACATCGAGCTAAAACTAATCACTAGATAACCTACAGTATATATCAAGCAAAAACTAAGCCTAGGATAACTCAGTAGACATGCCAGGCGAAAAAATAATCATTGGTTTAATTGAAGAAGACGTTAGGCAAAAACAGATTATGGATAACATCAGAAAGTACCAGGCAAAAGTTTTCACTTGGTAACTTAGAGGATGTACCAGGCAAGAGCGAATCATTGGGTAACTTAAAGGAGACACCCAAGCAAATCGTGATCACTGAGTAACTTAACCTTTAGCACCTACATATTTTCCAGAGTTCTTTCCTTGTCCCTGCTTTCTTTTTCAAGGAGCATAAAATTTGAGCACCTGCTTGTTTTAATTTGTTGTAACTTTACTAGTTATTGTATGTAGAGACTTGATTTTTTGTGTACTGATAAAGGGGTAGCTGAGGAATGTTTTCATGTAATGCATTTGTTCTGCATGCATGTTTTGACATTGAAAAAAAAAAACATGTTGTCATTTCATCTTTCCATTTGCTGATGTACAAGTGGTGTTCACATTTTCCCCTCTCTTCTCCTTCACTTGACTGGAATATCGATTTGTTTCAGTCACTAACAAAGTGATAATTTCATCTGACATAAATAAACGAAACAGTTGTCCCTCAGAAATGCCATCAGGCATCTCCTTGGGACCAGAAGTTTCGGTGAAATCAGTATGCCACAAATGTTGATACCTACTAGGAACATCGTCGTCACGTCACTTGAAAGGCTATCAAATCTTCTTTATCATCACTACCACCACTTCACCATTGATTTCAGCTTGTGTGAAGCCTTCAAAACTCATTTCTGAGTCAGAATCATTCAAAACTTTGTGTAATAATCTTTCTAAATCAGTCTCCACCATTTTGGTGTTGCGATAATCCCTCAAATCGATGTTTACTTTTCAAAAATTCCTGTCGCGTGTCGAATCAAAGGAGATGCAAAGGGCGGACGGCAGAGCTAAGTTTAGCCTTGTTTTGAAGCGGAAGTGACCGCATTTCCATTATTAGTAACGGAAATAGTGTTCACGAACCGTGGGTTTTGAACACCCTTCGCTCGGCAACACAGTGCGCCTGCAGATGCAAGGGAAATAATCGGTTGGGTGACACAATGCACCTACAGGGTGCTAAAGGTTAAAGAATGTGTCCTGGTAAAACCTTTAAGCCTAATCACCAACATAAAGAATGCACATAGTAAAAACTCTTCATTTGTTAGCTTTAAGGAGACAACAGGCAAATATTAACCAGTGAAAAACTGAATGCAGAAAACAGGGAAAAATTCAATTTAAATAAGTCACCACGTAAGAAAGGCTAATGATATGGGTAACTTAAAAGAGGCACCAGGCAAAAACTAATCACAGGGCAATTTAAAGAGACACTCAAGCAAATCCTATTCAGTGGGTAGGTTTAAATTATATGCCACATGAGACAAATCCTAATCAATGGGTAACTTTAAAGTATATGCCAGGTGAGACAAATCCTAATCAGTGGGTAACTTTAATAAAGTATATGCCAGGTGAGACAAATCCTAATCAGTGGGTAACTTTAAAGTATATGCCAGGTGTGACAAATCCTAATCAGTGGGTAACTTTAAAGTATATGCCAGGTGAGACAAATCCTAATCAGTGGGTAACTTTAAAGTATATGCCAGGTGTGACAAATCCTAATCAGTGGGTAACTTTAAAGTATATGCCAGGTGAGACAAATCCTAATCAGTGGGTAACTTTAAAGTATATGCCAGGTGAGACAAATCCTAATCAGTGGGTAACTTTTAAGTATATGCCAGGTGAGACAAATCCTAATCAGTGGGTAACTTTAAAGTATATGCCAGGTGAGACAAATCCTAATCAGTGGGTAACTTTAAAGTATATGCCAGGTGAGACAAATCCTAATCAGTGGGTAACTTTAAAGTATATGCCAGGTGAGACAAATCCTAATCAGTGGGTAACTTTAAAGTATATGCCAGGTGAGACAAATCCTAATCAGTGGGTAACTTTAAAGTATATGCCAGGTGAGACAAATCCTGATCAGTGGGTAACTTTGAAGTATTTGCCAGGTGAGACAAATCCTAATCAGTGGGTAACTTTAATAAAGTATATGCCAGGTGAGACAAATCATTGGGGTAATGTAAAGGAGACAGCAGTAAGCCAAGTCCATCATTTGGTAGAGTGAAGGATGTTCCAGGCAAAAACTAAAAAATTATTGGGTAATGTAAAAGAGATATCAAGCAAAAATCAGTCATTTGGTAACTGAAATGTGTACAGGCAAAAACTAACCACAGCGTAAATAGGCACACAAACTGAAGTTAATCTCTTGGCAACTTAAAGATGACGCCCAAGACAAAGCTAATAACGGATAAACTTGATTGGTCGTGGTCATTTTTAGTTATACACACCATTTCAGCCCCGTGGGCGTCTTGTGTGTGTGTGTGTGTGTGGTGTGTGTGTGTGTGTGTGTGTGTGTGTGTGTGTTTTGTGCATCAGCACATGCGTACATGCATGGTTTTTATTTTTCGACCAGGGAGAGCATGGAGAACCAGGTCCACCTGGTGAGCCTGGTAACACTGGAGCCCCGGTTAGTGGTCTGATTGTCTGTCCGTCTGTCTGTCTGTCTGTCCGTCTGTCTGTCCATCTGTCTGTCTGTCTGTCTGTCTGTCTGTCTGTACTTGTTTGTCTCTCAGTCAGTTGCTCAGGCGGATTTTCTGCCAGTTTTTCTGTCTTGTAATATACAGTCTATTTCTCTTTGGTTTGTGTTTGGTGTGTGTGTGTGTGTGTGTGTGTGTGTGTGTGTGTGTGTGTGTGTGTGTGTGTGTGGTGTTCATGCACATGTGTGTGTGGTGTTCATGCACATGTGCATGAGCATTTACACACGCCTTTGTAGTGGGTGAGTTTGTGTGTGTGTGTGTGTGTGTGTGCGTGTGAGTGTGAGTGTGTGTGTGTGTGTATGTCAGTGTGTGTGTGTGTGTGTGTGTGTGTGTGTGTGTGTGTGTGTGTGGGTGATAGGGAAGAGGGGGTGGGCTAGACTGGGGATGGGGGTATGCATGTGTACTATGCAAATGCTTTGTGTTGATTAACATTTTGCACCCTTTTTTTTTGTTTGCCACCTCCATCATGGATGCTTATTGTTT
This sequence comes from Conus ventricosus, assembly GCA_018398815.1. Taxonomy (NCBI): domain Eukaryota; kingdom Metazoa; phylum Mollusca; class Gastropoda; order Neogastropoda; family Conidae; genus Conus; species Conus ventricosus. The sequence goes on along the minus strand of CM031627.1, from coordinate 34,455,797 downwards.
TGCTCCCATCGGTGTATTACTCTGTGTACAAGATTAAGCTCAGACAGCCGAACCGATTTGAACTTGATGGAGATTTTAATGGGGTCTAAGGACAAAGCCATAAATTTGGGGATGGAGCCGTGGTGTGGAACGTGACCCTGGATCATGCAGTATTGATTTTGTGGACATGGGAAGTAACTCCCTCACTTTGTACCTAGTATTATTAACAATGACATGGGAAGTAACTCCCTCACTTTGTACCTAGTATTATTAACAATCACTCAGCGAGGTAAAAGGCTTTGTGTGGCAGAAACCTGCATTCTCCTGAGTGCCCTTAAGTTCATCTATGTACACATTTGTTTGTTATTTACTTGGGCATTTGTTTTCCTGTGTATATCTATTTGTATACATAGAAGAGGTACAAGTACTTCCAAAAAGAAATATAAAAGATAAAATGTACTTTCAAAATGAGATATAAAAACTCCCCAAACAAAGTCTAACTTGTCCTTTTCGTATAATTGTTTTTTTTCACGTCGCCTGATTATATTTTTTTGCAACAAATTATTGTCTTATGGGTTATTCATCATGAGTTCTTCAGCTTTCCTTTGAGAGTGAAATCCGCTTTGTTTCTCTGTGTGTATTGTACCACAGAAACCACAGAACTCAAGTCTGTTCTGTCATGTTGGCAAACTCGGACATAATACCAGCATTGTGCATGTGTGTGTGTGTGTGCGCGTGCGTGTGTGTGCGTGTGTGTGTGTGTGTGTGTGTGTGTGTGCTAACGATCTGATGTCCAGCTGATGATGTGATGCAGGGTATACCGGGTATCCCGGGTCGTCGTGGGGCGTCGGGCGACAGAGGCATCCAGGGCATTCCTGGGGACCCAGGACAGCCGGGTCGACCTGGACCCCAGGGGTCGACAGGACCTCCAGGGCTGAGAGGGCCCTCTGGGAGTGTCGGACCCCGTGGTATCAAGGTAATGAGGCGTGTGTGTGTGTGTGTGTGTGTGTGTGTGTGTGTTTTGTGAGAGAGAGAGAGAGAGAGAGAGAGAGAGAGAGAGAGTGTGTGCTTGTGTGTGTGTGTGTGTGTGAGAGAGAGAGAGAGAGAGAGAGAGAGAGAGAGAGAGAGAGAGAGAGTGTATGTCTGTGTGAGAGAGAAAGATGTCACAAAGTTTGCATTGGCCCCCCAAAAGCTACAAAAAGTCTTGAAACACACTGCAGTCTCTTTGATTCATGCTAATAGGTGCCATTTTGAGCAGCTTTAGAAAGCTATCCCAGTGCTCTGTATTTTTGACACAATGCTTACTTGAATGTGCATAGAAACTTAGAAATACAGGTTCCCAGGCCAAACTATTGAAGGTTCAAATGAAAGCAGAGCGAACCGTAGCTTTTGGCATGTAAGGGAGGTGAACTGGCCAAACAGACAAACCCTACAGCACAACTTTTATCTTTACTATCTGACAGTATAATGTACAGTGGCATGATTTGCAACTACCGGCGTGAGGGTGAATACAGTACAAAAAAATTAAGTTCTGTACAAATTGATTCGGTACTGTTTACAGGACAGTTCGGTACAGCCTAATTCAGTTCAGAGAGTCCAAGTCAGAACTGTGTGGCACAGTTTAATTCAGCACAGTAGTCTACAGAATCACTGTGTTCAGTACAGCGCAAGTCAGTACGATGAGTCAGTACGATACAGTCAAATACTGTACAGTACAGTGTAATTTATTACGGTTCAGTGCGCTGCACTTCAGGACAGGACAATACAGGGCGATACAAGATAAGTTGGTGCATTACAGCATGGCACAATAGAATTCAGTTCAGAAAGATGAGTCAGTTCAATACAGCATGGCACAATAGAATTCAGTTCAGTAAGATGAGTCGGTACAATACAGCATGACACAATAGAATTCAGTTCAGTAAGATGAGTCAGTACAATACAGCATGACACAATAGAATTCAGTTCAGTAAGATGAGTCAGTACAATACAGCATGACACAATAGAATTCAGTTCAGTAAGATGAGTCAGTACAATACAGCATGACACAATAGAATTCAGTTCAGTAAGATGAGTCAGTACAATACAGCATGACACAATAGAATTCAGTTCAGTAAGATGAGTCAGTACAATACAGCATGACACAATAGAATTCAGTTCAGTAAGATGAGTCAGTACAATACAGCATGACACAATAGAGTTCAGTTCAGTACAGAACAGTTCAGTACAGAACAGTACAGTACAAATCGGTACAGGACAGTACGGTCTAAAGTACAATACAGTACAATGTAGTGCAGTACTACAGAACAGTTATGTTCCGTACAGTTCAGTGCAACAGAACTCAAAGAAATGCTGCGCAGTGCAGCGAAGAGGCCTCCTGTGCACAGCAGAATGGTGGAGAACTCTGCAACGGCCTTGTGTGCAGGGAATGAGTGGAGAGGCAGGCCCACGCGGTCGACCTGGATCAGACGGAGCTCCGGGGATACAGGGGAACCCAGGGCCTAAGGGAGATCGCGGTGAACAGGGCTTCTTGGTAAGACATGGGCGGCGTGTTTTCTGTTTTTCTCTCTCTCTTTGTTCGTAGGCCGTCTTTGTCCAGATCTCTGGGGTTCATCGTGGGCGGGATTTTTGCGTATGCCACTGCTTTAATCCTGTCATTGAGGGATAAGATAAGATAATGTTGCTTATAGCCCAGCCGACCGCAAAGGGCCACATCAGGGCTGTGTCATTGAGGGAGCCACGTTCTGTTTCCAGAGATGATGTTCAGGCACGACACCGCAGCGCGTGTGTTTTTATCTCCATGTTGTCCATGCCACCAGCATGCGATGGCGCGCTTTTCTCCAAAAGGTGGAATGGAATTTATCCTCTGTTTCTTCATTCATGTGACCATTCATGTGACCTAGGTTTAAAGTCTCCTGCCAACAATGTGGAAGTGGCTGGGGTCTATGCAGGGGTTAACTCTAAAGTGAAAATCTCCTTCAGTGTGGCTGTCTGGGAAATGGATCGAACCCCGGGATTAGCAACAAGAATCAGATGCCTTACCCTGCAGGCTGACCGTTTTGGGCCTGTGAATTTGAATGTTTAAGCTGTTGTTGTTGTTGTTGTTGTTGTTGTTGTTGTTGTTGTTGTTGTTGTTGTGTTGTTGTTGTTTGTTCCTCCATGTCTCCTCTGGCCCCCTTACAGACAGCCACATCCAGCTTTTAATCTGTCGCCTTCCTAGCGTTGGAGGTGGGCAGGGAGCCATGGGTGTACAGTCATGATGAGGAGACCCACCAGAGGAGACACTGCACTGATGCTGTGTCATGTTGTTGGTGATCAGGGGCTTCCAGGTCTGTCCAGCATTGCCTGGTCAAGCCCCCTGACAAGAAGATCTGACTGGTTTTTGATCCAGTACTGACTGACTGTCTCCTTCCAGAAGAAGACCGCCACCACGTCCATCCGGACGGTACCTTTGTGAACGCAGCAGACTTGTATTGGAACTCACAGTGCTTCTGTGTATCAAAGTGTTAAAAGTCCGAAAGCACATCATAGTACATGAAATTGTAATGTCTTGCTATGCAGTTGCTTCGTAATAACCATGTGGACTTTCAATTTTGCCTTTCAAGAAATCAGATTTTGAGATATAGATGATAGAGTATGAATAAAATGCATCTTCCGTTCAGGCCGATCAGCTCAAACTGGCTAAGCCAGAGGGGCGGCCCAGGCTGAAGACTTGGAAAGGTTTAAAGGTTAATAATATGTCAGGCCACGTTCACCAAAATCTGAAAACCTGGTGATTGGTGGTCGGGACTGTCGGAATTCACTCTCTGACTCATCACGTTCCCACACTTTGAATACAGTAAGCTAATCAAAACTTTTGTCCTGGGGGGTCGTTTTTTCCGTAGGGTGTGGAGGGTCCTCCGGGACCGCCAGGCCCTCAGGGACAGCGTGGAGAGCATGGCGTGCCGGGTGTCCCCGGAGAAACTGGGTCCTCCGGCCCGAAAGGTCCCCCTGGTGCTCCGGGGTCTCCGGGAAAGAGGGGGGACGATGGTCATCCAGGCAAGCAGGGAGATCCTGGTCCTCCTGGTGGTCCTGGTCCTAACGGTTCTCCTGGGGGTCATGTGAGTGAGTGTGTGTGTGTGTGTGTGTGTGTGTGTGTGTGTGTGTGTGTGTGTGTATGTGTGTGTGTGCATGTGTGAGTGTGTGTGTGTGTGTGTGTGTGTGTGTGTGTGTGTGTTTTGGTGTGTGTGTGTTTTGGTGTGTGTGTGTTTGTGTTTTGGTGTGTGTGTGTGGTGTGTGTGCGTGTTGTGTGTGTGTGTGTGTGTGTGTGTGTGTGTGTGTGTGTGTGTGTGTTTTGGTGTCTGTGTGTGTGTCTGTGTGTGTTGGTGTGTGTGTGTGTGTGAGTTTGTGTGTGTGTGTGTGTGTGTGTGTGTGTGTGTGTGTGCGTGCTTTTGTGCATGTGCTTGTACATGTTAATTACAGTATTACTTCTCAACTACAATTTTCTTTTTGTTTCTCAAATTGTTTATTTCTCTGTCCCATCTCAGTCAGTCTGTCTGTCTCTCTGTCCATGTCTATGTCTGTCTGTCTCTCTATCCATGTCTATGTCTGTCTGTCTCTCTATCCATGTCTATGTCTGCCTGTCTCTCTATCCATGTCTATGTCTGTCTGCCTCTCTATCCATGTCTATGTCTGTCTGCCTCTCTGTCCATGTCTATGTCTGTCTGTCTCTCTATCCATGTCTATGTCTGTCTGTCTCTCTATCCATGTCTATGTCTGTCTGTCTCTCTGTCCATGTCTATGTCTGTCTGTCTCTCTATCCATGTCTATGTCTGTCTGTCTCTCTATCCATGTCTATGTCTGTCTGCCTCTCCATCCATGTCTATGTCTGTCTGTCTCTCTGTCCATGTCTCTGTCTGTCTGTCTCTCAGTCCATGTCTATGTCTGTCTGTCTCTCGATCCATGTCTATGTCTGTGTCACTGTCTTGTGTGGCCAGTTCTTTCGCTGGTTGATGGTTAGTATGATTCATTGGTAAGTTGCTTGGTTGTTTTATTGTTTGTTGTTGGTTGGTTGGTGGTTGGTTGGTTGGTTGGTTGTTTGGTTGGTTCATCATTTAACTGGTAAGCTGGGCAGTTGATTGATGGGTTGATTAATTGATTGATTGATTAGTTGGTTGGCTGGTTTGTTGATTGGCTGATTGTTTTATTTGTTGGCTGGTTGGTTGATTGTTAGGTTGGTTGGTTGGCTTATTGGCTGATTGATTGATTGATTGATCGGTTGGTTGGATGGTTGATGAATTGGTTGGTTACATGGTTGATGAATTTTGTTGACTGCTCAGTTGGTTAATTAACTGACTGGTTGATTGGTTAATTGGTTGGTTGATTGCTTACTTGATTGGTTGGTTGGCTGGTATAGTGCTTGGATGATTAGTTGATTAATCGGTTGTTGGTTAGTTGGTTGGTTGGGGTTGATTAGTCGGCTGGTTTATTGGTACGTTGGTTGATTGATTGACTGCTTGAGTGGTTGGCTGGTTGATTGGTTGGTGAACTGACTGACTGGCTGGTTGAGTAGCTGATTGGCTGGCTGGCTGATTGGTTTTGTGGTTGATCGATTGGTTAGCTTGATGTTTGATTGATTGGTTAACTGGTTGGCTTATTAGCTTTTTGGCTAGGTTATTGTTTGGTTGCTTGGCTAGCTGCTTGACTGGT
>CM031627.1:34417633-34445133 GCA_018398815.1 Conus ventricosus | reverse complement strand
TCTTGGGGTGCATTGATCACCTAATACAGGAGGAAGGCAGAAAGAGAGAATGGGTTTGTTTGTGGTGGTGGGGGGGGGGGGGGGGGGGGGGGGGGGAGGGGGGGGGGGAGGGGGGATATGGCAGTGCTCTTAGTATTTAAGAGAAGAAAGTAAGAACAAAAGAAAGAGAGAAAGAAAAGAAGAGAAAGAAGGATTTTTCTATGTAAATTCATGCAAATCATCCTTTTATGTTCTTGTTCTTCTTGTTCTGGTTGCTGTTGTTGTTTTTCTTCTTGTTTTTATGAATCTTCCTCTTACTATTAGAGCACTGAGTGTTAAAGAAAAAAGAAAAGAAAGAAAGAAATAATAGACATCAATTTCTGAATATGGCGTCACACAAACTGCCCTTTCTTGATCTTCTTCTTGTTCCTGTTGTTGTTGCAGTTCTTTTTGTTCCTGTTCTTTGGTCCTTCTCTTTCCATTGATTGGCAGTGCTCGAAGTACTGAACAAACAGCGATGAAATAATTTTTCAGGATATGGATCCATACAAATCGTTCATCCTTTTTTTTTGTCTTCTGCGTTTTCTTCCTCTGATCAGCAGTTTTGAGTATTCAAAACGAACAACAACAGCAGCAGCAACAAATGAAAAGAAAGAAAGAGATCTTTTTGTGGATTCAGATATTTTTTCTGTCTTGTTCTTCTCATTCTTGTTCTTAGTCTTCGGACTGACAGCACTTGAGAGTATTAAGCAAAACTAAGTGAAAAGAAGAACGAAGATTTCTGGATGTGGGTTCATAGGAATTGTTCTCTTTGTTCTTGGTCATGTCTGTGTTGTTCCCCAATGCCTTCTTCCTCCTCTTCTAATGGTTGTCATGCTCTGCCGCAGGGCCCCATAGGAGAGCCAGGGCCGCCCGGGCCACGAGGTGCGCCTGGAAGCAGGGTAAGTGCTGTTGATTCATTGTTGTCGTCATCGGCATTGGTGTCACCATTGTTGTTGTTGTCGTTGTTGTTGTCGTGTCATTGTCAATGTCTTCACTGAGGGAGGTCATCATCATCCACTTCTTGTGTGTGTGTGTGTGTGTGTGTGTGTGTGTGTGTGGTGTGTGTGCGTGTGTGTGAGTGTGTGTGTGTGTGTGTTGGGTGTGTGTGAGTGTGTGTGTGTGTGTTGTGTGTGTGTGTGTGTGTGTGTGTGTGTGTGGTGTGCGCGTGTGAGTGCTTGGGTGCATGAGTGTATATGTGTGTGTGTGTGTGTGGTGTGTGTGTGCATGTGTGTGTGCATTGTGTGTGCATGTGTGTGTGCATGTGCGTGCCTATGTGCGTGTGTGCGTACCTGACATATATGTTTTATGCTTTCTGTACATACAGATACACCTTCAAAATTGCTAGAGATATTTTCGCAGCTTCAAATGATACAGTGTGAATAAACATAGAAAATACAAACGATCAAAGATGGAGAAAAGGGTCACAGTGCCATTTTGGTCACAGTAGGTATAGATACAATGTTAAAATGAAGCATGACATGCAACAGGTGCTTGGCTGTTTTCTTTGTGAGAGTTCCTGAATTCACTGGTGTTTTACTTGGTAATCTGTAGCAAACTCTGAGGGCATTATTCTCTGTGCTTTTTCTCCCCCTATTTCCTTTTCCCTTTTTTTCAAAATTCAGATGCAGTGGTTGAAATAGTCAGAAAAATCCCTACCTTTTTTTTTTTAACCTTTTTTTTAAAAGTAAGTTTTGAATGGACAATTGTTAAACAGTAATCTTTTATTTCCCCAAACAAACATGGCAAATCAGAATTGGTTTCAAATACCTGTTGTGAATCTGTCTTATAAGGCAAACTGAATTTATTTGATACACTTTTTTTTAATCTGTTGCACAGGACAAACTTAAATCAATTTTATTCAGCTTTTATATATCACATACAGAAAATGCAAACTTTTTTCATCTACCTTGTACAAAGAAAACTAAAAACACAATTTATTTGCATCACAAAGGGACAAACTGAAATAAATTTAATCTTTCATAGTCTTACTCAGTGCAGACTAAGCTTTTGTAATTCACCCCTACATGCCCTGTGGCACAGGGGCTAACTCAGTGAAGAGCGTGTTGTGTATGCGAAGGTCAATGGGGGTATCAGCATGCGTCCTGTGCCCAAAATGGGAGGGTATTCATACCTGCTGGGGAAAATAAAACATAGGTTTCGGAACGGCATGAGGAAATTTCACACACACCAGACACACACAGACACACACACAGACACCAGACACAAAACACACACACACACACACCAACACCCCACACACACACACACACATCACACACACACACACACACCACACACACACACACACACACAACACCACACCCCAACCACACCACACCCCAAAAACACACGCACACACACACACACACACCACACACAACACACACACACACACACACACACACCACACTCCACACCACACGTTTACCTAAGATTATGGAATATTTTTTTTCAGATGTCATCTGTACCATCATTATGTGGTCTCCATAAAAAGTAAAGCAGTGGGGTAAATTTCTTCACATCAATCAAAAACTCAGGTTTTCTTTAATCTAGAGACGGGTTATATGGTTATGATAAGAACATTGTAAATTTGATCATTTTTAACATTATTTGGACAGTTCAAGTCGGAAATGTACCCCACCTTACCGAACTCGCACCAACAACGCTTCCCGTTCTTATGGAGTACTTTAGATTTTTACAGATATGTAAAAGAAATAGAATTTGGAAGTTGATTATGAGGTACTCATTGTGGAGTAAGGGGAAAAATGTACTCCTTTAAAGACATGGTACTCCACAGGCCTGGTGTTGGGTCTCGCATCGTTCTCGATAACGTAAGGTGACACACTTACACACACACGCACACGCACACACACATGCAAATGCATAACGCACATACACGCACACATGCGCGTGTGCACACACACACAGACACACACACACACAAAACACACAGACAGAGCAAACACACAGAGACAGACACACAGGCAGAAAACAGACAGAGACACGGGAACAGAGACACAGACAGACAGACAGAAGACACACAGACACCCCAGACACACACACACAACCACCCCAAAACACTCTCTCTTTCTCTCTCTCACACACACACACAACACACACACACCACACAAACAAACACACACACACACACACACACACACACACACACACACACAAAAACACACACAACACACATACACATACAAAACACACACACAAAAAACAGTAACTTTAATAAAAAGTAGGAATGAGACAAAATAAGAAAACGTAAATTTTTACTTGGAAAATCGTACATAAGAAAAGCAGGGCCTGTGGCTCGTTAAGTGGAACCAGAACTGAAAAGAGAGATAACCCCAAGTACATGAAGATTACTTCCGTTGTGATGTTGAAGGGATACCTAAACAATTTATAATTTGTCTGCTTAGTGATCCTTTCGTTTGTGAAGGATATGATGAAGAGAAGCCGACAACGGTGGAGAAAAGAAACTTGTTCTTAAAACCTCTTGAGCAATAATACTGTATGTATTCATGCCTTGGAAATTCTTCTTTCTTTTTCTTCGAACACTCGGACAGGAACCCCAGAGGCACGCAAAGGCTTTGTAATGCAGAATCCCTCCAGAGATCCATAGAGCTTCTCCCCTGTTGATGTGTCATCGGGCCCGGGTCTCTGCTCTTGGAAATAAGGAACGGTGTAGTGAAGATTCAGTGCATGATCTTCTGCAGTGAGATGCACTGCTGAGTTGTGCTGGAGGATGAGAGGGCGGCGAAGACTGAAGCTGCGTGTTTGATTCACTGTGTTTATCTGTGAGCAGGGATCGGATGGACCCCGAGGAACCATGGGACGGGCGGGTGAGGACGGACCAGAGGGACCCAAGTCCAAACCTGTAAGTGATGAGGGGAAGGGGAGGAGGTGGAAAAAGTTTTGGGAGAGGGGGAGGAGGGGTGAGGGCGGAGAGGCATGGGAGGCGATGAAATTTCTTTATTTAATTGCTTGTTTTTCCCAGAAGGGAATGAAATGAAGAAAAAAGGTGTTAGTTTAAAAAATTTTTATGTGTTTTAGTGTATGTGTGCGGGGTCCGTGTGGTGTGTGTGTGTGTGTGTATGCGTGTGGTTGTGTGTGTGTGTGTGTGTGTGTGTGTGGTGTGTGTGTGTGTGTGTGGTGCTTTGCGTGCGTCCCGTGCGTGGTGGGGTGCGGGTTGCGGGTGGTTGTGTTGTGAGCACATCTGTTTATGTGTGTGCGTGTATGTGTGTCTGTTTTGAGCGCATGCGTTTGTGTGTGTGTGTGGTGTGTGTGTGTGTGCGTGTGAGAGAGAGAGAGAGTGTTCATGCATGCGTGTATGCTTAAACACATGCACGTGGATGTGTGCCCGCCTGCATATAGAGTGATGCAGATAAGATTAAATGATGATCTCCTGTTGTTTTTTCGGGTTTTTTTCTTTTTTTTTTTAAGTCATGTATGATGTGATTGATGATCCAGTTGATGACTGACTTGCTGGTTAAACTGGTTGATCTGACAGGGGCCAAAAGGACCACCCGGAGAGGATGGTCGCAGGGTAAGCGGTCAATTAAACATTCCCTTTTCATTACATAGCTCAAATAGAGAGCAAAAAAATGTCTTGTGTGTGTGTGTGTGTGTGTGTGTGTGTGGTGTGGTGTGTGTGTGTGTGTGTGCTTTTCTGTTTTACATGTTGGGTTTATGGCCGCTTGGTTTTAAAGGCTTCCACCAATTAGGACATGAGTGGAGTGTGTGTGTGTGTGTGTGTGTGTGTGTGTGTGTGTGTGTGTGTGTGTGTGTGTGTGTGTGTTCATCTCCATGTCCTGTGTATTTTCCCATCTGTACATATTGTCCCTATTTGTGCATGTGTGCACACATGCGCCTGTGAACATATGTGTGTTGGGTGTTGTGTGTGTGTGTGTGTGTGTGGTGTGTGTGTGTGTGTGTGTCCATGCACATTTTCATGTTTGTGTGTTGATGTACTTTGTGTTTCTGTTGTGAAATAGTCAAGTGTGTGTTCAGTGTGCCAATGCGCATACATGAGTGTTCTTGATTGTGTGTGTGTGTGTGGGGTGTATGTGTATGTGTGTGTGTTTGTGTGTGTGTGTGTGTGTGTATGTGTGTGTGTGTGTGTTTGTGTGTTTGTGTGTATGTGTGTGTGTGTGTATGTGTGTGTGTGTGTGTGTGTGTGTGTGTGTGTATGTGTGTGTGTGTGTGTGTGTGTGTGTGTGTGTTTTGGGGCGTGTGTGTGTGTATGTGTATGTGTGTGTGTGTGTGTGTGTGCGTGCGCGTGCATGCGTGCTGTGCGTGGTGCGTTTGTGTGCGTTGTGTGTGTATACTTGCTCCAACACTTCTTCATTTTGTGTTCAGTGATGCACCAAGGAGGAAAAAGTTATGGCACAGACCAGAAAAAAAAATAGGTCAGTTATTGTTCTGGCCTGTCAAAACATCAGGACTGTTTGGCACTATGTGGTAAATAATACCGTCTCATGGCTGCATTCTGGGATTCTATGATCCACATGCAGTCAACAGCAGCTGTTCAGTTCTGGAGAGTTCTCTATTGGTGCAAGTGTCTGTTTGTATGTAGAAAAAAAAGAGTAATGTTTCAATAAGTGTTATGAGCATGAATATTTATAATCAGCGGGTACATTTGAATGTTGAACAAATGCAAATTTTAAAAGGTGCATTACAAATTGTAATTTTGTTTTTTCTGTGATTCAAATGAAGAAAACAAAAATAAGCTATTAATCAATGACCAGAACACTGTGAAAGTGATTCAAATGAAGAAACAAAAATAAGCTGTTAATGACCAGAACACTGTGAAAGTGTTAATCTCCATCAATGAATTATTAACTGAATAAGACCATGGCACCTGTCCCACTGTTGAAAGTAGTGCAGTCAACAGGCATTGTTAATTAAAATTTAAGTTTCAGTGCTTTCTTTCTATCTGTGCACCAAGGGTGCCTCTCCTCTCGTGTCTCAAACCTTGATCAAAGCAGTTACCAGTTTCTTTTCCCTAAAAGAAGAGGTTTCAAGTCACACAACTTAACGATAAGACATCCTCAATGCAATAAAACAGTAAAAATCATGGGATCAGAAATTTTAATCTGTTAATCGAACAGACTCGGGGAACTGACGGCAGCCCGGGCTGAAACTGTTCTGGGGGTCCTTGGCGTGGTGCAGAACACCAGTCCACCTTCATGGGTGTCCAAGGGTAGAACCGTTTCCACGATTCTTTCGAGTGAGGCATGGGAGAAAATCTGGAGACAGTTTCGTTTCTTGCAGTTTGGAAGGTGAAGGTTTGAGCTGAATTTATCAGCCTTGATTGCACATGGACTGGCACCTTTGTTCCCGAAAGGGTCCGTAACTCTGCTGGCCTGGTCAGGCAGCCATTTTAAGTAGGCATCAATTTTCGTCCTCTGATAGGTGAAAAAGATTTAGCTGAACTGTGCATCAGCAAAATGAAATGTTAGAGCTGCAGAGTTCTTTCCCAGAACCAGGGGAAATGTGAGTTGTGTGGGTAATGCTGTAATATACGATCACTTTGGTATGAATTGCTTTTGTCAACACTGCAACGGACTGTTTTAGCAGTTAGATCTACTGATTTTAATGCTTTGTCCGATAGATCTGCCATGCCAATCAGTAGGTCACTGGTCTGCCAGTGTAGAGTTTCGCTTTGTCTGATAGATATGCCAGTCAGTAGGTCACGGCTGCCCCGTGTAGAGTTTCGCTTTGTCCGTAGATCTGCCATGCCAATCAGTAGGTCACTGGTCTGCCAGTGTAGAGTTTCGCTTTGTCGATTGATATGCCAAATCAGTAGGTCACTTGTTCTGCCAGTGTAGAGTTTCGCTTTGTCCCATAGATATGCCATCAGTAGGTCACTGGTCTGCCAGTGTAGAGTTTCGCTTTGTCCCATAGATATGCCCGTCAGTAGATCACTGGTCAGCCAGTGTAGAGTTTCGCTTTGTCCGATAGATATGCCAATCAGTAGGTCACTGGTCTGCCAGTGTAGAGTTTCGCTTTGTCCGATAGATATGCCAATCAGTAGGTCATGGTTTTCAGTGTAGAGTTTCGCTTTGTCCGATAGATATGCCAATCAGTAGGTCATGGTCTGCCAGTGTAGAGTTTCGCTTTGTCCGATAAAATATGCCAGTCAGTAGGTCACTGGTTGCCAGTGTAGGTTTCGCTTTGTCGATAGATATGCCCAAACAGTAGGTCACTGGTCTGCCAGTGTAGAGTTTCGCTTTGTCCGATAGAAAATGCCAATCAGTAGGTCACTGGTCTGCCAGTGTAGAGTTTCGCTTTGTCCGATAGATATGCCCAAACAGTAGGTCACTGGTCTGCCAGTGTAGAGTTTCGCTTTGTCCGATAGATATGCCAATCAGTAGGTCACTGGTCTGCCAGTGTAAGTTTCGCTTTGTCCGATAGATATGCCAATCAGTAGGTCACTGGTCGCCAGTGTAAAAGTTTCGCTTGCCGATAGTATGCCAATCAGTAGGTCACTGGTCTGCCAGTTTTAAAGTTTCGCTTTGTCCGATAGATATGCCAATCAGTAGGTCACTGGTCTGCCAGTGTAAAGTTTCGCTTTGCCCGATAGATATCCCAATCAGTAGGTCACGGGTCTGCCAGTGTAGAAGTTTCGTTTTGTCCGATAGATATGCCCATCAGTGGTCACTGGTCTGCAGTGTAGAGTTTGCTTTGTCCGATAGATATGCCAATCAGTAGGTCACTGCTGCCAGTGTAAGTTTCGCTTTGTCCGATAGAAATCCCAAATCAGTGGTCAGGTCTGCCAAAGCGCTTTGTAAAGTTTTCCCTTTTCCCGAGTAATTGCCAATAGAAAATTTTTCACTTTGCCGTAGATTTGCCTCGTGGGTCATGGCTCAGAGTAATTTTCGTTTTGGGTGAAGTTTGCCTCTGGGTCATGGCTCCAGTGTAGTTTCTTTGTCCATTAGATTCCTTTGTCAGGGTATCCCAAATTAGAGTTCCTTTGTCCGTAGATTTCCGCTGGCCCCTTGTCTCCCAGTAAAAGTCCTTGTCCATAGATATGCCTTTGGTCCTTGTTGCCAGTAAGATTTTCCCTTTTGTCCTAGAGATTGCATCTGTGGTCAGTGGTTGCCATTGGGTTTCGCTTGTCGGAAGTTCCTCGTGGTCACTGGTTGCCATGTGGGTTTGTTTGCCGTAGATGTGCCCCCAGTGGGTCAGGGTTGCCAGTGTGAGTTTGTTTGCCGTTAGATTTCCTGTGGTCATGGTCTCCCAGTAAAGGGTCGTTTTGTCCGTTTAGATTTGCTCATAGTATGCTTCATTTAGGTTCCTTTTCCGTAGATTTGCAGTAAGTAGGTCACTGGTCTGCCAGTGTAGAGTTTCGCTTGTCGATAGTTGCAGTCAGTAGGTCACTGGTTTTGCGTGTAGAGTTTCGCTTTGTCGATAGATATGCCATCAGTAGGTCACTGGTCTGCCAGTGTAGAGTTTCGCTTTGTCCGATAGATATGCCAGTCAGTAGGTCACTGGTCTGCCATGTAGAGTTCGCTTTGTCTGATAGATATCCCAAATCAGTAGGTCACTGTCTGCCGTGTAGAGTTTCGCTTTGTCCAGATAGATTTGCCAATCAGTAGGTCACTGGTCTGCCGTGTAAAGTTTCGCTTTGTCCGATAGATATGCCAGTCAGTAGGTCACTGGTCTGCCAGTGAAGAGTTTCGCTTTGCCCGATAGATATGCCAATCAGTAGGTCACTGGTCTGCCAGTGTAGAGTTTTCGCTTTGTCTGAAGATATGCCAATAGTAGGTCCTGGTCTGCCAGTGTAGAGTTTCGCTTTGTCCGTAGATATGCCGTCAGTAGGTCACTGGTTGCCATTTGAAGAGTTTCGCTTTGTCCGATAGATATGAAATCAGTGGTCACTTGTCTGCCAGTGTAGAGTTTCGCTTTGCCCGATAGATATCCCAAATCAGTAGGTCACTGGTCTCCCTGTAGAGTTTCGCTTTGTCCGATAGATATGCCATCTATGGGCACGGGTCTGCCAGTGTAAGATTTCGCTTTTGTCGATAGTATGATCATGGTCCTTGTGAGTTGGTTTCGTTTTGATAGTATGCCAGTCAGTAGGTCACTGGTCTGCCAGTGTGATTCCTTGGTAGTTGCCACAGTAGGCCATGGTCGCCAGTGTAGAGTTTCGCTTTTGTCTCCGATTAGAAGCATCAGTTGCATTGTTTCCCGTGGAGTTTCCCCGTCGATAGTAGCCATGCCAATGTAGGTTGGTTTGCCGGTAGATTTGCGCCCATGGGTATGCTCCAGTAGGTTTTTTTTGGTCGTTAGATTTCCTTTCATAGTATCCCCAAAGGGGTATGTCTCCCTTTGTAGATGTTTTCCATAGATTGAGCATGGTCCTGGTCAGTGTAGAGTTTCGCTTTGTCCGAAGATTGCCAAATCAGTAGGTCACTGGTCTGCAGTGTAGAGTTTCGCTTTGTCGATAGATATGCCAATCAGTAGGTCCAGTTGCAAGTTTGGTTTGTCTTTAGATATGCTCAAGGTCCGGTTGAGTTTGATTTTGCTTCAAAGATATCCCCAATCAGTAGGTCACTGGTCTGCCTGTTAGAGTTTCGCTTTGTCGATAGATATGCCAGTCAGTAGGTCATGGTCTCCAGTGTAGAGTTCGCTTTGCCGAAGATTGCCAATCAGTAGGTCCTGGTCTGCCAGGTAGAGTTTCGTTTTGGGTCCGATAGATATGCCAATCAGTAGGTCACTGGTCTGCCAGGTAGATTTTCGCTTTGTCCGATGATAGCCAAGTAGGTCACTGGTCTGCCAGTGTAGAGTTTCGCTTTGTCCGATAGATATCCCAAATCAGTGGTCATGGTCTCCCAGTGTAGAGTTTCGTTTGCCCGTTTAGATAGCCAATCAGTAGGTCACTGGTCTCCAGTGTAGTTTCGCTTTGTCCGTAGATATCCCTCAGTAGGTCACTGGTCTGCCATTGTAGAGTTTCGCTTTGTCGATAGATATGCAATCAGTAGGTCACTGGTCTGCCAGTGAAAGTGTTTCGCTTTGTCCGATAGATATGCATCAGTAGGCCTGTCTGCAGTGTAGATTTTCGCTTTGTCCATAGATATCCAATCAGTAGGTCACTGGTCTGCAGTGTAGGTTTCGTTTTGTCGATAGATATCCCAATCAGTAGGTCACGGGTTCTGCCATGAAAGTTTCGCTTTGTCGTAGATATGCAATCAGTAGGTCACTGGTCTGCCAGGTAAAGTTTCGCTTTGTCCGATAGATATGCCAATCAGTAGGTCACTGGCTGCCTTTGTAAGATTTCGTTTTGTCCTGATAGATGCCAATCATAGGTCACTGGTCTGCCAGGTAAAGTTCGCTTTGTCCGTAGATATGCCAATCATAGGTCATGGTCTGCCAGTGTAAGTTTGCTTTGTCGCGATATGCCAATCAGTAGGTCCGGTCTGCCAGGTAGAGTTCGCTTGTCCGAGATATGCACAGTAGGTCACGGGTTTCTGCAGTGTAAAGTTTCGCTTTGTCCGATAGATATGACCAATCAGTAGGTCACTGGTCTGCCAGTGTAAAGTTTTCGCTTTGGTGTATGCATCATAGTCATGGTTGCCATGAAATTTCCCGTGAAGATTTGCATCGTAGGTCAGGGTTCCCAAATGTATTTTTCCCGCCTTGTCCGTAGTTGATAGTGTCTTTGGGTCCGCAGTTAGAGTTCGTTGGCCCTGGTTGCCAGTGTAGGTTTCCTTGCCGTAAGATTTCGTTTTCCCGATAGATTTGTTTCCAGAGTTCCTTGCCCGATAAGATTTGCTTTCATAGTATGCCAGCGTAGGTAGTTTGCGTGTAGATTTGCTTGTCCATGGATTGCCATGTAGGTCACGGTTTGCCATTAGATTTCGTTTGTCCTGTAGATTGCCACAGTGGTTGGTTTGCCATGTAATTTGCTTGCCATTATTATGCCCAGTGGTAGGTTTCGCATGTGTAGATTTGCTTGTCGAAGATTCCCAAATTAGTTGTTCCTGGCCCGAGTTGAGTTCGTTTGTCATGTTGCCAGTAGGGGTTCCTGGTCTGCCATTGAGTTTGTTTCCTTGATATGCGCAGTGGTAGGTTTCCGTTTGGGTTTCGCTTGTCATGATCCCAAAGTCAGTAGGTCACGGGTTCTGCCAGTGTAGAGTTTCGCTTTGTCCGATAGATATGAAACCAAAGGTCATGGCTGCCAGTGTAGAGTTCGCTTTGTCTGATAGATATGCATCAGTAGGTCACTTGTCTGCCAGTGTAGAGTTTCGCTTTGTCCGATAGATTGCCATGCCAATAGTGGGTCACTGGTCTGCCAGTGTAGAGTTTTCGTTTTGGCCGATAGTATGCCAATCATAGGTCATTTGGTCTGCCATGTAGAGTTTCGCTTTGTCCGATAGTATGCCAATCATAGGTCACTGGTCTGCCAGTGTAGAGTTTCGCTTTGTCCGATAGAAAAGCCAATCAGTAGTCCTGGTCTCCAGTGTAGAGTTTTGCTTTGTCGTTAGATATGAATAAATAGGTCACTGGTCTGCCAGTGTAGGTTCGCTTTGTCCTGATGAATCAAGTAGGTCCGGCTGCCGGTGAGTTTCGTTTTTGTCCGATAGATATGCCAAAATCATAGGTCACTGGTCTGCCAGTGTAAGTTTCGCTTTGTCGATAGATATGCAATCAGTAGGTCACTGGTCTGCCAGTGTAAAGTTTCGTTTTCCGATAGTATGCCAATCAGTAGGTCAGGTTTCCTGCCAGTGTAAAGTTTCGCTTTTTTCCGATAGATATGCCAATCAGTAGGTCACTGGTCTGCCAGTGTAAAGTTTCGTTTGCCCGATGTATGCAATCAGTAGGTCAGGTTCTGAAGTTGTTTGTCGTGTTTGCCATCAGTAGGCCCTTTCCATTTAAAATTTTCCTTGTCCATAATTGCCAATCGTAGAGGTTGCCAGGAATTTTTCCTTTGCCGATGAGATCCTTTTTTGGCCTGGTTGCCATGTAAGTCTTGTCCATTAGATTTCCTTTGTAGTAGGGTTGCCAGTGTGGGTTTATGGTTTGGTGAGATATGCTGCCCATAGTAGTTGCCATGTGGGTTTTTCCGGGTTTGCCGTAGATTTGCGCCCGTAGATTCCCCAAATGTAGGTTGTTTGTCGAGATATGTCGTGGTCAGGTTGCCAATTAGGTAACTGCCGATTGATTTCCCGTGGTAATAGCTCTAGTGTAGGTTTTGCCTTTGTGATGTTTGCATGTGGTCCGGTTGCATGTAGTTTTTTGTCCTAGTTGCCAGTAGTAGGTCTGTTGCCGGTTAGATTTCGCCCCCGTGGGTATGCCACGTAGGTTCGGTTTGCCGTGTAGGATTTGCTTGTCGTAGTATGTTTCAGTAGGCTTTGGTTTTTCCATGTAGTTTTTCCTTTGGTCCGTGGAATGAATTTCGTGGTCATAGTATGCCATTTAAGTTTCCTTGGTTCCATAGATTGCTCGTGGTCATGGTTTGCCAGTTAGATTTTCGGCTTTGCATGATAGATCGTGGTCCTTTTTCCATTGAGTTTGCTGTCGATGATTTGCCAGTCGTAGGTATGGCCTTCATGTAGGTCGTTTTGCCCGAGTTGCTAGTAGGTCCTGTTGCCGGTTAGATTTCCTTTTTGGATGGTTGCCAGTGTAGGTTTTGTCTTGCCGTGTAGGTCGTTGCCCATTGGTATGCCAATAAGGGGTTCCTTTGCCAGGTAGATTCGTTGTCCTGTTGCCATAGTAGGTTCCGGTCTCCGGGTTAAATTGCTTGTAGTGGGTATGCCAATGTAGGCCCTTTGGTCTGATGAAATTTTCCCTTTTGGGTCCTGGTTGCCATGTAGGTATTGGTCTGCCAGTTAAGTTCCTGCAATAGTATGAATAAACATGGCTGCCAGTGTAAGTTTTTTTCCGCTTTGCCCGTAGATATCCAATTGGTCACTGGCCGGTTAGTTCGCTTTGTCCGAAGATATGCAATCAGTGGGTCACTGGTTGCCAGTTTTAGTTTCGCTTTGCCCGTTTGATATGCCAATCAGTGGTCACTGGTCTGCCAGTGTAATTTTTCGCTTTGTCCGATAGATATGCCAATCATAGGTCACTGGTCTGCCAGTGTAAAGTTTCGCTTTGTCCGATAGTATATGCCAATCAGTAGGTCCTGGTCGCCATGTAAGTTTCGCTTTGTCCGATAGATATGCAATCAGTGGTCACTGGTCTCCGTAAAAGGGTTCGCTGTCCGATAGATATGCATCAGTAGTCCTGGTCTGCCAGTGTAGAGTTTCGTTTTCGATAGATATCCAGTCAGTAGGTCCTTGTCTCCGAGTAAGGTTTCGCTTTGTCCGATAGATATGCCAATCAGTGGGTCATTTGCCCGCCAGTGAAGTTTCGCTTTGTCCGAAAAGATATGCCAATCAGTAGGTCACTGGTTGCCAGTGTAGAGTTTCGCTTTCCGATAGATATGCCAATCGTAGTCCTGGTCTGCCAGTGTAGAGTTTCGCTTTGTCCGATAGATATGCCAATCAGTAGGTCACTGGTCGCCAGTGTAGAGTTTCGCTTTGTGTAGTGCAAATATCAGGTTGCCAGTTGGTTTGCTTGTGGTTAGTTTGCCATAGATATGGCCCAGTTAGAGTTCGCTTTGTCCATAGATTGCCTGTGGTCAGGTTGCCATTTAGAGTTTCCTTTGTCCATAGATTTCCCATTTAGTGGCATGGTGCCAATGAGAGTTGTTTGCATGTTGCCAGTGTAGGTCTTTTGCCAGATTGTTTTTCCTTGTCCATGATTCCCGGGTAGTATGCATGGTCTGCCATTAAGTTCCTTTGTCTGTAGTTTCGCCAGTCAGAGGTCATTGTTGCCATTTAGATTTTCCCTTTTGCCCGATAGTCTGCGCAATAGTAGGTCGGGTTCCCATGTAGATTCTGTCGATGTTGCCATTAGATTTCCTTGTCTGAGTGCAGTTTTTCGCTTGTCCTAGATATGCCATGTGGGAATTGTCGCCAGTAGAATTCCTTGTCATGTTGCCAATGTAGATCGGTTGCCTGTAGAGTTTTTGTCCAATAATAGTCATGGTCCCGGTTAGTGTAGTTTGTCCGATAGATATGCCAATCGTAGGTCACTGGTCTGCCAGTGTAGAGTTTCGCTTGTCCGATAGATATCCCAATCGTAGGTCATGTCTGCCAGTGTAGAGTTTCGCTTTGTCTGATAGATATGCCAATCATAGGTCACTGGTCTGCCAGTGTAGAGTTTCGCTTTGCCGATAGATATGCCAATCGTAGGTCACTGGTCTGCCAGTGTGGGTTTTTGCTTTGTCCGAAGATATGCCAATCAGTAGGTCATGGTCTGCAGTGAAAGTTTCGCTTTGTCCGATAGAAATGCCAATCATAGTCACGGGTTGCAGTGTAAAGTTTCGCTTTGTCCGATAGATATGCCAATCAGTAGGTCACTGGTTGCCAGTGTAAAGTTTCGTTTTGTCCGATAGATATCCCAAACCCGTAGGTCACTGGTCTGCAGAGTAAAGTTTCGCTTTGCCCGATCGATATGCCAATCAGAAGGTCATGGTCTGCCAGTGTAAAGTTTTGCTTGTCCGATGATATGCAATCAGTGGTCACTGGTCTGCCAGTGTTAGAGTTTCGCTTTGTCCGATAGATATGCCAGTCAGTAGGTCCCTTGTCTGCCAGTAAAGAGTTTCGCTTTGTCCGATAGTATGCCAATCAGTAGGCCCCTGTCTGCCAGTGAAGAGTTTCGCTTTGTCGATAGATATCCCAATCAGTAGGTCACGGGTCGCCAGTGTAGAGTTTCGCTTTGTCCGATAGATATGCCAATCAGTAGGTCACTGGTCTGCCAGGTAGAGTTTCGCTTTGTCCGATAGATATGCCAATCAGTAGTCACTGGTCTGCCAGTGTAGGTTTCGCTTTGTCCGATAGATATGCCAATCAGTAGGTCACTGGTCTGCCAGTGAAGAGTTTCGCTTTGTCCGATAGAATGCCAATTCAGTAGGTCACTGGTCTGCAGTGTGAGTTTCGCTTTGTCCGATAAAATATGCCAGTCAGTAGGTCACTGGTCTGCCAGTGTAGTTTCGCTTTGTCCGATAGATATGCCAGTCAGTAGGTCACTGGTCGCCAGTTGAGTTTCGCTTTGTCCGATAGATATGCCAGTCAGTAGGTCACTGGTCTGCCAGTGTAGAGTTTCGTTTGTCCGATAGATATGCCAGTCAGTAGGTCACGGGTCTGCCAGTGTAGAGTTTCGCTTTGTCTGATGATATGCCAGTCAGTAGGTCACTTGTCTGCCAGTGTAGAGTTTCGCTTTGTCGATAGATCTCATGCCAATCAGGGGTCACTGGTCTGCCAGTGTAAAGTTCGCTTTGCCCGATAGTTATGCATCAGTAGGTCACTGGTCTGCCAGTGTAGAGTTTCGCTTTGTCGATAGATAGCCATCAGTAGGTCACTGGTCTGCCAGTGTAGAGTTTCGCTTTGTCTGATAGATATGCCAATGAGTAGGTCATGGTCTGCCAGTGTAGAGTTTCGCTTTGTCCGATAGATATGCCAGTCAAGTCAGGTCAGTAGGTTTGCTTGTGATAGTTTCCCATCAGTAGGCATTTTTGCCAGTGTGGGTTTCCTTGTCGATGTTTTTCCTCGTAGGTATGGTCCATTGAAAGGTTTTCCTTTGCCGTATAGATTCCTAGTGGTCCCTGGTTGCATTAGAGTTCCTTTGGCCCATTGATATGCCATCGTGGGTATTTCCCATTAGAGCCCTTTTTCCCGTAGTTCGGTTGGTCATGGTTGCCATTAGTTTTTCCTTTGCCGTGTTTTGCCCCCATGGGAGGGCGCCAGTGAGGTTTCTTTTTGTTTGTTGCAATTTGGGAAACTTGTTCCGTTTTTGATTTTGGGTTTGTGGATTCCCCAAACCCTTTGGTCACGGGGCTCCCTGAGAGTTTCGCTTTGCGATAGTATGCCAATCGTAGGTCACTTGTCTGCCTAAAAGTTTTTCGTTTTTTCCGATAGTATCCCAATCAGTAGGTCAGGGTCTCCCAGTGTAGAGTTTCGCTTTGCCCGATAGATTGCCAGTCAGAGGTCATGGTTGCCGTGTGATTTTTGCTTTTTTTCCGATAGATTCCCAGTCTTAGGTCACGTCTGCCATGTAGAGTTTCGCTTTGTCGATAGATATCCCAACGGGGTAGGGTTTTTTAATTTTTTTTGTGATTTAAATTTTAGGTCTGGTTGCAGTGTAGATTTTTGCTTTGTCCATAGATTGCCAATCAGTAGGTCACTGGTTCCGTGTGATTTTCCTTTGTCCGATAGAACCCAATCAGAGGGGTCCGGTTGAGTTTGGTTTTTTTGTGTGATATGAAATCGAGGTATGGTTCCCAGTGTGATTTTCCTTTTTTCCGTAGATTTTCCTGTGGTAGGTTGCCATTAGTTTTTCGTTTGCCGGGTAAGTCCCCTCGTGGGTAGGGCCCGTGTTTTTGTTGCCGTAGATTGCCTTTCGTGGGCCCCACGGGTCCCATTTTTGATTTTTCGCTTCCCCCAAGAATCCCAAATCAGTAGGTAAAGGTTTCCGGGTAATTTCGCTTTGCCCGAAGTATGCCAGTCAGTAGGTCACTGGTCCCCAGGTAGGTTTCGCTTTGCCCGATAGATTGCAATTAGGTCGGGGTTGCCAGTGTGAGTTTCGCTTGTTCGATAATATGCCAGTCATAGGTCACTTTCTCCATTGGGTTTTCCGCTTTGTCCGATAGTATGCCAAACATGGGTCACTGGTCTGCCGTGTAGAGTTTCGTTTGTCCGAAGTATCCCAAATTGTCCGATAGATCTGCCAGTCAGTAGGTCACTGGTCTGCAAGTATTGTAGAAGTATATTCGCATTGTCCGATAGATATGACCCATCAGTAGGACACTGGTCTGCCATGTAGAGTATCGCTTTGTCCGATAGATATGCCAGTCATAGGTCACTGGTCTGCCAGTGTAGAGTTCGCTTTGCCGATAATAAGGCCAATCATATGTCAACAGTCTGCCAGATGTGAGTTTTCGCATTGTCCGATAGAAATGCCAATCATAGTTCACTGGTCTTGCCAGTGTAGAGTTATCGCTTTGCCGATAGATATACCAATCATAGGTCCAACTGGTCTGGCCAGTGTAGAGTTTCGCTTGTCCGATAGATAGCCCAATCAGTAGGTCACTGTCAGCCAGTGTAGATTTCGCTTTTGTCCGATAGATATCAATCAGTAGTCACCTGTCCTGCAGTGTGAAGTTTCGCTTTGTCCGATGATATGCCATCAGTAGGACACAGGTCTGACCAAGTAGAGTTTCGCATTTGTCCGCTAGATATGCCAGTCCAGTAGGTCACTGGTCTGCCCAGTGAAGAGTTTCGCTTTTGTCCGATAGATATCCCGTCATAGACACTGGTCAGCCAGTGAAAAGAGTTTTCGCTATGTCCGATAGATAATGCCAGACCCGAAAGTCACTGGTCTGCCATGTAGAGATTCGCTATTGTCTGATTAGAAATGCCAGTCTAGTCACTTGGTCCTGCCAGTGTAGAGTTTTTCGCTTTGTCCATAGATCTCCATTCCAATCATAGGTCACTGGTCTGCCAGTGTAAAAAGTTTCGTCGCTTTGTCCGATAGATATTGCCGTCCAGTATGTCTCTGGTCTGCCAGTGTAGATTTTCGCTTTTTTAGTCTGATAGATATGCCAATTCAGTAGGTCACTGGTCTGCCAGTGTAGAGTTTCGCTTTTTGTCTGATAGAAATGCCAAACAGTAGACACTGTCTCCAGTGTAGAGATTCGCTTTGTTCCGTATAGATATGCCATCAGTAGGTCACCTAGGTTCAGCCAGTGAAGATTATTCGCGTGTCCATGGGATATGCCCAATCAGTAGGTCACATGTCAGCCAGGCTCGAGTTTCGCTTGTCCAGAAAGATAAGCCAATCATGGGTCCAACTTGGTCTGCCAGTGTAGAGTTTTCGCTTTGTCCGATAGATAAGCCAGTCCAGTAGGTCACTGGTCTGCCAGTGTAGAGTTTTCGCTTTGTCCGATAGATATGGCGCCAATCAGTAGTCCACTTGTCTGCCATGTAGAGTTTCGCTTTGTCCGATAGATATGAAGTCAGTAGGTCACAGACTGCCAGTGTAGAGTTTCGCTTTGTCCCGATAGATATGCCAGCCAGTAGGCCACTGGTCACCAGTGTAGAGTTTCGCATTGTTGATAATATGCCAATCAAGAGGTTCACTGTGTCTGCAAGTGGTAGAGTTTCGCTTTGTCCAGATAGATCTGCCCTGCCAATCAGTAGGTCACTGGACTGCCAGTGTAGAGTTTCCTTTGTCCGATTAGATATCCAAATCAGTAGGTCACTTGTCTGGCCAGAGTAAGTTTCCGCTTTTTTCCGAGAGATTTGATGCCAAATCAGTTAGGTCACTTTCCTGCCAGTGAAGAGTTTTCGCTTGTCCGATCTATATGCCAAACATAGGTCACTGGTCGCTAGTGTAGAGTTTGCTTTGTCCGATAGATATGCAATCAGTAGGTCAACTGGTCTGCCATGTAGAGTTTTCGCTTTGTCCCGAATAGATAATGCCAGTCAGTAAATTCACAGGTCTGCCAGTGTAAGTTTTCGCTTTGTCCGATAGATATGCCAATCATAGTCACTGGTCAGTGCCATAGTAAGTTGTTATCGCTTGTCCGATAGATATGCCAAACATAGGTCACTGGTCTGCCAGAGTGAGTTTCGCTTTTGTCCGAAAGATATGCCATTCTATTACGGTCACTGGTCGCCAGTGTAGAGTTTTCCATAGTGCGATATATAAGCCAATGCAGTAAGGTCACTGGTCTGCCAGTGTAGAGTTGTCGCTTTGTCCGATAGATATGCCAATCAGTAGATCACTTCATCCAGTGTATAGTTTCGCTTTGTCCGATAGATTTGCCAGTCAAGGTAGGTCACCTGGTCTGCCAGTGTAGATTTCGCTTTGTACGATAGATAAGCCCAAACAGTAGTACACTGGTCTTCCAGTGTGAAAGAAGTTCCTTTTTCGCTAGATATGCCAGTACCCGTAGGTCCTTGTCTGCCAGAGTAGAGTTTTCGCTTGACCGA
The DNA here is from genome assembly GCA_018398815.1 of Conus ventricosus. NCBI lineage: Eukaryota > Metazoa > Mollusca > Gastropoda > Neogastropoda > Conidae > Conus > Conus ventricosus. The sequence continues at coordinate 34,426,063 of CM031627.1, read as the reverse complement.
TAGAATATGCCAACATAGGTCACTGTTCTGCCAGAGTAAGTATTCGCTTTGTCCGATAGATAAGCCAATCAGTAGGTCAACTGTCTGCCATTGTAAAGTTTCCGCTTTGGTCCCAAAAAAAATATGATAGATATGCCAATCAGTAGGTCACACTATGGTCTGCCAGAGTAAAAGTTTCCGCTTTGTCCGATATATATGCCAATCAGTATGTCATCTGTCTGCCAGTGTAGAGTTTCGCATTGTCTGATAGAAATGCCAATTCAGTAGGTCTCGGTCTGCCAGGTGATAGAGAATTCGCTTTGTCCCCGATAGATAAGCCAATCATTAGGTCACTAGGTCCCCTGCCATGTAGAGTTTCGCTTTGTACCGACAAGATATGCCAATCAGAAGGAACACTGTCTTGCCATGTAAGAGTTTTCGCTTTGACCGATAGATATGCCAGACAGTATGTCACTGGTCCTGCCAGTATAAAAGTTTTCGCTTTGTCCGATAGATATGCCAATCATAGGCACTGTCTGCCAGAGGTAAAGTTTCGCTATGTCCGATAGATATGCCAATTCTGTAGGTTATCACTGGGTCTTGCCATGTAAATTTACGCATTGTCCGATAGAATATGCCCAATCAGTAGGTCCACTGTCTAGCAGTGTAAAGTTTCGCTTTGTCCGATAGATATGCAATCAATAGGTCCACTGGTCCGTACTTACGCCAGTGTAGGTTTCGCTTTGTCCGAAGATATGCCAGTGCAGTAGGTCCCTTGTCAGCCAGTGACGAGTTTCGCATTTTGTGTCCGAAAGATTATGCCAATCAGTAGGTCACTTGTCCGCCAGTGAAGAGTTTCTGCTATGTCCGAAAGATATGGCCAATCAGTAGGTCACTGGTCTGCCATTGTAGATAGTTATCGCTTTGTCCGATAGATATGCCAATCAGTTAAGGTCACAGGGTCTGCCAGTGTAGAGTTCGCTTGTTTCCGATAGTAGCCAATCAGTAGGTCACTGTCCTGCCAGTGTAGAGTTTTGCGAAGTGGTATTGTCGATTAGAATAACGCCATCATTATGTCACAGGTCATCCATAGTTAGAGTTTATCGCTTATGTCCCAAAGATATGCCCCTAATCAGTAGTCACTGGTCTGCCAGTTATAAGAGATTCGCTTTGTCCGAAAGAATGCCAGACAATAGTCCACTGGGTCTGCCATGTAGATTTATCGCTTTTGTCCGATAGATAATCCAGTCCAGTAGATCACTGGACTGCAGGGTCGAGTTTCGCATTAGATCCGATAGATATGCCAGACAGTAGTCACTGGTCCAGCCAGTGAAGCTTTCGCTTTGTCCGAATAGCTATCCATCAGTAAGGTCACTGGTCTGCCATTGTGAGAGTTTCGCTTTGACTTGATAGATATGCCAGTCCATAGTACACTTGTCTGCCATGAAAAGTTTCGCTTTGTCCGATAGAACAGCCTTGCCAAGACATAGGTCTCAGGTCTGCAATGTAGAGTTTCGCATTGTCCGATAGATTGCCCATCATAATGTCACATTGTCTGGCCAGGTAGAGATTCGCTTTGTCCGATAGATATGCCCATCATATTGTCCTGGTCAGCCAGTGTAGAATTCGCATTTCGGATCCTATAGATATGCAATCAGTATATCACTGGTCAGCCATGTAGAGTTTTTCGCTTTGTCCCGATTAGATTGCCCAAATCAAAGGTCAACTGTGGTCTGCCAGAGTAGAGTTTCGCTTTGTCCGATAGATATTGCCAATCAAGTAGGTCACTGGTCTGCCAGTGTAGAGTTTCGCTTTGGTCCGTTAGATATGCCAATCACGTAAGGTCACTGGGTCAGCCCAGTGTAGAGTTTTTACGCTTGTCCGATAAGATATGCCCGAGTCAGTAAGTCACTGGTCCTTGCTCAGTGTAGAGGTTTCGCTTTTGTCCGATAGAATGCCAATCAGTAGTCACTGGTCCTGCCAGTTGTAGTAGATTTCGCTTTGTCCGAGTAGATATGATCCAATCATAGGTCACTGTCTGCCAGTGTAGAGTTTTTCGCTATGTCCGATAGATATGCCAAACAGTAGTCACTGGACTGCCAGTGTAGAGATTTCGCTTTGTCCGATAGATATGTCCAATCAGTAGGTCCACTGTCTGCCAGTGTAGAGTTTCGCTTTGGTCCAAAGATATGCCAATCATTAGGTCCCTGGTCTGCCATAGTAGAGTTTCTCTTTGTCCGATAGTTTATGCCAACATATGTCACGGTCTGCCGTTGTAGAGTATTGCGCTTTGTCCGATATATGCCCAATAGTAGGTCACTGGTCCTGCCAGTGTAAAAGTTCTCGCTTGGTCCGATAATATGCCAGTCAGTAGTTCCCCCACTGGTCAGCCGTGTAGATTTTCCGCTTCGTACCCCGATAGTTATGCCAATCATAGGACACTGGGTCCTGCCATGTAGAGTTTTCGCTTTGTCCGCTAATATGCCAATCAGTAGGTCACTGGTCTGCCAGTGTAGAGTATCCGCTTTGTCCGATAGATATGCCAATCAGTAGGTCACAGGACTGCCATGTAGAGTTTTCGCTTTGTCCGATAGATTTATGCCAAACAGTAGGTCACTGGTCTTGCCAGTGTAAAGTTTCGCTTTGTCCTATAGATATGCCAATATCAGTAGGTCACTGGGTCTGCCAGTGAAGAAGTTATCTGCTATGTTGCCGATATAATAGCCGCCAGTCAGTAGTTCACTGGACGCCAGAGTAGATTTTCCTATTGTCCGAAAGATATTTGCCATACGAGTAGGTCACTGGTCTACCAGTGTAGGAGAATCGCTTTGTCCGATATACTGTCCAATTATCAGTAGACACTGGACTGCCATTGTATAGTTTTCCAGTGATGAGAAACACACTCCGCCGTCTCGCGCCATCCGCGTCTTTAAAAAAAAAACTCCGCCGTACGAAAAAATCCCGCCGAAAAAAGAAAAAAAAAGCTAGTGCCTATCGCGATTTTTTGCTCCCAAATCTCGTGCGAGACGCCTCCGGGCCGAATTCCCAAATGGGCAGGTTTATACTCGGTTGACTTCGGGCCAACCACTGCACAACCGCTAACATCGCGATCGACCGAGTAGTCATTTGTGTGAGTCATGTTCGTCGAACGTAATCGCAAAAAAAAGGAAAAATATCCCAATACAACCGTGGAAAGAAAACTGGGCTCGAGGAAGAGGTGTGTGGGAGTAGAGTTGAGATAGCAGCATGTGCAAAAGCAGTGAAGAGCAGGCGTAATGTTGTTTGCCTGCAACAAGAAAATCAGCTTCGTAAGTCCGTGGCTATCATTAAACGATTTGCTGGTGGTAAATTAGTGTTGAATTTGACTAAGAATAGCATTATAAGTATACAAAAAAAGAGATCAAATGAGAGGTGTAAATTGGAAAAGACTCAATAGAAAGACTTTTTCAATCAGTGGTGTAGATGTTTCACAGATCGATGAGGCCTACACAACAGATCACTCTTGAGAACTGTAAATAAAGAAGTATCGAAAGACAATGCGCAGCATAGAGGTAGTGATAATCTACCAAGGTCAACACAGAGTCAGTAAAGAAAAAATGGCCTACTTCTACTACTAACTCACAGAAAGGCCGAAAATTGTTTATGTATTTAATATGCCTTTTTGTGAAAAACTGAAATATAGTTTAGTTTTAATAGTAATGCCTTGTGTGAAATGTGATTTTAATAACAGAATGTAGATAAATTTAGTTCAATTTAGATAAGGGCTAGAAACATATTTTGATGGTTTTAAATGTGGATTTTTCTTGTTTATATATTAAAAATGCTTCAGCTTCAGGGGGCGCTGCCCCTGACCCCCGCAGGGGCGTTGCCCCTTCACCCCACTGGGGGCTCTGCCCCCAGACCCCCAACAGAAAAATCTCCTCTGCTTTTTTAAAATCTGTTCTCATCCCTGAAACGCTTTGTCCGATAGATATGCCAATCAGTAGGTCACTGGTCTGCCAGTGTAGAGTTTCGCTTTGTCCGATAGATATGCCAATCAGTAGGTCACTGGTCTGCCAGTGTAAAGTTTCATTCAGACAGCTGGCCTGACGGGGTAAACACTGTGGGACATTTTGAGTTTGAAATGGACCCTGTCCAGAGACGGATGCCTTGGTGCATCACAGGTGTTTTGTGTCCGTGCATCATCTATCATATTCTGTGATTTCAGGGTCCTGCCGGAGATCTAGGTGATGAGGGATCACCGGTGAGTGGCTGATTGTTGTCTTGACCTGTGACCATATGCATAGTTATTTTGACCTGTGCCCCTGTTCATCATCATATTGATCTGTGACCTTATCCGTAGTTACCTTCACCTAGGACCTTAAACACGGTCACCTTGATGTGTGCTGATGTACATAATTATAGTCACGTGTTGATGTACATAATTATAGTCACGTGTTGATGTACATAATTATAGTCACGTGTTGATGTACATAATTATAGTCACGTGTTGATGTACATAATTATAGTCACGTGTTGATGTACATAATTATAGTCACATGTTGATGTACATATAGTCACTTTGGTCTGTGTCCCTGTACATGACCATGCAACCTGTGCCTCTCTCTACATATTGGGACAGTGCATTGGAGGGTGTGCACGTTCAAAGCCGTCTCTCACAGAATAAGCAGTCACTTGAAATGTTTTTGCAAGGTGTTTTTGAATTAACAACCTGGAACACGTAAACTGCACAACGTATCATGATTACTGTTGGTTTGAGTCATGGATCAGATGTTGTAGAACAAAATACCACAGAACTGACACATGTTTGGATATATCTCAACCTAGTATAGACAAAGACTGCAATGTTCCTGAAAAACAAACACTGCAATGTTCCTGAAAACACAAACACTGCAAAGTTCCTGAAGAAACAAACACTGCAATGTTCCTGAAGAAACAAACACTGCAATGTTCCTGAAGAAACAAACACTGCAGTGTTCCTGAAGAAACAAACACTGCAGTGTTCCTGAAGAAACAAACAAACAGACAAACAAAAACCGTTCACCGAAGAGTTTAAAAGAAGGGAATGTTTCTTTTTAAGAGACTTTGAAGGTTTCAGTATATGAGATTTGAGATCCGCAAGGGGAAAATTTGCATAGAAGTTTCGTTATTGTGTATGCTGGCACTCAGTTGTAGTTGTGAAAAAAAACAGAAAAGAAGTTTGAATCCTCTCAGTCTTGGTTTTCATGAACACCCTGATTTATAAAGCATGGGATAGAGGAGGTGGGGGAGGGGGGAGGGCAGGTGTTGGGGGGAGGGTAAGGTCAACGAGAGGTTGCGGGATAAATAAAAAATAAGAAAAAAAGATTGATGTTCTGGAAGCATCTGCAACAACATAAAAGTGGAATGTACATTTTTAAAAGGTCAAAGAGAGGTTGCGGGATAGGTAAGAAATGAGAAAAAAAAAATTGATGTTCCGGAAGCATCTGCAACAACATGTATAGAATGTACATGTCCTTGTGAAGCCTTATGTTCTTCATGTTCTTCACTTGATGCAGTGAGGAGTCAACATCTTTCAGTTCAAAGCCAGTCTGCTGCCCCCCCCCCCCCCCCTCCCCCTCCACCCCCTCCTTTCATTCACTTCACTCCTGGGTGCGGAATTTGAAGTCCCGAAGGTTAACAACTTGTGCAATGAACAGTTCCTGTCTGTCTGTCTGTCTGTCTGTCTGTCCTCTGTGTGTGTGTCTCTCTCTCTCACTTTGTCTCCATCTTTCTCTTTTGAAAAAAAATTTTCCTTTCCTTAAGGTAAATTTTATTAGACTCTTGAGTCAGAACACACAGAAACATCCATCTTCTCTGGGTGGCTGTCTCTCTCCATCCCCCACCCCACCTCTCTCTCTCTGTGTCTCCATCTCTTCTGTCTCTATATCTGTCCTGTCTGTCTCTGTCTGTCTGTCTGTCTGTCTGTCTCGCTCTCTCTGTCTCTCTCTTTCTCCCCTTCCGTCTCTTCTGTCTACCCCCCCATTCCTTATCCTGAGTGTGTTTGTTGGTTTGTCTTTCAGGGTCCCCCTGGACAACGTGTCTACGCCAGTGCTATGCCTGCCTGGTTCACCAGCAAGGGGCCTGGAGTGCAGGTGTGTGTGTGTGTGTGTGTGTGTGTGTGTGTGTGTGTGTGTGTGTGTGTTGTGTGTGTGTAAAAATGTGTGTGTGTGTGTGTGTGTGTGTGTATGTGTGTGTGTAAAAATGTGTGTGTGTGTGTGTGTGTGTGTGTGTGTGTGTGTGTGTGTAAAAAGGGTGTGTGTGTGTGTGTGTGTGTGTGTGTGGGGTGTGTGTGTGTGTGTGTGTGTGTAAAAATGTGTGTGTGTGTGTGTGGTGTGTGTGTTGTGTGTGTTGTGTGTGTGTAAAAATGTGTGTGTGTGTGTGGTGTGTGTGTGTGTAAAAATGTGTGTGTGTGTATGTGTGTGTGTGTGTGTGTAAAAATGTGTGTGTGTGTGTGCGTGTGTGTGTGCGTGTGTGTGTGGTGTGTGTGTGTGTGTGTGTGGGGTGTGTGTAAAAATGTGTGTGTGTGTGTGTGTGTGTGTGTGTGTGTGTGTGTGTTCATGGTCATTTGGTTTCAAAAGGTTCCACCATTTAGGGCCGTGAGTGCAGATGCACGAGCGCGTGCGTGCGTGCGTGTGTGCGTGTGTGCGTGTGTGTGTGCGTGCGTGCGTGCGTGCATGTGTGTGTGTATTCATCTTCATGTCCTGTTTAGTGCGTTCCCCCCCTCCCCTGCATATCTGTCTCTCCGCCTCCGCACCCATCCCCCACCCCCCTTCTTTTCCTGTCCTTCCTCTTTGACGATACTTCATCATGTTTCCCCAATTTCCCCAGTAAATCAGTCTATACCGTATTCTTTCGCTGGTAATTTTCTTTTTTTTTTTCTGATTCTGTATCTTCCTGTTTGGGTTTACTCTCTTCCTGTTAATGAGCACCTTTTGTTATTCACTTTTCTCTCTACCTATTCGTTGCTGACCTGCATCTTCTTGTGATCATGCTTTGTCTCCAAGGTCTGGTATGATGTCTGTAGTCATTGTTGTAGCATCAATCAGCATCAGTAAATGAGCAGTGGCTTTTGTGTTTGTGTGCAGGGTGATGCTCCCTCGGAGGTAAGGGTTTGTGGTGGTGCCGTTCTCTCCAGCTTGTAATGATAATCCTTGAAAGCAAAGCATGCTTGTATGTTTATTCTGTTGCAGTCGTGAGGAAAATCCCGTGTGTGTGTGTGTGTGTGTGTGTGTGTGTGTGTGTGTGTGTGTGTGTGTGTGTGTGTGTTTTTTCCTCATTCTTTTCTTCTTTTTTTTTTTTCTTTAGTCTTTCTACTCAACAAAGTCTACTGACAACAAGGAAGAGCTGTGTGTTGTAAAAAGTGAAAGAGATCATTTTTGTGTTAATTATTTTCTTTGATTTACAAGTGGTATGACATGTATATACATATATACATGCATATGTTTTTATGAGCGTTTCATGTTTGTGCATACCTGGTGTGTGTGTGTGTGTGTGTGTGTGTGTGTGTGTGTGTGTGTGTGTGTGTGTGTGTGTTGTGTGTGTGTGTGTGTGTGTGTGTGTGTGTGTAGAAAAGCCTTACTTGCATGAATCTACAGGACAAAGCCTGATTGGTATGAATCTATACCAAAAAAAAACTTTTTTGATATGAATCTCATCAAAAACGCTTAATTGATATGAATCTGTACAAAACAGCCTTACTGATCTGAATCTATTAGAAAAGCCTTATTCGTATGAATCTATGCCAACAATAGCCTTATTGTTATGAATCTATGTAAAAAGAAATCATCATTGGTATAAATCTATACAAAAAGGCATTAATGAAACAAATCTATGCAAAAAAGGCTTATTGGTATGAATCTATATAAAAAGGCCTTATTGATATGAATTTTTACAAAAAAAGCCGTATTAGTGTCAGTATATACAAAAAAGTCGTATTGGTATGAATGTGTACCAAAAAAGCCTAACTGGTGTGAATATATACAAACAAAGCCATATTGGTGTGAATGTATTAAAAAAAAAGAAGTGTAATTGGTATGAATCAAAACAAAGCGCCTCATTGGCATGGATCTGTACAACAAGATCTTAGTGGTGTGGATCTATACAAAAGAGCCTTAATGCTATGAATGTATATAAAAAAAAAGCTCTCTTGGTATAAATGTATACAAAACAAAAACCCAGATTAGTTCAAAACTATACCAAAAAGCCTGATTGGGTTTAATCTATATGAAAAAGCCTAACTGGCTGTCACTGTATAAGACAGTAGACAGGGATATATGTATTAATATATCCCCCGTTATAACCACCCCTTTCCCCCTTTTACTAAGTATGAACGCCACACAACAAACACACACAAAAGAAAATACAGTGAGACTATTATGTCCCCATAACTATATCCGACCAGGCAGTTTCATCCCATCAACCAAAAGAATC
>CM031627.1:34413961-34417533 GCA_018398815.1 Conus ventricosus | reverse complement strand
TGCGCTTGCCTGTTCCCTTTTGGGCTTTAGCAATTCTAATAGCAGAACTGCCCTAAATGATTCTCGTATTAATTCAAAGGTCTCTTTATTTATCCTTCTTGCTTCCGTTCCATGTTCTTTCTTTGGCTTCCATTTTAGACTTAAATATATTTATGTAATTAAAATTAATTAAGCAACTGGAACTGTGTCTGGCGGGATTATCTGCAGTTCTTCCTTCACAAAAGATCTTTGAGGAGCTGGTTGTTTTGTCGTGTCAGTTTCTCGTAAATAATACACGGGCGGATTCATTTTTACAATTCTTTTTATTTCATACGGATCAACACTCCAAACTGGATCTGTTGCCCTGATGCGAGTGTCCCCTTCTGCTTCCCCTGGTAAATAAAGGTACCTTACTTTTAAACCAAACGGTAATAGTTTGCTGGTGTACTGGAGTCTTCAGCAACATTTATTGTTTTTCTTTTGATTGCTTGTACTGGTTTAGCCCTTTAAATTCTTCATTATTCATTGCGCGCAAAACTGAGGGCAGTCTTCTAACCCATTTCTGTGTTGCGAGAATTGTCAATCAGCTCTCTGTGATACTGTAGGAAAAAAGTTTTTCAGCTAACTGTTTGTTAAAGTTTTCAACTAAAGCCTGTGATCTGTGAACTCCTGGAATGCCTCTTTTAATGGTAACTCTATGTTTTAACAATAATTGATTCACTTGGCCTTTAAATTCTTTTCCATCATCGACTTGAATCATGCGAGGATAAGTTTAGCGGGCCTCGTTGGTTATATCAGTTGTATGGCAACAGCAACAGCAGAAGCACTCTTTTGTGTTAATGGTTCCGCATCTTTGTACCTTGAAGCTATGTCAATGACTGTGAGTGCGTACTTAAATCTTTTTCGTCTAATCGTATCATGGGGTAAATATAGAAGATCCATTTGATGGGTGTCGTTTGGAGTTGTATTCACAAAGTGTGGTCTCTGTATTCGTCTAGGCGCAGGTAAATAAATTTGCCAAATCGCTTGTTTAGATAACCATTCCTTTGCTGCTTGTTCACTGACGCCCGCTGCTTGGCTTAGCTTTTTTATTGCCGTGATTCCCTTCCAATATCCTTTGGGCGAATAATAGATTTTGTTCATTTTTATTCAACCAATATTATGCGCAACAAAATACACGACAGTCATGCCAAAGACGATAAACACGATTTCTTGCATCTTTTTTTTTCTGATGGTTGATAAAAGTCACTGAATTTTGGTGGGGCAATGTCTCGATTGGTTTGCCCGTTACTAGATAATATTCTTTTATTGCTTGATCAACATCTTTAAATGTGTAAGCTGCATGCCCCTGTTTCTTCAGGGTATCGTTAATGAAATCTAACTGTTCAATTCTCTGCTTTTCATAGGCGTCTTGTGCAGCTGCTAGTTGCTCCATAGCTTTGTTATGTCTTTTTCCTCTCCCCGTCATTAGTTTACTAAATGCGTAATTACTTCCGCTAAAAGCAAGCGCATTAACAACAGCGCCGCCTACCATCATTACGAGTGAAGCCATTTTTTATAAATGTATTTTTTTAATTTTACATACTGTCAGGAATTATTCCTTGCTTAACTAGAAAATCTTTCGTAGCGAATGAAGCTGCAATGATAGCAATTAGCTTTGCTGAATCCTCAAAGCCTAGCTTGCCAAGATCTGCTGGTTTTATTTTTAACAGGCGTTTACCAAGCATTGTGTATCCTATACTTAGGCCTCCAATAACAGCAGAATGGTATACAAGATCGGCAACAGTCTTTTCGGCGCTCATTTTTAAAAACAAATAATTATAATTAATAAAAACATGAACACCGATGATCTACTAAACCTTCCTGAACTTATGATTACAAATGACCAGGTTGATGACCAAGCTATTATGCCCAAAAAGGAAAGGCTGTATTCTTTGGCAGCGTGTGGAAAAACAAAACAGTTCCTCGGAAATGAATTCAGCATAGAACAGATTCAACAGATGTCGCCGCAAGTCATTATAAAGTATCATAACAGGTATGAAGCGCAACTAGGATCAAGAATGGTAAAAAGTGTAGGGCAAACGGTTCTTAGTTTGTACACTAAACTAGTCAGTAGATTTGCTCCCATTGATTCTGAACAAGACTTTATGTATGATTTAACGCAGGATCCAGTTTTAACAAAGTCATTAGAGTCTCTAGGATGTGATTTATACTACAGATTTGGAACATTGTTATCGCCATTAATCATGGGATTAATTACTTTTAATCATATAGATTTTATTTCCCTTCAAAATGACCGAGCCAGAAAATCAGCAGAATCAGGAAACGCTGAATCAGAAAACATTGAATCAGGTGAAAGTGGTCACTAAAACACCTCATCCTGGACGCATTGCGGCAGGAAAAAAATTAGCTGAGTGGAACAAACAAAAACAATTACAGTTACAATCACAAAATATAACTCATCATGAAAACATAACCCCGCCAACGCCAACAGTTGATTCAATGCCAGCTATAAAAACTCCATATGTTTCAAGACCTACAGCGCCAAAGTCTTCATGGAATATTGAACTTAAAACTGTTGCCATTTTTAGCACCCTTGCTGCTGTTGGGGCGGTTATTACGGTTATAAAAGATATAAACAATGGCAACAAAAACAAAAGCAGTCAAAAAAATCTGAACCACTAAATACAGAAGACAACCACACACCAAAACCGCCAACAACAAAAGATCATTTTGATCCATTTCAGATGGAATAATATTTTAAGAACTTAATTTTAAAATTTTTTTGATAAAAATAGATCATGGCGGATTATTATTTGTTTAAAATGATGAAGTCAATAAATAAAGACATGGAGTCTATAAAAGACATTTCCATAGACCTGAATTGTAATCAATGCGGTTGCTTAGGATGTAAGAACTTCATTAAGATCTATGCTGACCAATCTCACGCCAATGACACTGAGCAAGACATCCTCGCCAATGACACGTTTTTTGAGGCGTGTGTGTACTATATTAGACATTTACTATTTAAGATAAAAACATAGATTGTCTTGTTTTTTTGATAATTATAAGATAACTTAAATAAGAACTTGGTTGTACTTAGAGGATGACTTAGTTATGATCTTAGGTTAACTTGGTAAGAACTTGAGGATGACTTGAGGACAACTTGAGTTAAGAACTTAGAAGTGACTTGAGGATAACTTGAGGACGACTTGAGTAAGAACTTGAGTTAAGAACTTAGAAGTGACTTGAGGATAACTTGAGGACGACTTGAGTAAGAACTTGAGGATGACTTAGAAGTGACTTGGGGTAACTTCAGTTAAGAACTTAGAAGTGACTTGAGTGTGTGCATGCGTGGGGTGGGGGCAAGCAGGGTAGGTGGGAGTGGGAGGTGGGCGCGCACCTTTGATTATTTATAAGAAACAAATGTCCAGAATATGATATAGTTATTATCAGTAAAACAACAACAATGACAGCAGCGACAACAATAACAGCATATATACAAGCACAATCGCACGCACACACACACAAGATAGGGAGGTGCTTGCATGGAGAATGGGAAAGGGTTTTATGGTTGGCGCTTGAGCGCCGTA
>CM031627.1:34393961-34396461 GCA_018398815.1 Conus ventricosus | reverse complement strand
ATCTTTTTGAAAATTTGTTGATATATTGGTCACGGATGATGCCCGATGTGTTATTTTACGGTTATGGCCAACAACGGTTTTCGCACTTTAGGGAATATCTTAGAAAGTACTTGGCCGATCTCTCTGACAATTTCTAGGCATGTTCATTACGGGTCACGGATCAAGTCCGATGTTTCATTTTACCGTTATAGCCGTTACTAACGGCTATGACGGCCCAAAACGATATTTCATTTTTTATGGAATATATCAGAAAGTACTTGGCCGATCTTTCTGAAAATTTGTAGGTATATTCATTATGGGTCACGGATTATGCACTATGTGTTATTTTACCGTTATAGCCGTCACTAATGGCTATAACGGCCCATAACGGTTTTCCTTCTTTATGGAATATCTGAGAAAGTGCTTGGCCGATCTTTCTGAAAATTTGTAGGCATCTTCATTATGGGCAATGGATGATGCCCAATGTGTTATTTTACCGTTATAGCCGTTACTAATGGCTATAACGGCCCATAACGGTTTTTCTTCCTTATAGAGTGTCTCAGAAAGTACTTGGCCGATCTTTCTGAAAATTTGTAGGTATGTTCATTATGGGTCACGGATTATGGCCGATGTTTTATTTTACCGTTATACCGTTACTAACGGCTATAACGGCCCATAACGGTTTTTCTTCTTTATAGAATATCTCAGAAAGTACTTGGCCGATCTTTCTGAAAAGTTGTAGGTATGTTCACTATGGGTCACGGATTATGCCCGATGTGTTATTTTACCGTTAAAGCCGTCACTAACGGCTATAACGGCCCATAACGGTTTTCCTTCTTTATGGAATATCTGAGAAAGTACTTGGCCGATCTTTCTGAAAATTCGTAGGCTGGTTCATTATGTATCACAGATGATGGCCGATGTTTACCCGAATAGCCGTTACTAACGGCTATAACGGCCCAAAACGGTTTTTTTTTCTCTTTATGGAATATCTCACACGTATTCAAGATAAACTGGGAGTACGTTTACATGCTTCGCATCTTGTTTCTTATTTCTTTTTAAAAATTTCCACCGATGACATCATTCACAATCTTCAAATGCCTGACCTTCCCCTTGGCTGACGTCACATTTCAAGCCTTCGCCCTCACCCGTGACCCTATCTTGTCGGCATGTGGTCTCCTCCAAATAGTCCCATCCCTTTGCTTGTAATATGTCTGCTTGGAACCACCTGCCTGGCACCTTGATGGCCATAATTATGGACAGAAAACGACAAAAATTCACGAAACAATCTAATTGCGCTGGTCTCTGAACACCCACCCACACACACACACACACACACACACACACACACACACACGTACACGCACACACACATAAACACACGCACGCACGCACTCACACACACACACACACACACACACACACACACTCTCTCTCTCTCTCTCTCTCTCTCTCTCTCTCTCTCTCTCTCTCTCTCTCTCTCTCTCTCTCTCTCTCTTGCCTTGGCGCATGAATATCTGGTGTGCGGCCTGTGTCAGTGTTGCAGCCTGCATGGCTTTATTAAGAGGTCACGGCAAACATAGTGCGCCCTATGGGGCCCTCCTACGTAAGGCGTACTGCTTTTGGTCTCTGTTAAGCCATCGGGTCAAAGGGCAGCAAGAGATAACCTTGGGTGCGAACGAACGTGTGTGATACGTGATTGTTCTGAAAAGTGACCAGTACATGATTGTTCTGAAAGTCTACTATTTATTTCATCGTAATCATGTAAGCCGTCATACGTGATTGTTCTGAAAAGTGACCAGTACATGATTGTTCGGAAAGTCTACTATTTATTTCATCGTAATCATGTAAGCCGTCATACGTGATTGTACTGAAAAGTGACCAGTACATGATTGTTCGGAAAGTCTACTAAAGGTATACTTGCTTCACCCGTGAAATGTTGTCAGATATGGAACAATATACCCCCAATGAAGTTGGAGGGGGGGGGGGGGGGGGTATACTGGATTCACTGTATCTCTCTGACTGTCTCTTTCTGTCTCTGTCTGTCTCTGTCTGTCTCTGTCTCTGTCTGTCTCTGTCTGTCTCTGTCTCTGTCTGTCTCTGTCTGTTTCTGTCTGTCTCTGTCTCTGTCTCTCTGTCTCTCTCTCTGTCTCTCTCTCTCTCTCTCTGTCTGTATCTCTCTGTCTGTCTCTGTGTGTCTCTGTCTCTGTCTCTGTGTCTGTCTCTGTCGCTCTGTCTCTGTCTGTCTCTGTTGTTCTGTCTGTCTGTCTCGTCTCTGTCGCCTGTCTCTGTCTGTTCTGTTGTCTCTGTCTGTCTCTGTTCTGTCTGTCTCTGTCTGCTCTGTCTCTGTCTGTCTCTGTTCTCTCTGTTGTCTCTGCGTCTCTGTCTCTCTGCTGCTGTCTGTCTGTCTCTCTGTCTGTCTCTCGTCTGTCTTGTCTGTCTCTGTCTCTCTTGTCTGTCTGTCTCTGTCTGTCTGTCTGTTGTCTGTTGTCTGTCTCTCTTGTCTGTCTGTCTCTTCTGT
>CM031627.1:34371461-34383961 GCA_018398815.1 Conus ventricosus | reverse complement strand
GGGAGACAGAGACGAGAGAACAGGGGAGCAGGAGAGACAGAGAGAGACAGAGAGAGAAGAGACAGAAGGGCAGAGACAGAGAGAAGAAGAGAGACGAGAGAGAGACGAGCAGAGAAGACGAGACAAGAGAGAGAGACAGAGACAGAGAGAGAGACAGGGACAGAAGGGCGGCGAGGAGAGGCAGAGAGGGAAAAAGAGAGACAGAGACAGAGAGAGAGACAGGGAGACAGAGAGAGAGACAAAAGAGAGACAAGAGACAGAGACAAGAGAGGGGACAGAGAGAGAGACAGGAGCGAGACAGAGAGAAGAGAGACAGAGGACACAGAGAGACAGAAAGAGAGCGACACAAGAGACAGACACAGAGAAAGGGGACAGAGAGAGACAGAGACAGAGGAGAAGAGAGAAGAAAGGAGAAAGAAGAGAGGGAAAAGAAACAGAGAGAAAAAGAGAGACAGAGAAGACAGACAGAGAAAGAGGAGACAGAGAGAAGAAAGGAAGAAAAACAGAGAGACGAAGAGAAAGAGAGAGAAGAAAAAGACAGCAGAAAAAGAAGAAGAAAGAAGACAGAAAAAAAAGGGGGGGGGAAGAGGGAAAAAAAAAAAGAAAGGCAGACAGAAGAGGGGGGGGGGAAAAAAAAAAAAAAAAAGAAGACAGAAAGGGGAGAGCGAGAAAACAGAAGAAGGGGAGGAAAACAGGCAGAAGAAGAGAGAGAGAAGGAAGCAGACAAAGGGAGGGAGGACAGGGACAGCAGAGAGAGGGGAGAAGAGAAGAAGAGAGAGAAGGGGACAGAGAAAAAAAGAGGAGAGAGAGACAGAGGGGGGACAGAGAGAGAGAAGACAGAGAAGAAACAGAGAGAGAGGGAAAAGAGAGAGAAAAAAAAAGAAGAAGAAAAGGGGAGAGAAGAAGGAGAAACCCGACAAAGGAAAAAAGGGGAAAACAAGAAAACAGACACAGAGAGAAAGGGGGGGGGAAGGAAAGACAGAGAGAGAAGAGACAGAGAGAAAAAAAAAGACAGACGAGGGGAAACCCGAGGAAAAGGCGAGAAGGGAAAAGAAAGGAGGACGGGCAAAGAGGGGAAAGAAAGAAAAAAGAAGAGAGAGAAAGGGAAAAAGAGAAAAGACAAGGGCAGAAGAAAGAGCAGAGAGGGCAAGACAGAGAAAGAGAAGAGAAAAGAGAGACAAGAGAGAAAGACAAGAAGACGAGGAAAGAGAGAAAGAGGAACAGAAGAAGAAAGGGGGAGGGAAAAAGAGCAGGAAAAAGGAGGGGGGAGACAGAGAAGAAAAGAGAGAGACAAGGGGGGGAAAAACAAAAGGGGGGGGAAAGGGAAAAAGAGAGAGAGGCAGAGAGAAGAAAGAGAGGAGAGAAGAGGCAGAGAGAAAAGGGCAGAGAAGAGAAAAGAAAGGGCCCAAAAAAGGGGGAAAACCCCGAGAGACAGAACAGAGAGAGAAAAACAGAGAGAGAAAAGAAAGGACAAAGAGAGAGACAGGAAAAGGAGAACAGGGGAAGAGGCAGAGAGAGAAAATGAGAGAAGGGGGACAAGAGAACAGAGAACAGAGGGAAAAGGGAAAAACAGAGGAAAAAGGGAAGGGAAAAAAAAAAGAGACCCAAAAAAAGAAAGAGAAAAGGGGGGAAAAAAAGACAGAAAAAGAAAAAGGAAAAAGAGAAGACAAGAGGAAAGGACAAAGGGGGAAGAAAAGAGAGAAAGAGGGAAAAAAGGAGGGGGGGGGGGGGGGGAAAGGGGGGGAAAGGGGGGATGACAAGGGAAAGGAAAAAGTGGGGGAAGAAACAAAGGAAAAGGAAGAAGGGAAAAGGGGGGAAGGAAAAGAAAGAAGAAAAAGGGGGAAAAAAAAGGGGGGAAAGGAAAACAGAGAAAAGGGGGGAGAGAAGAAAAAAAAGGACGGGGGAGAGGGAAAAAAAAGAAAGGAAGAGAACGAGAAGAAAAGACAAAAAGGAAGAAGAGAAGAAGAGAAGAGAAAAACAGAGAAGAGAAAACGAGACAGAAAGAAAAAAAGACAGAGAAGAGAAGAGAAAAGAAAGAAAGACAGAGACAGAAAGGAAGAAGAAGAAGGAAAGAGACAAAAGGGGGGACAAGAGACAGAGGAAAGAAAAAGAAAGAAAGAGAGACAGGAAAAAAAAAGGGGAAAGACGAGGGAAAAAAGAGGGGGAAAAAAGAGAAGGAAAACCAAAGAAAAAAAAAAAAAAGAGGGAAAAAAAGACAAGAGAAAGCCCCGAGAAGGGGACAAAGACAGGAAAAGAAGAAAAAAGCAGAGAAGAAAAAGAAGAGAAACGCAGAAGAAGGAAAAAAGGGACAGAAAAAAGGGAAAAGACAGACAGGAAAAAAACAGAAAAGGGGGAAAAAACAGGGCCAGAAAAAAAAAAAAGACAGACCCCAAAAAAAAAAAAAAGAAAGGGAAGAAGAGACAACGAGGAAAAAGGGGGGAAACGACGAGAAGACAAAGAAAAAGACAAAAGCAGGACAAAAACCCCGGGGCAGGGGCAGGACGAAAGGGGAAAAAAAGGGGGGGAAAAAGAAAAAGACAGAAAGAAAAGGAGAAAAGAAAAAAACCCCCCCCCCCCCCAAAAAAAAAAAAACCCAAAAAAAAACCCAAAAAAAAAGGGAAAGCAACGAAAACGGGGCAAAAAACCAAAGCCGAAAACAGACGACCCAAAAAACAACAAAAAAAAAGAAAAAAAGAGAACGAAAAAAGAGGAAAAAAAACGGGAAAAGGAAGGGAGGGAAAAAAAAAAGGGGGGGAAAAAAGACGGGGGGGGCATTTTTTTTTTTTTTGGGGGGGGGGGAAAGGGCGGGGGCAGGGCGAAGCGGGGGAAAAAAAACAGGCAAAGAGAAAAAAAACCGGGGCGGGAAAACAGGGAAAAAAAAGAAAAAAAAAAAAAAAACAAAAAAAAAAAAAAAAAAAAAAAAAACCCCCAAAAAAAACCCAAAAAACAACCAAAAAAAAAAAAAAAAAACCCAAAAACAGACGGCCCAAACACAACAAAAGACGGCAAAAAAAAAAAAAAAAAAAACCAAAAACAACCCCCCAGAAAACAGACAGAGACAGAGACAGACAGAGACAGACAGAGACAGACAGACAGACAGAGACGAGACAGAGACAAGAACAGGACAGACAGAGACAGACAGACGAACAAGACAGACAGAGACAGACAGAGACAGAAAAAGAGACAGAGACAGACAGAGACAGAGGACAGACCAGAGACAGAGACGCAGAGACAGACAGAGACAGAGACAAAACAGAGACAGAAAGAGACAGTCAGAGAGATACTCACTGTATCCAGTATACCCCCCCCCCCCCCCCCCCCCCCCCCCCCTCCAACTTCATTGGGGTATATTGTTCCATATCTGACAACATTTCACGGGTGAAGCAAGTATACCTTTAGTAGACTTTCCGAACAATCATGTACTGGTCACTTTTCAGAACAATCACGTATGACGGCTTACATGATTACGATGAAATAAATAGTAGACTTTCAGAACAATCATGTACTGGTCACTTTCAGAACAATCACGTATGACAAACGTGAACGTGCCTCTCCTTGGTGTCGCACTGTAACGGGTTTGTCGGCCGTTTTTTTTTTTTTTGTTTTTTTTTTGTCGGCCATTTTTCTTTCTTTTTTTTTTTTTTCTTTTTTTTTTTTTGTCGGCCGTCTTATCTGCGAACCTGTTGGTTGGACAGGGTTCGTTCAGATGGCGGTGCTTTTATGGACGTACGCGTGCGAGCGTCACGAACCAGCAAATCGTAGCTGTGCACCAGGACTTCAGGTGTTATCCTAAATTAACGAAACAACAACAACATCAACAACAACAAGACAAAAAGCAAAATAATAATAATAATAATAATAATATTAAATTTAAAAAAAAAAACACCACCACCCCAAAAAAACAACAACAAAACATGCACATACAAAAACGAAACAACAAAAAAAGAACACACACACACACGCACGCACGCGCGCGCACACACACATACACACACAAACACGCACGCACGCACACACACACACACACACACACACACACACACACACACACACACACACACACACACACACACACACGCACACAGAGAAACACACACACACACACACACACACACACACACGGAACGGACCGCGTCGTGTTTTGTCTTGTAAAAATTGGTTTTGCCTCTTTTGTGTTGGACGTAACGGAACAGTAAATCTACTTCTACGTGTGCTTCATTTTCTGTCTGCAGGTCATCTCAACTTTGGTATTAACGATTTCCTTAGGTTTGAAAGTGTAGGGTGTGGGGCGGGGGTGGGGGGGGGTGAGGAGGAGGGGGATGGCGGAGGAGAGGGGGCTGGGAGGGGACGGGGGAGGGGGGTTTCTTTTCCTTAGGATCACAGCTTGGGGGGGGGGGGGGGGGGGGGTTGCCTGTGTTCTCTAAGAATCACAAGTGTTTGTCGCTGTTTTCTCAAAAACAAACAAAAAACAAACAACAACAACAAAAACAAAAGAAAAACATTATGGATGTTATTTATACGAATCACAAGACGTTCACCCTATTTTCATGAGGATACTAGTTATGATCTTTGAAGAAAACGACGAAACTGAATAGCACACACACACACACACACACACACACAAGATGGCGGATATACACAGTGGCTAGCTTAAACATCTGCGGCAGTTTTTTTGTGAGTTGTTGGGGAACATGAAGTCAAGAGCCTTCAGAAAGTTAGCGGCGCCCAAATCAACAGGCCTGTGACCGTGGCGTTATTCCACTTTACTGGGAAATGCTCGTCGCCAGCAGAACTGTGCCGAAACAGTCGAGCAGCGAGATGACACTCCGTTACTGGAGCTTCTATGCCTACAGCTGCCCAAGCAACATCAACCCATCGTCATTCAACGGAGTCATCTACAACAACAAATGAGGTCGTGAAGAAAATTACGCTCTTGGCATGAAATTAACTCTAGAAGATCGCATCAAACCATTGGAAAATGACGTTTTAGCTCAAACGAAGATCCTAGAGAAAATAATCAAACCCCACGTTTCCATGACAACAACAGCAACACAAACAGGAATAATTATGTCCTACAAACACAACATCGTATGCTGAAGTGTCAAAACCCCACCTGCAAACACATCGATCAATAACAGACTACCTTCTGCTCAAGAAAGAGCCGTAAATGCAGGAGCAAAAGCAGTTATAGGTGCAAAGAACATAAAAACAGAACATGACGTAAGGCCTCCTATTCGTAATGAGCAAAGCTAAAACATGACGTCAAATCACGCCGTGACGATGATTGTCAAAACAAGAAGAAAACGAAAGCAAAAGAAGAGAAACTAAACCTACCGAAGGTTCGGGTGATCCATGACTCGGTTGCCAACGGAATTCGTACGATCTGAATGTGACACGTGAAAGAAGCTATAAGGTAAAGGGACTAGAGCAACGTCTGCAAGAACTTGACGATGCCGAGGAGAAACCTGATGCAGTGGTAATACACTGCTGCATTAACGATCTAAAGACTTCTGCAGCAGAAGACATCAACACATCGTTTGTGCAGACGCTAAAAACCGCAGCTAAAAAGCACGCTAAAGTTAAGTTCGCGGTCAGCAAAACGGGCTCCAGTTAGAGACAAGAAACTCGAAAAAAAAACGTGTTCTGTTTAATGCAAAAGTCACTTTCTGAGTTGTTTGAGGTGAAAAAACATTTCATTTATTCATGTGTAATTCCTACTATGAAAACAGTCAAAACGATATCATACAGGTAATCACTTTTCAGTTTTTACTCCAGAGTTTGCTATTTTAATGGCTTTACACCATATTGAGGAGTTACCTATTAATAGTTGTAAAATATTACTCTGTGTAGATTCAAATCGGCATTACAAGCTGTCAGAGATCAAAATGCAAAAAAAAACCGTCTTGAAATGATACTAGAAATCAGACATGTAATTCATCAATTGGCAATAAAGACATTAGTGTAACGTTTACTGGTTCCTTCCCATTGCGGAATAGATGCCAATGAACTGTTGATAGAGCAGCTAAAAATGCAGGATGTAATACTGAATGGGCAATTCTAATAAACATAAATTTAGATCTGCACGAGTATTATAATCACATAGAAAAAACTAGCGAAAGAAAGATATGCTGAAGACATCAGA
This sequence comes from Conus ventricosus, assembly GCA_018398815.1. Classification (NCBI taxonomy): domain Eukaryota; kingdom Metazoa; phylum Mollusca; class Gastropoda; order Neogastropoda; family Conidae; genus Conus; species Conus ventricosus. Next base: position 34,377,819 of record CM031627.1, on the reverse strand, counting down.
TAGCCAATATTCACACAATTGTATAAAAAGCGTCAGCACAATAAATTCCAAATTAGTTTTAAAATCCTATATCTGATACAAGTTCAAGACATATTAGTTCTCTGATGTTCAAAATTCGTTTAAATGCTTTTAAAACAAAATTTTCTAAAGATAAAATGTGTATGTGGAAATCAAATTTCCATTAACCACCTGATTTTACACTGTCCTGGTATCAAAGAATTAAATGACGAAAACTACAGGGGATTTACTGACTCGTCAAATACCATGAACTGTTCAGGAAGTTTTAAATGACTTCCATCTTCTTTAAAAGTTTTCAGAAGTTTTACACCTTAGTCCTATTGGTCTTTTCCTTTGAATAGTTAATTTATTGTTGAATTCAATTGTTGTTATACCAGTCTTCTGTTAATTGTTAAGTCACGTTTGATATAGATAGTAAACCTCACTTCCTTTCTACTAATTCTGTCATTTCAACAATTCATATCCTATTTAAAGCTTGATCATTATATAGAATTGTAAGTGTAGGCATGTAGGAAAAACACATAATTTTTACTACCACGCACTCTCAAAACAATATCAACGAATGCATAAACAATCTCTACTTTCATACCTTTATTTCTCCTATTTCCTCCACCCCCCCCCCCCCCCCCCCCCCCCCCCACCCCACCCTTTCCCGTCTAACATCACTTAAGGGTGAACAGACGTAAAACTAAAGAACAAACTCACACACACACACACACAACACACACACACACACACACACACACACACACACACACACACACACACAACACACACAACCTCAAACTGCTGCTGTCCCAGGGATCGCAACGATTTCCGCTGCTAAGTTTTCCGGCCTCTAAATGTGTAATGGAAAAAAATGCCCTCCAAATTCAGTTTGTCTTCAAGAAGCCAACTGTGTGGAAGATACAAGACAGAACAAGATAATGCCAATATTAACAGTAACGTGTCTAAGTTTAACTACAGAATGGAATTTCCTTGTTCACAAACCTGTGTTTTTCATTATACAATAGAGGGTTATGTCAAATCATCTCTCCCCTCTCTCTCTCTCTCTCTTCTCTCTCTCTCCTCTCTCTTCTCTCTCTCTCTCTCCTCTCTCTCTCTCTCTCTTCTGTGTGTGTGTGTGTGTGTTGTCTCTGTCTCTGTCTGTCTGTCTCTGTCTCTTTCTCTCTCTGTCTGTCTGTCTGTCTGTCTGTCCCGTCTCTCTCTCTCTCTCCTCTCTCCCCTCTCTCTCTCTCTCTCTCTCTCTCTCTCTCTCTCTCTCTCTCTCTCTCTGTGGAAGAAATGTCTTTGTCACGGCCGTAACATATGAATTTTTCTGCAGGATAAAATTGTCTTGGTGGTGTACATACATCTGTATGTGGTTGTATGGTACGGTAGCCTGCTTTCCCTAAACGTTATTAAGTCTGTCTGTCTGTCTCTGTCGCTCTTCTCCCTCACTCCCTCCCTCCCTCCCTCCCTCTCTCTCTCTCTCTCTCTCTCTCTCTCTCCTTTCCCCTCTCTCTCTCTCTTCTCACTCTCTCTCTCTCTCTCTCTCTGTCCCCACCCCTCTTCTGCCCTTTAATAAAGTTATTGAAGATGAAATTATTTTGTTCTGCTGTGACCGTCTGAAGCTAATACCCAAGAAAGGATATGTTTGTGTTATGCTCGTTGTGTGTGTTTGTTTGTTGTTGTTTTTGCTATGTTTGTGCTATGCTCATTGTGTTCTTTGCTATGTGTGTTTCTTTGCTATGTTTTGTGCTATGCTCAGTGTGTTTTTTGCTATGTTTGTGCTATGCTCATTGTGTTTTTTTGCTATGTTTGTGCTATGCTCATTGTGTTTTTTTGCTATGTTTGTGTTATGTTCGTTGTGTTTTTTTGCTATGTTTGTGCTATACTCATTGTGTTTTTGCTATGTTTGTGTTATGTTCGTTGTCGATGCATTAGAGCCACAACTGTCTATCTTGAAAAACGCCATTTTGAGAAATCGCCACTTGAAGATTTCACAGGTCTCCAAAAATTACACCTCTGCGCGCAGAACTTCCAAACTTGGGAAAAACAAACACCAGATGGTGTTCTAAAGCTGTACAAATGGGGGTTAAAAAAAACTCAAATGGAAACCACAGAATTACGCAATCTTAAAAAGTAAACACTCTTGGTCTGAAAAGAAAGGCTTTCATCTTCCCAGAATTTTGAAGCACAACTTATTAACAAGACTTGGAAAGTTGTGGCACACAACAGTAAGACCTTAACAGCTGAAATTCTCAGGCCACAACTGATCAGCAACGGGATTGTGACTTGTGGCCTGGAACATTCCTATCAGTTTGCCGTAATAGTTTGGAATACAACTGTCTTCTATGGCTCTAGCCACTTGTGGCATGGACAAACTGTCCCACTGTATGGAACATTTTCAGATCACAATCTGTTATGTACAAGAAAATCAGTTGTGGTGTAAAACATAGTCGTTTTTTGTATGTGTTATTCTGGGCAACAAGCGCTCACGAATGAAACACATAGTTGTGGCCTTGGAAGTTTGACATAATTCATGTCATGCATTAGGTAACAAGTGTTTTAACAATTCTTGAACCGTGTTTTACACTGAGCTAATTTTGTATTTTACGCTATTAATTTGCTCGGAACCACTCCTGATAGAAAAGAATGGACTGGATAGGCTTGTGTGAAGCTGTTATTAAGGAAAAGGTTAAGATCAATAGCCTATAGAAAATAACGTTCACAGTTTCTGGAAAAAGTCTGTGAACAGAAGACGACATACACACACACGCACGCACGCACGCACGCACGCACGCACGCACGCACGCACGCACGCACGCACGCACACACACACACACACACACACACACAGAATGAAAATCTCACGAAAATGCTAAAATCTTATTGTTAAATACAGATGTACAGTATAGTCGTAATTGTTTTAATCAACATGGCAGAGACAACAAAACCAGACCACCCAAGCATTTTATTTGCTCATCTAGAGAGATTGAGAGTCTTATTCATAGACTTCGTTTAAACTCAATCAAAACAAAATACTGTAACAATGTCAGATGTATGTGCGGAGAATCCTTAAGTGTCAATCATATATTGACACGTTGTTCAAAAACAAAAGACATTTTTAAGAAATTGGGTATTGACGGTTTCACTGATGGATCGACTCCTTTGTCCTTATCTAGCATACTTAACAATTATTCTGTTCTTCAATCTGTATGTAAAGGTTTATTGCATAGTTCACTGAGTATTTATTTGTAAAATTGTTAATTTATTGATTTGATAATTCAATTGTCCATTGTTACTAGTTTATCTATTCATTTATATAATTAGGATCAAGGTGGGGTACATGACAATACGTAGGACAAAAGGGATACATTTTTATTCCATTTTTTGTAAACCTTGTTACAGACATATCCACTTATTCTCATTCACTCACAAACTCACTATTCAATTTTTGTTAACCTTATTACAGACACATCCACTTATTCTCATTCACTCTCAAACTCGCTATTCAAATTTTGTTAATCTTATTATAGACACACCCGCTTACTCTCATTCACCCACAAACTCACTATTGTCTGAATCACTTTCAGTGGAAGGACACTAAATTGAAGAACACACACACACACACACACACACACACACACACACAGAGGCAGAGGTAAATGCAACCAAGCCCTAAAGCTACTTTACTTCACACTGTCATGCTAACAAACAAAAATATACAATAGACTGAACACATGCAAAACTGTGCATGCCTACCTTTTTGCTGTCTCCAAGATCCACAAAAGGGATGAATCATCCACAGTAAGAACAACTGTCACATTGTCACAGTTCACGGTTTATTCACAAAAGGGGGATGGGGTGGGGTGAGAGAGACTGTTCACTGTATCATTCACAAAGGAAAAAATCTGTTCACTGTATCCTACTTCAGTTCACTGCTGGTCCAAAAATGGGAAGAAACTGTTCACCGATTTTAAACAGCAGAAATAAGAATTGTCCGCTTTTGATATAGTTCATTGATTTATCCACAATAGAAAGGTAAATATAGCATATAAAAATTTCACTGATTTGATTCCACATTAACAAAAAAAGCGCACCATTGTTCAAAATGAAAACAGACAATCGGCGCACTGTCAAATTCACTCAAAGAAAATTTTACAGATCTTCTTGGGATTCTGTTCCTTCTCGGTAATGTCCGGGTTCTGCAAGCCTGTCTGGAGCCGTGCTAGCGCGGGGCAGCCGTTGGTAAACTGATGGGGTCGCTGTGGCACAACCCTAGCTGGCAGAGGTCCGGAGGTCTTTCTTCTTTGCTTCAGACAAAGCAGACGATCCGTGTACCGCTGAAAAGGGTCCTGCACATTGCTGACAGCTTGCTGGCGACCTCGGCGGCTGTTTCCCTGATCTTCAGGCTCCGAAAACACCTGTCATTCCGTATTGAAATACAGTGTGTCTTTTTCCCTTTGTATCCTGAGCCACTTAATCTTCAGCCAGCTGATTTGGCTCCTGTGATATCAGTCTTGGTATTCCTCATTGTCTGTGAAGAAAGATGTTTGAAGTCCAAAGTCAGCAATTCAAGGGGAACTACGGTGTATGGGGAATTTGATCTTGCCAGCGGCATCACATCATTACAGCATTGTTCCAGAATCCTGATCTTCGCATTTCTTCAAGTGATTGTTTTTGCAAACTTCAAAAGATCATTCTCACTGTTCACACCTTTCATCAAGGGGAAAAAGCCAAGGTAGCATGCGGTTGTCTTCAATATGTTGGCACAGAGAGTCACGGAGCGTGGTTTCAGTGGGGTTTCCAGATAAATGGGGGCAGCTTTAAAAAAGCAATTCCATCGGGATACACAGTCTTCTCTCCATGCCATTGGCCAAGAGAAACTATCCAGACGTTTGGTGTGAATCCGGACAGCCAGCTCATGAAGGGTTTCTTCTCTGTGGCTTTCAGAAATGGCAGTGGCAAGTGGATCTCTCCCCTGAAACATTAAAGAAAAGTTTTTTATGAAGCTTTTTAGTTAAGACAGACTTTTAACTCTTTTTGGTCAGCTTCTGCAGACCTGCTTTTATCCAAACTCATCATGTAATACTGTGACCTGGACTTTTTCCAAACTGTTTTTATGTTTTATAAAATATAATTGTAATATATATAGTGTGGCTAGGAAAAAAAAAAAAAAATTATATATATAATTATATATATAATTATATAATATATTATAATATTTATCTATAGGAGGCGGTTGGCCCAATCGTAAGACGCAAGATCGTGATCTTGTGGTCCCGGGGTTCGAGTCCGGTTGAGCGTCCATTTATTAGCGGGAGTTACCATTTGTTCTGACTCTCCTCTCCCCAAGTCCCTTTAGATGAGACTATAAACCGAGTCCCGTGTGCACATGCATGCAGAAGATCAAATGCGCACGTTGAAAATCCCGTAATCCATGTCAGTGTTTGGTGGGTTGCAGAAACATGAAAAACCCAGCATGCCCCGAGGCTTTACCAGCCATTGGGATATGAAGTCGATGAAGCATTAGCTAAAATAGCAGATGTGGGTGGCGTATATGGGATATTCTGCATGCATTGACACCACCTCGGAACAACTGAAACTGTAACAATATAGTATGCACAATACTATATTTTCGTAGACAAAACTTGCTCAATAAGATTTAAGTTACTGGCTTTACTCCCCCCCTCAGCCTCTCTCCTGCTACAAAGTCTGTCACACAAACAATACTGAGTTTAAAGATCGATACCTTGAGAGTTCCATGAGAAGATGCTGGCTCATGCGGTCAAGAAGTAGGCAGGTCTCCTCATCAATTTCAAGATCTGACCAAATGTCGTCAGTCATGGGGCCTGATTGGGAGAACAAGGAAAATAATTACACACCAGTTAAATCGTGTATCACAGTCTTCACAACATCCTTCCTTCAAACGGTGTTTTGCTATTTATTTCAGCTACTGATTTACCAATATGGAATAGCAGCAAAGCCAACTACAAAGGGGGAAAAAAAATGAAGCTACGGCATTTATTTCATCATATTTACAAGAAAGCTTGTTCAGTTAATAGACTTTTGTAAACAAATTAACTGCATGTACAAAATATTAAGGAAAAGGTATTGTGAAAAAGGAAACAAATAGACAGCACATTAATTTTGTTTCTTATTATTGAGAGAAAGAGGGAGAGAGGAAAAGACAACAACAACAAAAACAGAGGGGGGGGGAGAAAGAGAGAGAGAGAGTCGTAACATGGTTAGGGATAAACATGTTAGGCATAGCCTATTCTGCCAATATGAGCCCTGAAAAAACAAAAACAAAAAACAAAAGCAACAAAAGAGAAAGCGAGCGAGAGAGAGAGAA
>CM031627.1:34361461-34363961 GCA_018398815.1 Conus ventricosus | reverse complement strand
GCAATAACTTCCAGTCACGTTTGCAAAAACTTCCAGTCACGTTTGCAATATATAGTCACGTTTGCAATAACTTCCAGTCACGTTTTGCAATAACTTCCAGTCACGTTTGCAATAACTTCCAGCGACATTTACAATAACTTCCAGTGACATTTACAATAACTTCTAGCAACCTTTACAATAACCTCCAGTGACCTTTACAATAACCTCCAGTGACCTTTACAATAAACTTCCAGTCACATTTACAATAACTTCCAGTGACATTTACAATACTTCTAGTAACCTTTACAATAACCTCCAGTGACCTTTACAATAACCTCCAGTGACCTTTACAATAACCTTCAGTGACCTTTACAATAACTTCCAGTGACGTTTACAACAATTTCCAGTGACCTTTACAATCATTTCCAATGACCTTAACAATAACTTCCAGTGATCTGTATAATAACTTCCAGTAACTTTCACAATAGTTTTCAGTGTCTGTCCAATAACCTCCAGTGACCTTTACAATAACCTCCAATGATCTTTACAGTAACCTTCAGTGACCTTTACAGTAACTTCCAGTGACCTTTACAATAATCTCCTGTGACCTTTACAATAACCTCCAGTGATCTTTACAATAACTTCCGGTTACTTTTATAATAGCTCTCAGTAACCTTTCCAATAACATCCAGTGACCTTTACATTAACTTCCAATGACCTATATCATAACCTCCTGTGACCTTTACAGTAACTTATAGTGACCTTTACTATAAGCTCTAGTAACCTTTACAATAATTTCCAATGACCTTTACAGTAACCTCGGTGACCCATACCATAACTTCCAGTGACCTTTACCATAACCTTCAGTTACCTTTTCAATAACTTCCAATTACCTTTACGACAATTTCAGTGACCTATACAATAACTTTCAGGGCCGTAATAGCTCAGTGGTAGAGCGCTGGACTCGTTATCTTGTGATCCTGGGGTTGAAGGTTCGAATCTCCACCAGGCCGTTTCAGTACAGGGAGATATTTCCCTCGGAGTTAACATTGATTCTGACTTTATTCCCATACAGTCCTTCGACTGAGACTATAAACAGAGGTTCCGTGTGTGAACGCACGCATAACATCTTGCACACAAGTAAAATCCCGTTACAACTTTCGGAAGAGAAGGCCAGTTTGGCCGTTGGTATTGGATGACACGTCACACATAGAATGCACCCTGCGTGAGAAATCGAAAGAATGGAGGAAGTAAGGAAATTGAGAGAACGATATGACGATATTGACTGGATGACACGGGAAATGACTGAATAAAGCGCAAGCTGGCAGCTCTTCAGTCGCTACTACTCAGGTAGGCAGCCCGTTGTGTAAGAGTGGATTGTATAACACTTAGAACTTGGTCTCTAGCCGAGGATAGGCGCTATGTAAGTATTAATAATGATAATAATAATAATCCTCCGGTGACCTTTACAGCACCGTCCAGTAATCTTTACAGTGACGTCTAGTTACTTTTACAGTTTGTCCAGATCGGCTCCAACGCAGAGCTGAGTTCGCTGCGGTCTCAGTTGGGAAGAATGGAACCACACAGACGAGTTTCATCCCACTTCGTGAATACGTCCCTGACAACAACGCTCAAATTTCCTGACCAACACTGCAGGTCTCTGTCTCTCTCGGGCCTGGTTGACGCCGGGATCAAGGATGAAAGTAAGCGTAGAGTACAGCCCTGTCATGCAGTCTCAGGCCAGAAAGGAAATCCGTAGATCTTCATTGTCCGCATCCTCACCGGTCATCATGAAAGAAGAGTCTTGAACTGTGTGGTCCTTCATGCCCTGCAGTCTTTGTGACCCCAGTCTCCATGTCCTTCTCCGTGCAGCATGAAAGAAGAGGCTTCAACTCATGAGTCCTTCATGCCCTGCAGTCTTTGTGACCCCAGTCTCCATGTCCTTCTCCGTGCAGCATGAAAGAAGAGTCGTAATCTCTGTGGTCCTTCATGCCCTGCAGTCTTTGTGACCCCAGTCTCCATGTCCTTCTCCGTGCAGCATGAAAGAAGAGTCTTCAACTCTGAGTCCTTCACGCCCTGCAGTCTTTGTGATCCCAGTCTCCATTTTCTTCTCCGTGTCTATGCCCTTGGTGAGCTTCTATCGGGGTCACCCATACCTGCAAATCTATGGGGGACTATCGTTGCATGGGTGTGGTGGCGCCCCCTCCCCCCAGGCTGTGACTGCGGACGGGAAGCCGGAATAAACGTCGGTGCAATGTTACTGAAGTGGTATTTAAGATGAGACACAAAAAATCGATCTTTGGTTCGGTTACAATCTTTGAGTTTTTGCGTTATCTGAATCACTGGCATGGGCACACACACACACACACACACACACACACACACACACACACACACACACACACACACACAAACACACACACACACACACACACACACGCACACGAACACACGAACACACACACACACACACACACACACACCACACACACACACACACGCACACACACACACACACACA